>OZ025294.1:384613036-385813036 GCA_964019185.1 Maratus speculifer
ACGCAACTAGAGCATACTTAATGAAGCACCGTAAAAAATTTTAGTCTCGATTTTAACTAAAGTGGTATCGTTGAAAAGATATCATCGTGAGGATTAAAAAACTCAATGGAATCACCCGTCGGAAATGAATTGTTTTCGAGATATCCGACAATATGTGTCACATTTTTAATACACACTTCTAGGAAACTGCATTAACTAGGGAAGAGCAAAAAGTATAAGTCACCAATTTTGACAAAAGTAATATCGTTGGAAAGATCTCATCGAGAGCAGTAAAAAACTCAATGGAACTACACGTCGCAAATAAGCCGTTATCGAGATATCCGTCAATTTATGTCACTCAACTAGTGTACACTTAATGGGGGACCGCAAAAAAATGTTTTCTCGATTATAATGACACATGAAAATGGTGTCTTTGCAAAGATATCATTGTGAGAAGTAAAAAACTCAAAGGAACAAACCATCTGAAATGAGCGATTTTCGTGATATCCGACAATTTCTGTCACTTAATGCAGTTTCCTAGAAGTGTGTATTAAAAATGTGACACAAATTGTCGGATATCTCGAAAACAATTCATTTCCGACGGGTGATTCTATTGAGCTTTTTAATCCTCACGATGATATCTTTTCAACGATACCACTTTAGTTAAAATCGAGACTAAAATTTTTTACGGTGCCCCATTAAGTATGCGCTAGTTGCGTCACATATATTGTCGGATATCTCGATAACGACTCATTTGCGACGGGTAGTTCCATTGAGTTTTTTGCTGCTCTCGATGAGATCTTTCCAACGATACCACTTTTGTGAAAATCGGTGACTCACACTTCGTGCACTTTTCTAGTAAGGAGTGCACTGTGTTCTTAAAAAACTATATCTGAACGAAAATCATTTAAACAATCTATCAATAGATATATATCTCGAGGATATGGCAGTCTTAAGCAAGAATTTTGATGATGCGAGATGATGATTGCAAGTTGTTTGATAAAATTACTGTTCGAAAATAGTGGTAAAAAAACTTTGAGAATTTAGATACATTTGAGATTGTACGAAATACAATCTCAAAAGTTCAAGTTTTTGATAAGACCAATTCTTACAGGCAAAATAAAATAAAATAAAATAAAAACGAAAATAAAAAGGGGCCCTACTAAATTGCAATACGAGTATATTGGAATTTAGCGAATTACCGGAAATAGAGCAAGTTGGCGTCACTTTTGGAGAGTAATTTTGGTCTTCAGAATGGGGAAGTTGCACTCATCATCATTTATGCTTTCTTTTAAGTTCAATTGATGAAGACAATCTTACATTAATCGAAATTTCAAATCGGAATTGTAAAAATAATTTAAAATAACTAGTTATTGCAATTTTAAACTCTGTTAAAAGCAAAACAAAAACGCGTGATCCTAAAACGGGATGGGATTGGTTTGACGTCACTACACATGAAACGCAGATTCTTCCTAGCCGGAAATCATCGCCAAGTTGGCACCAAACGTGTCGATATTTGGTGACAAAATTAGCCCCTCCCTATGTTAATAGAGACTGAGGGTTCGAAGTATCTTCACAAATTTTCATTCAGCCCATCGGTATCTGCTCAGATTTTCATTGATCCATTTCAAAATCTTTACTTTTTTTATAAATGGAATGATCTTAACAAACGTTTATTAACCGGTATTTTTTCACATATGAGCTTAGCAATTTTCTCAGTTTGAATGTAATCGGATGATTAGGGCTATTTAGTTCTTTTAAATTTTGTCGTTGTGTGTTTTTATGTAAAATTGGCTGACTCATATGTTGAAAATTTCGGAAACTCTTGGATTCAATCTCGACTTTTGGCTATCAGATAGTAACATTGAAACCTTGGTCGTAATTTTACAAATCGATCGTTAAAGTAAAGTTAGCAGTTGGAGAAATTTGGATATGTGAGTTCATTTAACATCTATTGATATACTGGCATCGTGTTTGCTGTGAAATCATTGGCATGCATTGAAATTACAGAATAACGGGAATTAAATGAGTTTAACCATGAGTTTATATTAAGTACTGGTGTGAAAACAGTAAATGAAGACTTTACGTGGAACTTTGAAACCATCTCTGCCATTTTGAATAATATTGTAATAATATCTGGTCAAAGAATACTTAATATTAAAAATTAATTAAAAATTTTAAAAAATCGTGTAAAACAGCCTATTTTATTAAAATTTAATTAAAAAATATCATTTTTTTTAAAAATCTCTACTATTTTTATGAATATGACTATTTTTGCTTCGATTTTCTTTTTCTATATTCATTGGAATGCACTATATGAAACTGTGCATGGATTTTTAGATGTATGTTATTCTACATTTAATAGGATTTTTTTCTTTCGTGTATATAACAAAAATAAAGCAAATTCAATAAACTCTCAATTTAAATATTTAAAAAATATATGTATCTATAAATTTGAATGTATCCATGCACAAAATATTAAATATACCAGGGATAAGAAGCAAAAAAATAAAAATAAAATCTGTATCTGATTTAACAAAAAAAACCTCAGTATTTATCAAACAAGCAAGTTATAAAAATATGAACAGGGAGAAAAATCCGTTTAATGTTTTCATTTGTGTGGGGAATTGCGCTGGATCTATTAACAAAATTTACAATATCTCGCGATATAATTGTCGTATAGGTAAAAAAAAAAGTGTCAAAATAGTCACAATGAAAGAAGCTTTCCGTTATTATTAAAATGAAAGAAAACAATGTTTTGACTAATTTCAAGGTACTGTGTCCCCTTAAAATAAGCATTTTCAATCTATACGCAGATTGATCTTTGTATTATAAAACGATTTCCTTATATTAATGAAAAGCGTGACTTAATTATTACATAGCAATGACTGGGAGAAAGTTTGAAGCTAGAAAAGGTGAACATGCATTGGATATTAAATTTGGTTGTACAAAAACTGCTTTGTTTAGGCTATATTTATATTGAGGGGATAAAAAATCTGTTTAACAAAAGCAAATTGTATTTTGGATCAATATTTTATCGTAAGTGTATTATAAGGGCGTCCATTGAAATATATATATTTAAAAGGTTTGTTTACAATGCTACTGTTTCTTTATTATTATTATTAAGTTATGGTTAGAGCTAATGAATAAATTTCTTGTGGAAAGCTTGAATAGGAGGAGCCACACTGGAAAATAATTTTAGTTCATGCTCTATTATTATTTTAATTTTTCACAGTATAGCACGTGTTTTTGCTTACATCTCATTGTATCGTATCGAACGTGAGACGATGTGTATTTTTATATTATGATTATGGTTCTTATTTAATTGGGACCGAAACTTCTCAAAAATGATTTGTATTTTTAATACATATTGTAACACCTTTCTTAAAAAATAGAAATTGTTTATTAAAGATTCATCATATTTTAATACATGGTGTTTACTGGTCATTTTTCAAGTAAACGCATGTTGAAAATATTGTATTATTTTTCCAAAGAAAGGAAATAAATATTATTTTATGCAAGACTAAATAACTGTAACGTGATCTTTTAGGTTTTTACTTTAAAAAAACTTCAGTTATTATTTTCGAATTTATTCTATTAATTATGAGATAGTTGTACTTTTTGATGAATATATAATTGTATTATCTTATTTTTTTTAGGTGAGTGTCTGAGTCTAATGCTTCTCAACACATATGCTTTGCAAAATGTAAGTAGAAGTGAATATTTTTTTGTAAATAACAATAAATGTGTTTAAGCCTTGGCAATAATCTCCTCCTAAGTAAATTTTATTTACTTCATTTAAAAGTACACTTATTTCTAATCATTTGTTACCAGTAACTTTCTTCTACAATAATTTGTTGCAGATTTAGTAAGGAGTGTTAAATTTTTATTCCACGATTGCAAATATAGACCAGGAGACGTCAGCAAAGACAATTACTTCATCAAGTTAACGAATGAAATTCTAGGATTAGTTAAATTTCGATTCCTATATTGTTTTTACTCGTGTATAAGGCGCACTTTTTTTTCAAAAAATTAGGGCAAAACTCCTAGGTGCGCCTTATACATGGAATAATTTTTTATTGTTGGACGCAGTCGAACGATATACATATGAAACAAGAAATTATTTAAAGAAAATATTAAAACTCGGAAAATGTTACTTAATTGAAGTATTACTGCTTATTTATTTCACTGCTAGCAGTTTTTTATACAACAGACCTAGTGACATTATTTAAACGCTAATTTGTAATTTTCTTTACCGTCACTCATTCCTATTTCCCGTCATTCTCTTACAACCCGAAGTCTTAAAATGCATTTTCGTCTTGTTTTATGGTCTGGTGTAATGTTTGTTTCGACTTTTTTTTTACTGAAATTTATTTGGCCATTCTTCATTAGCGTATCAAATGTATGGTGCGCGTTGTATACGAGATTTTAAGAAATCGACATTTTTACTTGTAAAGTAGGGGTGCGCGCTATACACGAGTAAATACGGTATTAAAAAGCAATCTGTCTATCAAGTCATACCTTGGTGGAAAATAGCCGAAAACCCAAACCCGATATTAGAAGTCGACGCATAGGTTTACCATTGTGTGTTCCTGAACCCAAAGGTATGAAAACATGAAGAACTGGAAGCAGGAAAACCTAAAAATAAACCTCTTTAATCGGGTTTCTAGAGGTTTTACACCAAGATATATTTTGACAGACCGATTGCATTTCAATATGTGATTCGAGATTTAACTAATCCTTGAACTTTACCCAAGAAATCGATGAGGGGACTGTCTGTACTCTCATCTTCCGATCTTTGAAGTTTAAATATTGAGTAAAAACTAAAATTTTAAACATCGAATTCAGATATTTCTTTCATATAATTACTTCTTTATTCACGAAAGGAGCAAATAATATTAAGCAGATATAACATGTTTAGTTAAAAAAAATGTCCAAGCATTTTTCTAATACGCAAATTTTTAAAAAATTTCGTAAATATGTCATTTTCTTAAACACAGTATTGTACTTGTGGTACATGAAATAAGTGACATATTATTGGTAAAAAAGAAACCAATCATATGCATAAAAAATGACCAAAACTTTGAATTAGTATTCCATTATTTTACTTTTTTTAAAAAAAACTCATGTATACATACAATAATATTAAATTTGAACATTGTCGAATTGTTTTCTTGTAAGTTACATTTCAACATTTTGGATAAAATACATAAATTTTGATTTTTTACCTCAGCTACGTTATTATTTGCCGATAATAACTACATGTGCAAGTAATTTAAAAAAAAAAACAGTTGTACTTTAAAAAACCTTTTCATAACAAATGCATATAATGATTATTAAAAGATTATTCCCCTATTGAACACAGATCATTATTGATTTCGTGTAAATAATTTAACGTAAATACAATTTTTTTATTTAAATTTTATTATTTAAATTTTTTTATTTATATTTTTATATTTTTTGCACAAACAACGAAAGTAAAAATAGAAAATTTCAAATGTAAATCCTGTATTAGTTTTATTTGTATTGATTTCTTAACAAATCAATACAGATACTGCGGTATTTTAAAACTAGTTTATTCTAGTATCTGTTTTGTTATAAGTGTTTCATTTTGTATGCTTGTTTTAAATAATATAAACATTTTCGTTTCATATAAAATGCATTTTCGGCAATTTTTTAATATTATGCTTAATAAATATAATCGCTAGTAAAATATACTATGAGCAAAATTAACATTAGTTATATTTTATTTATCTGACATTTCAACCAAATCTCTACAAAGAATAAATACTGGGAAAACTAAATATGGTTCTGAAACTGAGGTTCTATGACGCAAGAGGTTAACATTACCATTCAGGTATCGGATTAAAAATATCTCGTTCTCCGAGTAATGTAATAAAATTATTATAATTAATTAAAGCTGCCACGTGAAATGTTTTTCAAAATTATGTCGTAATTATTTGAATTTTGATTTTTCGATTTTATAAAAGCATCCATAAACTATACAAATAAAACTACGGATAAGTGTTAAAATCATACATTTTGTATGTACTCATTAAACAACTGTTTTATCTTAAAATATCATTTCATATATAAATACATTATTCTATGCACTTAATAAAAGTCAATACATGTGTAATTAAAAATGAAGAATCAAGGTTTTATAATATCAATGATAATAGTCGAAGATATTTTTATTTATCCATATTTCTACCTCTATAGAGTCTAGAAAACATTTGAATTGTCAACGAAAGTTGAAGCAGTTAGAAATTTGAAGGTCCAATTATTATTTCATTACGTATTGAATGTTAAAAACCGTGAAATTACAATGAATTCTCTATATTGACTAAGTATGTTTTTCCCACAGATTTTCAAAAAATATAATACTAGAGAACGGAAATTATGTACTACGAAAATGGAAAGCTTGCAAAAGAAGAAGATTACCTTTATATTTTATAGACGAATTCTGATGTTTTTTTCTGGCATTAATTAAGTATTTACTAAGGCCATATAAGTTTTGTTTCTATTTTGACTTAATTTTAAATAAAAATCATTAAAGGTACCGTAATTTCGGATGTATAAGCCGCGGATCAAACATCATTTTTGGACCCATAAATCTTATTTAAGGATTGAAGGCAAATATTTACGTCGATCTAAGAGTTACATTTGTTTCTCAAAAAATTCTGGGTCAAAAAAGAATTGTTTGATCCGCGGCTTATACACCCGAAATTACGGTAATTAAAAATGTAGTTGATACTATGAAAATTAAAGAGTTATAGTATTTTTATAGAGAATATATAACATAAATAACTTAAATAATCTGTTCAATGATGCCAAAAATGCTTAATGCAGCATCGTTGTCTTCTACCATTTGCAATCGTAAAATATCATGTTCAACGATTTATTTCAGCGTATGTGTCAAAAATTAACGTATGTGTCGTTTTAAGATGTTTTTCAGATCGAAAAAATAAACTTATAGGATCACCATATGCTTACACTATACTTTCTAAAGCTCATGAGCACATCTGCTCCCTTTAACCTGAATTGAATACCTTATTTATTTTAGATGTAAAGGAATATTAATCGATTGTTTCACTGTTGTCAATTAATTAATTTACTGTTGCTAAATTTGGAAGCATGCTACTCACTTCAGCTATCTAAAAGGAAGCATTTTCAATTTTTAGACAAGTAGTGAAATAATAGTTTTTACTGTTGCAAGATTTTCATTTAAGCTAAAATAGTCCAAGATCCGACAGCATGAAGCCATAAGATATTAAACACAAGATAAAAACATTTTCTATTGAAGAGTAGAAACAAGAGAATCTAACGATCCACATTTGCCGAAAGTGAAGTTGTGCATAAGCTAAAAATTAATACCATAAAAAATTAATGCATAATAATAGTAGTTGATTCGTAGGCTTATCATTGTGTTTTCCTGCTCTCAATTCTCCGTTCTTTCATACCTTTGATTGGGGGATACAATGATATACCTACGAGTCAACTACGGGTGGTATGAATTTATATATATATATATATATATATGCTTTTTTATTTTGTGCTGTCCGCTGTTGGACTGAAATTTTCGTCAACTTTTAGACATGTATTTTTTTTTTTTTTTAATGAAAAAAATTTACTTTATTAGATTAAATTTTCTATTACCCTTTCTGAATAAAAGTTCTTTGCTTCATCTTTAATCTCGCACACAAAATAACAAAAAAAGAAATTGAACAGTAAATTCTGTTTTGTAAATCTTTTCTTTGATATTTTACAAAGAAAAATAATTGGCTTAACTGAAGTTGGCAAAAAAAGCAGAACAATGTTAAATTCGTATAATTTTTATCAAGAAAGACACTCTTTCTCTAAATACAGAAAACTCACAGCGCAATAAAAAGGTTTCTAAATTCGTAAAAGTGTTTTCAACTCACTTGAGAAGTCTGAAGGGAGACATTTTACTCCATGTTCTTGAGACTGCAAATTAAATAATAGTTTCTACTCTTGTACTATTTTTATTTAAACGGCGAAACTTTTATAAGTGTTTTACAATGTGCCTGTAGTCTTGCTTTTTTCTAGGTAGATGATTAAAAGATTATTTATTTAACAATCATTTTATTTTTCTTATCACTAACTTATTGCAGTCTATGAAAATAAGATTATTTATATTATTATTATTTTGTACTTTTTCGGCTTTTTAAATCTATATTTGAAATATTATATCTATATATTTATAAATAAATATTTTTAATTAATACGATAATATTTTGAAAAAATGAAGTACTCAAAAATGAATAAATCAATGTATACTATATTAGCTATAGAGTATAAATAAACAATTATAATCAATGTATATTATATTAATTTAATTAAGTATATTTGGGTGAAAAAAAAACCCATACGCTTTCTACATTTTGATGTATCACGTGTTGTCATTTCCAAACAAAACCGTAATTTTGTACATTGTAATGATTTATTTTACTTATGATATCATAAGTTGTCTTTATTAATGTAAATATAAAATTATGCACAGTATTTTGAAATAGCTTAAAAGCATTTACACATAATATTCTGCTCATGAAAACATTCGATTTGGGTATTTTGCTAACTATTTCGCTATTTTTCTTAATAATTAATCAATTGAACGTTTTTTTAGTAATATTTTTCATCTGGAAAGAAATGTCAATACATTTTAACTTTAATTTGTAGATTCAAGGATGTTTGGTACGTAACGATTCATATGAAATAAAAAATCATTACACGTGTTTCCTAATTTTGAGTGTATTTGGATCAGAGCTATTTTGAGTATGTGGTGTATTTAAAATTGAGTAATCTTCACTCAGTTTTAAGTACACATTTTTTTCAGTATATCTAATTAATAATCTGTAAATGAAACAGAAAAATAAATACAATATTTACAGATATATGCCACAATTTGTGACAAACACACATACAAATATTGGATTTGAACAGGAAAGAAGCCAAATTAAACTAGTCAGATGTGGCAATCCCAAAACTTTCTTCTATCTTATGCATAATACTTCCTCGAAAATGCAGCATAGCAGCGCCACCGGTTAGGTTGTTTAAATCAAAATCTAGTCAGCAACAACTTATGTCAACTTATAACTGAATCTGAACTTTGATGAAAATCCGTACATTTGTTTTTGAGACTGAGCTATTGCAAAATCGTAAAAAAAAATTCCATAACAGAGCTACATGTTGTGTGATTTACGCAAAAACTAATTAGGGTTATTTCATTATCAAGTACTATCTGAATCTGAATTTAGTGAAAATCCATACAATAGTTCTTAAAATACATTCATTGCGAAATCGTGAAAAATGCAGTATAGTTGCGCCATCTGTAGATCTATTTACCAAAAAACTAATCATCACTATTCAATATAAGGGACTCACTGAATCTGAAGTTTTAGAAAATTTTGTGCATTAGTTCTTGAGATAGAGCTATATCGATAATCACGAACAATGCACCATGGCAGCGCCACCTCTACAGCGATTTGTACCAAAACGTAACCGGCATCATAATAATATCAAGTACTAATGATAATCCAAGCATTAGTTCTTGATATATGGCTATTCTGAAAATAGTGAATAATGCAGCATAGCAGCGCCACCTGTTTAGCGGCATACACCAAAAACTAATCAGATCTAGTTCATATCAAAGTCTAACAAAATCTAAAGTTTTGTGAAATTCCTTGCATTAGTTCTTGAGATAGAGTGCCCACAGATTTTTTGTCACATACAGGCAGATTGACAGACTGACAGACTCAGAGACAGACATTTTGTAAAAACATGTTTTTCTGGTTCTCTGACCCCTAAAACGTGCAAATCCGTCGAAAACTAGATTTCAAAAAATGTCTCGAATCCAAAACTTTTTTTTTGTAAGGATAGAGGAAAGTAATAAAGTACATAAATAAAACCTGGGGTCTGTAGAGGTTAATAGATAAATGTGCAGGAATCGGTGAGATTGACACCATTCCGATATTTTGTGCCGTATCGATCTGTTTACCTAATATGTCACTAATGCAGCACTGAGTGGAAATATTCCTGCAGGAAAAATACATTCATCTTCTTCTCCGAGATTAATCTTCAGTCAACAGTGATTGTGGTTCCGGGCTGCCTGAAATGAGAATATAAATTGGTTGCCCGGTTTCTAAGAATCTGGTAGAAAATACAAATATGCAACATTGTAAACATTGGAAGAATATCACCATTATTTTAGTGACTATCGTTTTGACTGTAAAGGCACATTCAACAAAAATGGTTACAATATTCGAGATTTTAATTTTAATTTTAAAGATGGTATAAAATACAAATATGCAACAATGTAAACATTGGAAGAATATCACCATTGTTTCAGTGACTATCGTTTTCACTGTAAGGGCACACTTAACAAAAATGGTTACAATATTCTAGATTTTAATTTTAATTTTATTTTTTACTTAATTTTTTATTTTAATTTTAAAGATGGTATAGAATACAAATATACAACTTTGTAAACATTGGAAGAATATCACCATTATTTTAGTGACTATCGTTTTGACATTAATGGCACATGGAACATAAAACGAGTACAATCTTGAGATTTTAATTTTAATTTTAATGTTGAGTATCTGATATAAAATACTAATATAAAACATTGTAAATATTGGAAGAATATCACCATTAGTTTAGTGAATATCGTTTTGACATGAAGGGCACATAAACATGAAATGTTTAAAATATTTGAGATTTTTTTTTATCAGATTAAAAATATATATATTTAAAAGATATGGTGCTATATGAATATGGAAATAAAAGATCCTGGTGCTAGAAGGTTTTTATATAATATTTTTTATGTACTGTGTGTGTGTCCATAGTTGTGTTTTCCTTTTTCTCGAAATCTTTTCCCCTTTTTTTATTTTTTAGGACATTTTTCAACAATTCTGTTTTACGTACATAGTTGACTCTCCAAAATTGTATAACTAACATGTTTCGATAAAAATATCTAACATTATAGGTCCAAGTGGAAGATTTGTTAAATTAATAAAAAATATGTTCTAAATTTTTTTTCGGATTTTCATTTTTTTAACATTATATTTAATTTTTTTTTTTTTTAAACAAAAATGAAAATCTTTTTTTTTTTTTCACAAATGGCATGTTTTCTAATACTATACCAAGTTATAAGATGATATATTCAACAGTTTTTTTTACAAAAGTGTACCGAAGAATAGACATATTGTTCAAAATATATGTTAAAAGTTAATTCATTCTTGAAAACTAATTTATACATGAAGTTATTTCTTTAAATTTATGTATAGACAGTAATGTTTATCGTTATTGTAAATAAAAAATCACTGCTATCTCTACTTTTAAGTAAAATACATGATGTAAAAATGTTTCGTAAAAGCAACTTCATTTTACCTGCCGAAATTCTCTATATTTCCGTAAATTAAAAAACCACTTTTTTAATGCATAGACTTTTTTTAGACTCATTTAAAAAATGTTCTAATTGACATGTTACTGTATAATTTATACACAATAAACGCCGGATTTTAACAAAAAGATTCAAGAAAATTTAAATCCAACTAAAAGAACTTCAAGTAAACGTTCCCGAATGATATATATCTACTGCAAGTGTATACACTCTCTGTACTTTTACTACTCTCTGACTTTATTTTCTATGCTAAATATGATTAAATGTCGCTATTTTAACACAATATTTTTACCCGTGCTTTGGTCATTTAATTTACGTTAGGCTTAAAAATCTCTAAACATTTGAATGATCAGAAGTACTTAAAGAAAACGCTGAAAATGTTTCTCTCAGAACTTGAATACGCGCTTAGCTTTTGTTCCCGTATTTACAATTAAATATCCATCTTAAAAAAAAGAAATACACTCTTAAAACGAAAGAGCTGATTTGGCTTCTCATGAAAGAGCTGTAATTTTTTCGATCATAAAAGAGTTGTTTTTCAAACGATTAAATCTTCTTGATCTAAGTTGGTTATTTAAATAGCTCAACTTCATTTAAATTGGTTAAAACTCGAGTTATTTCAACTCTTTTTTGAGAAGCTGCCTTTCAACATTGAGATAAGTGGATTTCAGCTCAACTTGAGCTATTTTTTGGCTGACTTTTTTAGAGAGTACATACATGGCTTCCAAAACGTTTTGTTTATAAATCATAAAATTCCCGGAAGTTTGAACAATAAGAACTTTTTCGCTTTTAATATATGATCAAGGGTGAAAAAAGGGAGAAGAAAAAAACACAGTTTACATCTCCTTTTACTAAAAACTATCAATGCTTTTTCACGAAATTTTTATATAGTCTTCGGAAACTTGATATATATAACTGGAATTTTTTTAAAAATATTTATATAATAAAATTTATATTGGTAAATGTAAATGAACTAGGTGAAAAAAAGGAAGAAAAAAAATCAACCTTTTAAAAAATAAATATCAATAACAAAATTTATACACAGTCTTTTATGGGATTATGAGTTTATAACTCATAAAAATTACATAACTATTTTACTTTTAATATTAAATGAATCAATGTGGAAAAAAAGTGATGAGAAAACACTCTCCATAACAGTTTTTAAATATGAATATTTTTTCACGAACTTTTTATACAATTCTGGAAAAATTACATTTTACATGAATGTTTAAAAAAAAAAGTTTGCACACTAAATTTTCTTTATTCAATATTAAATGATCCGATATGAAAATAGAAAGAAAAGACATAGCTTATGTAAATCCCATGCATGCTGCCAAAAAAAAGTTGAACCCTTAAATCTGGATTTGTTTGATCTATTTCAATTTTAAAATATAATATGATATAAATTTGAGGGTGTATGCTGACTATGGCAGTTAGGTCCCAGATATTAGGTTCGCTTAAAAAATATATATGTATATATATATCAACCAACACTGATTTAAGTTATATTTATGTACATTATTACGGTCCCGGACAACGCCGGGTGGATCAATTAAAATGTCACAAAATGAAATTCTAATGAATTCAGCTTTGAACTAGAATTTTTGCTTAAGATATCTTTAACTATACACAATTAAATAATATATAAGAAACTCGTCGAAATAGATGCGTAGTTGAACATGCGCAGTAAAGTATTTGTTTTTATTTAAATTGTAGACACTGTCTTAGACTCTGTTACACTCTAAGAAAAAAAATATTTCTTTTACAGAAAAAAAGACTGTCAGTTAGGGCGCTTGTAAAAAACTGTTTGTTTTACGGAAATAATATGCATTTATTACATACATTCTGTTATTTTAACAGATCTCGTTCGTATTTACATAAGAAATAAAGATTATGGCCACAAAATAAACAATATTTCACTGGTGTTTTTACCGGTAATTTTTTTTAAATAAAACCAAAGTATTTTCTACAGCGTACTTATGCTGTCGAACTGGTAGATTAAAAATTTTCAGTTTAACCTAAATTATAAAATCAATTAATTAGAATTTGAAAAAAAAAAATGTTTTCACCAATAAATACAAAAGTTCTGCATTTCAATATTTTTCTTTCCTTTAAAGTTAGTTTATTAGTTAGTTTATTAGTTAGTTATTTAGTTTATTAACTTTATTGATCCGAATGAGAGGAATTTGAATAATTAGAGATAGACCTATGCACATACATAATATATAGGATAAAAGACTGCGAAAGCTATCCAATATTTATTCTGATAATTCTGTAATTTCCTAAACAACTGATATTAATGGAATAATGCTCGGAATTTGGACACTTTGACTCCGTTCTGCTATTCTATATTATATCGTATCGATCTGTTTATCTGATATGCATCGCTAATGTAGCATTCAGCGAGTATATTACTGCAGCAAGAAGACATTCATCTTTTCAGACTGCGATTAATCTTCGGGCCACTGTGATTGGGGTTCCATAAAATCTGAGACAAGACTTAATGTTTTGGGAAGTTTTAAAAATGCATACAATAAACGTTTTCTGAAGAATTTATTAAATGATCATAATGATTATAATGATACAAAATCATTCTAACTAAGGTACCCTGGGGTAATAACGCCACGTTAAGGTTCTACCAATTTTCACGGCTCAGTTTTAGATTGCATTTTTCAAACAAATATATGATTTGATACAGCTACTCATTGACTATATATATATAAAAAAAATAATTTAACAGATATGTATTCATAAAATGTAATGGCGTGGTTTCTTGACCAATGCTATTTGGCGTTATTACCCACCTATATGGGTAATAACGCCATGCAAACAAAACTATGAAATAAGATGGAATAATTGCATGTAGATTGCCCAATTCTAAAAATACAAACTCTACAAACTTAGAAATTGACAAATTGCATTCTAAGCTATTGAAAATGTTAATTTTTTTGTGAAAGTGTAAGAAAAATAAAGGTGTGGTGTGGGGGAGAGGATGAGGCAAAAGAATATCAGACCGTGAGCTTCTTTTTGCTTAAAAAGACCGCTTAAATAAAATTATTAGAAACATTGCACATTTTTAACTGTGTTTATTTGAATCAGTATTTAGGATGTAACTCGGCCACTGTAGGGAATCAACCGGGGTATTAATGCCAAGGATTGGCTTTGTTACCCCGTTATAGTTATAGCGCTGTACATTTTAAATTACAAATTATCTCGAGCAGATATCCAAAATCTTCAACGACATTTTGAAAGTCCATGAAATGTACTACAAATTTATGTAATTAACAAAGTATTTCCGGAAAAAAAAAATAGTCTTCACATCATAAAACGTATCTCGCAAATTTTAGATCAAGCGTTAATTTTAGTTGCTTGTAAAAACAATAAGACCCAAAAATGAAACAAATTAACTTAAAGCTGTTTTTTGCTATTTATATAGCTCAAAACATTTCTGCGCAGAGCACATGGGTGTTATTTACCAGGTTATTTCATAATTATGTATAATATTAGCACTTGGCGTTATTACCCCTCCTGGCGTTATTACACCAGACCACCTTAAAATACAAATATTAAATTGCGTGTCAAATAGAGCGAATGAGGTGCGTTCATACTACACCAAAGTTTGAAAAATATTAAGATATAGAGTTCATCAGTGGTGACGTCACAGCTCCAGAAATTGTGTCAAAACAAAACATAGAGTTCAGAAAAGATAGAGATGAAATGTGTTGTTTTATCATGAAGCTAAAATTTCAACACCGAAACTGATTTAAACAAGTTACAATTCGGTCCAAACATTTACGGATCACTTTTAAAACTACACCCAGTTCAATGAATTCAGACTTTGAAACGATATCTGATTTCATATTGAAAGCCTTTTTGATGGTATATAGTGCATCTCTTACACACTCTAAACTATCTCGGTTTCTTTTGACACAGTTTGAGCGGAAAGGAGGGTGTTGAGTTGTCTGTGACGTCACAGTAATGAGCTCGATTGAAGAAAATAAGTTGAAACTGGTGTTAATCAATCGAACTCATAAAACTTCTTAAATACACCATAAAATTTACTAAAATAAGCTAGGCTTTTCGGAGGAACGGAATATTTTTTCGGCAGGTGCAAAAAAGACGTCCGTCTATTATGGAAGCAGCGGTACAACTCTTTTGGTACTATGTCATACCGCTGCTTTCATAGTAGACGGACAACTTCTTTGCCCCTGACGAAGACAGATTCAGTTCTTTTGAAAAGCCTACCGTGTTTTAGTATATTTTATAATGTTTTTAAGAAGTTTTTTTATCAATTTGATTTAGATATTGGAGTAATAGTATACAGTACATCGGGTATAGTATAGTATCCGAAATCTTTTGTATGTCCCTGCAAATACTATCTGCTTTCTATTATGCAGGAAGTAACCTGTAGTAAATCTAAGCAATGCACATACCGTATTTACTCGTGTATAAGGCGCACATTTTTTCCAAAAACTTAGGGCAAAACTCCTAGGTGCGTCTTATACACGGAATAGTTTTTTACTGCTGGATGCAGTCGAACGATATACATATGAAACAAGAAATTGTTCAGAAAAGATATTAAAACCCGGAAAATGTTACTTAATTGAAGTATTACTGCATATTTATTTCATTCCTTGCAGTTTTTTATATAACAGAGCTAATGACATTATCTAAAGGCTAATTAGCAATTCTCTTTACCGTCACTCATTACTATTTTTCGTCATTCTCTTACAACCCGAAGTCTAAAAGTGCATTTTCGTCTTGTTTTCTGGTCTGGTGTAATGTTTGTTTCGATTTTTTTTTTTTTTTTTTTTTTTTTTTTTTTTTTTTTTTTAACTGAAACTTATTTGGTCACTCTTGATTAGCGTATCAAATTTATGGTGCGCGTTATATACGAGATTTTAAGAAATCGCCATTTTTTTGTTGTAAAGTAGGGGGTGCGTCTTATACACGCGTGCGTCCTATACACGAGTAAATACGGTAAGTTACATAAAATGTGAAATACTTTAATGTATTTAAAATGTGTCCTAAGTAACGTTTCACTGTATATCATTATGTAATTGAATACTTTTATATGGCCAAGTAAATTAATAACAGATATTATTTACACTACAGATTGTGCAGAATTTATATTTTAGTCCATACTTCATAGATGCATCTTATTTTTTTTTATGTTCGAAAGAGTGTAACATCATTAAAATGCACTTGAAATTGTTTTTTCCTTTCGCCGTAATATAAAGAAATATTTTTGATTGTTCCTACAATTAAACTATACATCCAATGTTCATAAAATTTGAAATGACTCGACAAAATTATACAAGAATTATATATTAATTTCAAACGATTCGGTTGGGTAGTTTTTGTGTTATTATATGCGGACAGACAGACGGACGGATCGAATGACGAGTATAAATGCTACGTATTTACATAATTAAAAATACCTAATAATAAAGTTTAATTTCAAGCACATTTTGATACAAAGTTATATTTTATTTAATTCAACATAACTAAGTGTAAATTGTATGCTCAGAGCAAAATATTTTTCAGTTGATCGATTTTAGTTTAGTGTCGAATTGCGGCTTCTTATGGTTAATCTTCCATAATCAGGTCCATAGTGAATATGTTATTGAGGAAATGGAATTCGATGCAAGAATGTATTTAATTTACAACTTTTATTGCATTAGTATTTTCTTTAAATATAATAGAATTCATAATGGCTACACTAGGCGACACAATCCAGTTCCGATGCATTAATCCAATATAAATTATGATTGGAAATTGTTACGTCAAGAGTAGATTTTGAAAATCTTTTCAGAGTGTTCGAAATAAGCTCGATACAAAACTTCACTTGTCCATTAAGATGAAATATGTTATCCTGTATACAATTTGAAAAAACACATAACATATTTGACATCAAACTACGTATGAACCATTAGTGGTAAGGTACCCTACCGCCACGTTAAGATTCTACCAATTTTCACGGCTCAGTTTTAGATTGTATTTTTCAAACAAATATATGATTTGATACAGCAACACATTGACTATCTAGATAAAAAAAATAATTTAACAGATATGTATTCATAAAATGTAATGGCGTGATTTCTTGACCAATGCTATTTGATCATGCACCTATATGGGTAATAACGCCATGCAAGCAAAACTATGAAATAAGATGGAATAATTGCATGTAGCTTGCCCAATTCTAAAAATACAAACTCTACAAACTTAGAAATTGAGAAATTGAATTCTAAGCTATTGAAAATGTTCAATTTTTTGTGAAAGTGTAAGAAAAATAAAGGTGTGGTGTGGGGGGGAGGATGTGGCAAAAGAATATCAGACCGCGAGCTTCTTTTTGCTTAAAAAGGACCGCTTAAATAGAATTATTAGAAACATTGCACAGTTTTAAGTGTGTTTATTTGAATCAGTATTTAGAATGCAGCTCGGCCACTGTAGGGAATCAACCGGGGTATTAATGCCAAGCATTGGCGTTATTATCCCGTTATAGTTATTGCGCTGCACATTTTAAATCACAAATTATCTCGAGAAGATGTCCAAAATCTTCAACAACATTTTGAAAGTCCATGAAATATACTACAAATTTATGTAATTAACAAAGTATTTCAGGATAAAAAAAAGTAGTCTTCACATCAGAAAACGTATCTCGCAAATTTTAGATCAAGCGTTAATTTTAGATGATTGTAAAAACAATAAGACTTAAAAATGAAACAAATTAACTTGAAGCTGTTTTTTGCAATTTATATGACTCAAAACCCTTCTGCGCAGAGCACATGGGTGTCATTTATCAGATTGAATATAGTGTGACATGGGTGTCATTTACCAGATTATTTCATAATTATGCATAATATTAGCACTTGGCGTTATTGCACCAGACCACCTTATTAATTTTTGGTTTATACACCACTTCACTTTTGGCAGACATGGATCATTAGATTACTCTAATTATACTATTTTATAAAATAAAGGGTTTTTTGTTGAGCTTTAGGTTTTTGACACTTTAGGTTTTTGTGCTGTCGGCTCTTGGACTAGTATAGATTTTTAATATCCTAAAGCAATATTGATCACTTAATATCTGTGTAGCATATATTTTGATTTTAATTTTTAAAAATGTGATTTAGTGAGGTAATTAATATTGCATCATAAAACATTTTTCTGGAGGTAAAAATTTAAATTTTTCTACTTCGTAAAAATTACATTTTTTATGCCAGGAGTCTTCAATAAAATTTCTCTTTTATCTTCGATTCATTATGCCTTTGAGGGAAAGAAATATTTTATTAGGGAACGATAAAGAATCGTTTTCATTGCTTAATATTTTGATCCGGTATTCCAATTATACTAGAGAAAGCGAGCGCCCTTAATACTGACATTAATTTTTAAAGGCTATCTTTGCTAACTGAGATTTTGTAAAATAAAATTATTGTTAATGAATTTCTTCCACACCTATAGAGAATTTCATTTAATGCAATTATATTATACAGGGTGATTCAGCTCGTCGGTGACAAACTTTAAGGATCGATAGAGCACACCTAGACGAACATTTTTGAATAGGGAATGTAGGGTCCCTGACGCGATGGTAAGGCGCTAGGCGCTTTCGAAAATTTGGGTGCCGAAATTCGAAACGTCATAAAAACTAGGGAAATGGTTAGATTTTCTTGCTTGTTGCGTCGAAATGATTCTGTTTGTTTAGACTTTCTTCAGTACCAATTTGATAAGCGTATCTCTTAAAACATGGATAGGGGGCGCTGCAGACTTTGGAGAGCTAGACAACAACTTTAAGCCCGTTATTTTGATAATTTAACACATGCTCGCCAAAGTTTATACTCTAACTTAAAGTTTGAACCCAAAAGTAGAGCCCTGCAAAAAGCGTAAGAGCCGGAATAAAATGTCAAAGTACAGGGTGGTCGAAACTCGAAGGCTCCTAAGAGATAAACAAACAGATTTCTTGACTTATGGCATGCATTTTCATGATTCTGTTTGCTGGGGATCTCTGAAACTCAGTTGAACGGTACAAAAAGAAACATCGATAGGGGGCGCTTTGGGCAAAAAACATAATTCGTTGACATTTCGGACGCTAACTGGAAACGGGGCGCTACGATCAGTTAGTAATAATGAAAACACATTTTCTACCTCTGCTCAACACTTCTGAATAAATTTAGACCAAAAACATCAATGATACTGGAAATTTATTTACAAAAAATAACACTACAGAAGATGCTCGAAATTTCGACCTTGGGCCATGATGCAGGCTTCGCACCTCCGTCGCATTGAGGAGTGTGTGTTTCCGACAATGCCAGGAGTATCTCTGATCTGCCCTGCAGCTGCCACAATGCGCGCCACAAGTTCTTCAGCACTGCTGACAGGTGTATGGTATACCTCGGCCTTCAGGTAACCCCAAAGGAAGAAATCCAAGCAGGTGAGGTCTGGTGATCGGGCAGGCCAGTGAATTGGACCCCCACGCCCGATCCACCGCTGGCCATACCTTGCGTTTAGATGGAGACGCACGTCGTTCGTGTAATGGGCCGGAGCTCCATCGTGCTGGAACCACATCTGGCGACGCGAACCTTCGGGTACGTGCGCCTCCTCCAGAAGCTGCGGCAGCACTTGATCCAGGAAAATCAGGTAATTTCCACCTGTCAGCTTTTCAGGTAACAAATAAGGGCCGATGAGGCAATCCCCCAGAATGCCGGCCCACACATTTACTGAGAAACGCTCCTGGGCTGCTCGGCTTCTGGTTTCATGTGGATTTTCATCACACCACACATGACTGTTGTGGGCGTTCCACATTCCCTCCCGGCTGAAGGTGGACTCGTCCGTAAACAAAATGCTGTTTACAAAACGGGGATCCCTGGATCTCATCGCCAAGTACTATCTTGAGAATTCCACTCGAGGGCCAAAATCCTGCTCTCTGAGCAACTGCACCCGCTGGATGTGGTAGGGGTGCAGATTCCGGGAACGTAAGATGCGCCACGCAGTTGCTTGCGAAATGCCAACATGTCTGGCGATATCTCTCGTGCTAAGACCTGGGTTGTCCTCAACCAGGTTAAGCACAGCCTCTTCGTTGTCGGGGGTGCTCACTGATCGCTCCCGTTCAGGCCTGCCTCCGTCGAAAGATCCCGTTGTGGACAACCTCTGGTGTACTCGAGCGAAGAAGGCATGGCAGGGGATTTGCCTGTTGGGGTAACGCTCGGCGTACAACCGCTGAGCGGCTCGTCCATTACAACCAGCAGCGCCATACGCCAAATGCATGTCAGCCAATTCAGAGTTTGTGTACCGTTCCATCCTACTACCGATCTGCAGACAAGTAACCCGAAGCTTAAGTAGGTACCGCACGTTCAAAAGACGTGTCTGCGCATACAACTACGTCATCTCGTGTTGTCGTCTACGCATTACGTATCTTTTGCATATCGATATGGTACGATATCTTTTGCATAAATCAGCAAAAAGCACCTTATGTAAATTTTATTGCGCGCATTGTGCATGATTGAAACCAGCTATGTTTGTTAAAAAAAAAAAAAAAAACTGCAGTTTTAATAGCTTCTTATGATAAGTAAATTACTCTCTTGTTTTGTTTCTAACTGATCGTAGCGCCCCGTTTCCAGTTAGCGTCCGAAATGTCAACGAATTATGTTTTTTGCCCAAAGCGCCCCCTATCGATGTTTCTTTTTGTACCGTTCAA
The DNA here is from genome assembly GCA_964019185.1 of Maratus speculifer. Lineage (NCBI taxonomy): Eukaryota > Metazoa > Arthropoda > Arachnida > Araneae > Salticidae > Maratus > Maratus speculifer. The sequence goes on from OZ025294.1 coordinate 384,634,132, forward strand.
CTGAGTTTCAGAGAGCCCCAGCAAACAGAATCATGAAAATGCATGCCATAAGTCAAGAAATCTGTTTGTTTATCTCTTAGGAGCCTTCGAGTTTCGACCACCCTGTACTTTGACATTTTATTCCGGCTCTTACGCTTTTTGCAGGGCTCTACTTTTGGGTTCAAACTTTAAGTTAGAGTATAAACTTTGGCGAGCATGTGTTAAATTATCAAAATAACGGGCTTAAAGTTGTTGTCTAGCTCTCCAAAGTCTGCAGCGCCCCCTATCCATGTTTTAAGAGATACGCTTATCAAATTGGTACTGTAGAAAGTCTAAACAAACAGAATCATTTCGACGCAACAAGCAAGAAAATCTAACCATTTCCCTAGTTTTTATGACGTTTCGAATTTCGGCACCCAAATTTTCGAAAGCGCCTAGCGCCTTACCATCACGTCAGGGACCCTACATTCCCTATTCAAAAATGTTCGTCTAGGTGTGCTCTATCGATCCTTAAAGTTTGTCACCGACGAGCTGAATCACCATGTATTGTGTGTATAATTATCGTTACTTAGTATTTATCTTTCACACTATTATTATCGCCGGAAATAAATACATTATTTTAATTTATATATTATTATTTTATTATTATAGTTTTATGAACGAATAGGTACATATGAATTTCACTATATATATATATATATATATATATATATATATATATATATATATATATATATATATATATATATATATATATATATAAATTTAATACAATATTTGATTTTTTTTAATATCAAACAAAATACAGTAAAACCCCGATAATTCGGATTAATTGGGACCAGACCCAAACCGGATTATCCGGAGATTTAGAAAAACTGAAATAAAAATAAGCATGCTTACAGAAAATCACCTTTATATTAAAGTTATTGAATATTTACATACAGTAAAAATGTTTACTTTATTTAATTCTTCCGAAAATATTTCAAAAAAAGTTTTTTCTATTCAGAATACGACTATGAAACCTGTTAATGTTATGGAAATTAGCCAATCCCTTCTCAAACTTGAAAAAATAATGGCCAAACCGGTCCGGATTATCCGGAGATCCGGATTAATGGGGTCCGAATTTGCGGGGTTCTACTGTAATTGGAATTCTAAATATAAGTATTGCTGTTACTAACTACTTCACTTCCGTCAACATAGATCATTAGATTCCCCTATTTATACTTTACATAAAATAAAGTTCTTTTTTTCCTTGTGATTCATATTTTAGGTTTTTGTGTGTCGGCTTTGGACTAGTATAGATTTTTAATATCCTAAAGCAATATTGATCACTTTAAATTATTTATTGTAATAAGTTTCTTAATATCAGTGTGGGATACAATTTTGCTTTTAATTTTTAAAAATGTTGTTTAATAAAGTAATTAATATTGCATGATAAGGCATTTTTCTGAAGGTAAAGATTTAAATTTTTCTTCTTCGTAAAAATTACATTTTTCTCATGCCATCGAGCCTTTAATAAATGTTCTTTTTTATCTTTGATTCATGATGCCTTTGAGGGAAAGAAATTTTTATTACGTACGACAAAGAATTGTTTTCATTGTTTAATATTTTGATCCGGTATTCTAATTATATTAGAGAAAACCAGAACCTTTAATACTGAAATTAATTTTTAAAGGCCCTCTTTGTTAACTGAGACTTTGTAAAATAAAAATATCGTTAATGATTTTTTCCTTACATATTGAGAGTTTTATTTAATGCAATTATATTATGTGTGTATAATTATCGTTATCTCTCATACTATTATATCATCTAAAGTAAAAGCATTAATTTAGATATTATATTTTTATTATTATATATTTATGAACAAGTTCATACAATTTGAATTTCACTAAATTTTTTTATTATTAATGCGATGTTAAATTTCTTAATATCGATCAAAATAATTGAAATTCTAAGTATCATATACTAGCATTGCTGTTACTAACAATGCTACGAAGTGTTTTTTAAATAATAATCATAAAAGAACCCGAGACCTCGTTATCAAGCGAGAATTTTTTTTCCATAAAAATAACGACTGATATAATTTTTTTTTTTTTTTAATTTCTTCTCACTTTTTAAGATTTTTGAACTAGCGTTGTTTTTTAAACCAAGTGACTCTATGCTTTGCGGTAATTATGCTTTTCAACCCCTCTGCGGACAGAAAATCTGTAAAAAGTATTTATCGGGACCATGGGCGCATATATACACCCTCAAAAAATGCTTAAAGCGCTTGACTTTAATACCAGTAAAAAAAAAAATTCTTTTTAAATAGAATGAAACAATGTGATCTTGTTGATGGACTACCTAGCTGCGTGGCAACTTAACTTCCAGTCTTTAGGAAAGTCGTGTTACATGAGCATTAGGAAGCCATAAAAAGATAATTGTTTAAATGTTACTAGTAGCCACAGAAATAAAAAATAAACATTAAGATAAAAAGGTAATAAAAAATGTAATTAAAGAGTAATAATTGTTTGAAACATGTAGCATAACATGATAAATGAGAAAAGTAAATATATAAATAAATAAATAAAAGAAGGAGAAAAAATATAATTCAATTAGTTCCTAAAAAAAGCCAGGCGAAAAAGATGCCGGGAGTTACCGCAACTGTAAAAAAATAAGACTCTTTTCAGAGACCATACATTTTAGTAATATCAAAAATTAAATGCTAACAAATTGGCAGAAAAACTTTTAGATTATTTTTTCAACAAAACTTTTTTATGATTTATAAATTTAAGTCGTATAATTAACAAAAAATGATGCCATACGATTAGAATTCGTGTAAAAGATGCTGGTCTTGAACAGGTCTAAAATTATTGCTATGTTTAAAAAAATATTAAAGTAAGTTTAATTGTAATTAAATTACCAGTGGTTATAGTCTGTAAACAGATTTCCATTCGATTACCTTTGACTGCGGGATTTTAGGGTCGGGTAATGTCCGTAACGAATAGATCATTTTCGTGACAGTTTAGTTAAGTGGAATTATAAATTTCAAAATAATCTCCAATGAAATAGCTCACCAAACTATTTTTATAACTTCTTGAATTCTATAAAGACGGTATTAGAAAATTATTTTAAATGTACTCTTTTCAACACATCTTATTTTCACCAGTTTTCTTTCTATCTTTAATATTCACTTAAAAGTACATATTTTTTTTTAATTGGAAGTTAAATATAGTATTTCTAAATTGGAGCATTTTCGTAATATTAATATTTGCTTTTTTAAATAGCATAATTTCCTTCATTTAGTGATTTTAATGTATAATAAATTAGTTATTATTCTAAAGTCATATTTTTCTTTAGAAATATTTACATCTGAAAGTACTTTTTATAACGTAGTTTTCTTTATTTACTGCTTTTAACACCATAATTTAAGTATCATTTTAAAGTTTTATTTCTATTATTAACAGTCACTTGTAAATACGTTTTTTTATTTGAAAGGAAATTTATTATTTGTGCTGTTTTACAATTTGCTATCAATATAAAAAAATATTTTTTTTTTAAATATAAAATAAATTTATATTGAATTGAAAAAAATTTCAATTTAAAAAAACCCTCAAAAAATTAACCAAATAAAAAATTAATTGAACATTACACAAACGTAAGCGTGTAAAATAAGACCTTACAAAAATTGATTAAATTACTGTGGGCAGTTTTTGTTCCAGAAAACATTTTTTAATTGTTCTGAATGACTTTAAAAAATTAAACAGCTTTTAATATAATACTCCTATTTGAAAACTGTCTGTACAAGCATGTTTATAATTTTTGTTTTGATATAAAACTAGCAATTTTCACATATTGCTATAAAATAATTTTCTTTATATTAAGGGGGCTCAGGGGTTGAAAACTTTTCAAAAAATAGCTTTTTTTATGATCTAGTTTGATTATTCAATTAATTCTTAACTCAATGCAAAAAACCGCATAAAAATATTAGCATTTTTAACGGAGTTATAAGAATTTATGTATCCATACTTACATAGCCGCCTCCATATAATTTAAACTTTAAGTCGTGATTTCTCAAAACTTGATTTTTGAAGACTAACACCGAGATTTTAAAAAAACTATTTGATGGAATGGCTTAATTTTTTTTTTTTTTTTTTTTGCATGCATATAACATTATTATCTAGATTACGAATTAAGGATATAACTATCACATAATAAAAACATTATTAAAAAATCTCTCAAAGTTGAAAATTTAAATAAAACCCTAAAAAATACAACTTTTTTCCCATTAAAAATGCTCAAAATATTAAACTATCTAAAATATATTAATTCATAATCTAGATAATAATGTTATATGCATGCAAAAAAAAAAAAAAAAAAAAAAAAAAAAAATTAACCATAACCATTAGTCGTCAAAAATCAAGTTTTGAGAAAACACGACTTAAAGTTGAAATTATACAAATGCTGCTATGGAAGTGTTGATACATAAATGCTTATAACTCCGTTAAAAATGCAAATATTTTCATGCGGTTTGTTGCATTGAGTTAAGAATTAAATGAATAATCAAATTAGATCATAAAAAATTTTGGTTTTTTGAAAAGTTTTGAACCCCTGAGCCCCCTTAACCAAGAAAGACCTCCGTTCAGTAAAAATTCATTTATAGCGATAACGTAAGTTACTTTTTTTAGAATAAAAAACCCCTTCAGTTTCAAAAACTTTTTTTTCTTTTTTTAATCTTATTTACTAAGCGATTTTTTTTAACCTATTTCTTTTGAATAAAATATCTTAGCCTCTTTTGTTAAGGTTTTTATATCCTACAGAAATATTGATCAGTGTTAATCCTATACTAATAACAATATGCTTATAAGTATATAACTTATCTTTTCTTTCTCCTTTAACAAAATGCTTTTTTAATGAGGTAACTAATAATGCATCATAAGTTTTTTTTAATCAATAAACTTTTTAAATATTTTTCTACTTACCCTTTTTAGACCCCAGTGTTTATTTATGAATATTTTATTTTATTTTAAGTTATGGATTTATATTAACAAACTGATAACTTAGAACAATTGAACTGTGAAAAATCTTTATTTTTTATACATAAATTTTGATTGTACATAGGAAATCACAAATACATTTTTGGCAATTTTTTAAGAATTTTTTTATGTATTATTTTATTTTTTTGCTTTGTAAAACATTGAAAAGGATAAAATAAATATTCATTTAATAACTTTTTTATTACTAATGGAAGCTGCAAATGGTATCTTAAGAAGAGTAAAATTACTTACGTTTTCATTTTTTTTAACATTTCTACATTTCTGCTGCAAGCCATTTTTATATCACACGTAGCTCACTAAAAAAGCGCTATAAGAAACAAATTGCTAGTTAGTTTGTTCTACTATCTGTTAGTCTACATTCACACTAATATCTCTTATTTTATCATATACGTGAAAAAAATTCTAAAGATGAGTGTAGTATAGGATACATAAGATCTGCTCTTGCCTTGGAGTTGTTTCAGTAATTCGGGAAAGAGTCCTGCCATATACCGCGCTGTTGCAAGCGATTTAGGTGGTCATAATAGTCCAACGTTTCTAAATGCATTGAACATATTTGGTAGTTAACTGCCAATGGGTTAATATATTGTCAGAAATATTTATGACAATAAGCTCTGGAATCCTGTTAATGGTCCTGGCAGTTAAAAAAGGGCCTGATGTAAGCACTTCAAATTCTTTTATGTCATCATAAAACCGAAATAATGCTGGAATTTAGGATACATTCGATTTGGACCACTAGAGTTTCAAAATACTCTAGAGTGACTTTATTATTACCTACGGTCTTAAGCAAATGATGTTTAAAGAAGTTAACGCCAGCTTCCCATGGACTTCCAAAATTAGGAGATCGCGGAGGGATAAATTTCTATTTTATGAATTATTCTGCAAAAGAAATATGATAATTCCTCGGTAGGATTTTTCAATATTTTTTTAATTTTTTAATTCTATTGACACACCTTTAAAATTAATGACATTATCAGAAGTTAGTGTATTTACTTTGCCTCTCCTGGCGCCAAATCTTTAAGTGCAGTGACGAATGCTGCAGCGGATAAATTGCTTACTTTCTCTAGTTGAATGGTCTTTAGTATCCATGCATATAAATATAACCACATAAATTTTGGAATAATTACATCTTCTCTGATTTTGCATTTGATTTGGAAGGGGCCACTAAAACCTACACATAAATTGAAAGAAAAATAACGTGGAATTAGGCATTGCAAAGGAAGATGTCTCACCAACTGATCTAACGTCTTTGAGTTATGCCCGAAATATGTGATACAAATGTGTACTTTTGGGGGGCCAATGCTTTTAGCCTTTATAGGCCGATATTTCATACAAACTTGAACTAGTTCCTGAGCACCTACATGAAAATACTGAAAAATCCTTTTAGCGATTTTGTTATCACTGGGTAGAATTAATTGGTACTTTACATTAAACGACAAGACAAAACTGGTTAATCTACCAACAACGCGAAGTAATCCACTTTCATCAATGCATGGGGTCTAACCTTTTTCAAATTACTGGAGGGAGGAACAGACTGTCTTTCCTCAGTACTGCTAATTCACGTGCAAGTTTACCTTCGCGAGCTTTATTTATCAAATCCTAAAATTAGCTCGTGGCCAGTGAAATCATTACGGCTTATTTGTTTTCGTCGGCAATTATTTGTGAACCTGAAGATAAAACTACATATTCTAATTAGTTTCAAAAAATGATTGTAAGATTTAGATTGTTAGATTATTGAATGATATGTTCAATGAAAAAAACCATCAGATTCCTTTATAGCAAAAAAATAATAGTTTATTTAAATTTCTTGTTCACATTCATTATCTATGGGAGTAGGAAGTGGGTTGAGAATTAAAGATTTCTCTTTGAAGAATGTCTGATCCAAACCACTTAAATTATTGTTAATGAGAACCTTTGCTGTTGCATCTCTGGAGATATTGTCTGCCTGATTAGATTTAGAGGAAAAATGGTAAAAAGATGATTTTCAGAAAGGTATTAAATCGTGGTCACTTTACTGGCAATGAATGTTTTTAGTTTCTAGGGTGGTGTATTAATCCAATGTAGAATAATTGAAGAGTCAGTCTGTAACCACACCTTTTCAAAACATAACTGTAGGGTAGAAATTATTTTTTGAACCAGCCTTGTCGAAAGCATTTTTGTTTTGAAGCAAACAGTTTTGAACCAATCTGCTACATAGGCTTTTTTATAAACATCTGCAAATCCGTGTAAATCTAGACTTGCAATGTTGTCTGACAAAATTTATCGCGGATTTGTAAGATCATTTATTTCTATCAATTTAATAATAAAATTCTTCCATTCCCTAAGCGATCTAGTAGGCAGCTGTTCAATTCTAATTAAAATTTAATTACCATAAAATGTTGCAGGCATATTTTAGATTTGGCCAGGCCAGTTAGGCCTAAATGATCATAAATTTTATCAATATGTATCATATCGCCTTTCTTGGTATAAACATCTTTACGTGCGATATTAATTTTAAAAGTGAATTCTACCGATTGATATTTTCATAGTAATCCTAAAGTTTTTACCGAAATGGGTTACGTCAAATGTATATTCTGATATTTCTGCCTCTTCTAGCAATTCAGGATGATTTGAGTCCCACTTGTGTAAGTACATCCCTCCCCTTTTCAAGATCAGAATTAACTGAGATTGTAGTTCATTTGCGTTTTGTAAGGAGCTTGCAAGTTCCTTACAAGAACATACACATCATTATGTATCACTTCTGGGGAATTCTGTTGTAATTTTTAAAATTACAACAGAATTTTTTAAAACTATTTATTCAGCAATCTCATTTAAGTACACGAACGGAAATCAAACTTAACAATAGTATTCCGATGCTGTTAGAAATTGTTATGCCGTGATGATGCATGATTTGAGGACTAAATATGGTAAACTCTGAAAGTCAAAAAGAGAAATTTCTCAAAAAAGTGAAAAAAGAAAATACCAACTTTCGATACTTATAATGTTTTCAACTTCGCTCTTTTAGGGTCCTTATTTCAACACTTTAGAATGCAGGGACCTAGCTTCCTCTCGTTTAGTGTTTATATACCTAATGTTATATTTTATAAACATTTCTTTTTTTTATTTCATATTTTTCACCTTGCTTAAAAATATCCCAATGATGTAAGCAATAGCAACATGATCAAGATGTGTAATGGCCACCAGTCGCCGTGAGTCTTATCACTGGACCTTTCATCGTTCTTCATTTAACTTCGTGTAGTACATTTAACCAGCGACATTTTTCTTCTTTATTTAAAACTATTTCTAATAAGATTTGCACTTGAAGAGTGCTTCTGTTTGTTACTGTTTGCTGTTAAGACATTTTGTTCATTACACACACACACACACAAAAAAAAAAAAAGATTTTAGAATTTTTGGTATTTTCAGCGTTTATCATTTTTAATCCTCATTTAATTTTCTTCTTTAGAATAAAAGATATGTCTTCAAGAAAAATTTGAATTTTTTATTTCTCTGGACAGTGAAACCTTTTTTTCCCTCATGATATCAAATATTAAGCAATATATTTAACATTATGTTGCAATATTCATCTTTTTTTTTTTTTGCATTATATTAATAGAAATCTGCTCGCATGGGTAAGACAGATATTTCTTTTTTCTCTCTCTTTTTTAGGAAATTCCTTTTAGGAAGGCCTGTCACTCAGCTTCCAATGTCCCGTTATTACTGTAAAGCCTATGGGAGTTTGATGCTTTTGTATATTTAAAATATGTCCTCTGGAAATTAATATTTATAACTTCGATTTTTTGTGTACACTGTTAAAATTTTCCAACCGTACCAACATTTGGAGCTTCCTAGTTCAAGTATTGGAACTATGCTTCAATGGGAGCTCCAAATTTTGGTTCAAGATTTCACCATCTTATGGTGGCAGATATTGAGCACCAAAAAACAAACTTTTTTGGTTCAAACTAGAACAAGATTTTTAACAGTGTACACATCTTAAAAGGTGCCTCTGTTTTTCTTAGTATTCAAAATTTTATAAAATCTAAGCTTTTTTTATATGAAGTGCTAAAATTTTACTCTCACAGTTCACCCCGCTCTTAACACATAAAATATTAAATCAAACTTAGATCTTAGAAATATTGTGAGAACTCGGAAAAGGGAAACATCCTTTAAGAAGAGTGCACAGAGAAGAGAAGTTTAAAATATTAATTTCTCAAAGAGTTATTTTAAATATATACGAAGGCATCAAATATCAATAGACTTAACATTAGGAGAAGAATTCTGAAGCTGGGAGACCAATTTCCTTACAACATTTTGTTCATAAAAAAAAAAAAAAAAGATTTTAGAATTTTTGGTATTTTAGCGTTTTTCATTTTTAATCCTCATTTCTCCTTCTTCTTTACAATGAAAATTCTTCCTCCAGGCAAACTTGAAAGATTGTTTTTTCTCTGGCCAACGAAGTCTTTTATTGTTTTCATGCCATGAAATATTAAGCAAAATATTTAACATTCTGTAGCAATATTGATCGGTTTTTACGTTATATTAATAGAAATCTGTTCGGAAGATATTTCTTTTTTTCCCTCTTTCTTTCTATTTAGGAAATTCCTCTTGTTATACGCAATTAATAATGCATCATAAGATATTTTTCCTGAAACTAAAATGTAGTTTTTTTTTATTCCACTGAACTGATGAAATGTAAATTTTTGCATGCCGTCAAATATTTAAGAATATTCATTATAAAACTTATTTAATATATTTTTAAGAACAAGCATATTAAGAATTTTGAAAAATTAAATGTATAAATTGTAACGTTACATGCATGCTGAGTGTCATTTGTAACGTTTGGTTGGTCGTGGTGGGAGTTAAATGTAGACATACTCAGTACTTAAGATAAAACAACACAGTTTATTAAAACGATGAGGGCTGAAGGGAAGTGGAGCAAGTCTTAATTTTACACAACTGAGAATACTATGAAAAGGCTAAACACATACTCACAAGCTTCGGCCTAGCTCAATCGTGGCACCTTCTAATACTTCTCCCTATCTCTTGGCTGAGCTGCTAGATAAAGCTTAATTAGACAGCCCGTGGCTGTATGTATTTCTTTATTCACAAATAATCAAAATGAAACTACTATAAAGTTTCTTACCCCGGCCAACTCTCAAGTCAACTATCAAAACTCCTTTACACTTCACTGGAGGCTCGCTGCTACTTTTCGATTTGCTAGCACTTCGCTGAACAATAATTCACTTCGATATCTAATGCCAGAGATCCTCGCTCGCTGGCTAGATGCTCTCTCGCTGGCTAATGCCAGAGACACACCCCATTCACTCAAACCCAAGCTTTTATATGCTGCAAACTGAGATACTTCATATTAACATATTACTAATAACCGCGAGCTAACTGCAGAACCCGAAAGAGCACACACACTCTAGAAAGTTAAAGTAAAAGAGAGGATAGATATCGCTTTTACGCTTACACTTGTTAAATTATTGACGTCACGATCTCAGAAATACTAGAGTGCCTTTATGCAAAGGTCACTCCCTCACAACCCCCCCTCGGATTCCGCAGAGAAAAAGGACTGGGCCAAATGCATGCCCAGGACTTTTTCTTGTTATAAATTTCGAACCGTAAAAAACACAGTGATGGGTGAAATTTAGAACCAAACATAACTTTCAAAATATTAACTTTAACCCATCACAACCAAAAAACCTCAGTTTGCCTCAAAAATTCACATATTCAATCCAATCATTCTTCTATCTTACAAATAGCCTCCGTAAAACTTCCAAAAACTCGTAAAACTTTCAAAACTAATTACTTCTTCTTTCAAAACAGCCCACTCCACTGGGAGTGCTAAAATTTCTCAAAACACTAAACTTCCGAAATTTTCCTCAATATTGCAATACAACTATAATTTTACCAAAAAATCTCTCCATAACTTTCCTAAAATTCGCACCAAGTCCAAAAAACCCAATGCGCAAAAATTCTCCTCATCCAAATTCCGAACTCATCTAAAATTAAATTTACTTCATACTAAAATAACCCTGCTACTACGTAATACCTACATACCCATTAGCCAATGAACTAACTCCCAAAATTCTTCAGAACTTAACTCCACTTTAACAATAATCGGGGCAAATACGTACAGCGTCACATCGCTGTGCTTATGCAACAATAAAAAAAAAAATTATCAAAAATTTACAAAATGACGTCATCATGCTCTTCATCTGTATTAACTAAAAGAAAAATAGCAGAATCAATACATAACACAGGTATTACTTCCCTGCAAGAAAATCACATTAACATTCAATTTTAATACAATACAGTTTCAAATTCAAACGCAGCTTAAAAATTCGCAACTTGCGGAAACCATTCCCAACTAAAGTACAAACGCAACACATAAAACACGAACGATAAGGAGAAAGTTAATTCATTAAATGTTAGTATAAGAGATAGAAACGCGTGTCAAGGACTTCTTGACCGCAAAACACGTGCGCGCCTGAACCGCGGCGCGTGTACAAAATAACCCAAATTACTATCTGTACTTTCTGAAAATTTAAACATACATTAACATACATTTTATAACAAATGAACAATATAACAATATAGTAACATTTTTAACAAATAACACAACAATTTAACACTAGATCCAGAATTTTTAAAAGCAGTTAAGACCAAAATCTCAAACATACATAAAACTAACAATTTTGCAAACAAATTTTGAATACAATTAAGCACTAATCGTGAGTCCGTCAAAAAATTCCAAAAATGGCCAAAAGTACCAAACAGTCTTTCTGCTTTCTATTCTTTCACATTGCTACCACATATATGCACTCTAATAGAAATTTAATAAAGAACATTATCACCCAATCATAGAGATGATTCGCTGCTGGCAGGCTTCATACTACAGGATGGCTTTCTCCTCTTGTCCCAGAAACCTTGTACGAAGGATCTTTCGTCATCGGAACTGTACGGTGACGACACAGTTGACTGTCGTGCCTGCAGCCTGGTTCTGAATGGATGCCGTGGGATACTTGTAGGTTCCGCTCGACGACTCTGCTCTGGCCGGTTCGCTGGGGTCACTCCATGGCGAGATTCACACTGTTGATGCCGGTAATCTGGGCGTTGTCTCCTCTTTCTAGATGCACCCGAAGTTACTGAAGATCCTAGACCACGTTTCTTTCCGGACCTATGCTGTTTCTTATTGGGCAAAAATTCCGACTTTAAAGTCCTTTTAACAGTTTGGCGAGTGTCCATCTGAAATCTTTTCCGGGGATTAAGTACCGAAGATGGTGAACTATTAGATAATTTGTGTTTCTGAGGTTGCTGTCTAATAAGTGGAGGAACGGGACAGTTTATAATCTTTTTCCTTTTATGGCACACAGAATCTGATGTATTTGACACAGCTCTCTTATTTTTATTATCATACTGTGCTCTCGGATTGATAGGCTTTCTACTTTCAACAACAGTTTTTGGAGCTGTTTGACCAAATTTTCTTCTTGAATATTGATGAAAAGAATTAGATGAAGAAGTGCTGGACTCGGGACACTCATTGGATCGGGAATTTCGCGAAACACCACTCGACACATGAGAACCTTCACTACCATTTTCTCTAAACTTATAAACTCTAACCTGATCCAAATTAACCGTCATTCTTTCACCATTGACATCAACAACCAAATTATTATTTCGAACTTCTAAAACCTCGAACGGACCTACAAACTTCGGACCAAACTTAGCTACTCTCTTTTGACGACTTGAACTTAACCAATGCTTTTCTACTAACACAAAATCTCCAACTTTCACTTCTAACTTCCTCCTACACATATTATAATACTGAGCCTGCTTTTCTTGCGTTTTTTCCATCTGAACTTGAGCTTCTTTAACCAACCTCTCAATATCCTGACACATGTACTGACTTTCCGCATCTGACACCATAACTAGCCTTTGGAATGGAGTAATGACTTTTCTACCCAAAAACAATTCAGCTGGCGTTTTCCCCGTCGACTCGTGAACTGCTGTACGAAGTGCATACGCAAAATGCTGAAGAAACTGGTCCCAATTTGCGTGATGAGAACCAACATACGAAGAAATCATTTGAATTAATGTACGATTTACACGTTCAGCCATATTAGACTGAGGACGATACGGAACAGTAAAAGAATGATCGATCTCCAGCTTCTCACACAGGGCCTTAAATATATCAGAAATAAAACAAGGGCCATGATCGCTCACTACCCTAATTGGTGCACCATATTTAGAAATATAATTATCGAAAAATGCATCGGCAACTGCAGGTGCAGAAGCCTTCCTGAGGGGGACTAACTCTACCCATTTACTAAAATAATCAACTATAACTAGTACAAATCTATATCTTTTAGGATTAGACAATGGATAAGGACCGATTAAATCTACACCTACACATTCATTAAGAAAATTTACTTTAATAGGAATTAATTTGTCAGCTGGACTTACATTTTTATAATTATAACGTTGGCATGTGCTACAGCTGGAGACATAAGCGCGCACTGCTTCCCGCATTTTAGGGAAGTAGCAGGATTCACAAATTCGAGCATAAGTTTTCCTGATTCCTAAGTGACCTGCTAATGGATTATCATGAAATTCTTTCAAGATGGCCTTACGAAGACTAGCCGGAATAAAAACTCTTAATTCTCCACGTGAATTTACAATTTTAGAATAAAAAAGAAGACCATCAATAAGCTTAAAAGATTGGGACCATTTCTCAAACATAGGCACATCTGCGCTCGGGACATCATCAGGATTTTCAAAATAACGATACAAACTACCAAACTCCTCATCTTGTTTCTGTTCCCTTATTAACTGCTCTCGTGACCTTAACACCAACGACGACAATGCCCAACACTTAACTTCCTCCGTGACCTCTAAACCACCATGCGGGTTTCGTGACAAAGCGTCCGCTACCGCATTCTCCTTGCCAGCCCTATGTTCTATAACCACATTATACTCTGCTAACTTCAAACACCATCTGACCATACGAGACGACAAACCCTTTCCATTAGTTAACTTTGTCAAAGCTGAATGATCCGTAATGACTTTAACCGGTATATTAGTGAAAAAACAACGAAATTTATTCAAAGCCCAAATTACTGCAAGACACTCCCTTTCCGTAATCGAATAATTCCTTTCCGCTGCATTTAAAATTCTCGACGCAAACGCTATAGGTCAACCTTTCTGTGCTAACATCGCTCCAACCCCCACTGCACTCGCATCGCAATACACTTCAAACTGAGACGAATAATCGGGGTGAGCCAAAACAGGAGGGGAAACTACTGCTTCTTTTAATAATTCAAACGATCTCTGAGCCTCTGATGACCATACAAACTTCACCCTTTTCCTTTTTAAATTATACAACGGTTCACATAACTCCGAAAAACGTGGAATGAACTTGGCAAACCAAGCCACCATCCCTAAAAATGTCGCCACTTCCTTACTATTTTTGGGGGGACTCATTGACGTAATTGCCTCAATTTTCTCATTATCTATATTAATACCATCACGCGTAATTTTAACTCCCAAATACTTTATCTCTTTTCTCAAAAATTTACATTTTTCTAACTTAACTGTTAACCCAGCATTTCTTAACAACGTAAATACTTCCCTCAATAATCTTAAATGCTCTTCAAAAGTAGCTGCCATTATAATTATGTCGTCCAGGTAGACCAAGACACCCTTACCAAGCAAAGGTTTAAGGATATTATTCATGGCCTTCTGGAACGTTGCTGGCGCTCTCGATAAACCAAAACTCATTCTCTTAAAAGAAAACAACCGTCCCGAGTAATAAACGAAGTCTTAGATATGTCCTCCGGCTTCATTGCAATCTGAAAATAACCTGACGTAAGATCTAACGTTGACATATAATTCGTACTCGTTATATTAGCCAAAATGTCATCAATAACTGGAATAGGATACTGAGGGTATTGCGTTATCGCATTTAACTTTCTATAATCTACTGCAAACCTATATGCCTCTGGATTATCTAAACTTTTCCCATTATTTTTACGACATAACACTACTGGCGATGCAAAAGGAGACTCAATCGGCATTATAATATCGTCCGCTAGCATTTTTTGAATATGATAATCAATTATACCTTGTTTAACTTTATCATAACGATATGGTTTACTAGCAACAGGTGCTTTCAAACCAGTATCAATCTCATGCCACGCAACATGCGTTAAACCCGGTTTATCAGAAAAAACCTCTCCAAATTCATTCAAAAACTTATTAAATTCCTCCTTCTCGATTTCACTTAACCCCGACTCCTCCAAATTAACTGACACTGAAACATGCTCTTTCTTACTCACATTCTCATCATTATTCACGATTAACGACTTTTTAAAGAAATCCAAACTAATTCCTCTATCCTTCATATAATCTACACCAACTATACAATGCACTATTAATCCATCTAACACACAAAACTCCCAACATGTCTTAACCGAACGAATTTCAACTTCCAATTCTACTGAACCTTTATTATCGCAAGCTACTTCCTGTGCCGACTGAACCACCAGACTTAACCTCTTCAACTTCTTATACGAAAAATATTTCCGATAACAATCAAAAGAAATGAACGACTTATCTGCCCCTGTATCGAAGACACTTTTAACGACAATACCATCTGACACAATTAACACTTCAGGTAACTCAACCGGATTAATAGTAATTTTATTCAAACTCACAGAAGGCTTTTCCGATTCAATCTGTGACTGCATACCTTCCGAAATACAGTCACCTACCAGTTTAACTGACCCGACCTCTGAACACATCTCTTTTGCATTGACCTATTTTCCAAATTCTCATCCGAAGTTAATTTCCTTACTTGCGAAGAAACATTCCTGTCCCGTACTCCCCCTCTCCGATCATAACCACTATTCTGTCTATTTACATACATATTTCTCTCACCACTTCTAAAACTATTAGCACCACCACAATTCCTATTACCATTATTCGTATTCGACATATTACGACCAAATCCATCATTTCTATTACGCAAATTATTATTCGGAAATCGCTGTCCCCCTCTCACAAAATTACGTTCCCCCTCATTTCTCAAATTACTATCCGCGACAGGTCTCTGACGAGGGCTAAGCAAATCCCGTTGATCCGAGCTATGCCGAGTCTCATACTTCGATAATATCTGATGCATTTCTGCAAAATTCTTCGGTGCTCTAACTTCAATAAAGTCCTGTATATTTGGATTAAAAAGAGGAAAAACAATGTCCAACAATTCCTCAAATGTGATATCTAAATCTAATTTATTTTTTAGTTCCAGCTTACGAAGATAAAATTTTGACGCCGACTCATAAATATTCTGCCTGTTGCAATAGAACTCTTTTCTCAAAATACTCTTATCTTTAACGGGAGGAAATGCCTCCTTTAACTCAATCACAGTTTGTTCAAATCTTTTCGCTTCATCAGTAATCAAAAACTTTCCTATATTTTCCAACCACAAAAGTGCTTCGCCCTTCAATGAGCATTTAAGCACTACGTATCTACTTTTCTCAGGTATATTATTGAACAAAATATGATCATCTAATTTAACTAAAAATTCACTAATATCACCCTCACCGGTGAAATACAAACGTGGCACAATCTCACAATGTCCGATGTTTCGTTGGGCGCCATTTGTAACGTTACATGCATGCTGAGTGTCATTTGTAACATTTGGTTGGTCGTGGTGGGAGTTAAATGTAGACATACTCAGTACTTAAGATAAAACAACACAGTTTATTAAAACGATGAGGGCTGAAGGGAAGTGGAGCAAGTCTTAATTTTACGCAACTGAGAATACTATGAAAAGGCTAAACACATACTCACAAGCTTCGGCCTAGCTCAATCGTGGCACCTTCTAATACTTCTCCCTATCTCTTGGCTGAGCTGCTAGATAAAGCTTAATTAGACAGCCCGTGGCTGTATGTATTTCTTTATTCACAAATAATCAAAATGAAACTACTATAAAGTTTCTTACCCCGGCCAACTCTCAAGTCAACTATCAAAACTCCTTTACACTTCACTGGAGGCTCGCTGCTACTTTTCGATTTGCTAGCACTTCGCTGAACAATAATTCACTTCGATATCTAATGCCAGAGATCCTCGCTCGCTGGCTAGATGCTCTCTCGCTGGCTAATGCCAGAGACACACCCCATTCACTCAAACCCAAGCTTTTATATGCTGCAAACTGAGATACTTCACATTAACATATTACTAATAACCGCGAGCTAACTGCAGAACCCGAAAGAGCACACACACTCTAGAAAGTTAAAGTAAAAGAGAGGATAGATGTCGCTTTTACGCATACACTTGTTAAATTATTGACGTCACGATCTCAGAAATACTAGAGTGCCTTTATGCAAAGGTCACTCCCTCACAAAATAACCATTTTTAAGTTTTTATCTTTTATAGTAAGTGCAGTTTTATATAGCAGAGTAAGCATTTGATGAATATATTTATGATTGAAAGTTTACCTAAAATATAAAAAATCATTAGTGAAATGCCCTTTAACTTCTATTTTTAATTTCAGGCATATTCATTATTACCGGTTTTACATTATTACATCAATATGTTTATTACTAGTTGTGTCTTGGACAAGAGCATAAACGAAATGGTATTTTCTAACTAATTAAGGGGACGGTGGACGTTATTTTCTTTTTAATTTTCATAACAGCAATATGAAATAGTGTGGATATATACATTTCATCAAAAGCATATGGGCCATTTTCAAATTTCGCTTACATATGTTGTCCCAGAGTAAAAAGAAGAAAATCAAAACATAAATTAATATTTAAAGTTTGATTTGAGCTATGCATTAGCTAAAATATTATATTAAACATTTCTAACATGAAAAATTAAAAAAAAAAACAATAAAATTTTTTGAGATATAAATCTTTAAAATTTTGATTCTAAGCAAAAATGCCTGTCCCATTCCAAGTTTTATGTTTTTAACTGTGTTTTTTTAATTAGAGCTAACTTTTTTAAATAAAAAGGTTTAATTATTTTAAATATGAACTGTTAGTGTACTATATTAATAAAAAAATTATTACAAAAGATATTTTTTTAAGAAATTACCAGAAAACTTTTGTTCCTCACTTTTTGTCAAGTTCGTTACCTTGTGATTATTTTAGTCAAAATAGGTTTCGAATACTGCCTAAAGTTAGCAGTAAATATTCAGCGATATAGTTAAACTATTCACGCAAATATTACTTGCCATTTTTTGCTCTTCAATTGTGAAGCAATGTAATAGTAGCAAGAATAAACTTTTATCAAGGTTGGTATTTTTTTTTTCACTATCAAGTCTGTTATCATAAATTTTAATATTAAAATAATGATTTTTGCACTTTTGTAATTAAATATTGTTTACTAAATAGTTTTAAAAGGTATGTGTATTATTATCTAAATTAGAAATTACACAAGCTAGTTCATTTCTAATAGTTTTATTTGAAATATGAAGTCCGTTACCATGAAATATAAACGATGAAATGTAAACTGCTAAGTAAGTTTATTAAGTAGTTTTAGAAGATAGGTATGTAAATTATTATCTACGTTAGAAAATATACAAGCTAGTTCATTTTAATAGTTTTTTTAGTTTTATTCGAAATGTCAAATCCGTTACCATGAAATGTAAGCGAATGGTGAAAATGTACCATATAGAAAACCTACAAAAAAATTTCCAATCTTATTAAAATTTTTAATTTTTTTAAAAAAATTTAAATTTTTAAACGAAATTTTAAAATGCTCCTCGTGTCTTAATTTTTCAGATATTTTCTTGCTTTTCTATTTTATCACTTGAAACTCTATTATAAACAAATGTATGTAAATTTTTTTTTAATTTCTTGAATAGTTAATATTTTACAGATTTTTTTCTAAACTCCATATCGATTTTCATCAAAATTTTGCCTTTTAATAAGTAAAAATCAAATTTGACTATCTTAATGGAGACGAATTTTAAAAAGCTTACACAACTTCTTTCTAAACAATATCAGGATACTTCCTTATCAATTTCATAAATATTGATCAATAATTACGTCGTAAGAAGCATTTCAAAAATCAGGAAATGCTGAAAAATTAGTTTTGAGAAAAACGGATTTAAAGTATATAAACACACTTACCTTTATTATTTTCTTCTTAAAACTTTCATAAGTGATATTTTAATAAGAAAAAACTGTTTTGGTACTATTATACCACAAAAATAGACCTTTTTTGCGACGATTTTGCTCAAATAAAGGTCCACTGTCCCCTTAAGATGGCGGTAAGCAAAAACTGCGTACTGCAATTAATATTTGATTTGATTAATGTGCTGTATGTGGCACTAACATTTGAAAAATAAAATACAGTGCGTCGGTCAAATGAAAAAATTAATTCACGGTGCCCTTTGACCGGTCACAGGAAATGAATAAAATACGATGGAAATGTGAAATCTTGACTTCCATACCTGTTCTGTTCAGTTCGATGTCACCTCCATTTGTAGCGCTACACACATCTATTCAACATTCAAGCTTGTCTTATAAAATTTTTAACTTGATAACTTATGTTAAAACTTTTAATCTAATGAAATTTCAGTACATAACGTATACTGTAGCTTGCATGCATTTGTATCTTGAAAGTAGCACGAATAGCTGAGCTTGCGCTATTTTCAAGAATATAAAATTAAAATAAAATTCGTGGAGTTCATTCTAGAAAATATGTACTTTTCATCCTAAGAAAAAAAAAGAAGTTCATCAGAATATTATTGTATAAAACATGTGTTTAAAGTGATATCAATATGTACAGAAACATTAAAGAATCTTTTAATTTTATAAATATATAGAAAGAATAAAAATAATAATTACAGATTCTAGGCTGTTAAATATCAAAGCAAAAGGAGATTAATGAAGAGCGATTAAGCGCTACTGTTGAGACCCTTGATCTGCAAATTTAGAAAAGCATAATAGCATTTTATATGTACAGCTCATATTCAAAATATTAGAATAATTACCTTTTTTTTAGAAATTGAAAATATCGTTTGGTAATTTAATGTGTTTTAATGAAAATATGCAAACGATATTTTTATTAAGAACTTATTGTTGATTACACTTACTTGTTATCTTAAATTTAATATCATTTTTGAAAAGATTAATTGCAAAAAAAATTATTTTGAAAAGTCAAAATATTAGAATATTTATTCAAGTGGTTCAAAATATTAGAATATTTCACATTAATTCTCCTTTAATTATTACCATTTCTTAACTGGTGGCATCATTGATTAAATTCAGACTATTTTATTTAAAATCAGTATTCTTTTTTGCAGTTTGTTTCTTTTTCGTCTTAAAATGGGCCGTGTGAGTGATATTCCTGAATCTACTAAACTTCGTGTGGTTGATTTGTATCGGCACGGTAAAAATCAATGTTTTATAGCGAATTATTTACATTGTTCGCAATCGAGCGTTAGTAAAATACTAACAAAATATTCAAAAATTGGAAAATTTCAAAATAATCGCCGAAATGGTGGCCGAAAACCAAAAACATCTGCTAGCGATGACAGGAAACTGAAGCGTATAGTTAAGACAAAACCGTTTTAAAAGTGTGCGATTCTTGCACCGAAAATGGAAAAAAGAAGGAGTTGAAGTTTCTACATCGACAACATTAAGACGTCTCCATAAATTTAAATTTGAATCTCGTGTACCGAAAACAAAACCTCTCATGACTGCAAGACAAAAGCGTATAAGATTGAATTGGTGTAAATCAAGACGTTTATGGAGCAATGAAGATTGGGAAAATATATTATTTAGTGATGAAAGTATGTTTTGTGTTTCATATGGTAATCAAGGTATTCGAGTTTGGAGAATGAAGCAAGAAACATTTGATAAAGAATGCCTTAAACGTTCCGTAAAATTTGCTGCTAGTGTCAAGGTTTGGGGTTGTATGAGTGCAGAAGGACCTGGAAAGTTATGCATCGTCTACAAAAAGGTTAACTCTCTGATATATCAAGAAATTTTAGAATATTACATGATTCCATCATCAGAAGATTTATTTGAAGATGATTTCATCTTTCAACAAGATTTAGCGTCCCCGCATACCTCGGTGTCAACTAAGAATTGGTTCCGCCAACGCAACATTAAGGTACTTCCTTGGCCACCAAATTCACAAGATCTTAATCCCATCGAAAACTTATGGTGTATAATGAAGAAAAAACTTCAAGAAAATCCTTCTTCAAGTAAAACTGAGTTAGTGGCACGTATAAAGTCTATTTGGGCTAATATTGATAGAAATGTTTGTAAACACCTTGTATATAGTATGCAAGATCGATTGTACGCTGTTATGAAAGCTAAAGGGGATGCTACAAAATATTAACTACCATTTACTTCATATTCATAAGGTAATATTTTTGCGTAAAATAAAATATTCTAATATTTTGAACCAATCTAAATTTTATTCTAATATTCTGGTGTGTTTAAGGAAGCTGTATACCTAATTTATTGTGCTGTATTTCATATTTTATAAATGTTAAAATCTTATCTAAACATTCCAGATTTAATTTGTAAGAAATTTAATTGCATTTTCTTAGTATAAAAAATAAATAAATGACAAATAATTTTTTCTTATTACTTTTTCTCAATTATTCTAATATTTTGAATATGAGCTGTAGATACTAGAAATAAGACATGCTCATACAGAAACCATACCAGAGTCAGTTACGGAATGGGCTAGATACCTGGTTAGTCTATTTTTCGGGAATGGGTTCTATTCTATCGAAAAAATTTATTTATTTTCAGATTGAAAAATCGCAAAATAAAATATTTGTAAAAAAAAAAATATTTTGCAATCCTCCAAAAATAAATTTAGTTATTGAAAGGATATAAGAAGAAATATTCTATCGCATTCTGAAGCCTTTGCACAATCAGTGTTAGTAACATAAAGAAGCCGTGGGACTTGTCTATAATCGATCTATTTAAAATCAATTTACAAATTTACAAAAAAGAAAAAGAAAAAAAAATCATTCGCGTTTCTCTATTACAAGAATTGTAAAAGTACTATATAGCGCGAGGTGTCAATACTGAATTTGATTTCAGGCGATTCCATGTTAACCTATGGCTTTACCTGACTGCTCGAAAAGCAATCTTTTTTTTTTTTTTTTTTTTTTTTTTTTTTTTTTTTTAAATCAGAATAATATTGTTGCCTTCGGTGGCCCTCAAGAATGGGAACAGAGCATTGTCGCTCGGAACTTCCAATCAAATGCTTGGAAAATTCATGAGGGAAAAGGCTTTACGTGAACAATTAATGAAATACTCGCAAAACTAATCTGTCGCAGGCGAATTTTGTCTCTTCAAATTTTTTTGTGTTATATCATTTTAACTTTTACAATTTTTTGCAAGTAATTGCATATATCTGGCAATAAAAAGAGGATTATCTGGAACGTAAAAATCGTGAAACATAGTCACGAAAAAAAAAACCTGTACATTTGGCATAACTAACAACGAATTTCACGTAAAGCAAAATACGGAATTAAGCTTTCGAATTTTTTCTTAATTACATGAATCTTTTTTCAATTTAATAAGATTTTAAATCAGTTTTAGACGAATTTTTATAAATACTAGCTCTATTTTATCGTACTCCAACATCCTTAGAAATTGCTATCTTAAAATTTAAATATAATTTTATTCATTCAAGCATAAACGCATGAAACCCAATTACTGAACATATTTTCTCAAGAGATTTCATTACGCATGAAATGCTTCGATCACTTTTTTTTGTTTTAATGAATTTTCGAAGTAGTAATTGCTCGTAACCATAGCAACTACTGTTTACTTAAAAAAATCATAAGTCATATTAATTCCTTGTAACTTTCAAAATTCGATTAATAAAAAAACAGCATTTCATAGAATAACAAAGTTAATTTGACATCTGATAGTGAAATTTATCTATAAATAAAATGAGTTTCTAGTTAGTATGAATTTAAATTGTAAGGAAGTTACTTTTAGTACATATTTTAAAGGGTATACTGTTATATTTAATCATATAATTAGGTATTTGGAAAATTTTAATTGACAATGTTTTCTGTATTATAACATCAATACTATTTTTTAATCTTAAATACCTAGTTTTCTGAAATCAAATAATTATTTCTAATTCAATTTCTTATTTAACAGAGTTTTGTTGAGCCACTCTAAAAACGACATTTTCAAAAGTGAGTAAAAAGCCAGCCCGAGTATTGTCAAAATGGCTCGGAATCAAATCATTCAAGTTTGCAACAAGTTTATATTCATTTCTCAAAACATGGACACACTCATATGAACTCATGACGCTTTATTTACGATGTTTTCCAATCATTATTTATCCATTAACAGAGAATCCATAGAAATCTTATGCAAAAACAATAAAGTGTCAAATGATTCCCTATCGTATAACAGATTGAGTTTATGGTTTAACATCATGCAAATAAATTTCTGACAATTTGAGAAAATGACATATTAAAATTTATGGTTTCAATAATTAAATATTTCTTTTTACCGTTCACCTAAAATACTACTCATTCAATCTTCGAGCCACGAGTCTCGTTCATTTTTAAAACGGAATCGTGTATTTGTATAGATAAAGAAAATATGCTGTGAGAAAGAGCCTGATTAAGAGCCCACAATAGTCACAGAAAAATTACTCAAAAAGACCCGGATGACCATGTAAAGTCTATGGGAGCGTTCTTTTCTAATATTTCGCTCAAATTTTAATATTTTAACATGATTTTTTTTGCATAGGATAGCTTAGGATGATCTACAACCGGGCTAGTTTTTACTTTTTTAATTTTTTTTTCAGATTTTCTATAAAAAATTACTTTAACTTTCGAAACCGGTTTAAACCGGTTCTGAAACTGAAACTATCGTAATATAAAAAATATATGAGCAAAATCGAAAAAGTAAAAACTAGCCCGGTTGTAGATCGTCCTAAGCTATCCTATGCAAAAAAAATCATGTAAAAATATTAAAATTTGAGCGAAACATTAGAAAAGAACGCTCCCATAGACTTTACATGATCATCCGGGTCTTTTTGTGTACTTTTTCTGTGACTATTGTGGGCTCTCAAAGGCTTGAAAGTATTAAGAGTATTTTTAAATAAAAGTAATTATTAACATCTATAGTTGATTATTTTAATCGCCTTTTAAGTAAACCTGAACATTTTAAAGTTCATATTATATATTTTGTGTTAAAAGCAAGACGAAAATTTCATTCCGTCATATATTTTTATATTTATTTACGATGTTTATTCACGATTATACATGGTGCTTGTATTTTTAGCTCACAGGCTATCATAGCCTGAGAGCTTATGTGCCCGCCCGTTCTGTATGTACGTGCGTAACGCGATAACTTATGACAAAAATATAGGATTGAAATTTTGTATATAGGTACATCCTGATAGGGCCCTTCCCTGATTAGTTTTTGGAGTTCATTCGATATGTATAAGGGGGGAGGAACGGTGGGCTCATGCCCCTCCCCTTAATTGATATGAACGGGATTTTCATGCAGAATTAACAGTTTTCGTTCAAAATTTAGTTATAGGATCATTATGATGAGGCGATTCCGTGACTGTTATTAGGTGTTCATTGAATAAATATAAACTGGAGGAACGGGGGTTGTAATGCCCCTCCCCTTAATTTATATAAATGGGTTTTTCAAGCAGAATTGTCAGATTTCGTTCAAATCTCTGAATAGTTTTGGAAGTTTAATGTTTAAGTATAAAAGAGGGGGATTACTCCTCTTAAGTTATATAAATGCTAAATGGGTTTTTATTAAGAATTATCCGATTTGCTCTGAATTTTGAATATAAATTTTTTCTATGATAAAGCATTTCCTTGATAGTTTAGGAGGTTCAATGATTAAGTATAAAAAAGGGGAAAGGGGAGAGCTGCTTCTCCTTCTCATTTTTTTTCGAACGGAATTAACCCTTGAAAATACAAGAGTGTAATGTACAATTAGTATGTATAGCCTGTGAGCTCAATGCCATCAGTTTAACTGGGCAATATTCTTTTTATTATATTGTTGATGGTAAATTCAATTTGCGGAACCTTTCCTTTACGAATTCATTCATTCTTCGATTTCGAATAAGTCTTAAGAACGAAATTTACGCTTTCGCGATTACATGACAACGGATTTGAAGTGTTCTTCTGCGGACACAATAAAAATATAGTTCGCCACATTTCATGCTACAAATTATTAGTGAAAGAAGCGTTTCATTCGAAATCATACCAAATAAAATATTAATAAATTCAACTGCCCTGGTAAAATTTACTATATGTAACCAGTAATGTAAACCAGTTTTGTTTGAAACTGTGAATTTGTGATATTTCAAAATTGAAAGTATTATGTCGGCATATTTGTAGCAAAAAGTTTCATAAAAAATGAAAAAAAAAATCGATTTACTCAGATTTGAAAGTGTTCTTTTTTTCAGTGAGGGATCTTTTTTTTTCCTTTTGTAAATTTACCATGTCATTTTTTTATCAAACCACTCCCAAATAAAACACTAATGATACTTATATTAGAACCCAATATTGAGCCAATTTTGAATTTGTCGAAAATATTTCCGATGAAATAACATAGTTAACTTCATATCGCGGTTTTTTTTCTTTGAGTAAACTGCAAAAAGTTTGGCTTTATCCATATTGTTGACCCATTATTGGCAAAATATAGATATTGATTTTGATTAATATATCATACTAATATTGCCTACATCACCAATGGTATAAGAAAAATATCAATATTGCTGCTGATATATAAATTTTTATGTTAAAAAATTCCTTCTATTATTAAATAAGTATTGCAAAAATTAATGGCTTTGTATTTCAAATATTGTAATCAAGGGTGACATATTCTTTACGAATAAGTAGTTAGTGTTATATAAAGAAGAATGCCTTTTTCTTTTATTTAATAAGCTTTTGTTATTAATATTTTAGGATTAATTTTCCTTAGTTTAACAATTGTGTTAAATTTACTTTTGTTCGTTTCTTCTTCTTATTATTATTTTTAGTATTAGTATTATTACGATTTTTTTTTTTTTGAATTATTTTATAACAATTTTGAAAATCCTCAGTCCCATTTTACCATATAAAAATATTCTTAAAAACTGGCATGATAATCTTAAAATTTAAATATAAATTTATTCATCCAAATGTAAATAAAAGTAACACCAATTTCAAGATATTTTCTCGATTATATAATCCTTAAAATGTTTCAATAAAATTTTTCAATGGATTAATCGAAGTGGATAATTGCTCGTATCTATTATAACTATTGCTTTTCATAAGAAACAATGATAAATCCCAATTTCCTTTTTTAACTTTCTGAATTCGGTAAAAGAAATTGCATTTCAAACAATAAAAAGACAGTTATCAACATTTGCCAGTGAAATTTAAATAATAATGAGATCATTTGTCTGAGTATTATGGATCTAAATTGCATTGGAGGAACTTTTCGTAGCGCATTTTAAAAATTATAACATTTAATTTTATCAACTACAGAAATCACATTAAGATAATTATAATTGTCCAAGCATTCTTCTAGCATGGAAACTGTATTATTGTTAAGAAACGTTTATCAAATTTATACAAAGTAGAATATCTTTTTCTTATATTTAATAGGCTTTTACTATTAATTTTTGAGGATTATTTTTTAATATTTTCCCTATCGTATAAAATATACTTTTGTTCTTTTCTTGTTGCATTTTTTTATTATTGCGATTCGTTAAAAATACTTTTTAACATTAAAATATCAGTCTCATCTTATCATATAAATGCATTCTTAGATATTAGTATAATGATCTTAAAATTTAAATATACTTTCATCCTTTCAGGTATGCATAAATGAAAAACCAATTACTTCACATTTTCTCAATTACATAATCCATTAATTGTTTCATAACATTTTTCAATGAATTTTCGATGTGGATAGTTACCCGTATCCGTAGCAAATACTACTTTTCTTAAAACACAATTAATTAGTGATATTTGTTTACTTTAACTTTCCAAATTCCATTAAAATAGCATTTCATACGACAACAAGATTGTTCTCGACATTTGATGGAGAAATTTATCGTCTAATAAAATGATTTAAATAAGCTTAATGGATCTGAATTCCGTGAAAGAATTTGTTCTCGTCACATTTTATAAAGTAGACGATTTTATTTTATTATCTGGAGAAACTGCACTAAAAGAATCGTAATTGCACAAATATCACTGTAGCATAAAAACCACATTATTGTTATGAAGCTTTTATCCACCTAGCTTTTATCACTTAACATAAGTTGGATAACTTATGTTAAGTAATATATGGATTTTAGGTAGATTTCGTATGAAATATTAGGTAGATTCGTATGAAATACTACCTATTGCGATCGCTCCCATGTTGGAATTTCTGAAAAATTTTTGCAGATCTACACTGTTCACGACCCCCAAGCCCCAAAACTACCATTAGTAAAAAAGTTTATATCTATCTATCTATCTATCTATCTATCTATATATATATATATATACATATATATATATATATGTGTGTGTGTGTGTGTGCGTGTATGTGTGTGTTGTACATAAGGATGATTATAAAAAAACCATCCCGACATTTGGGCCCCTAACTATCATACCTTTCACAGAAACTGAATTAAATTTTGGCAAAAGGTATTTTGAGGTATGCGCTAAAAATGATATGGAAAACAACAGTGTCACTCAAACAATTATGGTTACAGTGAGAAAATTTCGAAAAAATCAAATGGCAACACTAAGTTTTTTGTATTGGAATGTGATCTCCATTGTGAAAACCCTTATATAGCGTTGGATCGGCACTTGTAGCATGAAAGACACCGGCGGTAGATCGGCTGAAAGTGAGGACAACCAATAAGGACAGAGAAGCAGCATAAAATGAAGCAATTTACTGTGTTTCACAAATTTTCCACATGACTTCCTTCACACACGATGAGACTTTGCATGCCGCAGATGGTGGATAGCACTACAGCACGTACCATGGCAATAGCAATCTCTTGAATCGCAGTTCTGATGGCACCTTTTCAGATGCAGTTTGAGGACGAAACTGATAAGCTTTGGATTACAGATATTCCCACAGGCAGAAATCCATTGGTGTAAAATCAGGGGACCTTGGTGGCCGCAGAAACTGGAAATGTCGGGAGATAACTCTGTCACCAAACTGTTTACTTAAGACACGTTTGACTGAAGACTCAACATTTGGAGGAGCGCCATCTTGCATTCACACAACTTCAGATATAGCATTTTGCCGTTGTAATGAAGGAATGGCGTGACGAGTTAACATGTCCAGATAGCGAGCACTTGTTACTGTACACGTTTGCAGATCACCGGCAGTAACCTCTTCAAAAAAGTAAGGGCCGAGGATGAACGTATTCGTAAAACACACCACAGAGTCACTTTTTCCTTGTATAATGGACGTGCAAGCACATCATGTGGATTATTCTCTGCCCATTGCACACAATTTTTTCAATTCACGTTACCAGTTAACCAGAAATGCGCCTCATCTGTCCACAGAATGCGTAAAGGCCAGTTGCTATCTTCATCACACCGAATAAGGAAATGATTTGCAAAATCCAGCCGTAATTGATAGCCTCTCGCTTTCAACATCTGGATATGCTGGAATCGATACGGAAAAATGTTTAGAACAGGCGCAGAATCTTGTGCACAGTTGAAATCCGCAGATTCAGAGCACGTGAGACACCGCGTGCAATTTTGGAACGAACTGTGCTTATCGTTTGATGGACTTCTGCAACAGCTTCCACTGGAAAGGAAGATCGTCCAGACCGTGGTCGATCGCATGTGCAACTAGTTTCTCCAAATGGGAATGCATGGGACTCGCCGTGATCCATGGTTGCGGCGGTAAACACGCAATGTCTCCGCGGCATTTTGTCCATTCAGGTAATAATTTTTCACGATTTCTCCGCGTTCTCTACCTGAAAGCGGCATCTTGTTCGGAATGGCAGAAAACAACATACGCGGTTCGTATTTCGCAAAGCCTTTTCATTCATGTAGCGTGACGATGTGAGTCATGACTGTGTTTTGCGTAGAGCCCGAAACTTGCGTTTCTTTGATTCTTCTTCTTGTTGTGGATAACTAATCAGGATGGGATATAAGCCGAAGAAACGGCGTGATGTGTAACATAAATGAAATGAACATTAATGCTTTGGTGCACGGCAAAGTCCTTTTTACTTTATCCTTTCTTAGTTCCTGTGATTTTCATGCTACAGTTGCCGTTCCTACGCTATTTAGTGTTTTTCACAACGGGGATCACATTGCAATACAAAAAACTGGTTGTTGCCATTTGACTTTTTCGAAATTTTCTAACTGTAATCGTAACTGTTTCAGCGACACTGTTGTTTTCCATATCATTCTTGAGCGCATACCTCAAAATGCCTTTTGACAAAATTTCATTCAGTTTCTGCGAATGGTATGAAAGTTAGGGGTCCAAATGTCGGGATAGTTTTTTTATAATCACCCTGTATATTTATATATATATATATCACTTTTTTATGGACACGATAACTTCTTCAATTCTGCTCAGATCTCTTCCAAATTGATACATACAATCAAGGAGCATAAAATCTTGTTCGAGTTCGTTAATGAGCAAAATCGGACCTAGGGGGTAGAAATAGGGAGGGATTTTATGAAAACAGAAAAAACACATATCTACTTTATGAAAATCGATATCGAATCAGTTTAAAGTTTACATTACTTCTAAAAATTAGGTAACAAGTTTCTGCATAACAGATTTTTGGTAAAATTAAAAATGGGCTCAAGGGGCGCAACAAATAGGGTTTTCGGGGGTTAAAAATTCATGACTTTGTTAATTCTCAAGATATCAAATCCAACTAATTTTTTTTACAAATGCTCTTAATCTTATCTAAAACTTTTGTATTGACAAGTTTTTGATAGGAATAACTCTTATTACAAAAAAATTATAAACGAAAACTAAAAGGGGGGTGGAAGAAGAAAATAATCCATAACTTCGTAAATTCTTAAGATATCAAATCCAATTAAAATTATCATACATCTTCTCAATAATATCTACAACTTTTATGTTGACAAGTTTTCATAGGATCAATTCTTATATCAAGAATAAATGAAACAATAATACGAGTTTTAGAAAAAATTTCAATTCCAAACTGATTATATTCTCACTCATTTTGCTCTCAAACTCATCCAATTGACAGGTTCTCTTATTTGGGAACTATATAATGCGGCGTATTGGTCAGTTTTGTGATAAAGGCAGAATATATTTAAAAAAATGCCTTCAAAATGGCATTGTGAACAAAGTTTCCTGAAGCGATCGTGATTGAAAAAATGAAGAAATATTTAAATAACTAATTTCTTATTTTCTGATTCACTTTTAAATCCATTTTTGCTCTTAAACGCTTTCAATTCACAGGTTCCCTTATTTAGGAACTGTATAATGCTCCTTATTGTCCAGGCGTTTGATAAAGACAGAATATATTTTTTTAAAAAAAAAAGGTGTGAAAGTGGGCAGTTCGAACAAAATTTCCCGATTCGATCGAGATTGGAGAGTTGAGGATGTATTTAAATAAAAAATTCCTTTTTTTATGACTCATTTATAAATTCAATTTTACTTTCAAACGCATCCAATTGAAAGTTTCTCTTATTTAGGAACTATATAATGTGCCTTATTGGTAAATTTTTCCATACAGTCAAAATATAATTCAAAAAATGCTGTTAAATTGGGTGTTTGTGCCGAAGATCGCTTAGATGATTCTGATAAAAGCAGCTTTTACAAAAAATGAAATTAAAAGCTCTTCAACCAAAGTTGTTAAACAGGGTTTATCTCTAATCATATTTATTTTTTGCTTTCGAAATGAGTAGGTAACTTCAAAATCCACCTCCGCCTGTAGGCCAAACCGACAGGGATTGTTTTATTTAAACCTTTGCGGCGCAAAGCACTTTCAATAGTTATGTATTGAAATTAATGATTGACACCAGAATTTAAAAAGAACTTTATTTTTAAATTATAAAAAAGCTGCATTTGACGCTCTAATAAAACGAATTTTTTTAAACAAAATTCTGCAGCCAATGTGGCCTGCTGGAATTAAAATTAAGTAGTTTCTTAGACATAGCACCACCGCTCAAGGGGTTAATAGGCTTATAGCGTTAAATTTTGAAAATTATACTTTCGCGCTTTTTTATTATTGAACAAATTTTGCTTTTTCCTCCTTTCGGGGTACTTTGTTTGGAAAAAAAAAAATTATCAAACACATGTGTTTTTTAGTTCAAACATGGAATTAAATTTTAAATGATATAAAGCTATAATGGAATTTTAATTAGCTTTCAAATTTAGGCAATATTTAGTCAAATTTTGGAAAAGAATGCATTTATGCCGAAACTTTAATAATATTTTTTTTAACATATTTCATTTTTTAAACAATATATTAACAAACCACTTACCTATGTTATAAAGCAAAATATTTGCAATATAATATCCGAAATTTTGAATTAAAAACGTGATTTTTTTCTTTAAAAAATTGTATTTTTCATTAAAAATGGCTATAAAGTTAATATATACAAACTAAAAACCTACACCCAGAGAAAGGAAGTGATTAAAACTACAAAACATGTTTTGTTGAGTACATTTTAGTTGTTTTAAACGGATTTTTTAGTTAAAGTAAAAAATCGGTTTTGTTGCTCAGACAAAAAATATTGTTAACTCTCTTATAAAATTTTAAGAAAATTTCACCAATTATATTTGAGTCTCACTAAAGTTTTGTATTTTCAATTTGTAATTCCAACAAAAATATTTTGTTTTTGCAAAATTTAAACTAATGTGCAGTAGGCGAAATTTTAAAATGGAGTGCCAAAATCACAGTCCGGTGAAATCCAAACATCTCATTGGTCATTGAGACGCGTCCTTTTCAGAGAACAATCTCTTAACGGTAGGCGAAATGTCGCCTTACTACTTTTTTCGAAAAAAATCGTAGCGTCAATTTTAATGTAAATCTTATCTGTTTTCATTTATAATCTATTTTTCACTCTCATTTTATATAATGGCATCAAAATATCTTAATTGAGTTAGTTTCGATGGTTAAATAAGAACAGACGGTAGCAATTGCTTCAAAATTACTTTAACTCTCACTCTTTTTCAAATGGAGAAACACGTTCGTGATTTTCACCTATACCACACGACCAATGAGGTCGCTGGATCACACCTGACTGTGATTTTGGCCCTCCATTTTAAAATTTTGCGTGCAGTAGCCATAACTCTCTCATGTAATTTTGTTTCATTGACTTATATAGCTATAAAGGATTAACATAATCTTTGGATAATAAAAACTTTTCAAATTGAGACAGATTAATGATGTTATTATTACGTTAATATATATTTCAGATGAAAATTGCGGACAGAAAATTGAAAAAAAAAAAAAAAATTTTTTTTTGGTTATTCAAACAAAATTTCCATTGACCAATATTTAAACGGAAAGATTTGTTGGACCAAACATATTTTTGTTGATTCAACAAAATCTTTCTCTGGGTGTATATTTTGTTTCATAACATATCTATAGATAAGTAGACCTTTGTCACAAAATTTTATTTCAATATCTAAATTTTTTTTAAGAAATGATGTATCCTATAAACATGCACAGTGACAAAAGCAGTTTTCCAGAAAACCCAAACTAAGATTTTGATAGAGCACAGAAAAATATGAATAAAATTTAGAACTTTAACATTTACTCTATTTTTTATGTGTTTACATATTCGTGAATAGAATATATGTCATATATTTCGTATAAAAATTATTAATTGCATTCTTTATCTTTCTGTGGATCTTTAAATGGTCATTTTCGGTTTCAAACAGTTTATTTCTAGTTTATATTTTAAGCTTTAGCATTACTTCCTATTATCGCTGAACCATATGTAAAGCATTTTTGGAATCCCAAGTGTTTCAATTTTTATTTGAAATAATAAACTAGTCAGATGTGGTAATCTTAAAACTTTCTTATATCTTATGCATGTTAATACTTCCTGAAAAATGCAGCATAGCAGTGCCACCAGTTAAATGGTTTAAACCAAAATGTAGTGAGAAACAACTTATGTCAATTTATAACTGAATCTGAAATTTGATGAAAATCTGGGCATTAATTTTTGAGATCGAACTATTGTAAAATCTTTTTAAAAAAATCTGCATACAGTGTCACATGTTGTGTGATGTACACCTAAAACTAATCGGGATAATTTTTTATAAGGTGCTAATTCAATCGGAAAATTAAAGAAAATCCATGCATTAATTCTCGAGGTACATTTATTGAGAAATTGTGAAAAATGCGGAATTGCAGCGCCATCTGTAGGGAGATTTACATCAAAAACTAAAGAATACTAATGTATATCAGGGACTAACTCAATCTGAAGTTTTAGAATATTTCGTGTATTAGTTCTTGAGACAGTGCTTTTATGATAATCACGAATAATGCATCATGGCAGCGCGATTTTTCGAGAGACTTGCATACAAACGTAATCAGCACCATGTTATATGAAGTACTAATTAAAGTTTTTGAAAATCTTTGCTCTAGTCCTTGAGATATGGCTATTATGAAAATAGTGAATTATGCGGCATAAAAGCTCCACGTGTTGAGAAATGTACACCTAAAACTAATAAGATGTAGTTTATATCAAGGTCTAACAGAATCTAAAATTTTGTGAAATTCCGTGCTTTTGTTCTTGAGATAGAGCGTCCACAAAATTTTGTCACACAGAAACAGAGAGACAGACTGACTGACTAACAGATCCACAGGCATTTTGTAAAAACATATTTTTTGGATTCTCTGACTCTTGAAACTTGTAATTCCATCGAATACCGGATTTTGAAAACTTTCACAAATCCGTTTCTATTTTCCAGTAAAGATAGAAGAAAGTAAAAAAAAAAATAATAATAATAATATTTCAGAGTAATTTTTAAAAATACCAGTCCCGACTTATCGTATAGAAGCATCCTTAAAAATTGGTATATTAGTCTCAAAATTTAAACTTAACTTTATTTGTTCAAGGTCACACAAATTATAAGCCAATTACTACGTATTCTATCAAGATCTTTCTTTGTCCATGAATCGCTTCGATAATTGCCTTTTCAATGAATTTTCGAAGTGGATATTTGCCCGTATTCATAGTAACCACTGCTTTTCTTTAAAAAACAATGATAAATCTTATTTGTCTCTTTTATCATTCAGAATTCAATTAAAGAACTTCATGTTGTACGATAACAAGGTGTACTATTATTTTCAACACAATCTAACTGACTGGTAAAGTAATCGATCATATGTCGAAAACCACGTTGTTATCATACGAGCTGAATAATTTCTAACTGAGCGAAAAATTGCCCAGGCCGGGAGTCGAACCCGGATACTTGGCTTACAAGGCCAATGCTTTTGGTAAAATCTTTTGGCCAATGCTGCCAAAAGCATTGGCCTTGTAAGCCAAGTATCCGGCTTCGATTCCCAACCTGGGCAATTTTTCGCTCAGTTGGAAATTATTCAATTCGTATGATTACTTTACCAATCAGTTAGAGTGTGTTGAAAATAATAGTATATCTACGTACCCATCGTTATATGGAGGTCCATTACCTGCGGTCTATTCTGTTGAACTGTCTAAATGACAGACCAGATGCTGTGACCAATAAGGTTATCTGAGCGAAAAATCCCAGCCGGCTGTCGCCCCGATAGCTTAACAGGTAAAGCATTGGCCTTGTAAGCCAAGTATCCGGGTTCGACTCCCGGCCTGGGCAATTTTTCGCTCAGTTGGAAATTAATCAATTCGTATGATAACAAGGTGGTTTTCGACATATGATCGAGAAATTTATGTACTAAAAAAATTATTTATCTAAGTATTACGGAACGAAATTCCACGAAAGAAACTTTTCCTAGCGCATTTAACCCTTTATCTACCGAATTATGAATTCATGAAAATTTTACATTCTAAACCATTTTACGTAAATTATTTAAACTAAATTAAAAGATTTACATAATCATTTTACATAATCATTTACATAATCATTTTATAAATTTTTGAAGGATTTTAGAAGAATTGAAGGATTTAGAAGGATTAATTAAATTTGAATTTACAGGGATTTTGTGCAATATTTATAACCCCACTCAAATCTTTTATTTTAAATTGCTTTCATAGTATTTTGTAGAATTATAAAATGTACAAATATGATGTTCATAGAATATAAATATAGAAATATTTCCGCATTGAAAAATCCCCATCCCCCTTCCTTAGCGCCAAGAAAGAAGAAAAGAAACAAAGGCAAAAGAAATCACCCTTTTAAAAATATTTTTATATTGTGTCACCAATAATGCTTTTGAAACAAAATAAAGTAATGTATCTGTAACTCATTCTAAACAGTATTACAGCTAATCGACGTATTAAAAGAATTTTATAATGAGTAATTTTTAATAGTACTTATAAGTACCGTTGGTGGATAAAAGGTTAAAAGAGTCCTTTTGATTTTATTAACTATAGAAATCGCATTAAGGGAGTCATAATTACCTAAGTGTTCTTGTAGCACAGAAGCCATAATATGGTCATGAAACTCTTGTCAAATTTATATAATGTAGAACATCTATTTCTCACTTAATAAGATTTTACTATTAATTTTTGTGTATTATTCTTTCATTGTTTTTTACTATTGTAAAAAACTTACTATTTTTCATTTTTATATTTTTACAGCGATAATTTTTAATTATTTTAAAACAATTTCGAAAAATTCAAGCTTTATATTATCGTATTAAAACATTCCTTTAGAAATTGGTATGACAATCTTTAAATTTAAATATATTTATTCAAGTGTAAATAAATGAAATACCAATTACTATATATTTTTTCTAGTGATTATATTAACTTTAAACAGTTTCGATCTCATTTCTCGATGAATTTTTGAAGTGGATAATTCTCGTATCCATCGAAAATACTACTCTTATTAAAACACGATTGATAAGTTTTATTTGTTTACCTAAGCTTTTCCATTAAAGAAATTGCATTTTATATGCTAACGAGATTGTTTTCGACGTTAATAGAGAAATTTATCTAACTAATGAATTGATTTAAATAAATATCATGTCTAAATTGCATGAAAGTACTTGTTCTCGGCGGATTTTAAAGATAATTCGATTTTATTTTCTTAAATAGAAAAATTGTATTATGTTAATTGTAATTGCCCAACGATTCCTGTAGAATGAAAGTCGCATTGTTGTTAACAATTTTTTGTCCAACAGATATTAAGTAGTGTATGGAATTCTTATTGGATAGGCTTATAGTGCTAACGTTTGGGGATAATGGTTTTATAGTTCTTTTATTATTGTATAAATATTACTATTGCTCTTTTTCCTTTTTGTAATTACTTTGATAATTTTTTTAATATTTTACAACAATTTCCAAAAGTACCAGTCTCGCCTTATCGTATAAAAACATCCTTAGAAATCGGTATAATGGTCTCAAAATTTAAACTTAACTTTATTTGTTCAAGTATAAACAAATGATAAATCAATTACTTACATATTTTATGAAAAGTTTTCTTTATCTGTAAAATATTTCGACCACTTTTTTCAATGAATTTTCAAAATTGATAATTGCACATTTCCATAAAAACTACCGTAAAAAAAAAAAAAAAAAAAAAACATAAGTTACATTTGTAACATTTAACATTTATAATAATATTTTTTTTTAAAAATGCATTTAATTCAATAGTAAGATTGTTTCTGACATCTGATTGTAAAATTTATATAGTAATAAAATAATGATTTATCTTATCATTATGTATATGTAAATTGCATGAAAGAAACTTTTCGTAGAGATTCGGTTTAGAAAAGATTTTTCTGCTGCTATGCATTTTTTGATGAAATTTAATTTATCATGTTGCTATGGAACCAGACGAAAACAAGCTGTTTTTGGATTAATGTAGCAAATAGAATGCAAACTTTTGATGATGTTTGTGATAAAATGTTTCTTTTTATTTTTTTTAATGTAATAATTACGCGCTTTGCATGCGAGTTAAAATAGTTATCATAATACCCACTACATCTTCCTATTATTGTTGCATGGCGTACATAATGTGTATATTTTACATTGCGGTAAGCATTTAAAACTGGTCAGAACTCGCTCAATTACGGGTTCAACATAAAACTAGTCGTTGGGGTCCACCGTAATACTTACCCATCATGGATATGCATATTATAACATATGAAAATAAAACATGCGGAAACTATTTATAAAATACATTGCAATTCCAAAACAGAATTTAAACGTATATTTAAATATTTTTAATATACATAGTAATGCCCTATTAATGAATTGCTGATGAACCTATTTCGACAAATTATATAAAACGCCAAATTACTCAAGTAGTACCGAATTGCGTAAAAGAAATATTCTTATAGATCCAAAAATAATAGTCATATTAAGTAACAGTTTACTGCGTCAGATTATGCGTCTCAATTCCAATTAAAATGTATCTTTGAATTGAAATTTGAATGAAATACAGGGTCATGAAAAATCGAAGAATGTGGAAAACAGGATTACAAATATCTCAGCAACTAACTATCCGATCGACTTCATTCTTTATGCAAAATTGTTGTTATTTTATTGCTTTTCACATCCTTTCCTTAAAATTAAAAATATATATAAAAAAAATTATATACCTATCATCAGAGCGAATTTTTCGGGAATCCGAAAAAATAGTTCCTTATAACAGTGGCTACTGTTATTAAATAGGCTTCGTCCAATTTTTAAATACTAAGCACATACAAAATTTCAAGCCTCTAACTCAATTTGTTCGGGATATAGAGCGTTTGCAGTCACACAGACAGACAGACATACTGACTGACGGCAATTTTTTTTCTAAAAATATGTTTTTCGGAATGTCTAGTATCTAAAACGGGAAAATCCGTCAAAATTTTTTTTTCGATTTTCAAAACAACTGCAATATTTATCCTATACTACGTATGATGGGTAAGTAAAAGGCAAAAATTCGTCAAAAATATAAAATTTAAAAAAAAATCTATTAACCATTTTCAAATATTCTTCCTCTGTTGTTCATGGCCTTACCAGCAATCTGTGTACCAAATTTCCTAACCCTCTGCCTTGTAATTTCTGAGATTTTGAGATTAGAGAGATACGCACACAGATTTTAATACATATATACCACTTTGTTTTATTAGTTGCAGAAATTGCAATAAGACAATCATAATTGCCTGAGCATGCTTGTAACGTAGAATCCGTATTATTGTTATAAAACTTTTATCGAAATTACATAAGGTAGTATACATTTATTTCTTTTAATAGGCTTTTACTGGTAAGTTTTCAGCAATATTTTATCTTTTTTTTTTTTTTTTTTTTTTTTTTTTTTTTACCAATATTATAAAAATGGCTACGGCTCTTTTAACTATTTGTCGTTCGCGGTAGAGAATTGAAAAATCTAAAGTAGGGGGAACTGGGGTACATTGATACTTGGGGCACATTGATACACCCCCTGTACAGCACTCAGGGTCATTACAGGAAGTTTCACAACACCTCCAAAAGGTGATACTAGTGAAATTAACTACATACAGAAAGTTTTGGAATGATTCAATAATTTGATGAAATGGGATGGGTGATTAATTGTTTTTGTAGGTAAAAAGTAAACTTGAGTTGTACAATTGAAATGTTATTATACAACTGTTCCAGTATTTTCAACCGAAAAGAATACCCTCCATGGCAAGTAACGCTAATCTTTATCAGTTCCTCATTCTTTATTGTTAGATAAATTATAAAGTGTTGAATTTGCGACTCATTTTACTCAAAATGGGCGTATGGGGCACATTGATACAGTCTTTGTCGGGGCACATTGATACAACCTAAATCCTTTTCTAGTTCATTTTTTTCATTACTTTTTTATTATTTTTTTTACCATACACTCCTTAATTCAACCATTTTTCGTAAAAAATTTCTACTATTAGTTTTTATTGAAGTGAAATAGCTCTAATTTCTTTATATTAAAACATTTTATAGAATTTTTGCAAACAGAAGACATACAAACTTACACAATATCTAGTGCTAGTAGAATTAACAAAAGAAATGGTCGGCAGCCAATCAAATCTCAAATTTATATCAATTCTCCAGAGAAAAAAGTATTATCCACATGAGAAATGTTAAGTAAGAGAAACAAGCTGCAGAACAATACAGGATAATTATATTATAAACATAAAAAA
Source organism: Maratus speculifer (assembly GCA_964019185.1). Lineage (NCBI taxonomy): Eukaryota > Metazoa > Arthropoda > Arachnida > Araneae > Salticidae > Maratus > Maratus speculifer. The sequence goes on from OZ025294.1 coordinate 384,673,371, forward strand.
CTGTTTGTAAACCGATTTATAAACAAAAAACCTGGTAATTCTTTCACCTTTCCTAACAAAGAAGATAATTCTGGGGTTAAAGTGCCAGATATGACAAAGTTACCACAGCCAACAAATAGACAAGGAACAGCCAGAACATCAGGTCATTATGCATTTCATTTTGATTGCTTTAATGTAGGTTACAAATAAATTGTGTGCAATTTTAATGTCTATAAATATATATAAAATGGTTTGCTAACTATTTTTCTATGAAAAATATGCATTGGTGTTATTTTGTCTCCATTTTCCCCAGACGTGTCAAAGTGTATCAATCTGCCCCAGGGATGGGGCATATTGATACAAATTACTTTTTTTGATTTTTTTTAAAATTACATGCAAAAATAATATATAAAACAGCGATTGTACATTTTTATAACACACTATACAGGTTTTGTTGACATCACATAGAAAAATAATTTGAAATTTCTGCTTTCTAGACACCAAAAAATTTCTTTGAAAATAGCTGTATCAATGTCCACCAGTTCCCCCTATATCTAAATCTTTTTATTGGTTAAATCCCGCATCACGCAACTTATTTAATTTTACTCTTTTCCTGATTTATCCAATTTTAATGTCCAAAAATTGAATACTTCTGTTTTTTTTATTTTATTCGATTTTTGATTGATCCAAGTTTAATGTCCAAAAATGGAATACTTCTCTTGCCACAATGATAAAAAAAGTAATAAAAACTTTAAAAAAATTAATAATTTGAAAACAAATTGTGATAGAGATTTCAAACAAATTTCATTAAAAAGTGCATTTTTTTCTTTACGCAACGGTGTAAAAATTTAAAATGGCGATATTTGGAAGTTTAAAAATTTGAAAATTCCGAAAATTGTAAAAAAGTTTCATTTAAAATTTGTTTGTGTTGGGTCTAGGAATATTAATGTTTAATCCATGTCATAAGTAATGTGAAGCGTTTAAAAGTCAGTCTGATTAACAACATCCAATAAAAATGCACATTTTTAACTGTTAAAGTTGTTTATTTTTAATCTACTCTTATTTTATCATTGGTCTTGGAATATTGTTGTTTAATGCAAGGCGTACGTAATATATGACTCGTTATAATCATCCAAAAATTATATTTACTACTATCATTAATTTAAATATAGAATTTATTTATAAGTCTTTAAAACTTGAGTCTTTTGAAATGTCATTTTCCAAATAGTCGTTTTAATTTGTTAAATTACAGTTTTATTAGATTTTTTCTTTTTTAAATATTTTATAAAAATTAAAAAAAAATCAGTCTTGTCTTATGGTATCAAAACATCCTTATAAATTGGTATGTAAAAAAATAAACATAAAATTATTCATTCAAGTATAAACAAATGAAAAACCAATTACTATACATTTTCTCAAGCGGTTTCGTTATCCGTGAAATGTTTCGATTACTTTTTTCAATGAATATTTGACTTGTATAATTGCCTGTATCCATAGCAACTGCTGTTTTTTCTGAAAAAAAAAAAAAAAAAAAAAAAAAAAACAATGATAAATTTTATTTGTCTCCTTTAACTTCCATGATTCGATTAAAGAAACGGTATTTGATACCATAACAAGCTTGTTTTCGACAGATGGTAGTGAAATTTTATTGACTAATGAAAAGAGTTATCTAAGTATTATGGATTTAAATCACTTTAAAGAAGGTTTTTGTAGCGCATTTTAATGGGATATACGGTTTTATTTTATAATCTGCAGAAAAAGTAGTAAGATAATCATAATTACCCAAGTGTGCTTGTAGCACGAAAGCCATATTTTTGTTATGTAACTTTGATCAAATTTAAATAAAGTATGGAATCTATTTTATAATTATTTAATAAGCTTTTATTAGTAATTTTTTGGTATTATTCTTTCATTTTTTATTTTATATAACAAAATTATTGTTCTCTCCTTATTATTATTATTATTTTTGTTATTTCGATATTGTAAAAATATTTTTTAATACTAATTTATTTTGTCGTATAAACATACCTTTAAAAATTTGTGTAATGATCTTAATAATTATATATAACTCAAACTATTCAAGTACAAACTAATGAAAACGAATTGCTATATATTTTCTCAAACGATTTCGTTATCTGTGAAATGTTTCGATTATTCTTTCAGTGAATTTTTGATATGGACGATTGTCTGTATCCATAGCAAGTACTGTTTTTCTTAAAAAACAATGATAAATCTAATTTGTCTTCTTTAACTTTCATGAATCGATTAAAGAAACTGTATTTGATACGATAACAAGGTTGTATTCGACATATGGTAGGGAAATTTTATTGACTAATGAAAAGAGTTATCTAAGTATTATGGATTTAAATTCTATGAAAGAAACTTTTTGTAGCGCATTTTAATGATTAAACGGTTTTATTTTATAATCTGCAGAAATAGCAGTAAGATAATCATAATTACCCAAGTATTCATGTAGCACAGAAACCATACTTCTGTTATGAAATTTTGATCAAATTTAAATAATGTATGGAATCTACGTTTTTATTATTTAATAAGCTTTTATTATTAATTTTTTTGTATTATTCTTTCAATTTTTTTATTGTATGTTAAAAAAAAAATATTGTTCTCTCTTTATTATTATTATTATTATTATTATTAGTATTAGTATTGCTATTTCGGTATTTTAAAAATCTTTTTTTAGCAATTTTAAAAATATCAGTATATTGTTTTGTCGTATAAAACTATCTTTAGAAATTTGTGTGATGATCTTAATAATTATATATAACTCAAACCATTCAAGTACAAACTAATGGAAAACCAATTGTACTACATATTTTCTGAAAAGCTTTCGTTATCCGTGAAATGTTTCGATTATTCTTTCAATGGATTTTTGATGTGGACAATTGTCCATATCCATAGCAACTACTGCTTTCCTTAAAAAGCAATGATAAATCTCATTGGTCTACTTTAACTTTCATAATTCGATTAAAGAAACAGTATTTGATACGATAACGAGGTTGTTTTCGACATATGATAGTGAAATTTTATCGACTAATAAAAAGTTATCAAAGAATTATATATTTAAATTGCTTGAAAGAAACTTTTCATAGTGTATTTTAATGGTATACGAATTTGTTTTATAAGCTGCTGAAATCGCATTAAGATGATCAGAAGTACTCAAGTACTCTTGTAGCACAGAAGCCATATTATTTTTATAAAAATTTGATCAAATTTAAATAAAGTATGGTATCTACGATGTAAAAAAAAATCTGCGATTTTTCATGCACATTTTGTTTTAGCCTTTCAATCGAATTCTGGCCCCGATTTTGTGTAAACGAATTCAAGCAACAAGTGAAGTACAAATCGAACGCAGCCAATAGCTACTCCACTTTTTGCAAATTTCAGAAATTTAACAGCACTCTTAAAAACTTTAGTTCGGAAATTTTACAGAAACTGTGTTGGCAGCTTGGGTGCCAGCACTTTTTTTGTAAAATACATTGAATTTTCTTGTACTTTGTTTCTAATTTTTAAAGAACCGCCGCTGTGAAATTGAATTCAATCATTCATGATGTGAAAAATAATTTAAGTGTCAAGTGAAATAAAAATCGAATGCAGCTATTAGCACTGCTATTTTACCAAAGTTGAAAAAATTTGCAGCATTCTTAAAAACAGCAGCTTGTAAATTTTGCTGCAAATGTGTTGGTAGACGAAGTACCAGCATCTCTCGTTGTAAAATTCAGAATTCTTTTTTTACAGTGTATTTTTTATTATTTAATACGGTTTTATTATTAATTTTTTGGTATTATTCTTTCATTTTTTTATTATTGTAAATTAAATAACTGTTGTTATCTTTTTTTTTTTTTTTTTTTTTTTTTTTTTTTTACAGTTGCGTTATTATTATTTTTTAATATTCTTAAAAAATCAATCCCGTTTTTACGTATAAGAATATTTTTAGAAATTTGTGTAATGATCTTAAAAATTACGCATAATTCGAACCTTTCGAGTACACATAAATGAAAAACATTTTCTGAAGAGTTTTTGTTATCTGTGAAATTTTTCAATCACTTATTTTAATGAATTTTCAAAGCGAATAATTGCACGTGTTCATAGAAATTACTGTTTTTCTTTAAAAGAAAAACCCAATAAATCACATTTGTTTCTTTTAACATTCTTAATTCATTTAAAGAAAATTCATTTTATGCAATAACAAAATTGTTTTCGACATCTGATCGTATAATTTTTCTAGTAAAAAAGGATTTAACTAAGTAATATATATCTAATTTGCATGAAAGAAACTTTTTTTAGCGCATTTTAATGATTATACCACTTTACTTTATTAGCTGGAGAAAACGCAATAAGATAATCATAATTGCCAAGATAAGTAAGTAATACGGACGCCGTATTATTGTTATGAAACTTGTATCTGAATTATGTAAAATAGCGTACATCTATCTCTTATTTAATACACTTTTGTTATTCAGTTTTGAGCATTATTGTTTCTTTCTTTTTTGTTACTGTTTTATAAAATTGACTACTGTTCTTTTTTTTCTACTATTTTTTAATAATTTATAACAGTTTTGGAAAACAACAATCTACAGCGGTGGTCAAAATTGTGAACACTTTTAGGTAGCTTTCATTCCAAAAAGTAAAAAACTACCTTTTGCAGTCGTCCGGAGGAAAGCACTTCGGGAAATTTTGCTATGTTTTTGTCGATCGTGACCCCTAGATACCAAAACCAACCTCCGTTGAAATGTTGATTTACATATATATACTATATATATAGATAAATCCATATATATATATATATAGATATAGATATCTGAAATTTTTCGTGCTGTAACTCGCGAATTTATGAACCGATTTAGATGAAATTCTTTATGTGGATAGTAGAAATATTAATGTCATGACCGAGTTCGTTGGCCAGCTTCGACCGCCATCTTGTTTCCAAATGGAGGCCATTTGAATTTGTAGACACTTATGGAAATTTTTATGTTTTATAACTTTTTCTTTAAAATGACCTATGTTGTTAACTTACATTACTTACATGTGTGACTGTTTAAAATGTCTTTCGATGTTTCTAAAATTCTGTTTAATATGATATGTAAAAGTTTTCATTTTGTAAAACGGAACTTTTTCTATAAGTATACAAATTTCAAAAACATAAATATTTCAAAAGAATCAAATGGCCATTATTTTGAAACAAGATGGTGGATCAAATGGCCAACAAACTTGGTCGAGACACTAGTACTCCTATTATGCACATAAAAAATTTCACCCAAATTGATTCATAAATTCGAAAGTTGCAGCATGACAAAATTCAGATATCTTTATCTATATATTTGCTTTAAGCATGTAGAGTATTCCTGTTATAGGCGCCAATGCAGTTCTTAATAATTGCAACATACATATATAATCTAAATTTCATGAAAATATTTATTGAGCACTAGGTGCATAATGTATAAACAATTTTTAAAAATAAAACAACAGTAAACATTGAAATATTAATATGAAACAACATGAAAAAGTCACCTGCAGAATAATAAAACCTTCATTTTTCAGCAGGTGGAATGGCTTTAACATTCCTCCCACTATTAAAATATAAAGCTTCATTAGCAGGTTTCGTATAATGTGACAAAGTCTTGCATTAAATATGAAACGATATATTTAAAAGTTATCTTAAAGATTATTTTAAAGAAATAGGCTTTTCCTATAAAACTATGTAACACAATCAAATATTCAAACACTATATTAAATTATATCATAATTAACCCTATACTAGCAAAAGCCGTGCTTTGTTTGGATTCGCGTAGCATTATTTCATAAGATAAATATTTGAAAGTAATATTATTTTTTTATATTATTTTTGCATCTTTATTAAGCAAAAACGTTATCTCATGTATTGGCGCATTTAAATTTTAGAAATGTAAAATCAGCCAAATAACTAAGAATTTCCTCGGAATTTTTTATTTATGATATAAGGCTGGTATAAATAAAAATATTTTCGAATGCTGATGTCTAGCCTCTTGCCTTGAAGCTAAATAATGTTCGCGTTCGTTTCGGCCAGTAAGTGTTTTTTTTTTCGGCATTTTAAAATTACTAATACATTCCAAAACATTATTTATAAACGAAGTTAATGTATTTAATTTGGTACAATTAAATTATTCTTTTATCAATTAAAATATTCTTAAATTATTCTTCAATCTCAAGTATTCTTTAATATTTCATTTCGAATACAAAACTTAAGAAACTTACCACACTTAACAAAATATTGACTTTAAATACCAAATATAAGAATTAATTTTAGTTGTTTACGATTATTTCGTTGCCACTTTGCCCAAGGAAATACGTGAATAAATAAATCATAGTATAATTCTTTTAAAATTTGTAAGTATAAACTGCGTAAATAATTTTGCAGAATAATGAAAATATATTTTATTTAATATATTAATCATGATTCTGTCTATAATTACTAAACCCGTGGTTTATTTTCCTTCTTAAAAAAAAAAAAAAAGATACGGGTTCAATTTTTTATTTGCAAACGATTTTAGCGGAATAATGAAAATATATTTTATTTAATTAATTACTCATGATTCTGTCTATAATTATTAACCCCATGGTTTATTTTCCTTCTGAAATTAAAAAGATACGCGTTCAATTTTTTATTTGCAAAAATGCGTCCATAATAGAAAAACATGTAGAATAAATTTGTTATTGAAATAATATTTTTTAAAGGTTATTCTGTAAAAAAAAAATAATAATAACATTGTGCAAATCTACAAATCATAATTTATTCTTATGTTTAATTTCAAGTCAAAATATTGATTAGTTTTTTTATAAAGTGTACGATAAAATGTAACTTGAGTGGCCTAGTAAAGGATTCGCTTCGCTCATCCTAATAAAGAAAAAGAAAAACATTTATATTTATGAAATCCTAAATAATAACAATATAAAATGCAAGAAATTGCCCCACTTCCGCCTGTACTTACCAATTAGCAAAAAAATGAACTTACTGCATAAGCACGGCCCTTTATTTCCAACAGGTGACAAGAAACTTTTAACTCCAACAAAAACCAGTCCAAATTTCCAAACACATAGCCAATTCTTTCCAATCGTGACTTCTTTCTGCCTGTTTTGTCATTCACAATCATCATTCCTACATCATAGACTTTCAGATGACCGCTTCAAGTAACAAACTCCAGAAGCCAGCAATCCTTTCGGCTACGTCTCCAGTCCAAAGAGTTACCAATTTGGACTGGAGACTTTAGACTGGAGAATATTTCATTGTGTTACATAGTTTTATAAGAAAAGCTTGTTTCTTTACAATAATCTTTAAGATAACTTTTAAATATATCGTTTCATATTTAATGCAAGACTTTATCACATTATACGAAACCTGCTAATGAAGCTTTATATTTTAATATTGGGGGGAATGTTAAAGCCATTCCGCCTGCTGAAGAGTGATGGCTTTTATTATTCTGCTAGTGACTTATTCATGTTCTTTCATATTAATATTTTAATGTTTACTGTTTTTTTATTTTAAAAAATTGTTTATACATTATGCACCTAGTGCTCAATAAATATTTTCATGAAATTTAGATTATGTAAAACAACATTTCAACGGAGGGTGGTTTTGGTATCTAGGGGTCATGATCGACAAAAACATAGCAAAATTTATCGATGGTCCCCGGGAGGCTGAAATAGGTAGCCTTTTTACTTTTTGTAATGAAAGCTACCTAAAAATTTCAACAATTTTGGCCACCACTGTATGTCTCATCGTATCTAAAATCCTTCTAAAATGGTTTAATGATTTTAAAAATTAATCACAAATTTATTCATTCAAGTATAAACAATTAAAAAACCAATTATTACACATTTTCTCAAGCGATTTCGTTATCCAATAATTTTTTTTTTCAGGGATTTTTTTTCAGTGATAATAACCCGTATCCATAGCAACTATTGCTGTTCTTAAAAAACAATAAATCCCATTTGTCTGTTTTAACTTTCAGAATTCCATTAAAAAACTGCATTTCAAACATTAAAATATCGACATCATATAGTGAAATTTATTTAGTAATAAAATGACTTATTTAAATATTATGGATCATAATCGAATTAGAAGATCTTTTCGTAGAGCATTTTGAAGATTATACCATTTTAACTTATTAGCTTTGTTGCATGGAAGCCGTATTATTGCTCTGGAATATTTATCTAATTTATACAAAGTTGCATTCGCCTGTTTCTCATTTAAAAAGCATTTACAACTCAGTTTTGAGGATTATTGTTTCATTCTTTTTTTACTATTTTATAAAATTAAGTACTGTCCTTTTTTTATTTGGCGATATTTTTAAAAATATTTTATAACAGTTTTAAAAAACATCAGTCTCATCTAATAGTATGATAACGTTCTAAGAAATTCGTATAATGATCTTAAAAATTAAACATAAATTTATTCGTTCAAGTATAAACAAATAAAAAAAAAATTACTACACATTTTCTCGAGAGATTTCGCAATCCGTGAATTTTTTTTCAGTGATTTTTTGAAGTGAATAATAAATAGCCCGTATCCATAGCAACTAATCTTTTTCTTAAAAAAACAATAAATCACATTTCTCTCTTTTAAATTTCAAAACTCGATTAAAAGGAAATTCATTTTATAGATTAACAAGAATGTTTTTGGCATCTGATAGTGAAATTTATTTAGTAATAAAATGATTTATCGAAGCATTATAGATCTTAATTGCATGAAAAAAAAAAAAAAAATTCGTAGCGCATTTTAAAGATTATAGCATTTTATTTTTTTAACAACAGAAATCGCATTAAGAGAATTTTAATTGCCCAAGTATTTATGTAGAATGGAAGTTATATTATTGTTATGAAATTTAATCAAACTTATATTAAGTAGTATATCGAATTCTTATTTAATAGGCTTTTATTTTTAAAGTTTGAGAATTATTCTTATTATTTTTTTACTATTGTTTTACAAAATTTATTATTGTACTTTTTTATTATTCCTATTGTTCTCATATTTTTTTAAAAATACTTTTTTTTCAAAGCATACACTGTAAAAAAAAAGGGTCGATCTAATAAAATAACTTTAGTAATCCTTGTAATTACTAAAAAATGTTTAGTAATCTTAGTCGGTTACTAGAAAATCTGTAAGAATTACTAGAAAAAAGTTAGCAACGAATAGAGTTAATAGTTTTATATTTTAATAGCTATTACTAAAACTCACTTGCCGTGGCCTCGATAGCATAGTGGTTATAGTAACGGACTCCAGGCTAAGAGGTCCCGGGCTCAATACTGGACAGCGCCAAGTACCCCCCCGAATGTATGTAGCGTAAGTGCTCTATAATAAAGGGGTTATGAATTTCCTGTTGGAGTTGGTCGCAATTTTTGGTGCTGCCATCTATTGCGATTTTGCCGAAAATCTATCGCTTCAGAAGTCTGGATGCAGCTCGAAGGAAGCTCCTGCCCTTCGGACGCACGTAATTGTTATTAAAAATGATTTTGGAGCTATTACTAAAATTTGCTTGGTGGCTCATACTAAAAAATTTTAAGTTAGTTATACAAAATATTCTTTTGTTCAGTATACAAAAGAAATGCTTGTTTCACTTGCAAAAAAAAGTTTGTAATGGTTACTAAAAAATTCTGTGGAATACAAATTTACTAAGAAATTTTTAGTAACCTCTTGAATTTTTTTTTACAGTGTACTAATAAAATTTTGTGGCTTATATTAGAGGCGAATATTTTGCTTATATTGCAATTGTTAAAAATATTTTCAATTAAATATCACTATAAGGTAAGTGTTCATTTTACGTTAGCTGTATTGAAGAATCACTTGTTATAGATTGGAAACATTGCAGTTGACTTTACAGATATAGCAATAAGAGGGCAAAGTAAAACTTTGTGAATGTCGAACACATGTTTCAAAATGTAAATATGGCTATTTTGATTAATAATACTAATATTGCCCACATTAGAAAAGGTATAACTAATTTTCCTCATGATACAGTAGTACCAGCAATAGTGTATTAAATTAATTTGCTAGTAAAAAATGACATGTTTATTGAAAAATTTGTTTTGTACTTAAAGAAATTATTTATCGTAGAAATAAAGAACTTAGTTAATTTCGTAATAAAAATAAAGATGATTTGCTTAACATTTAGCATATTCATATAATTTTCATTATTAAAATTGAACATTGAGCAAAAAATATTTATATTTCTCAAATTTTTACTTAATTCGATTACTCACTAATAGATTTTTAAAAGAGTTTTACAACTGCTTCAGCGAAAATGTTTCAATAACTTATCACATCAAAACATCCTTAAAAACTGGTATACAGGGTGTCCCAAAAGGTCGTTTACAAACTTAACATGCTGGTCTGTCACATCATGATGAACAATATTAAATAGGAAACTAAGGGTCCCAAACGTCTTCCAAAGGAGATATGCGCCATTAAAGTTTAGGGTCCAAAAATTCAAATGATTATAAAAAACAGAAAAATTGGTCGATTCGTTTGCGGTTTCCACTAAAACTATTCTTTATGTCAGTATTTTCTTGAAAATAAATTATAAAGATAAATTTCAAAAAATGTCGATAGAGGGCGCTTTAGACTTTGGAGTAACGATAAACTAGTTTTTACCATTATTTTTTGCATCTCATTAAACTTTTTTAGAAGCTTAGACATAAACTTAAATTTTGAGATGAAAATCCGCAACATTGAGAGTGGTAAAGTAGCGCAAACTGAACTGTGTTCAATGGGGGTGGAGAGGTTCAAATTTCAAATGATTATAAAAAATGGAAAAATTGGTCGGTTTTCGCTAAAATTATTCTTTATGGCAATATTTCCTTGAAAATAAATTTTAAAGATAAATTTAAAAAAATCTGTTAAAGGGCGCCTTAAACTTTATACTAATCAACAACTATTTTTAACCGTTATTTTTTGCATCTAATAAAATGCTTGTAAAAATTCAAACTTAAATTTTGTGTTCAAAATCTGCATCGTTGTGAGTAATTAAGCATCCAAAAATTGAACTGCGTTCGAGGGGTGGGGAAGGTAACATTTCAACTCCTGAACACAGTTCAGTTTGCGCTTCATAACCCCTCCTATCGATTTAGATTTTGAGCACAAAATTTAAATCTAAACTTTTGCAAGCATTTAATTAAATTAAAAAAAAAAAAAAAAAAAAAAAAAAGGTTAAAAATAATTGTTGGTTATTCTAAAGTTTAAGGCGCCCTCTAACAGATTTTTTTTAATTTATCTTTAAAATTTATTTTCAAGGAAATATTGCCATAAAGAATAATTTTAGCGAAAACCGACCAATTTTTCCATTTTTTATAATCATTTGAAATTTGAACCTCTCCACCCCCATTGAACACAGTTCAGTTTGCGCTACTTTACCACTCTCAATGTTGCGGATTTTCATCTCAAAATTTAAGTTTATGTCTAAGCTTCTAAAAAAATTTATAAGATGCAGAAAATAACGGAAAAAATAGTTGTACGTTACTCCAAAGTCTAAAGCGCCCTCTATCGGCATTTTTTGAGTTTTATCTTTATAAATTATTTTCAAGATAAAACTGACAAAAAGAATAATTTTAGTGAAAATCGCAAATCAATTGACCAATTTTTCCGTTTTTTATAATCATTTGAAATTTGAACTTCCCCCCGCAATTCAGTTTGCGCTACTTAACCACTTCCAACGATTTAGATTTTAAGCTCAAAATTTAAGTTTATGTCTAAGTTTCTAAAAAAGTTTAATGAGATGCAAAACATAATGGTAAAAACTAGTTTATCGTTACTTCATAGTCTAAAGCGCCCTCTATCGACATTTTTTGAAATTTATCTTTATAATTTATTTCCAAGACAATACTGACATAAAGAATAGTTTTAGTGAAAACCGCAAACGAATCGACCAATTTTTCTGTTTTTTATAATCATTTGAATTTTTGGACCCTAAACTTTAATGGCGCATATCTCCTTTGGAAGACGTTCGGGACCCTTAGTTTCCTATTTAATATTGTTCATCATGGTATGACAAACCAGCATGTTAAGTTTGTAAACGACCTTATGGGACACCCTGTATATATATTATTATTTTAAATGTTACTCAATTTGTTCGAATATAAAAGATTTAAACACGATTTCTGTACGTACTTTCTCGAGAAGTTTTATCATGCATGAAATATTTCAATCATTTTTTTCCCTTTTCGAATTGTATAATTGGTTGTAACCATAGAAACAACTGTTTTTCTTTTAAAATAACAGTAAGTTATATTACGCTACTTTTAACATTGAAATTCGATTACAGAAACTAAATTTAATAAAATAACAAAGTCATTTTTGATATCTCATATTGAAATTTATCTACTAATATAATGGACTACCTGAGTACAATGGATTTAAATTGGAAGAAAGAAACTTTATTTAGAAACATTTTAAAAGCAAATACTATTTTATTAACTGTAATCGCACAAAAAATCGTAACATCCAGCAATATCTTTACTCTACAGAAAACCAGCTATTGTAAAGTAGTTTTCCGAAATTTGATAAAATATTCCTTCATTTTATGTTTTTTAAACCCTTTGGTTCTAGTGTACTATTAATAGTACATGCCTTTTAAATGAGTATTATTTTGTTTTAACAAATAATCTTGTCTCTGTTTACATGTACTAATTTTAGTATGTATCTATGCAATTACCACTTATGACTTCCCTAAAGTTTAGGTATTTAATAATAATAATAATAAATATTTCATAAATTTTCTTTGCATCAAAAGCGGTTAGTTTATTTTAAACATACATTTTACTCTTTAAATTTAAAATAAAGGTTACTTTCCTGAAAGAAACATGTTTAATGAAGCGAAAAAGTATTAAAAAGTTGTAATATCAATTACATATCTTTGTAATATAAATTATCTGTGCATCTCCAAAAACTCTTCCTCATTCTATTATCATATGAATATAAATTGAATACTACGCAAAATAACAACATTCGTTATGTTCCAGAAAATGAAATATTTATTGAAGCCCAACTAATTTATTTGAATATTTAGTGTTAATTTTACTAACGTAAAAGTAATTTTTTTTTCTAAACATTGAAAAAAAAATCGGCCTCGAAAGGGTTAAAATGTGTATATAAGATGCAAAATTTAAAAAGTCATGAAAAAAAAAGTATTGAGTGTGCAGTGGTCGGGTTCAGTACGTTATATGAGGCGAAGTATAACGGTAAAATTTCCAAACTTCTATGACCGAAATTCACCGAGTTATGGGTCTTTAAATTTTATCAAATTTCTAAACTTTTCGACACTATAAAGTGTGTCTTGGTTGCTGCAAAGCTAATGAATTTTGTTAAATTAAAAAAATCATTTCTCGATAAATTTTGGCCGTAGAAGAACAAATGCTTTTCGATTGTACTTGTAAAACGAAAGGAAAATTTCCCTAAATATAATTTTTAGAATCCAGTACTACACTGTAAAAAAAAAAAAAGAAAAAAAATCTGTAAAGTTACTAAACTTTTTTTTAGGAAACTGGAATTCCTAGAATTTTTTATGTAACGGTAGCAGCAAGAATTCATGAACCCGAACAATCCCGAACATCTGTTACATGCATTTTTTATGTTACCGTTACATAAAAAATTTCTAGGAATGCCAGTTTCCTTGAAAAAGTTTAGTAATTTAACAAAGTTTTTTTTTTTTTGTGTGTGTGTATGTAAAATTTTAAAATGCGTAACTTTTTGAAAATTAATGGCATTACTGTCATAAAGTTATTTCCTACCTTATTTTCAGCATTATACGTATCCCTAACAAGTACAAAATTAAAGCACTTTCAATTTTTTTGTAACACCTTGTATATTTCAATAAATTGAAATTTTGAAAGAATCAGTTTTGCACCAATGTACTAAGTAACACTCAGCAATTTTTCAGCGTTAAATCGTATTATTTTAGTAACGTTCCTTGGGTAATAACACAACGTTATTGTTCTAACAATTTTCACGGTTTAATTTTAGAATTTTTTTTTCATAGAAATATAGAATTTATACAGAAACTTATTTGCTATGTATGCAAGAAAGAATATTTTAACATATATGTACTCATAAAATGTAATGACGTGTTTTCTTAACTAATGTTGTTTGGCGTTTTTACCTGCCTATGTGGGTAATAAGGTCATGCAAACAGAACTATAAAATAAGATGGAATAAATATAAATTTGTACATATAAATTGTCAATTGTGTATTATATAACATATAAATTGTCCAATTCAAAAGATGGAAACTCTACAGTCCTAGAAAATGTTTGTTACTTGCCATTAATTGCGATATCATCATGCATTAATGATGATTTGAGATTTCATTTATCTGACATACAATTATTATCAGAACTTAGGGTATACGAATTTTTCTTTAACAACTTTGATAATGATACTCGCACTTGCTTAAAATAAAAAATAAATCCTTTTTGGATGTCGTTCCAGTGTTGAAAAGAATCAGCCGGAGTAATAATTTCAATGGATTGCATTATTAAGCCGGTATACTTTATTGTAGTATATTTTAAATACAAACTACCTCGCAAATAGATCTAAAATCTTCTACAACATTTCTAAAGTACATGAAATCCACTAAAAATTTATGCACTAAACAAAATTTTATTTTTTAATAAATTTATGTTTTTCAGATCACAGAACTTGTTTCTCAAAATTTTTCATCAGCGTTGACTCTTGCGTAGTTTTTCCGCGATAAAGTTAACAAATGGAACAAATTGACTTTTATCGATTGTTAGGTAGATTTCGTATGAAATACTACCTATTGCATTGTCTCCCATGTTGGAATTTCTGAAAAATTTTTGCGGATCTACACGAATCATGACTCCTAGACCCCAAAACCACCATCAGTAAAAAAGTTTATATATATATCTATCTATCTATCTATCTATCTATCTATCTATCTATCTATCGGTGTATATCACTTTCTTCTAGACACGATAACTTCCATAATTATGCTCAGATCTTCTTCAAACTTTTACATAAAATCAAGGAGCCTAAAATCTCGGTCGAGTTCGTTAATGGGCAAAATCGGACCAAGGGGGAGGAAATAGGGAGGGTTTTTGTGAAAACAGAAAAAACGCGATAACTTCTTAATTAAAATAGATATCGAATCAGTTTAAAGTTTATATTACTTCTAAACAATGGGCAAAAAGTTTATGCATGACAGATTTTTGATAAAGTTAAAAATGGGCTCAAGGGGCGAAAAAAACATGGTTTTTGGGAGAAAAAAATTCATAACTTCGTCAATTCTCAAGATATCAAATCCAACTAAATTTTATGTAAATGTACTCAATATTATCTAAAACTTTTGTATTTACAAGTTTTTGATAGGACCAATTTTTACCGATGAAAAAAATTATAAACGAAAAGAAAAAGGGGGGAGGAAAAAGAAAAAAACCCATAACTTACTCAATTCTTAAGCAATCAAATCTAATTAAACTTATTTTACATCTTCACAATAAGATCTACAACTTTTATATTGACAAGTTTTTCATAGAACCAATTCTTATAGCAAAAATAAATTAAACAAAAATAGGAGTTGGAGTAAAAACCTTAAATCCAAACGGCTTATATTCTGACTCCTTTTAAAATTCATTTTTGATTTTAAACGCATCCAAATGACAGATCCTCTTATTTAGGAACTATATAATGCGACGTTTTGGCCAATTTTTTGATAAAGGCAGAATATATTTTTAAAAAGGCTGCCAAAAAAGGTATTTTGAACAGATTTCCCGAAATTATCGTCATTAAAAATTGATTAAGTATAACAAATTGCGTTTTTTCTGAGTCATTTTTAAATTCATTTTTGTTCTCAAACCCATCCAATTTACAGGTCCTATTATTTAGGAACTATATAATGCGACGTATTGGCCAGTTTTTTGATAAAGGCAGAATATATTTTTTAAAAGGCTGCCAAAAAGGGTAATTTGAACAGAATCTCACGAAATTATCATGATTGAAATTTGAGGAAATTAAAAAAATTGCGTTTTTACCGAGTCATTTTTAAATCTTTTTTTGTTCTCAAACGCATCAAATTTACAGGTTCTCTTATTTAGGAACTATATTATGTGACGGAGTGGCCAGTTTTTTGATAAAGGCAGAATATATTTCAAAAAAAGGCTGCCAAAATGGGCACTTTGCACAAAATTTCCCAAAGCGATCATGATTAATGAACTGTGGGTATTCAAATAACAAATTGGTTATTTTATGACTCATTTTTAAATTCAATTTTGCTCTCAAACGCATTCAATTGACAGTTTTTCGTTATTTAGGAACTGTGTAATGTGCCGTATTGGTCAGATTTTTGATAAAGGCTAAATATATATTTTAAAAAATCTGTCAAATTGGGCACTTCGTACAAAATTTCTCAAAGCAATCTTGATTAAAGAATTGTGGATGTATTAAAATAATAAATTGGTTATTTTATTACTCATTTTTAAATTCAATTTTGCTGTCAAACGAATTTAATTAACAGTTTTTTGTTATTTAGGAGCTATATAATGAGCATATTGGTCAATTTTTTTTAATAAAGTAAGAATATAATTCAAAATATGTTGCCAAAATGGGCATTTGAGTAGAATTTCGTTTAAGAGGATTTTGATAAAACCAGTTCTTACAGAAAAATGAAATTAAAAAATTTTTAAAAGCGGTTGAATAAAGTAGTTAAACTGGGTTTATCTCTAATCATTTAATTTTTTTTTTTTTTTTTTTTTGAGATGAAATTTTTTCGAAATCTACCTCCGCCTATAGGCCATGCCGAAAGGGATTTTTTTTTATTCAAATGACTCAGAGCCCTTCTGAGCGAAGCCCGAGGTTCCAATTTCTGGATTTCTTTATACACTATATTGCCACTGATTATGGGACACTTGCGATTTTAGACATTTTACTAAATATCTAGAAAAAATACATGAGGAATCATCTCGAAACTCTTAGTGTATAAATATAATAGTATAAGTCATACATCTCCGTGAAGATTTTTTCCCGAAACTCCAAAAGGGACCGTCAACAAATTAAAAAGGAATGAATATCTTTTGAATAACCCTGTCAAAACTAATGTAGCAAAAGCGCTCAAACTCTAGATTGTGATTGAATGCCTTATTGTAATAAGCCTTGTTCATTTTTATGTAAATAGCATGCATACTCGCAGAGTAATTAAGGTTTTTATAAAAATGATCCCAAATTTTTCCAAGTTTTTTCCTTATAATTTTCAGAGTTCTTAATATAAAATATTTTTTTTTTCAGAAAATATGACAAACAACATTGCACACAGTACCTTGTAATCAGAATTAAAAAATAATGAAAACTATCTACAAAATGAGTAGGTTTACTAAATAATTTTTTACTGCGCATGCGTCAACGATATCAAAATTTCATTTGCATATTATGTTAGCTAAATGTATAGAGCAACTTTTGTGAAAGTCACAAAATCATAACTTGAAAATTCTGACAATAATCGTCAATTGAATAAGTCGAAAATCCGTTATTCTCAAAATGAAGCAAAAACAAGAGGGGTTGTATCCATATATTCATTGATTAGTGTCAATATAGAATACACAATACGGGATGTTACGACTACTTTTGGATAAAATCCCTCATTTTTTTGCTTCATTTTGGAAACAACGGATTTCGTCATTTTTCTATAGACGATTACTTTCAGAATTTTCAAGCTATTATTTTGAAACTTTTACAAAAGTTGCTCTATACATTCAGCTAACATAATATGCAAATAAAATTTTGATATTTTTGACGCATGCGCAGTAAAAAATTATTTAGTAAACCTATTCATTTTTCATACAATTTTTATTATTTTTTAATTCTGATTACAGGGTACTGTGTGCAATGTTGTTTGTCATATTTTTTGAAAAAAATATTATTTTATATTAAGAACTCTGAAAATTATAAGGGAAAAACTTGGAAAAATTTGGGACCATTTTTATAAAAACCTTAATTACTCTGCGAGTATGCATGCTGTTTGCATAATAATGAACACAGTGTATTACAATAAGGCATTCAATCATAATCTAGAGTTTGAGCGCTTTTGCTACATTAGTTTTGACAGGGTTATTCAAAAGATATTCATTCTTTTTTAATTTGTTGACGGTCCCCTATGGAGTTTCGATAAAAAATCTTCACGGAGATGTATGACGTATACTATTATATTTATACACTAAGATTTTCGAGATGATTCCTCATGTATTTTTCTAGATATTTAGTAAAATGTCTAAAATCGCAAGTGTCCCATAATCAATGGCAATATAGTGTATATACGCACAATATTAATTTTTCGTGTTATTATCCACCCTGGCGTTATTACCAAAGGAAATCTTATTTAAATATTAAATTTTTAATAATTTTGAGAAAAAAGTCTCATAAAAAGAAATTTTACTAGTATTTCGAAAAATATTTTTATTGTATTTCAAAAAAATTCAAAATAATAGCATAAATTTAATAAGAGAAAGGAAATATCATTATTCTTTTTTTTTTTTTTTTTCAGAATGCATAAGCTTTTATAAAATAGTTTAAAATAAATATTTCATTAATACTAAGCAAAAAATATTGTTAAAATAAAAGCAGTTCAAGCAATACACTGAAGTATTTCAAACCTTTAAACTTTTATTATTTGGGATTGATTGTATATTGGGATGTTTTATCATGAAGAAACATTTTAAGTAATTTTTCAATTATGATTATGTACGCATTTTCTTTTAAAATCAGTTTAAAACTCAGAACCGAGTATTAGATAAACGGAAGAAATTTAAGCCATCTGAAGTTTCAACTATCGAAGTTTGTTCAAAAACTTAGCTTAAAATAAAGTGTACACTTAAAAGCTTCTTTAAAATTACCTAGCTGAATTTTTAAGCTAAAAATGGAGCACTTTTGAACCAAAGAATGTGAAGCTATTGTGTGAGAAATGAAGTATTGGTTACTATAGTAACTGGAAACTGCTTACCTTTAGAAAATCGCTCAAAAGTCAGTGAATCGAAAGATGAGCAATAAAAATTGCGTTGGTCAAAAGTATTCAACGTTTACGTTTTTTGATATTTATAAAGTATTTCATTTCTGTGACTCAAAGCTATCAAAATCCTTATGAATAGCATACCAAAGCGTTGTAGTTTTGTTGTAAGAGTAGAGAGTTTTTATTGTGCATTGAAGTAAGTCGAAAACAAAATTCGTCATTTTCTTGTTCGGTATAAAGTTGAAATAGAAGTTTTAATAGTACTTTTTAATGCACAAAATATATTCATCTATCTGTATTTTCAAATGTCGTGCTTAAGAGGACACAAGTACACTGAAAATTTGTCAAAATATCGATTTTCTTTTTTTAATATTAACTGAAGGCTTATTTAATTGTGACTATTTTGACATCTTAGTTTTACCTGATACGACTGTTTTATCCTGAGAACTTGTAAATTTCGTTAACAGATCCAGCGCAATGACTCATGCAATTGAAATCTTTAAACTGATTTTTCTCCTTGTTTCTTAAAGTCTCTAACTTGTTTGTTCGAAAAATACTGAGGTTTTTTTGCTAATTTAGATAGAGGTTTGATTTTTTTTAATTGTCCTACATGGTGCATTTAATAATTTTATGCACGGATTTAAAATTCAAGTTTATAGTTATTTCATAAAAAATATTTAAATTGAGAGTTTGTTCAATTTTCTTGATTTTTTTACAATACACGAAAGAAAAAAAAAAAAAATATAAAATTTCATAAATCTAAAAATCCATGCACAGTTTTATGTAGTATAAATGTGGAAAAAACATCGAAGCAAAAAAAAAAAAATTGATAGTTAAAAATATAGTACGGATTTTTAAAAACTTATTTTTTTTATTTAAATTTTAGGAAACCAGACACATTATTTAATGACATATAATATATAATAGACATATATAATAGGCATATATATAATAGACATATTATCTACACGTTATATTTAAAATAAGGTACCTGCACCCAATATGGACACCCTAAGGAAAATGTATTTTTTTTCACCCCCATTTTCAAGTCACAGGACTCCAAAAATATGTGACCACTATCCTTGGACTATTCACTATCATTATTAAAATTAGTGACCTTGTAATTATTCTGGTTTAATTTAAATGATAAAAACAAAAAAATATTTACAAGTGTCCATATAAGGAACTACCTGTCCCTATTATGGACAGGTGTTTCCTTACTGGCTTTCTATACAGTGTGTATGGAAGAGCCACTTTTCCAAGGGATTTTACAGGAGAGGGTATAAAAAATGTATCTTAAAGTATTCGGAGGAGGAGAGGGGACCGTAAATATTTTCAGAACATGCATTTTAGAAAGGGGGGGGGGGTAATTCTCGGTTTTTACCCTTCGAAGACCCATGCAAAGCCCCTTAGTTACTACTAAATATTATGAAATAATGTTGTTGGTTTTGCTTAGCTTTATTGCATCTGTCTGCGAATTTACATCTGTTATTACTCAGTCCTCACAGCATGGACAAATAGAAACTTTTTCACCATGGGTAGTAAGTCCCACATAATCCTCATGAACATATCTGCCACATGTGATGCATGGTCGCATGTTTGAAAAAGCATCAATACTGCAAAAGAAGCAGTACCAGCTCTCCTTTGTTGAGGAAGTCTACCATTAGTACCTACGATTTCGCCAACAGATATCCTATTGGGGGGGGGAGGGCTTCTTTTTATTTTTCTGCAAGGGTTTTTTGGAGGAAGGTTTTGGGGGGGGGGGGGATTGTTCAAATGGCATCGTATTTAACAAAGATTTTACCACTTTGATGCCTTTTCAATTTATTGCTTGACAACGTTGAATTTTCTTCTTTCTTACAGTTGTAGTCAATGGGGGCATAAGCTGTCCATATTGGGAACCGGACATAGTTTTATTAAATTTTGTAACAAATGAATAAGGAAAATATTTTAAAGCAAAATATGCAATAGCAATCGAAAATTGAATCGAATTTTATTAGCTTTCTAAAATACTCCACTTTTCAACATTTAGTGCAATTTTACCATATCTAATAAGAATTTAAGCTTACAAGTAATTAAGATCAGCACATCTCGAAACAACAAATTTCCTCCTAAATGGCGAACGCGTTTTTTTATACTATCTAGCCTTAATTGTCTTTTCAACTGCTTTTCTTCGCGAAAATGTTGAGCCATCTCTCGATTAAAATTATTACCTTTAAAAATATTAGGGGTGTCCATATTGAGAGCCCTGTCCATATAGGGTACAAATACCTTATATAAATATAGTTCTACAATGTGTATATTTTAAAATATAATTTTTAGTGTTAAGTATTGTGCCAACAGATATATTACAATACTATTCAAAACTGAAGAGATGGTTTCAAAGGTATTATGTCCTCTTAACATCAATCTAATAATCTTTATAACTATTGCTGCTGTTCATCAGACATTTAATAAACCTAATGCAAATCTATTAATGACAGTTTTTGTTTCGATGTTTAAACAGATCATTATTATTTGCTTGAACAGCGCAGACTTTTGAAAAAGGTTTTTTAAATCATTGATAGTTTCTCCTGTCTATTATAGAAGAACGCATTGTGATCATATTTTTTTTAGACTTCTCGTTTTCGACGAATTTACTAATTTTAGGATTGTGTATTAAAGTAATTTAAAAACAAAATTCGACATTTTATTCTTCAGCATAAAATTGAAACATATATTTTAATATTGCTTTTCAATACACAAAATATATTCAAATAAATATATTTTCAAATGTCCTGTTTAACATCTATCTAATAATGTTTATACCTATTTCCACCGTTCATGAAACATTTATTAAACCTAATGCAAATCTATTAATGACAGTTTTTGTTTCGATGTTTAAACAGACCATTGTTTTTTGCTTGAAAGCGCAGAATTTTGAAAAAGCGTTTTAATATCTTTAATACTTTCCTCTGCCTATTATATCTAGTAATTTAGTGGTCTATAATTTTTTTAGACTTCTGATTTTTTAAGGATTTACTCATTTTAGGGATCATATAGTCTGCAAAAACATATTTTTAGAAAATGTCTGCCTGTCCGCGTGTCTCTGTATGTTCTATCACATAAAAGTGCATCAAGTTATGCGTAAAATTGAACCGAGAATGATAAATATGTTTTTACTATGACCATAAAGGTCCCAGTGTAAGCTGATGATATGTATCCGATAAGTGGCTCTGTGATAGCGTTTGTGTTCCATTTTCCTTATTGAGTCACTGCGCATACGAAGTTACACAAAGAACGGAGCTTTTCACGTTTTTTTATTTGTCACACCCTTATTAGACTATTACGACATTTTTTCATCTAGTTGTCAAATGTTTATTGTGAAAAAAGGCCTAAAGTCAAATTTAAAAATAAAGCAAAATAATTAATTAATAGATCTTTAAATTACTCTTTTTTTTTTCTAAAATCAATGAATAAAAAAATGCCCCTTTTAAAGAATTAACATGCATAAAATTTTGGGATTGGTTATTTGACTAACGACGCTTTTCTTTCTATAAAAGTAACGCAATCGAATTTTTTTAACAAATTTCATCCGGTCCGGCGTAGTTCAGGACCATGATAATCTTCTTAAATTTGTATGATTTTTAATGTGCTCCGCTCTAGCTGATCAAATAATTTCTCAAACAACTGCCAGATTATAAACACTCGAAAGTTTTGAATTTTTAGCTTATTCATTAAATTTTATCCATTTCAAAAAAATTATGTATTTAGATTCTTCATGACAATTCTCATGTTAATTTCAAATCAAAAATAGCAAAATTAAAAAATTTAAACATTCCTTAAAATTTTCTAGCATACTTTAAAATATAGCAACTTAACGAATTGCAAATTATGGTGAACCCTCCCCTTTTTTAAAGAAGTAATTTAGAAACAATTTTCTTCGTTGTTAGATTTTACTCGATGTTATTTCTTTGTTTAAACTGCTACCCTGACATCAGGGTGCAATTTTAATCATGTGGAGCTGGAAAAAAAAAACAGTTTTTTAATAGGGCCACTAGATGAGTTTTTAACTAATATCTCAGCAAATTATAATAAATGTAAAATTCTGAACTTCATCTGCATTAGGAAATGTCTTTGTCTATCTTGTGCTGTAGCACTTGCCGTAGATTTTGCTACCCATTATAAGACGTACATACACACACAAACAGGCAAACATACAAAATGAAAGTTTCTTTTATTAGCGTACACTGTAAAAAAAACGGTCGATCTACTCATAAAATTTTAGTGATCCATGCATTTACTAAAAAATTTTTAGTAATCTTACTCGGTTATAAGAAAATCTGTAAGAATTATTAGAAAAAAGCTAGCAACGAATAGAGTTAATAGTTTTATATTTTTAATAGCTATTACTAAAACTCACTTGGTGCGGCTGTGATTGCCTAGTGGTCATAAGCATCGACCTCCAGGCTGAAAGGTCACGGGTTCGATGCTGGACACCACCAAATACGCACCGAATGTATGCATTGTAAGTACTCGTTAAATAAAAGGATTAGGAAAATCCTGTTGGCACAGGTAGCAATGTTTGGTGCTGCCATCTAAAGCGGTTTAACTGAAAATCTTCCTCTTCAGAAGTCTCTCTTTTTACCCACTGGATACAGCTCGAAGGAAGCTCCTGCCCTTCGGGCACACGTACTGGTTATTAAAAATAATTTTGGAGCTATTAGTAAAATTTGCTTGGTGGCTCATACTAAAAAGTTTTAAGTTAATTATACAAAAAATTATTTTGTTCGGTTTACAAAAGAAATGTTTGTCTCACTTGCAAAAAAAAGTTTGTAATAGTTACTAAAAAAATCTGTGGAATACAAAATTACTAAAAAAATTTTAGTAACCTCTTGAATTTTTTTTACAGTGTAGATGTACTTTTTTAAAATCTCATTTCTTCATCTTTTGTTCAAAAAATAACTGGCTGGCACTTATTCAATAATACTTTATACGTATGTCATTTGGAATATTCATACTTTCACTTTAAAATATTAATTTAAGCGAATTTAATTGTTAAAAGCACAAGTTTTACATTAAAATAATGGGCGATATTTAACTTTTCAACTGTGAGATCATTCTTGGAATACTTGCATAGCTGAAGTTCAAAAACTAAATTATTTATATCAGACTTTTATTTCAATTTCCTTAGCATTTAAAGGCTTTCCTGTATTTTCATAAAAATGTTCATAAAACTAATGTTAATTTAAATTTTCTTTTATATTTACTTCTAAAATATACTTCGTATCATTTTATTTTACATATGTCTTAATAGAATCCTGTTAAAAGCATTTTTGTTGATAGCTGATTTAACTTGCTTTGGGAAAACGGAAAAATGCGCGCAAACCATTTACAGAGTAAAATACTTAAAACTATTATCAATATTCAAATCTGAAAGGCAGCAAACAAGACTCATAAAATATTTATGTTAAGAGAAATGTTGAAATCTTGAACAAAATTGGTTTAAAATACATGCTTTAAAAGGCATTAAATTAAATTATATTTAAAATTTACTTCAAAACATTTGAGAAAGCTCAATTCCAAAAACTTCGTAAGACACAACAAGGTCTTAAAAACTTCAAAAAAAAATTTCAATTTTGTTTTTTATTTATTAAATTTAAATCTTTATCTTCTAACGCCGATTTTCTATAGAAGAAAACTTCTAATTCATTTTATTTTATTTTATTTTAACATGGTTTTACTTGTTTATCGAATATATTATGGTTGTCTGTGTTAGAAATGACGAAAATTCTTTGTTCACTATTATCACTGTAACCAAAAAGCGCTTTTAACAAATTACAAAAGGAAGTTCAAAGTTTTGTTTGCGTACTTCAAAATTCTTCTACACTGTTAAAAGTAAAGGTGACAAACCGGTGCCATTTGGGACCCGGAGGTGAAAAGGCGGTACCATTTGGAACCCTAAGGTGCCATAGGGAATTGGATATGTGGTTGTAGTGCCGACAGGTCTCTTACTGGGTGATTGGAGCTAAATAAGGTGCCATGCCTTCGTATTGGCAGCAATGTGGCACCTCATCGGTGGACTAGCACCATGCGCATGCGCTGTGATGTGTGTCTTTCTATTTTCGGTGACGGCAAGTAAAATCTATGGTTGTGAGTGAATGAAGGCGAGCTCGATGGCCTAGCGGTTAGAACGCTGAACTTGTAATCAGACGTTGTGAGTTCGAATCCCTCGAGGGCCAAAAGTCGGTTTGTATATTTTTTAATTTTTTATTATTCGGCACTCTGGATTAAGGGTGTCATTTTTTCACCCTAATTAAAGGTGCCATTCTGGCTCCTTTAGGGGTGTCACCAGTGAGACAAGCCTTTCACCTCTAAAAGGTGCAATGTGTCACCATTAGTTTTAACAGTGTACTTATTTTCATTTAAGAACACGGAAAGCATCCACGTTGTAATTTATTTCGGGCCAAACATATTGAATTTGTTGTGCATGACTCCATTAGACTTCATTTTTATAATATTAAAACTGCTTAGGTTACATCAGTCAACAAGCTAACAATGCAATATGGAGAATACATTAGCATCAGTTGTATCTCCACACTGTAAAAAAGAGGCAAATTTTCTCAACCAATGAAAATCATATAACGATCAAATGTATCTATGTGTGTGCATGTGCCTATGCAAATTTCATTTAAAAAATGCTCAAACGATTTTGACAGAATTTTATATCCTACTCTTTTTGTGGTGACCATTGGGATAAGTCACATGTTTAAAAAATTCGTATTAGAAGATTATTTTGGAATAACTAGGGACAAATACATTTCAGTGAGATTGGGTATTGAAACAGTCGGTAAATTATTGAAAAACTATTAGAAAATGAAATCACAAAGTTGGCAAAACACCCCTAATTTCCGCACTATTTGATCAAATATTGACGAAATTGGTAAAACTAAATATAGCTAAAATATTCTAAAATATATTAATATAGCTAAAATATTCTAAAATAGCTTTTTAGAAAAAACAGTATAGATTACTTATGCCAAAACATGTGCTTGATGCCAAATGAAAGAATATCTTTAAATTTGGCGACGGTTGGCGAAAAAATTGGCTTTGAGAATGCGAAGGTATTTTCAAGAAATTCCTAACGAGAAGAAGAGCTATGATTAAATTAATATTTTAAAATGTAGCTTGGAAGTTGTAAATATGTAGCATTGTAAAATTTAGAAATGTGTGCATAGTTATATTATTGTTTGCGCAGAAGATACTGTAATAAAATAAAATGCTTTATAGCAGCGAGAATTTGTTTTTACATCTAATAAACACGTTGCTAATTTTAACTGAGCGTTGATTGATCTTCTCTGCTGGTGTGATATAATCAGGGAGAACATAAACTATCTTTAGGCAACTAGCCCTTTAATGCACATGTAAGGCGGACTTTACTGAAACAGTATTCACGGCTGTAGAAAAAAAATTTCAACCAACACAGAATGCAACTCCTTTTAGAAAATATCTACGCCAACAGACTATAGAGGTGGCGATGCTCTCGCAATTTTAGCTTCCTAGCAACGCCAGTTAAAGGAAGAATTTCCGTTGCAATGGACGAAAAATTGATGCATTACAGGGTAAGTGACCACAGAGTAGTTTCCGGCTACATGATTAGTAGTTTCCGGCTACATTCTTTCATGAGATTTCTTTTGGCGCCATTATTGAAAACACAATATATTAATTTTGAAAAAGTTTTTTTGATGACATTCTTTTTGGTGTTTCGATCATCTGACGAAGCCCTATTCGTCTCTGTCCTCTGTTTATCTGTTTGTCAGATATTCCGTACTCATAAAGTATATAAGTCAACAGACTGGTCACCTGATTTTGCTAAAGTCAATTTGTAACGTTAATACAAGATTAGTGAGATCTCCGTTGAAAAAAACAAACCCTATACAAACCTGAACAGAATGTTACCTGAATATTCTGTTTTGTCCTGATATTTATTTTTTTAGTTTTGGAACGTATATTTATTAACTGTAACTATCGTAACTCACATAAATATTTATTTCTATTTTCCTAATCACCAGTGGCCGAGAAGCTGGTAGACGGGAGTCTTGGGTTCGAAACTAATCGCGCCTGTGAGCCTAATCGTTCAGAATTTTTTGTGGTTGTCTTTGAACCTTGGATTTCCTTGTATAAATGTGGATTAAGTTCCATTAGAAATACTCCCACGGTGTCCACCCCCCCCCCCAGCCCAATTCGGGTTTATATCTCACATGTTGATAATCGTCCGTCATAAAATAACCAAACCTAACCTGAATACTAAGTAACTCAATCCGTAATTTTGGTGAGTTCAATGATGCTGCATCGTTACATGTGAAATTTTTGCCTGTTTTTGTATAGCTTAATTTTATAGCTTCTCCTAAAATGGATGCATACAATTACCTTACTTTAAAATTCAAAATTATCTTATTTCATGGATTATTATTCGAATTATTTTT
This sequence comes from Maratus speculifer, assembly GCA_964019185.1. NCBI lineage: Eukaryota > Metazoa > Arthropoda > Arachnida > Araneae > Salticidae > Maratus > Maratus speculifer. The sequence goes on from OZ025294.1 coordinate 384,700,813, forward strand.
CCCATCAGTATTAATATCATAGACTTTTCTCCTGATTTTGATAAAGTCAGCATTAATACAAGATTGGCGAAATTACCGTTGAAAAAAGTAAACCCTATACCACCTGAATATTTTGTTTTGCTTTTATATTTAGTTTTTACTTCTTTTTATAAACATATTCAGGTTGACCCTGGCATAAATTGATACTGATTAATGTTTGGTGTAAATCCCTCAAAATGTGGCGTTACTATGTTGATTTTTTTTTTTTTTTTTTTTTTTTTTCTACGCAACAGCACTGTTTTAATACCTAATGCGCGGATTTTTCATAAAATTTCAGATTCTGTCAGTTTTTTACATAAATTGATATTGTTTACATTTTGGTGAAATCGCCCAACAGGTGTCACTGCTATAGTGCATTTTTCGTGATTTCCGCTACGTATAATAATCCATGGAGTTTTATCAAACTTCAGATACAGTAAACTCGTGATATACACTAGTCTATTTAGATTTTGGTGTCAATTGCTGAAAGGCTGGTGCTGTTATGCAAATTTTTTCTTGATTTCTGCAATAGCTCTGTCTCAAGAACTAATGTGCCAATTTTATTCAAACTTCAGATAAAGGTATAGTTTGATAAATAGTATTGCTGTTCACATAAGCATTATATTTTGGTATAAATAGCCCATCAGGTGATACAATAGTTTTACATGAAAAACTAATGTACCGAATTTCATGCCTTTAGAATCCTCACTATCAGCATCGATTGTCATTTAATTTTAGCTCTGTGGCAGCCAATTTTAAAATATTAATATGCATGAGATAGAAAAAAGTTTTGGGATTACCACACCCGACTATTTTACTTTCGAAACGTTTATTTCTTTACAATAGTTATCATCATAATTCATGTCACTAACGATCCTTCCTATTGAGGAGGTGTGTAATAAACAGCGTTTAGATTAGTTTTGTGTTTATCTGTAAAAAAAGGGATTTTTTATTAAATAGGCAATTTACTTAAATTATTTATGCTCGCTCTGAATAGTTTATAGAAACGCCTTTTAAAAAGTACAAGTTTTGCATTAAAATATCGAAATAAATATAACATAATTGAACTGTAAAAAACCAACATCTTAAAAAACTTTTCATAGGACAAATGAAGAAACTACTTTATTTTTGATAGCCTTTTATTTCTATACAAAATACTTAAAACTATTATCAACACTCCCAATTTAAAGGAAGATAATTAGATTTATATATAAAAAAATAACTTAGAATTAATTGTCAAATCTTCAGCAAAATTGTTTTAAAGCATACAGTAATACATTTAAATAAAAGGATTCTTCAAAAATATTTCGAAGCATTTAAATAGATCACAGCAATGCATTCTATATCGACAGATATTTTTATTCTTTCAGGAAATTGCAACTTTAATTTAAGAACCAATTATATAAAAAAGAAATTAATAATTAGTTTTTGATGATGATTTTATAAGAAAAAAGTAAATTTATAATTAATCTTTAAAGATTACTACATAAAAAATGTTAGTCCATTTTTAAAAAAGCTACTTGAAATTTCAGATATTTAATTTTCTTCTATCTTTAACGTAGTTGAAAAGTAAATTTGCACTGTAAAAGTACCTTTAAAATTTTCTAACTGAAGATTTTTTTAGTTGAAATTGAAGCACTTTTGAACCAGAGAGATTTAAGTCGTTGTGTCAGAAATGAAGGATTGGTTACTATAGTAACAGGGAAGTTCTTACCTTTAGAAATTGACTAGCTTTCTGCCCGCGGCTTCGCCCGCGTGGAATTCGGTTATATTGCGGTATAAAGCACAACTATAAGAAAACTTCTCATTTCCACGGAAAAATGTAAGAAGCGCGATGTAACGCTGGATACGATTAGTTGTTAAACCAAAACTGAATGGTACACTATATTATATGTTTTCCCTTGTGGAGCAAAAACATGCAGATTTTGGGCACTGGAAACCCGGGAACACGCTACATAGAGCTGACCATGCTGACGTTGAGCCTCTTGCGATAAACGGACTTGAGTACGAATATCATTCTCAGAAGCCCTCAAAGAAGCTTGGCGAGCGGCTTGCTCCTCAAGTCTTTGGTGGCGCTGAGATGGTAGCTCAGCAGCTCTCGAAACAGCCTGACGCTCTGCTTGTTCGCGCCTTCTTAATTCAGCATGGAGAGACGATTCTTGAGATCGGGCAATTTTCATTGCCCGAGATTTAGATGAGGTGCTCGACAAATTAGGTTTACGTTTGCGAGGCATTGTGAAAATATGAGTAAACTATAAACCTAAACTAAACTAAAATCCCAAACTAAACTATAACAATCTAAACGACGAACAAAGCGACGTAATTACCTATCGAAAAAACAATAACTACTTTAGATATCTACCTAGAAAAAAGCACTAAACTAACCTAACCTAACTATTTTACAGCTACTGCTCATCGTTACCACGTTTTAAAAACACCCAGCGCCATCTATCGCATACCTCAAGAACTAAATAACGTAACTAATACTTATACCTATTAGTAATTCGTTGACTTATAGTTATTTCAGGATAAGTAGATGTAAAAAAAATAGTCCTTCCGGCAGTGCCGGGAGGAAGAGGTAGCTTTCATATACTTATATATTTATTTATTTATTTTAAATTAAGTTATATTATTCAAAAATACTAAGCTCAAATTAGTAGAACCTGATTATGAGATGGGTCGAAATCTTAATTCAGGTGCACATGCACACTCATATTGAAATCGATTAATATAGATATGCGATAATTCAGCCATTTTTTAAGATACAGACGAAACAAAATATGCTCTGGAATCTTTGCATCAAGTTCAAATGCATAAAAGAAAAATCTTTTTCAATTTCTCACTTTCTTGTACCTAATTTTAAATTTTAAAATTTATAAAAAAATTTAAATGGCCGCCATTTTGAAATAAAATGGCGGATGGAACTGAGTATCGAACTCGATTCAGGCCTCAGTATATACTATGTAGACACCAAGTTACATCCAAATCGATTCATAAATACGCGTGTTATCACGTGACAAAAATCAGATCGTTTCAAAATGTCAGCCATAATAAAAATTCAAAGTACTATAACTCAATCATTTTTTAAGATATAGACAAAATAAAAAGTGTTCTGGAATTTTTGTTTTAGGTTCTAACACGTAACAAAAAAATATTTTTCAACTTTTAGTTTTTTCGCATTTAATTTTAAATTTTAAACTTTTAAAAAATTTTTAAATGCCGCCATTTTGAAACAAAATGGCGGATGATGCTGGCCAACGAACTCGGTTGAGACATTTGTATGTACTATGTACATACCAAGTTTCATTCAAGTCCGTTCAAAAATACGCGTGTTATCACTTGACAAAAATCAGATCGTTTCAAAATATCCGCCATAAGAAAAATTCAAAGTGCTGTAACTCAATCATTTTTTAAGATATAGACAAAATAAAAAGTGTTCTGGAATCATTGTTTTAAGTTCTAACACGTAAAAGAAAAATATTTTTCAACTTTTTATTCTTTCATATTGAATTTTAAATTTTAAATTTTTTAAAAAATTTAAAATGGCCGCCATTTTGAAACAAAATGTCGGATGATGCTGTCCAACGAACTCGGTCGAGACATTTGTATGTTCTATGTTCATACCAAGTTTCATTCAAATCGGTTCATAAATACGTTAGTTATCGCATGACAAAAATCAGATATATATATATATATATAATATATATATATATATATATATATATATATATATATATGTCAACATTTGAACGAAGGGTGGTTTTGGGGTCTGGGGGTCATGATCGGTGAAAATATATCAAAATTTTCCGGAAGTGCTTTCCTCCGGACGGCTGCAATAGGTAGCTTTTTACTTTTTGTAATGAAAGCTACCTAAAACATTTTAAACGATAAAACAAATAGTAGGTCATCCCTCGGGAATGCCTCATTTTCGAGGATTCATTATCGTATCATTTAGCTTCTAAATTTACATGTTCATATTCGTTTGCAATATATAAGTAGATGTAAAAAAACAGTTTAGACGATAAAACAAATTGTACGTCATCCCTCGGGAATACCTCATTTTCGGGGATTCATTATCGTATCATTTAGCTTCTAAATTTACATGTTTATATTCGTTTGCAATATTTTATCTTGTTTTAAACGACACACAGCGCCATCTCCAATCCAACCATCAAGCAAACTATATTTTTGTTTTCCCTCGGGAATATCAATTTTTTCCGGGATAAAAAGTACCCTATTATTTAATCCGGACTTCTAACTTTACGTCTGCAAAATTTCAAAGCAATCGGTTCAGTAGTTACGGCGTGAAGGCGGAACAAACAAATTCACTTTCCGATTTATAATATTAGTAAGGATTAAATTGTCAGTGAATCAAAAGATGTGTAATAAAAATTGCGTTGATTAAAAACTTCAACGTTTATTTATTTGACTTCAAAACTACCAATTTACTATGAATACCATTCTAAAATTTTACAATATTATTCCAAACAAAACTCTCTGTTTTTATTGTTTTCTATAAAAAATAATTATATGCAATCATTTATCTTGCTTTTTAATACAGGTAAAAAGTTGAAAAAAAAAATACAACTATTTCTTCAAATTATTTTCAGTACTTATATGTGGGACAATTATGTACGTGTATTTTTTAAAGCCAATTCTTACCTGCTTACATAACATTCCATTTACAAAAATAACTGCCCTATTTGTAAGTTGTAAATAAAATAACTGTCTCTGAATCTTTTATAGACTATTTGGAAACCGTATTTTTAACATTTTCCAACAAAGTTGAATAGTGTTTATGAAATTAGCTTGTCTGTCTATCTACCAGAGTTGTAACTAGCGTAAATATTCCTCAAGTGCCATGTAACTGTTATACATTATTGAGATTACCAATGATACATGTGGTAAATTATTTTTAATACTTACATGAAGACCCAAAATACATTTATTTTCTGAAGCATTTTAAAAATATTTTTTTTCTCAAATACAATTTATCCCTCCTTTACATAACAATGTATTTACGAAAAATAACTGCCTTTTTCGTGAGCTACTGACGGGCTCATAAATAAATAAATTTTCTCCATATCCATTACACATGATTTCGATAGGCACCAGGACATAATTTTAACATTTTCAAAATACTTGAAAAGTGCTTATAAAATCGGCATGTCTGCTTGATTCCTCGAGTTATAACTCGCGTAAATATACCGGGGTACTCATGTAACTGATTTATGTTATTGACGTTTCCAATGATATGTGTGGTAAATTATTTTTAGTACTTCTGTGTGGACACAAAAGACATTTATTTTCAGAATCACTTTGAAAAGTTATTGTTTTCTATAACAATTTATTATATACAATCATTTATCTTGCTTTTTAAAGCAGGTTAAAAGTTGAAAAATTAACACAAATATTTGTTCAAATTATTTTAGATATTTATATGTGGGAAAATTATATATGTGTATTTTTTAAAGCCAATTTATACCTTGTTTACACAACAATTCATTTACAGAAATAACTGCCTTTTTTGTAAGCTACACTGTAAAAAAAAGGTCGATCTACTAAAAAAATTTTAGTAATCCTTGTAATTATTAAAAAATTTTTAGTAATGTTACTCGGTTACAAGGAATCTGTAAGAATTACTAGAAAAGAGCTAGCAACGAATAGAGTTAATAGTTTTACATTTTTAATAGCTATTACTAAAACTTACTTGGCGTGGCCCTGATAGCCTAGTGGTCATAGCACCGAACTCCAGGCTGAAAATACCTGGGTTCGATGCTGGCCGCCACCAAATATGCACCGAATGAAAATAAAGGTATTATGAAAATCCTGTCGTAGCAGTTACTATGAGTAATGATCTCTGAACTTTACCCCCCCTTTAGAAACATATCAAAATAGAGTAGGTAGCAATGCTTGGTGCTGCCATCTATTACGGCTTTACCGAAAATCTTCCGTTTCAGAAGTCTCTCTTTTTACCCACTGGATGCAGCTCGAAGGTGGCTCCTGCCCTTCTGGCACACGTAATGGTTACTAAAAATAATTTTGGAGTGGTTACTAAAAATAATTTTTACTAAAATTTGATTGGTGGCTCATACTAAAAAGCTTTAAGTTAGTTATACAAAAAATTCTTTTGTTCAGTTTACAAAAGAAATGTTTGTCTCACTTGCAAAAAAAAGTTTGTAATGGTTACTAAAAAATTCTGTGGAATACAAATTTACTAAGAAATTTTTAATAACCTCTTGATTTTTTTTTTTTTTTTTTTTTTTTTTTTTTTTTTTTTTTTTTTTACAGTGTACCGACGGACTCATAGATACATAAAGATTCTCCGAGCTCTAACTTGTGTGAATGTACCCGGGTTGTCATTTAACTGGTATCCGTTATTGAGGTTTCCAATGATTTATGTGGTGAATGATTTTTAGTATTGATATGCAACCACAAAGGACATTTATTTCCAGAGGCATTTTAAAAATAATTTTTTTTCTCGATGGCAATTTATACCTTGTTTACATAACAATACATTTATAAAAATAACTGCCTTTTTTGTAAACTTCTGACTGACTAATAAATAAATATCGTAATATTAGTAATATATATCCCCCAACGAAAAAGTAAGAATTTATATTATAAATAAATATTTTGCTTATAAGATGTTGTTGTATTAATAAAAACATTTAAAATGCATCAAAATTTTTTATTTACATGTTTTAACTCTTCTTATTTGAGCCATCATCAAAACGTAAACAGAAAATATAGTTACAAACATAATGAATGTGAAAAACTGGAATACAAGATTATTGAAATTAAATTAAATACAGTCGAGTCTCTTTATAACGAAACTCCATACATCGAATTTCTCTATCTAACGAATTTTTAGTAGGAACGGTCCCCTTTTCGCATGATTACATTAAGATCAGTCTCTATATAGTGAAATATCTATCTCTATATAACGAATTTTTTTATAAATTGCTCTTAATTTATTTAGTTTTAAAAAGCTTCGAAATCATATGGAATTGATTTTACATCACTTATTTTTGATTTATTGTCAGTGCTGAGTTTTTTTATATTACTTTTCTCCTTGTTCTTTAAATCCAACGAATTCAGCCCACCTCCCACACACCTTTCCACATCCTTCTCAAAACAGAGTCAATTGGATTGATACACATGTAAGAGAGGAATCAATGAGAGGCACGTGAAAGGCCTTCAAATGGAGAAAAATGTTAACTACAATTTTTTATTCCTTGCTAAAATTTGAGCATTTTTTTGAGAGCGTAACAATTTTAAAATCAAAACAGCAAAAAATTACAGATTTCTTCGTCTGAAATTAAGGCAAGTCTTCCTTATTTGATTCTCATTAAGCTTTCAAATAAGTGTCTGTTTTCTTTTTTGAAACAGCTTAAATAATTAAGAAATAAAATGTTAGGTTAATATTTACTTTTAAACATTTCATGTTCTTAATTCAGAAGATCAAAAATAATATTTGTTCAAATTTCACACATTATTAACACCATTCTCTATACATCGAATTTCTCTATATAACGAATTTTTTACTGGAACGGTGGATTTCGTTATATAGAGACAGGACTTATATCACGCGCTTTTTAATTTGGATACTGTCCACGGCCTAGCTAAATAATTATCTTGTAAATTGTCCAACCATTCAATCCATATTACTTGGGATGCGAAAATATAGCGAATCGTTACAAATATGTGAACTTTTTAAATAAATTTCAATGGATTCTCTTATGAATAAATTTAAGTAAAAATTAGACCTGTCAATTAATCTGCTCTCGTTAAAAAGTATGTTAATGCTCTTTTTTAGATTTAATCTGGATAGAGCAATTTTCTTCCTGTTAAATTTTATGTATGTTATATGTTCTTTACGCCTAATTTTAAATTTACGTTGAGTCATACCTATATAAAAGTTTTTTATTCTCCCCTTCTCTAATAAATGGAATCATATAAACTCCCGAGAGGTCGTCTATTCTAATGGGATCAATTTTGATATTTAAGATCATTTTTAATCTTTGGGGAGGTTTCGCAATTAAACATAATTCGAAATTTTTTAAGATTTTTTATATTTTCAAAGAAACCCGGAAAATAAGTTACCACTACCCTTTTCCTAAAAAACAATAAAACCATTAACCATAAAAACTAAAGACGGAAAGTTTTTATGAAAGAAATAAATTCTTAATTTTTCATTGTGGAATATTTATTATTAATATTACGATATAGTTATTAATGGACGTAATCAAGGCTTACTAGTTTTATACCCAAATGTGATATACTCAAATGTAAGTATGCCACATAATCAAAATCAGTGGTGTAGTCGTAAAAACATTAGACGGTATACGCTCTAAGCAGAGGGTATACGCTCAAGGCAGAGCGTATAATCTAGAGGGTACATTCTATAGTTTTCTTGAAAAACAGATAGTATACGGTGCTCTTTAAAAAAATCCAGAAGGTATACAACGTATACCCGCGTATACCCTACACTACATCCCTGGTCAAAATGTCCGGGACTCAAAATTACTCAACTTTGAAACATTTATGTACTCATAAGTTTATTCATGATTATACATTATATCTACATTTATGTTTTGTTAATGATTGGCCAATTCTACCTACGAAGTCTTTCTTTTACGAATTCATCCGTTCTTTAGTTTCGAAGGTTGAAGAACCAAATCTATGCTTCTGCGATTACATTACGACAGCTTTTAAGTGTTCTTCCATGAATACGATAAAAATGTATTCGCATATTATTCATATGTATTTCATGTTATAAAATATTAGAAAAGAAGCGGCTCATTCAAAATCACACAAAAAAATAACATGAATTATTTCAACATCTCGGGTGAAATTTACTACAATTAATGAATGAAAAGTAATTTTGTTTGAAATTGAGTATTTCTGGTTTTACAGAGTTGAAAGCATTGTGCCGTTATAATTGAAAAAAAATCAGCAAAATAAACACACCGATTTACTAAAATTTGAAAGTTTCATTTTTCTAAGTCTTCTGAAGAATATGGTGAGCATAGTTTTTTATCATTCATTTACAGGGAAACAAAGAATTAAGTTATTGTACTATCTATAAGCGAAAATCTCTGGAAGCGCGCTTTTACTTGTAATTATTTTTTTTTTTATATATAATTTATATAAGTACACTAAGCTTTTGTAATTGAAATCAGGACTCCTTACTGCACACCTTTTTTAAAGAATTAATGAAGGCTGTACTCATTTTTGCGTATAATAAACATCTATTTTAAAACAAAAGAAATGATTCGCTTTACAACTAAGTTAACTCAGAACTGATAAGAAAAAATCTTTTCTTCAAAGTAATTCTTATGACTCATCATGAATTTTCTTCACTTGACAATATCTTCAAAATAGTGAGCTGTTTCCAGTCACCATGGTAACCAATTCTTCATTTCTTTCACAATGATTGGGCATCTTTAGATTTCAAAGCGTTCCATTCTTCACTGGAAAAAATTATTGGCAGAAACATTTAGAATTTCAAACATTTCTACTCTGAGAAGAAGTGACGCGTATATTGAATTCTTTGAACTATGTAATAGCTTTCTGTAGGGTAATATTTATTGTCCCGGAAATTTCCCTTCTTTAAACATTTGTAGTAATATTTTGTTAAGGAAAGTTATGTTTATTTGCTTCTTTGAGGACAGCTTTTCTTATGTAGTATCTTTTGTAACTCATCAACTGCAAAAATATATATATTTACTCAATTATTAGAAAAAACATCCTTTTAAATATGTAGAAAAAAATAATTAAAAAATTCGATCATAAAAAAATAATTCTAAAACATATATTTTTATTAACTTTCCAATTAAAAATAAACTACATACTTGAAATTTTCTAATCTGACAAATTTCTAATACAAAATAACAAAGTATTCTAACTTTGTCTTCCTTTGGATGTCTTCAGCTTACAAAGGAAAGTTTAGCTTCAAATTTAATTTAATGTTTTTATTTATTTTAATTTAAAGACTGCGTAGTTTCATTTCAGAAATTCAAAGCTGATCAAATGATAAATAAAACTTTAGCTTTAAAAATTAACTAAATTTTGCCCTCTGTTGAACACTTTACATGACTTGTATTTTACGGCCTAAACTGTTAAAAATCTTGTTCTGTTTTGAACCAAATTTTCGTTCTCAATAGCTGCCACTGAAAGAAAGGGAAATCTTGAACCGATATTTGGAGCTCCTGTTGAACGGAGCTCCAAATATCGGTTTGGAGCTCCTAGTTCCAATAGTTGGAACGAGGTTGAAATAGGAAGCTCCAAATGTTGGTACGAGATTTCATCATCCCATGGTGGCATCTACTGAGCAACAAAATTTGGTTCAAACTAGAGCAAAATTTTTAACAGTGTACTGTATCAATAACATTGACTCGAAATGCTGCGGATAAACACTGCTGGGATACAAAGGCATTACAAAACAAAGTTTGAGTTTACGTCTGTCTGTGTAAACTGAAGATCACGCTATGTGGATTGACCAGCTCTACGACATTGGGTACGGGGCTTCTCCAACGTGCCCTTGATTTAAAATCCCTTGACCATTTTTTTAAATTTTATTTACAATTTTAAAAATTATGTTTTGAGGGTTTTTTACTGATTTTTTTCACCACAAAATTTCTTTTAAAATTCAAATTTCTAAATATTGCATAATTTCAATTTTTACAGCACAGAATATAAGTAGAAATGTGCGTTTAGGTAAAGCTTGGCTCGAAATTGTACCAAAATTTTGTAAACGTTTTAAGGGTTTATTTTTAATAAGAAGAATAACAATGTAGTTTTTTCGTTTTACATTCCGTGAATTGTATGCACTCATCAAATATCTTAATTTTTTTGAAATTTGTTCCTTTCATATACGAAAAAAAAATTAATTTAAAATTTCCAAAAATATGAAACAGTAAATAATTGTACGACGATAGAGTAATTAATAGACAAATTATGGAGAATGACTTGTCATACAAAACAGATAAACCCAACTTTACGTTAATATTGTATAACTTTAAGTTGATATTATATTGTTTTGCTTTTAATTTTGATAAATGTCAGCATGCAAACGGTTTTTTTTCTTTCTCCATTTTAATTTTGTTATACAACAATAAAATTCTAATAATATTAGGTTACCTTTTTCCGCTCTAAATATTAAGGTTATGACGACTAGCTAACTTTATATACGCCATTTCTGTTGTTTTTATTATTATTATATAATATATTTAAATGGTAAAAAAATAAATAAATAAAATTACAAATGAATTGGCTAAAAAAACAAACAAAACTAAAAATGAAAACATTTTGCCTCAAAACAAAAATTGAAAATGCATTTAATCATTCTCGATATGTGCTGATTCACCCGACATGATGTAAATAACGCCACGATAGTACATTTATGAACAAACCTTTATTACAGTATTGGAAAAAAAAGGATTCCAGTCACAAATTTTATGTACGTGTTCGTTACCAGAAGAAAAACTATCGAGATATCGCAGAGTACTTACAAAATAGGCGTTACTTATATCATATATTTGTATTCAGTATTATACAATCAAAATGTATTTCCTGCATTGATTCACCAATTAGGAATCCTATATTAAGCATAAATGATAGATTTCGGTACAAGATGCTAACGATCCCCACTCTTTACAAAAAAAGAGGTAAAGTGAATAAAATATAAAAAAAAGAATGCTTAAAATTTTAAAATTCAACTAAAGTTATTTCTAATTTTCTACGCTCTTTTTCAAACGTATGTAAAAATTTAATTTTAAAGGATGAAAAAGAGGAAAACGCTTATAAATTCCGGTATAGAAAATCCTGCTTACCGTGATTTATAGTGAAGTGTTGCAGGTGTTTAGAATACTCTTTTCCCTAATTTCAAATATTTACTGATAAAAAAAGAAAAAGAAAAAAAATTTCTCGCTTTAGTGTAAAGCACAGATTTATTATCAATTTGTCTGAACGACGGAATTGATTTAAGTGTTAATAGTTCTAAAAGATAATAAGGAAAAAATATTTTCGAAAACTATGTAAATAATTGTCTTATACTTTAACAAAAAGCAGGTAAATATTTGGCTTCGAAAATTTCACTTTTTAACAATAGATTTTTACTGATGCAGGTATAGTCCAAACTAAACAGCACAATACCCTAAGGTGTCAAACACAAGGGAAAAAACTTTTTTATGGAAAAATAGAAATAGGGGAATCTAATAATTTTTGTCTGCCGGAAGTGAAGTGGTTCATAAGCCAAAAAATAATACCACCAGTGTTTGACTCCTAGGTTTAATAATGTGTTTTCCTGCTCACAGTGCTTTTAGTTGTAGGACAAATACAATGATAAATCTACGAGTCAAACACTGGTGCATTGATTTTTTATTTATGCATGACATCACTTTCGATAGACAAGGATCATTGGGTTCCTCTTCCATATAATAAAGGTTTTCTTCATATACTTGATACTTTAGGGTTTTGTGCTGTTAGTTCATGGACTAACATTGCGCTTCGTACTATAAATTTTAGTTTCAAATCTCCAACATAATTCTTACAATATTAGTTTTTCTTTTTCATATTTTATAAAAATGTTTGTTTTCAATCGGCCTAAAACTTATGCTTCGTGACAACATCCATGCATTTTAGAAATTTGAGAAGGAATTTGACTAAAATTTTATCTAATTTATTTCAGTTGCATTATATATCTTAATATGTTTTCACCATTGCATACCATTATTTCAGCACACGTAGAATCAAAAATGATTAAAACATTTGTTTTTTTTTCTATTGTCTGTAAATGTTTTATATAGATAAAACAGTCATATTTCCTACTAAATATAACATCACTTTCTCTACAGCAGCTTTTCTTCCTTATACGAGGGTATTTCGTCCATTCAATATTCCGTCCTTTAATTCCTTTCATGATTTTCTTAAAAACAAACATGCAATGAAAAATTAAATCAGTGCAGATTTTTCTTCTTTTATTCATCTTTATTTATCAATATCAGCCATTAGTATAAAATATTTATATCTATTTTTATAATGTCAGTTTATTTATTCTTTTTTAATAAAATATTGCTGTTTTGAAATTATTAAACTTAACCTTCCGTCTACCAGACAAAACACCCATTTATCTACGGCAACACCTAATTTTAATTCCAAACTTGCAAAATGCACCAGTAATATTTTAATATAATTTTGCTTTTACAATGAAAGCTTAAATTAAGGAATTCGTAATATCTAGACAAGTCCTTTATAAATTCCGGTGTCAATCGACAATTTCTCATTTTACCATTGACACCAGAAATATTGCTGTCGGGTCCAATGGACCCGTCTGGTAGACGGAAGGTTAAACAACATTTTTTTTACATGGCGATACACTACTTATGAAGTGAAAAATAAATTTATCTTTCCACATGAAACTGAATTTTTCTTCATTGATAAACAAGACATAAATGCAAAGTTACGCCTGCCAAAATAAATTGGCAGCACTAGTAGAGCTCAAACATATCTTTCATATGATTTTGATATTGCAGATTTTAAACACATAAAATTTTTTGTCATTTCCTAAAAACCTTAGACAAGCAAGTGCTACATTGTCTTTCTTACCCCACCCCCCTAACATTTTTCAAAATTAAATATGAATTTTCACTTTAAAAACATGTTTCATCCCTCCCTCACATGAGTGAAGAATGGGACATTTTTTTTTACTTGATTGGTTTATTTATCTGACATTTTAATTAGTATTTTAAGCATATGTTTGTATTTCACAAATAAGTTCATACACAAGGACTACCCAAAGATCTGAATGCATTGCTGTCTATGGATTTTTTTTTTTTTTTTTTTTTTTTTTGAAGTACGTTTTTGGTTGAGATGCGTTTTTAAAACTGTTATAAATATCTTTACATTATTTTAACAGTGTTGGAAAGGGTTTTATAATCTTTGCGGTATGCATGACTTTTTTTCTTCTTGTTTGAACTGTCATTAATGATACAAAACATGTAGAATCTGTAGATTTTTTTTATGCCTGGAAACTGATTCAAAATTTTTTATGTATGTTTGACACAAGTCTGAATATTATACAATTAATTTTCTTCTTAGTTTCTTTGCGTAAAATGTTTAGGAACAAAAATAGAAAAAGAACTTTGTCCAAAAATCTCCAAATCTTTTCTTTTTAATCTTTCTAAAGCAAAAAAGTTCTCGAAATTTGATTAACTTGATCAACGCGAGAATATTAAATTTTCATAGTAATATGATGAAATTATTTTATTATATTTATGTAAAAAATGTATACTTGATGGATAAAGTAATAATTAAATAAATCAGTTTAAAAAAAAATGCTTTAGATTTTTGAAGTATACCTTTCTAATGTTAGGTTTAATATGGGTAATTTTTCAACATATGAACGAAAATGTTTATGAATTTCAGGTGAGTGTGTGTGTATTTATACATACATATAAATCGAAATCCTGTTGAAAATTAGGAGGTACATTTTGACATTCATTATAAAATCGAGTAATTGACATATGAGCTTTCGGGTCAGACTAAAATAACTTCTTATCTGAAAAAAATATTAATGCAAATTTTTAAAAAAAATGTTCAAATAAACGGTATTTGTAGCTTTGCCTATGAAAAAAATACTATTAAAAACTTAATCTTAGCGTTGCAGAGTATTTATGTTGTGAAATATAACACTGCATTTCAACGTGGGAGCTTCTATCATAGTAAATTAAATCCATCCATATAACATTCAATTTTAGCAAATACGTGATATCTACCAATAATTGACAGTGGATTATAACCACAATCGTTGAAATATATAGTAATTTAAAAAATGTAGTGACAAACTGTTATCGTGAATTTAGAGACATAGTTGAGATTTACACATTGAAAAAATCAAGCATAGTTATACATAATTAAACAAAATTAAATTAATTAAACATAAAAATTGAGAATTACATATCAATCCGTGCCGGAAACATTATCTTAAACTGCTATAGTAGGTGGTGTGGTTTTGAGAGCGCAGGAGGGGAAACATATTATTTATAGCAATAATTTGAATTGTACTCGCCTTCAGAAAAGATGCAACATTTAAGGTGAATGGAGATGGCAGACATTCCCTTTGAGTGCAAGTTGGCTGATTACATTGCACAAAGACAGATTAGGCTCGTTTAATCTCGATTTCTTATTTGTAATTTACCTGTTGTTCTCACTTCTGAGATCAGCAAATTAGCTCATCTTTTTAAAATAGAAGGTACAGTAGAACCCCGATAATTCGGATTAATTGGGACCAGGCCCAATCCGGATTATCCGGAGAATGTGTAAAAATGAAATAAAATGATGTATAATATTCAAAGAAAATCACCTTTATATTGAACATAATCAATATTTACAGACAGTAAAAATGTTTACTTTGTAATTATAAAATTTGTCATATTCTACCATTTTTTTGGGCCACATGGTCACGCATTCTCTTGAGCATTCTTCCTTCTTTTATTTCAATTTTTCGCAAGTGATTTGTAGAAGGGTTTTGGCACGAAGATAAGGAAACAGTCTCAAGAAGATTGTTTCCATGAGTAGTTGATAGACAGAGGTCATATGGACTGGTTGACAAAGATCGGATCACGATCCTTATCAGTCAGTGCGTCTATAAGGACTATTTTACTTTGCTTTCTTGCAATGCTCTTAGTAAAACTTCATTAAGTAGTGAGCTTAAGATGACATTTGCCGAATGGATTAAATAGAAAAGTGTGAAAATTGGAATTGGCAAAGCTTAAATGATGTATAGTTGTTCCTTTCATAGATAACATTAAAGAGTTTAAATAAGAAAGCTTGAGGTATTCTTCCAAAAAAATTTCAGAAAATACTTATTTATTCAGAATATGAGGTCGAAATAAATTTATGTTATGGAAATTTGCCGATCACTTCTCAAACTTGAAAAAAAATTCCACCAAATCGATCCGGATTATCCGGAGATCCGGATTTGCGGGGTCCGGATTTGTGGGGTTCTACTGTACTACCGGATTTACTTCATTTGTACTACTGGAGTACTTCAAGGTACTACCGGATTCTATTTGCGAGATGCAACTTCATGGGTTCTCTTCTCAACTTCAGGCCATGTATTTCTATACCCTTTGCTACCACTTTCCCTTAACATTTCCGGTAGTAGGTTGCTATGCACCTGTCAATTCTTGTAATATGTTTGCCCTATTCCCTCTAAAAATTTATCGCTTTATTCTTGAGACATTCTATATTTGTAGTATATTATTGTGAATTGCAAAAAGTGAGAAAAGGTCACAAGAAAAATCATTCTGCTGCAGTAGTAATAAGTAAACTGCTTGTAAAAGTAAAAAAGAAAGATTTTCAAACTTCAATGCAAGTCATCGTAAGTTTAAAACATATTGATTTATAAGAAACTGCAATGCATTGCAAATGAAAATTTTTGCTAATGTTAAAAGAATAATCCTTTAATAAAATAGAATATATTCACTAGATTTTGTAGATTTTTTATTACTTACCGTTTTTTGCTGATCCAAATATACCTCGTCAGACGTCATTTTCGACTTGAGTCATTAGTCCTCGAGAGAATTGCTAACATAAGTCGAGATATTACTCTGTGTAAAGACGAGCCCAAATTTTGTTTCTTCAATAGTAACACCCTATTTTGAGAAGATGTTTTAAATCTTCGATTCAAACTATGCCTAGAAGTCTTTTGAATAATATTTTGAATTATAATCATTCAAAATTTAGAGCATCTAATGTTAATTTGTATTTTCATATTTTGAATAATATCTCCTGAAATTGTGATTCTAATGTGAGAATTTTTTGTGCAGTTATAATACTCAAAACTCCAATCAAAAATATTTTTTTATTAATTTTATACTATGAATTATGAATTTCAAAAATTATATACAAAAAAATATGAATTGCAGCCTACAATTTTTTTGATGGATTTATATTTATTATGTTCTGCTTTATGTAAATCCATAATTTAAAAATTTTCCTCTAAGTAGTTTTAAAATTATGCTTTAAAAATTTTATTTTTTTTCCTGTGTTTCGTCTGAAGAAAATATAACTCGAATTCTCACCGTTTAAAAACAATAAAAAAAAGCCTCTTTGACCTTTGACCTCATGACCATTTCATTAAAATGTTTAGGCTGGAATTACAGTAACTCGCTTAAGATCTTAAGTTTAAACAAAGCGTAAAACATATTTCAGAGCCTAGCAATCTTCGGTGTATCTGAATCCTTTCCTAGGTAGTATTTTTGTTAGACAAATAATCAAAAGAGATCCTGATATTGCCAACAGCCTCATTGAATCTATGACATGAAGGTTACAAGAAGCGCTTGATAAAAATGGTTTCTATAGATCATATTAAAAGTTCCCTCATTTAAATTTTAAGCAATACATGTGGCTGATTAGTGGATTTGTTGGGGCTATGCCTTCTCTGTTTTATTTATTTATTTATTGTATGCTGATCAGCCCATAATTTTTCTCTTATAACCCATAATTAAACTCTTATGTTAAAGTCCTATCATATGAAATATATTTTTTAATTTGGCGTAATCATATTTTTTATTTAAATAAATTTCAGTATTTTAAAATTTTGGTAGCCGATTTCCGCAATTGTTGCATTTTATGCTTATTATGCTGACCATTCTGTCTTTCTAAACATGTTTACATTTGATTGATGTTTAGATTTGATGAAAGAAATTGTGATGATCACATTAACATGAATTTTCAGAAAGCAAAGCCTTATCGTTTGTGTAAAAATGTAATTATCCATTTCAATTTGTTCCACAAAACGAAAGAACTAGTGATTTCTTTTTCAATTTAAATAGCTGCCGATGATGTATTTAAGGCAAATGATGAATATGTTTCTAGCATTTGTTATTTACTAAATTTGATCAAAAAGATTTTACATCATATATCAAATTCTTTTTAATTCTTTATAAATCTTCTTAATGTTATCTACAACTTTAAAAAATTTACGCTTTTTGATTGTATCAAGTCTTACAGAAGAAGAAATTAAATACAACAAAAAAATGGGAGTTGAAGAAAAAAAAAAAATCATAACTTCGTCAATTCACAAGACATCAAATAAGCTTATATTTATTGTATTTTTTACATTATCTACCACTTTTGTATTGACAAGTTTTATTATAAGACCAAATCTTACAGTGAAAACAAAATTTAAAAATGGGGGAGGGTTGTAGAAGAAACAAACTTCGAAAGCTACCTATGCTTGTAAACCTAGCCGGCACGGATTTTTAAATTACTAAATTTTCCCGATGGTAAAATTGGTAAAAAATCCCATCATATCATAAATACTCTCTATGACAAAACTTTAATCGGAATCGGAATCGGAGTGTACTTTTCGGGTATGATCCGTTTATACTACGTCGTAAATTTAGGAAACTTGTTATCTTACATCTTGTTTTGTGAGGTATAGTTTTACAATGCAATAATGTAGTTTATAAAGCATTATGGGATAAGACAATAATTCGGTTTTACAAGAACTTATTGTTTCTTAAGAAAGTTATTTTTTCAGAGAAAATGTTTTAATATTTTTAGGGTTTCTCCCTATTCGTTCGAAACCCTACTCGTCTCAGTCCTCTGTTTGCCGTCCGTCACACAGTCCGTACACTGTAAAAAATTTTGGTCTCGAATCACGGTGGTTATACCGTCAACTTTGTGACACTTCCTTTTACCGTAATTTTACTGGACGGTATATATACCGTAAAATACTTAAAGTACATGTACCGTAATTTAACTGAACATAAATTTAAATATTTTGTGGTATATGTACCGTAAAATATTTAAAGTATATGTACCGTAATTTAACTGGACGGTATATGTACCGTAAAGTATTTAAAGTACATGTACCTTAAAAAAATATCGTTACAGCATATATACCGTAAATTAAATATATGGTATATGTACCGTAAAAAATATTTTTACAGCACAGATACCGTAAATTAAATGTACGACATATGTACCGTAAAAAATATTTATACAACACATATACCGTAAATTAAATGTGCGGTATATGTACCGTAAACACATTTGTAATCAGTATGTGTACCGTAAATGAAATATACGGTATATATACCGTAAAAATACAGGATGATCCAAAAAAAACCCTCCCACATTCGACAGGTTAAAAAAAAAAAAACGACTCTAATGAGAAACTTATTTGTTAAAAATATACAAGGTGGTCATAAAAAAACTTTGCCGATACATGGAGCTCTAGCGGCCAGTCCGCTTAACCGATCGAGGTGAAATTTCAGATATAGCTATTCAGAGATATGAGCTCGAGATTCTGTGAACGGCAACAAAATGGCGCTCACGGTTACGGTTAAAGTTACAGAAACTCGAGAATTTCCAATGGCAACACCCATTTTTTTCTTCGCAAAATGCTCAGCGCATGCGAAAACCCTAAACAACGTTGGAACCGTACGTGTATCGCAAGATACGGACATGTTATGCACGCACAAAAAACCGTTCTGGGAATCCTTCCCCCATAAAAAAAACTCGATTGGGGCGCAAGGAGGAAATCTGCATACGACGCAGAGTCAGTACAGTAATCTCTGATTAGAATACAGATCGGAGAAACTAAAACATTTATTAAAACATTTTCCACATGGGTGCCATCACAGGCACAGCACCCATGTGGAAAATGTGTAACCAAAATAAAAGTTTTAGTTTCTCCGATCTGTATTGTAATCAGAGATTAGTGTACTGACTCTGCGTCGTATGCAAATGGCTCCTTGCGCCCCAATCGAGTTTTTTCTATGGCGGGGAGGATTCCAAGAACGGTTTTTGTGCGTGCATAACATGTCCGTTTCTTGCGGTACACGTACGGTTCCAGCGCTCTTTAGGGTTTTCGCATGCGCTGAGCATTTTGCGATGAAAAAAACATGGGTGTTGCCATTGGAAATTTTCGAGTTTCTGTAACTATAACCGTAACCGTGAGCGCCATTTTGTTGCCGTTCACAGAATCTCGAGCTCATACCTCTGAATAGCTATATCTGAAATTTCATTTCGATCGGCTGAGCGGACTAGCCGCTAGAGCTCCGTATATCGGCAAAGTTTTTTTATGACCACCCTGTAGAATAGATATGACGAGAGTTTAAAATGACTATTTTTCAGAAATGACTTCTGGTAAGTGTCCTCCATTGCGAGCAATATACATTTCAAGACGATGTCTGGAATCTATCATCACGACTGCATCGTCTTGTGGGAGAATTGCTACTTCCACCTGAATTACTCTCTTGAGGTAAGAATGAGTGTAGGTCTTGTCTCAAGATTGTCTCAAGCAGAGGTAGCCGCTTCCACTAGACATAATATGTTAGGGGATGATATATTTCAGATATTGTCTAGAAATTTATATTGCTTATAATGGATAACACTTACCAATCATCATTTCTAAAACATAGTCATTTTAAACTCTTGTCATACCCATTGCCTATTTTAAAACAAACAAGTTTCTCTTTACAGTCCTTTTTTGTTTTATATTATCCTGTCAAACATAGGATATTCTTATGTGTTATTCTGTAATCAAAATCGACGAATATACATGGTAAGCACAAGTCTTACTCTTATTATAAAAACTTATTTTGGCGAGAAATATTAGATATGTGAGGATACATTTAAATATTTTGATAAAAATTTTAATAAAACCATTTGTAGATCATCAAGTTGTGCAAATATATGTATGCTGGTAAAAAACAATATATATTATTTTTTATAAATATTAGATTTTCTGTATTTCTTAATAAATATTTTTTTTCTTTTTGTTTTTTGTCATTGCGTACAATTGTTAAAAAAAAATTATGGTAAAATGTAACTAAAAACAATGAATTTGAATTACACTCACATAGCTGCCAATTACTACACCTTTTCTACATTTATTTTTTATACCACTATTTTAAAATAGTTACTGCTGTCACATTTCAGGTCTAAATATACAGCGAAAATTATTATTTTAAAATAGAGGTATAAAGATGCTATAAAAGTAGTATGCACGTAGAGAATAAAAAAAAATCACAAAAAAGTGTTTACATTTGTGACCGCTATGATAATGTGAGATGATCTCTGATAAAATAAAATGCTAATATTAAATTTCTTTCTTACATTTCTATAAATTATTAAAACTGAAAAAAATTAATAGATCTTATATTATTTTTATTAAATAGTAACAATTTATTAAATTTTATTAAATATTAACAAATAATTCAAGAGTACTGACTGCCGAAAAATTATTTCACACTTCTTTTGTTGTTTCACAGACATAATTATAAAAACTAAAGGATCAGAAGGGCGTGAAGAGAATACAAATCACATACACTTTCAAAAAATAAAGTAAAATTAATAAAAGTGGTTAAAATTATACATATACATTAATATTCTTGTTACTTACTTGGAAATTAGGATTTTTATTTTTATTTTCTCAACATACAAATCTAAAATTTCTTACATTCATTTAAAAGTTTAAGAATGTCACTGTCTAACAAATCACCACTTTTTAATTTTTTTAATGGAAATGTGCTATTATATTATTCTTGCAAGAATCGATATGTAATTTATAGCTTATAATCTTAATAACAAACTTTAATTCTCCCTACAGATCAAGAAAAGTAAAAACTAGTTGTCGTGGGCAAAATTGCTTATAACGCGAAAAAAAGTTAATAAAAATGAAAAATGTATTTTCCTTCCAAATATTTAAATAGTCAAGACTAAATTTATACATTCATGCTTAAAAATAAGTTTAAAATTGTATAAAAACTTTGCATTGTTAAGGAGAGGGTTTGAGAATCATATTAAATTTACAAATATAAATGTTTTAGAACATTTACAAAATAAATTAATATCATTATGATTCAGACATATTTAAAACAAGCAATTAAAATATAAAAATATATTTATTACAACGATTAAATTACATTAATACACTATATCATGATGCATAGTTATAATATTTATGTATACAATTTATTTTCTTCTACACAGTGTGTCATTTACATTTATATACAAGTTCCAATAGTTTTGCCCACTTTGCTGTATTTTGATTATCCACCAATTGATTATTTGTAGTTTGTACCACACACAGGATTGACCAACATCAAGTACCTTAAAGAAAAAGATTCATTCAACATGGGTATAAGCATTAAAATAAATTATTAAAGAAAATACAAAAGTAATTTGTAGAAATGGTTTCACAAAATCATCTTAAGAGGTTATTTCAATATTCACAAGAAGTAACAAGAATGCTAATATTAATCCTATGGGACCGTTATTTTCAATTTTCTCGCTTTGTTTTTAATATATATATATATATGTATATATATATATATATACATACAATAGATGAAGATGATCTACTGGGCTACTTTTCATTTTCCTATTTTAGTTATAGATTTTTTATATATATTTGGGTAGTTTCAATTTCCAAACCAGTTCTGTAAGTGAAGGAAAACAAAAAAAAAAAAAAAAAAAAAAAAAATGTCAAAAACTAAAATCTAAAAATTAAAAAACTACCGCAGGTACATCGCCCTCAGTTATCCTACACAGAAATTACTGAACAATATTTATATCCATGTTAACCCATTTGTGCCTGAATTATTTTCTTCGCTAAAATTCGAATTTTGCATTTTCCCACCGCTTTAAAAGAAAGAATAACTTTTATCTTAATTTAGCGAGGACTTCGTCTCGAGAAAGAAAGTATTTATTTTTCCTCCTTTTTACTGGTGTGAAAGGCGTTTACTTGAATTTTTTGAAACTGTCCCAAAAATGGGACGCCAGGCACTAATGGGTTAAATATTATAAAATAACGCTCCCATAGAATTTACATTGGTGTGTTCATTTCTCCCCATGACTAGTGTGGTACTTCCCATGACTCTTAAGAACCTACACCAGTCCCGTGGCTAAATGCCAATATTTAATGTTAAATTCACGGGAAAATTTCTTAGAAATTTCTAACTTGTATTTTAGTATTTTTATTTTTACTTTTTTTTGGATGTGAAATTTTAAATTGATATATATTGTTGTGTGTTTGTACTTTTTCAACTTTTGTAACCATATCTTAAGGCGAAAATAGTTTTATTTTCAGAACTGCTTTCAAAGTAGATGCATCTGCACATAAAAAAGTCCTTCCGGCAGTGCCGGGAGGAAAAGGTAGCTTTCATATACCTTATTTATTTATTTATTTATTTTAAATTAAGTCATGTTATTCAAACATACGAAGCTCAAATTAGTGGAGTCCGATTATATAAGATTGAATACTCGTTTTTGTCAATACTGAATATTAATGGGAATTTTTATAAATTAGTCATCTTTTATTGAAGCTGGTTTTATTTTAAGCGATTTATAGGGTCTCCAAATTCCACGATATCATGAAGTATATTCCATTTTTAAACAACATAATGGATAAAACAATCCAATGAGCTTGGTCTAAATCTTAATTCATGTACAAGCGCACACTCACATCGAAATTGATTAATATATACCAGGGTTGGCGCTGGCAAATTGATTTTAAAAAAATGTCATCCACATTAAAAATCCAAACTGCTATATCTCAGGCGCTTTTTAAGGTAAAGACAAAGCAAAAAGTATTCCGTAATTCATTATTAATATCAAACACTTTAGAATCTTTCCTCAATTTCTAAATTTTTCCTTGTACATCATTATACATTTAAAAGATTTTTGATAAACTTAAATGGACACTATTTTGAAGATTGCATCTGATACTGCCCAACGAACTTGGTCGAGCCATTTCTATGTACTATGTACATACCAAGTTTCATTCAAATCGGTTCATAAATACGATAGTTACAGCGTGACAAAAATCATATATATGTCAACATTTGAACGGAGGGTGGTTTTGGGGTCTGAGAGTCATGATCGATGAAAATATACCAAAATTTTCCGGAAGTGCTTTTCTCCGGACGGCTGCAATAGATAGCTTTTTACTTTTTCTAATGAAAGCTGCCTAAAACTGTAACAAACAATTGAAACTAGTCGTTGGGGGCCACCGTAATACTTACCCATCATGGATATGTATTTGAAAATAAAACATGTGAAACTATTTATACAATGCATTGCAATTCATAAACAAAATTTAAATATTGTTAATATACATAGTAATGCTATATTGAAGAACTGCTGATGTACCAATTTCGACAAATTATATAAAACGCCAAACTACTCAAGTAGTACCGAACTGCGCAAAAGAAACATCCTTATAACTCCAAAAATAATAATTCTATTAACTAACAATTAACTGCGTCGGATTAAGCGTCTCATTTCCAATTAAAATATACTTCTGAATTGAAATTTGAATGAAATACAGGGTCATGAAAAATCGAAGAATGTGGAAAACAAGATTACAAATATCTCGGCAACTAATAATCCGATCGACTTCGTTCTATATGCAAAATGTGTGTTATTTTATTGCCTTTTACGTCCATTCCTTAGAACAAAAAAATTCGAAAATTTTTATGTACCTTTCATCAGAACGAATTTTTCGAAAGTCCGAAAAAAATAGTTCCGGATAATCGAGGTCGCTGATATTAAATAGGGTTCGTCCCATTCTTACATACTAACTACATACAAAATTTCAAGTCTCTATCGCAATTTGTTCGGGAGATAGAGCGTTTACAGACAGACAGACAGACGGACGGCAAAATTTTTTTTTTCTAAAAATATGTTTTTCGGAATCTCCATTATCTAAAACGTGTAAATCCGTCAAAAAATTTTTTCGATTTTCAAAACGATTGCAAGACTTACCCTATACTACGTATGATGGGTAAGTAAAAGTAGAAATGCACAATAAAATTTACGTACTGCACCCTGTGTAAAAAAAAAAAAAAAAAAAAAAAAAAAAAAAAAAAAAAAAAATCATTTAAAAATATTAAAAGGGGGGGGGGGGGGGCAAGAGGTCTGTAAATAACAATATTATAGAATTAATATTTAGATTGAAAATTTCTTACCGAGCCTAGTGTAGGCTATGTGTTTAAACAAAAATGGAATTGTCGGAAATGAAATCCTTAATTTAATACATTCTCTCAACAATGCACACATTATCAAGTAATTGTTATTTATTCAGTTAAAATTTTGAAATTTTTTTCTGATGGTTTACCATAACATTTTGAAACAAAAGCACGTGACATAATTTCTCATAATGTTTTTTTTTTAATTTTTAAATTTAGTAGTTATTAAAAAGTGGGGTAATTTAAAATCGTTATAACTCCAAATATTATTTGTAGAATTTCTTTTCATTTATATAAACAGAAATATATAAGCTTTAATTCTGATTTAGGAATTTTAAAAGCATTAATTTGAATAAAATTAAAAAATATTTAAAGTAAAATTTTAAAAAAAAATGTAATTTTTTAAAATCATATTTTCAAAATAAAATTTTTTGTTTTGAAATTTGCTGAAGCAAAATTAATATAAAACAATTGAAAAAGACTTGTTCCAAATTTAAACAAAGGTTTTTTTAACCGTTATTGGGTTAAAGTAATTTAAATACAAGAAATGGTGAAAAAACTCATGAAGAAAAAAAGCATTTTCACAGAAAGTCATTTCTATGAGAACGATTGCTTTGAAAACTAGATTTTAAAAAGAAACCAAAAAGAAAAAAATCATATTTCTTGTTACAGTTAAAATAGAAACAAGGTTTTAAACATAATTTTAAGCAGAATTTTTAATGTAATAAAACTGTTTAATAAAATTTGAATATTTTTGTTTCCCGCACCCCCTTAAGCACCGAAAGTTACAAGTCGCAGCATAAAATTAGCCGCGTGTGGCATCTCGCGACTGTGAATCTGTAATTATAATGAAGGGCAGGGTATGAAAAGAAGTCAATTAAAAAACTCAGTTTATTTGGAGAAGAAAAGAGGAATTAAAATGGAGGAATGTATGGAATTAAAATCTAACTAGAAATAAGTAAAAAGTATGCGTTTAACAATGATAATACTGAGACGCTATTTTAGCTAGATTATGTGTGAGTTAAATGTACCTACAAATAAAATTATGCTATTAATAATAACTAAAAGTCATTATATTATTATTACCATTATGGGTTTGAAATATTACAAGAAATGTATCAAGCCTTTGATTAAAAAAAAAAAATCAAATATCGACTTTGTGTTTGATTTTATTTGTTTTTCAAAAATTAAAATAAGAAACTATGATCAAGATTGTGCAATAAAAAAATGCTGATACTCAGTCATATCCACTATTTTTTGCAATCACTATTCATATTGCAAGCCTTATAGCAGAAAGTTAAAGAATGGAGACGGGTGTTACAGATTTTCTTTTCTTCTTTGCAGATTATTTTTTCATCAAACATTTCTTTTGTTTTAAGTTATGTTTAACATTTTATTACTGAATGCAAAAATGTAAGTTAGTTATTGACAGAACTGAATAAAACTCGTAAAATCGTTAAAAGTAAATGTTTAATTAACACTGCAATTGCAAAACATTTTACCTATGGATTATTTTCTGCCTCTGTAGTATCTGCCGCAGACAATCGAGAATTTTTTTTGCTACTGGGTATCAGGTCCAAGTCTACTCCTCCACCATACTTCAAAAATGAAATTGGGTAGCCATATTCCTTCTCCATTCCAAATTTTCTGTTATTGAAAATAAACATATATAATTTCTTAACGATTTAAATATACCAAATGAAAAAAGTCTTTATACCAGCCATTTTATTAATATACATCAATATTTTTTCTGGATTGCTTGTCAAAAACTGTGAAAACATGTTTTAATTCCAAAAATTTTTGAAGATTTTGGACGATAATGACTATGAAAATAAATAAATAAATAAAATACCAGAGGAAGACCCCTAGCTTTTCCGTCATATTAAAATTACTCATTATCAAAAAGTAAATGTGTTAAAAAAACCGAAAATATAATAACTATATTCTTATAATTCTCTAAATAATCAATTTGAAAAACAAAGAAATCACACAAGGATTGGATGTGTAAGAAACTAAATAGTTATACTGTAAATCAATGATTTTTACTGTTATTAATATTTTATCACAAAAATTACGCAGGCTGATTTCGAAGATCTCAAATAGATGATAATTATAATTTACACTTTCCGTAAAATTTCTAATATTGAGAACGTGTGATAAAATATGGATTGGTTGGGCCTCTTTGTTTTAAGACAGGGGTGCAAAAGTCTTTGTGCCAATTGCTCCTATGCTCTCACTACTAACTTTTTTTCGTCTTGTATCATCTAATAATTTGTATAAATTTCTTGCTAGAATACTATTAAATTTTACCCCGTGGTGAGTGATTGCCCCCCGCTGGTGCCTAGATTTTTACACCAATGGTCTAAAATCTAAATATGTAAAACTGTAAATTTTGAATGTAAACTTACGTAATAAGGCACAATCAAAGCGAAATTTGGGGCCTATTTAAAAAAAATTCATTGAATAATAGGCTCTTTCACAAAATATGACATTTCATTATTTTTACCATCCCAATTAAAAAAAAAAATCCCTGTCGGCTGGGCCTATAGGCGGAGGTAGATTTTGAAGAGTGCTCATTTCAACAAATATATATGTATATATATATATATATATATATATATATATATATATATATGATTAGAGATAAACCCAGTTTAATAACTTCATCTGGACATTTATGAAAATTTTTTAATTTCATTTTTCTGCAAAAACTGGTTTTATCAGCATCATCTTAAGAAAACTTCAGCTCAAATGCCCATTTTGACAACATATTTTGAAATAAATTCTGAATTTATTAAAAAATCGACCAAAACAGTACATTATACAGTTCTTGAACAACAAAAAACTGTCAGTTGAATGCATTTGAGAAAAAAATGAATTTAAAAATGAGTCATAAAATAACCGATTTGTTGTTTGAATACATCCTTAATTCTTTAATCATGATTGCTTCGGAAAATTTTGTGCGAAATACTCACTTTGGCAGCATTTTAAAAAATATATTATATCTTTATCAAAAAACTGGCCAATGCGTCACAGTATATAGTTCCTAAATAAGAGGATCTGTAAATTGGATGCGTTTGAGAGCAAAGATGGATTTTAAAACGAGTCAGAAAAAAAACGCAATTTCTTATTTGAACACTTCCTTAAATTTTCAGTCACGATGATTTCGGAAAATTCGGTTCAAAATACCCCTTTTGGTAGCCTTTTTTGAAATATATTCCGTCTTTATCAAAAATCTGACCAATGCATCACATTATATAGTTCCTAAATAAGAAGATCTGTAAATTGGATGCGTTTGAGAACAAAAATGGATTTAAAAACGAGTAAAAAAAAAACACAATTTCTTCTTTGAATACTTCCTTAAATTTTCAGTCCTGATAACTTTGAGAAATTCTGTTCAAAATACCCTTTTTGGTAGCCTTTTTAAAAATATATTCTGTCTTTATCAGAAAATTGACCAATGCGTCACTTTATACAGTTTCTAAATAAGAGGATCTATTATCATTTGGATGCGTTTAAAATCAAAAATGAATTTAAAAATGAGTCAGAATATAAGCAGTTTGGATTTGAGGTTTTTTCTCCAACTCCTATTTTTGTTTAATTTCTTTTTGCTATACGAATTGGTCCTATGAAAAACTTGTCACTATAAAATTTGTAGATATTTTTGAGAAGATATAAAATAAGTTTAATCAGATTTGATATCTTAAAATTAACGGAGTTATGGATTTTTCTCTTTTTTCACCGCCCTTTTTCTTTTCGTTTTTAATTTATTTCATCGGTAAAAGTTGGTCCTATCAAAAACTTGTAAATACAAAAGTTTTAGATAATTTTAAGAACATTTACAAAAAATTTAGTTGGACTTGATATCTTGAAAATTGACGAAGTTATGAATTTTTTTCTCTCAAAACCCCTGTTTTTTTTCGCCCCATGAGCTCACTTCTAAATTTATCAAAAATCTGTCATGCATAAACTTTTGGCCCATATTTAAGAAGTAATATAAACTTTAAACCGATTTGATATCTACTTTAATTAAGAAGTTATGGCTTTTTTTCGGTTTTCACCCCCTTGGTCCGATTTTGCCCATTAACGAACTTAGCCGAGATTTTATTCCCTTTGATTTTATGTACCAGTTTGGTGGAGATTGTTGAAGAATTATAGACGTTATCGTGGCCATAAAAAAGTGATATATATATATATATATAGATAGATAGATAGATAGATAGATATATAAACTGGAGCGATTGCAATAGGTAGTATTTCATACGAAATCTACCTAAAAAAAAGTTTACCAGAAAGTAAATTTTTAACACAAAGACTTAAATCCGATTCAATAAACTTTCTCTGTGTGCAAAAGAGACAAATTAAAAAAGTATCACTCCAGAAATTTGACTTTAACTGGGCGCTTTTTTTTTCTAGAGAGGAGGGGGTGATCAAGAAACGCCGTAATTCGCATTTATTCAGCGAAGTATTTGAATTATAGGCTACACATTTTTAAGTATTTTTTAATTAGTTTAATGACACTTATAATCGTATAACATGCGGAATCACAAAATACCGAATCGACTATTTAATCAAACACTAGTTTTAATGACATTTAATTGACTTAAAATTTAATAAATAACCCAGTTTCTCACTAGTGAAAACATAAATACTGTAATAACACATAGATATGAGCTGCCAGTGAATTTTTTTAATCAGATTTGCAAATATGCCAGCTGAATTTTAAAAGGGCCATATCAACTAATGTATTCTGATTTACATTGACTTAATTTCCTC
Organism: Maratus speculifer; assembly: GCA_964019185.1. Taxonomy (NCBI): domain Eukaryota; kingdom Metazoa; phylum Arthropoda; class Arachnida; order Araneae; family Salticidae; genus Maratus; species Maratus speculifer. The sequence continues at coordinate 384,730,599 of OZ025294.1, forward strand.
TCCCCCCCCCCTCTTTTTACTGTGTTCTATGAAATTAAACAGGACGATGACTCTAATTTTAACCCGAGAGGACGCGCACAGGGCCTAAAAGACCCTGAGTGCGTATGGTTTTTACAATTGTAACCACTAATTTTTTAAAAGTAATCTGCAACTTATTTTATCACAAAATTTATATGAATTGTTTCCGTCTAAATAAAGTAGTTGTTATAATTTGATTTTATTGGTGACAAAGTTAAGACCATTCATACACTGGGTAAGGACGTGTTCTCCCGGGTTAAGAGCAACTAATGCACAAGTCTTTTTTTATAAACATTTAAAACCAAAAAAGTCTTAATGTAAACACCATTTCTCACTATTTTCAAAATTAGTATTATGAATGGAATATGCATGAATATGCATGCTTTTAAATAGCAACTAAGGTGCAAAACAATCATAGTTTAAAAAATATATATGTATATGTTTAAATCAGATTCTTTTTATTTAAATCAGGTTTTTATGATTTTTTTTCGTGTGTTAATATACTATGTTTTCAAACTTTAATTAATTAATGTTATTCAAGTACGGGATATATTAGTTAGTACTAGTTCTAATATTAGTAATAAATAGTACTAATATTTATTACAATATTAGTTAGTAATGGAGAATGGGATAGAATAGGACAGAAATTTTTCCTCATGACGTATTATTCTAAACATCAATCACAATACTAAATGGAGGCAGTGGCGTAGTTAGTGGGGGGCAGGGGGGGCGGTCCAACCCGGCTGTCACCCAATATTTATTTGAAAATAAATATTTATAATCTTACACCATTTGGAAAAAGAATTCTGAAATAAAATTAAATTTCTAGCGTACGACGAAATAGACTTAATTTTCTTTTCTAAAAGAAGTTGAAATTTTATGCAGACTGGTGTGTTTAAATAAGATATTTGCACCAGGGAACAAAAATCTTATCTATCCAACGAGTGGATAACAAAAACAAACTTTAAAAGAAAGAATTTTCTTCGACATACAGACACCACATTGATTTAAGCGGATTATGGGTTAAGTAAAAATTCCCCCCCCTGTTTTTTTTCTCAATGCTAAGCAAAAGGTAAATGAGAAATGATTTGGTCATTTGTTATAATAGCGTACAATTGTGAATGAAAAAATATAACGGATCGGTGTGTGTGTGTGTGTGTGGGGGGGGGGGGTGACACCATGGTGGCTGGCGGTAACACAATTTACATCCGCTCTGGGTGTCACCTATCCTAGCTACGCCACTGAGATGGAGCAATGACAACCAAATCTTCAGTTGAAAAAAGTTGCTTTTCAGCATAAACTTAGATTTGTATAAAAAAATTGTTTATTAAAAAAATAAATTTGCTTACTATAATTTTAATATTTGAAGTATATTAATGACTTATTTACCTGTAGCTGTAATAGTTCCCCTCTTTAGAAAACCTAATATTATACATTATCCATAATTTTAACTAAACTTAAAAGCAGTTTAATATAACAGAACATAATGGGAAGGAATGGGACCTGCTAGCAAAAGGAGGAATGAAATAAGTCGATTTCCTTCTTTTGAATAAGATAAATGTAAATTACTAATATTACGCATATATTCTAGTAAAAATGATTAAATTTAAAAGGAAATAGTTGAAATATTGAACAGAAAATATTCAAAATTTTATAGATGTCAGTTTGCTATTTTAAACACAATTTAATCCAACACGCACTTTTCATTAACAAAGTAATTCATTTTCCAATTTTTATATAACTTAGCCAAAGAAATGAATAACATACTTTTAAGAAAAAACAATTTAAAACATGTATAGTTCAAATTAGTTATCTAATTATGTAAGTTAAAGGAAAACAAGAAATACAGCCGATTAACTTACTTAAATAAATAACTCGGATCTCAAGTTCTCCATTGCCCGAAATCAACAAACTGACGCCATTAGATTTGTTGGTTGGTTGGTGAATACTGAAACTTATGCTGCTACCCTTAAAGAAGGCGTTTGCCTCGAAAATCTGACAACATTACTTCGGCCGAAAGCAAATTTTCACGCTTTGTATTATCTTACCTATAATCAGACATTTTCAAAGAAAATGTTTTGCTCAGTCAATATTTACGATGGTTTTACTAGAAACAAGAATGATATATTAATTTTTTTATTAGGTGTTGTGTATATATAACATTATTCTTTTAGGGGGGAGGGAGGGTCTGACACATGATATCGTAAGATATCTCTAGGGGAAGGGGGGGATTATCCTTTTGATATCGATATCATTTTTGACCCAATTAGAATTATCTCTTTTTCTCTGTAACGTGGTATTTTGTTCAAAATAGTACATTATCTTTTTTTTTATATTTTGTTAACTATTTTTGTTTGAATAAAGCGATATTTTATTAAATTATCTTCAATTGAATCAATAAAGTTTGCGAAAAATAAATTTAACCCGTTTTGTATGTTACTCAAAACAAAAGAATTTAATTCTAAAAAATTTTTTTTACACTTTGATAACGATATCATTACCGGGGCACGGAGTTTGATGGAAGTAACGTATGATATCTAAAGGGAGGGAAAGGGTCCAAAATTACCAAAAAGTAAATAACGTTATATTTGCAATTAGCTCCTTATTGGTCGAATGGAATTTTTGTAAATTAACCGCGTTTCTATAATTTACTTGAAATATGGTAAAGTGAGTGCAAAATCAGGGAATAGGGAATCATTATTTTACAGACATCTTTAACAGAGCAAGGTCGATCCATCCGATGGATCATACTGAGTCGGGTAGGAGGCATCGACTATTTCTTTTAAAAACATCAGTGGTAGTGTTTGCATCAAAATTCCACTGATGACCACTGAAGTAACAGGAAAATATCATTCAAGATCTAGTCTGAATAATTTATCCAAGCCGGACTGAAGAGAGATCGGGGGAGGGGGGATTGTCTAAGATTTGAAGACATATGGATGAGACTGTGAATTAACTTTAACTCTCTAAATGGTTTTTAATGTTTAATTTTCCAGAATTTGGAGGGAGAGATTGAGTTACCGAATGAGAGACCTTTCTTTTAACAAAAATAACAGTCTTGAAATATCAGTGTTGAATTAATGGGGTGCCCCAGAGGGACCCCCCCCAGTGATAAAATGTCCCCCCCCCCCGGAAAAATAGAGTTCTTGTGTTTTCACTGGGAAAAAAGGTTTCATTCTCCCACCCTCCGGAGCCCCTCTCGGAGAAAAGTGTCTGAATTCAATACTGAGTCATATGGGGAAAGAGCGTCGAGTGAGATAGGTTCTAAAATTTTGATTTGCGATTTTTAGAGTTTTTGAACTTTACCACCTTTTTAAGGATTAGATCAACAGAATTGTTAATTACGAAATTCCTGAGCTCATAGAGATTGGGGTCTGAGTTCGATAAAATTCTAACAACGTAAGCGAAAAAGATTTTTGAATTTTAGTTATTTATTAGGTTGGTAGAGGAAAGGCGACCGGTGTTTGCAGTTTTACTGGTGGTTTAAGCGTAAATCTAAGCCAACTGACTGTTTGGTATTTTATTATTTTTTTCTGATAAGGATGTATTTTTTTCTAGTTTTATGAGAATTTTGTCTAAATTTTGAACGTGGTGATTCGCGGGGGACGGGTCTTTATAGGCCCCAAAATTTCACCATCTGAGCACACACGATACGTTATACCATTTCATTTTTTTTAACAGACAACTTACTAGCCGCCGATCTTCATTATTTGAGAGAGGCGGCGTTCGATACATTAGAATTGTAGAGAACGTGGACATGCGTGTTACTAGTGTGTCGCTGAATAAGGAAAAATAAAAAGGTAAAACGCATCGTGTTGCCCAGCTTGGAGTTTTCAAAAAAATAAGCAGTACCATATTTCGGTGCTTCTCTTTATTTTACTTCATGAATAGACTCCACTTTGAAATTCCACCACGGAAATTTTTAACATTGTATTATTAGATTTTTTTTTGAAAATTTTTTTAATTTCAAATAATTTTTAGCTGAAAATTTTCTTATTTGTCATACCTAAAAAAAAATAATTATTAATGTCATAATTTTTAAACCCAAAATAAATTAATAAGACAAATATATAACAGTAAAGAAGAAGTTTATTAAGAACTAATGCAAGTTAAAAATGTAATAAAAATACATGCATAATAGTTACTTTCACTTAAAAATAGTTAAAATGTTACATACTTCTTTGTCCTGCACGTCCGGTATGAGGATCCAACTGAATGAAACACAAAGAGCATACACAAAGGTGAACAAACCCTTTTAACACATAAGAATATCATTGGTATATACAGGGTGTCCCTAAACAAATGGTATATACGCTAGGGGGTGATAGAACACATCAAGACGAGTAATAGTAAATAGGAAACCAAGGGTCCCAAACGTTTTCCAAAGGAGATAGCCGCCATTAAAGTTTGGGGTCCAAAATTTCAAATACACATAAAAAACAGAAAAATTTATCAATTGATTTGCGGTTTTCACTAAAATTATTCTTTATGTTGATATTTTCTTGAAAATAAATTATAAAGATAAATTTCGAAAAATGCCGATAGAGCGCGCTTTACACTCTGAAGTAATAAAAAACTATTTTTTGCCGTGATTTTTTGCATATCCTTAAATGGTTTCGTAAGCTTAGATTTAAACTTAAATTTTGAGCTCAAAATCTGAATAGTTGGAAGCGGTTAAGTTGCAAAAGGTTTTACTGTGTTCAGAGGGTTTAAATTTCAATTGATTATAAAAAACGGAAAATTGGTCGATTGATTTACGTTTTTCACTAAAACTATTCTTTATGTCGGTATTTTATTGAAAATGAATTATAAAGATAAATTTCAAAAAATGCCGATAGAGGGCGCTTTAGACTTTGGTTTGACGAAATAGTCCATCCTAATACTGTTTTTTGCATCTCATTAAATGGTTTCGTAGGCTTAGATTTAAACTTAAATTTTGAGCTCAAAATCTGAATAGTTCGGAGTGGTTAAGTAGCACAAACTGAAGTGTGTTCAGAGGGTTTAAATTTCAAACGAAATGGAATACTATAAAAAAGAACAGAAAAATTAGTCGATTCGTTTGAGGTTTTTTCTAAAACTACTCTTTAAATCAGTGTTTTCTTGAAAATAAATTTTAAAGATAAATTTCACAAAATGCCGATAGAGGGCGCCTTAGACACTGGAGTACCGTGCAACTATTTTTAACCGTTATTTTTTTAAAACTCATTAAATGCTTTCAAATGCTTAGATTTAAATTTTGAGATCAAATTCTGAGTCGTTGCGAGGGTTTAAGTAGCGCAAAAGTGAACTGTGTTCGAGGGAGGGGGGGGTTAAAATTTCAACTCCTGAACACACTTCAGTTTGCGCAAAATGTTGTTTAAATCTAAGATTTCGAAAACATTTAACAAGTTTTGGAAAGCATTTAATTAGATACAAAAAATGACGGTTAAAATTTGTTGTTGGTTACTGTGAAGTTTAAGGCGCCCTCTAACGGAATTTTTTGAAATTTATCTTTAAAATTCATTTTCATTAAGATACTGACTTAAAGAATAGTTTTATTTTAAACCGCAAACAAATCGACCAATTTTTCCGTTTTTTTATTATCATTTGAAATTTGAACCCTCTAAACACAGTTCAGTTTGTGCTACTTAACCACTTACAACTATTCAGATTTTGAGCTCAAAATTTAAGCTTAAGTCTAAGTTTACGAAAACATTTAAACAGATGCAAAAAATAACGTAAAAAGTAGTTGTTCGTTACTCCAAAGTTTAAAGCGCCCTCTATCGGCATTTTTTGAAATTTATCTTTATAATTTATTTTTAATAAAATACCGACGTAAAGAATAGTTTTAGTGAAAACCGCAAATCAATCGACCAATTTTTCCGTTTTTTATAATCATTTGAAATTTAAACCTTCTGAACACAGTTAAGTTTGTGCTACTTAACCGCTTCCAACTATTCAGATTATGAGCTCAAAATTTAAGTCTAAGCTTACGAAACCATTTAATGAGATGCAAAAAAGTAGTTTTTCATTACTTTAAATTTTAAGCGCCCTCTATCGGCATTTTTCGAAATTTATTTTTATAATTTATTTTCAAGAAAATACCAACATAAAGAATAATTTTAGTGAAAACCGCAAATGAATCGACCAATTTTCCGTTTTTTATGTGTATTTGAAATTTAGGACCCCAAACTTTAATGGAGGCTATTTCCTTTGGAAAACATTTGGGACCCTTGGTTTCCTATTTACTATTACTCGTCTTGATGTGTTCTATCACCTCCTAGCGTATATACCATTTGTTTAGGGACACCCTGTATATTCAATGGTACATAATATTACAATTACAATTGCATGACTATGAATAAGTAATTAATTAAACTAGTTTAAAATCATAGAATTTCACTTCTATGAATTGTATAATTCTCCAATAAAAATTAAGGATGGATTTAACATCATTCAGTATGATAGATTAAAAGTTCCCACTAGAAAGAGGACATCTATTCAGGCCGTCGAGAACCGTGACGGGCCCAGAATCAGTCACCCCCCCCCCCCTTACACAGACACGCAAGACACATAAAATGCATGTGAATCTTTAATAAAGCCTCGTCTACTTTGTAGACTACTTTAGTCATCTTTCATAAATTACATTATTTATTTTCTTGTAGTTAAAGATAATAATTATATATTCGAATAATTATCTATTCTTCTTTAATACTATTTAACAAAAGTAAATACATTCCTTTCTTTTTTTTTATTGTTACATTATGGTATCCATAAAAATTATAATAAACAGTGTGTATTGCAGGAGTTGTGACCCTTTGAGATTTTTGGACTCCAAAACAAGTTAACGGCTGCACTCCCCCATCTCCTCAGACCTGCGCGCATTTACATAGCAACAACAAGAACATCGCTTGAGAGAATGCCGTACACCGAGGCGAGGATGCCATATTTTCCCTTACTGAAATATAATTAATTTCAGTATAAATATCGCCTTTTTACTGAAAAACAATCATTTTATGGTATAAATACCGTTTATAATTGAAATAGCATAGAAATTGGTCATTTTATGGTATAAATACTGTTTATAATCGAAATAGCACAGAAACTGGTTTTTTTAATGCCTAATATATCTTAGAAATACGGTACTCATACAGTAAAGAATGATAACAGTAGACGTACCGTAAAATTTAGGTACATCTATTGAAATGCTACGAAAATTTTTACAATGTCGTTTTCCTTATTGAAAAATAATTATTTTACGGTATAAATGCCGAGTTTTTACGGAAAAACAATAATTTTACTGTGTAAATACCGTTTTTAATCGAAACAGTACAAAAAACTGTTTTTTACACTTAATATACCTTAGAAATACGGTATTCATACCGTAAAGAGTGAAAATGGTAGAAGTACCGTGAAATTTACGGTACATCTACTGGAATTTTACAAAAATTTTTTACAGTGTACACAAAATCTTTATAAGTTAGACTTCAAATTTTGTGTACTTACAGCTTGTATCACGCGACAAATTATAAACATTTTTAAAAGTCTATTATTTTAATTAAATTTTTTTTTTCATGATTATCCGTTCATTTTTGCGATTTGCATTTCAAAAGACAACTTTTATTTCAACATTTTTTGTGTTTACATCATAGCTTGAAAGTAACGCATTCAGCTAATTCTAAGTTCAATCCTCGGCACTGGATTTTGAAATTTTCATACTAAGATATATATATATGTATTAATCATCGACATTCATAATATTTTTTTCGATTCAATTTTCTTTCTTTCTTAATACTATTGCAATTTATTAATGATTCAGCATTTTAAATTTCGTTTAAACATTTTTTTGTTCTGTTTTGTTTTTAGAAATAAAAAATTTTATTTGTATCTCTGCTAATTTTTAAAATTTCGGATTTTCAAAAAAAATAGGAATAATAGAAATAATTTGATTTCAATATTTTTAATTTGATTAAAGTAAATAACATCCTTTTATAATAACTTAAAAATTAATTTTTGGTACTACCATCTGTGAAAGAATTTAATTATTCTAAATTAACAATTTGGATGTTATTAATTAAAGGATAAATTGCTTTAAAAGAAATATCAAAAGAAACCTTCTGTACGATCTGCCATCACACTTACATACTTGTTTTAAAAATGTAATAGTTTGAAAGATTCAACGAATACTTGGAATACTATACTTAAAATATTTATCTGCTTCTCCTATGTTTTTAACTTAAAGAAAACATGAACTATTAATACATTATTAAATCGAATAACACTCCCTACCCCTTAAACATATAATTATTTTAGCATTATAAATGAAACATTGGAAAGATTAATTTCAGACTTAAAAAATACCTCCAATAAAACAAATATTTTATCATATATATATACGTGACGTTAAAAAGAAAATATTTAATTATGTTAGAATCTAGTTAAACTGTCGTTTATTTAACAATTTCATTTACAGTATGAAAAAAAATTTCACTTTCCGCATTTATTCTGTAGCTAAGATCAGACTTTAACCAAATAATTAAGTTAAACATTTTTCGCTTCGATTTTACATTATTTCTTCTCCAATGACTAAAAAAAAATCTCTGACTGATTTTATTTTTCACTTTTAATGAAATCGAGACGACAAGTAATTAGTTTATAGCGAAGGAATAACTCTGAACTTAGTGTTGACATTCAAAGAAAGATTTTGTTGACATTTCTTTTTTTAATAAAGTAAAACGAATAATTTGTGTAAACATCTTACTGTCACGAAGTCTATCAATTATCAAAAGGCATTTAAGAAAAATACATACTAAATTACAAACAGTATTTTATGTTTTATTATTAATTTTATTCCGTTTTCGTGACTGTAGTTCTCTTAATTTATTTAAAATAGTTTCGGATTAGAGAGGTTTTATACAAATGTTTATAAAAACTTACCGACCTTAATTTTTTTATACATATTTATCTTCTAAACCTACGTAACTGTTTGATAACTCCATTTTTTTAAAATTATTCTGTAATTAAAATGTTCATATAATATATATATATTTTCTATGATGTTAAACAAATCATTTAGCTAAATATTTTAAAAATAATTTTCTTTTCAATTCACGAAATCCCTGAATTAGGAAAGTAATTATTTTATAGAGAAACTAGTCGTTGCGGGCAAACGTAATACTTACCAATCATGGATATGCATAATGTAATATATGAAAATAAAACATGTGTAAACTATTTATAAAATGTATTGCTATTCCAAAATAAAATTTAAACGTATATTTAAATATTTTTAATATGCATAGTAATGTTCTATTAATGAATTGCTGATGAACCCATTTCGACAAATCATATAAAACGTCAAACTATTCAAATAGTATTGAATTGCGTAAAAGAAGCATCCATTTAACTCCAAAAATGAAAATGATATTAACTAACAGTTTACCGCGTTAGATTAAGCATCTCATTCCTTCCAAGTTAAAATATATCTCATAATTGAAATTTTAATGAAATACAACGTCATGAAAAATCGAAGAATGTGGAAAATATGTTTACAAATATCTCAGCAACTAATTATCCGATCGATTTCATTTATTATGCAATTTTTTTTTTTATTTATTTATTGTCTATTACAGCCACTCCTTAAAATAAAAAAATCGTAAATTTTTATGTAAGAATTTTTCGAGAGTCCGAAAAAAATAGTTCCGGGTAATAGAGGTTACTGATGCTAAATATGTTTCGTCCCAGTCTTACATACTAACTGCATAGAAAATTTTAAGTCTTTATCCGAATTTGGAGATAGAGCTTTTACAGACAGACTTACGGCAATTTTTTAATATGTTTTTCGGAATCTCCAGTATCTGAAACGTGTAAATCCGTCTTTTTTTTTTTTTTTTTTTTTTTTTTTTAAAGTATCAAAACGTTTGCAAACCTTACCCTATACTACGTATGATAGATAAGTAATAATATTCATGAGCTTTGTATTGAAATTTCATCAAGTTTGAGAAATGAATCCTAGTAAATGAATACCTACAATAAATAACCTTCAAAAACGCAGTGTACAAATTTCTCAAATCATAATTTGTTTTTATTGGATTATGAGCACTACTAATATTTAAAATTCTTTTGAAGCAATAAATTGATGGGTATCATTTATTAATATCGTTTTTTAGGGTTTAATTTGGTTTGGTTTATTTTTGTCGGCCGATTATCTACGCTAGGGATATAGGCCCAGGGAGGGAATGTCCTTCGTGGGGGGGTCTTTCTAACGGAACCTAACCCGTATTTACGCAAGGTTCGAAGAAAACCACGAAAACTCCGAACGGTTAGGCCGACAACCGCGATTGGGTTCGAACCCAGCACCTGCCGTCTACCAGTCGAGGGGTCAGAGCCTCTAGGCCACTAGTAAGACCGTTTTTTAGGGAACTAAAATTTGCGTGACTGAAATTTTTTGTAATAATTTTAGTCCATTTGAAAAATAAAATTTAAAATAAAAATGATTTATTTTAGTTTATTTTGCAAAAAACAATGGTTGATGATTTTTTTTTATTGCAAAATTGTGAACACTATTTTTGTAACTTATCTATTTGCATAATTTACCTGCATGCCAATATAAGATAAGTTTGATTTGTTTACATTATAGAAAATAAATTATACGTATTATATATTTATTATCTCCCCAGTAGCCAAACAATATTGGACCAATATTGGCTACATCTTGGAGAAATATTGGCACATTGGCGCAATATTATCATGAAACATTGCTCCAATATTGGGCTGTTTACATTTTGTCCTTAATTTAACCAATATTTGAAGCCAATATTATACCAATATTGGGGGTTTAATTGAAATTATAAAAATATTGGACCAATATTGGCTACATCTTGGAGCAATATTGGCACATTGGCGCAATATTGGCATGAAATATTGCTCCAATATTGGGGTGTTTACATTTTGCCCTTATTTAACCAATATTTGCAGCCAATATTATGCCAATATTGGGGTTTTATTTGGAAATATTGACAATAAAACGCCAATATTGGTTAAATATTTGAATTTAATTGGAAATATTTCCAATATAACGCCAACATTTGTACAATATTGGCGTTTTATTGGCAATATTTCCTATGAAACCAAAATATTGGGATGATATTGGCTGCAAATATTGGTTAAATAAGGGCAAAATGTAAACATCCCAATATTGGAGCAATATTGACGTTTTATTGGCAATATTTCCAATTAATGAAATGTTGGCGCCACGTTGTACCAATATTGGTTTGCTACTAGGGGTATTATACATTAATCTAAAATTACAGTATTTCTATATTAAGTATTAAAAAAAAAACAAATTTGGAAAATTAATAAGAATATATTTTACAATAAACACTTTAATTACAAAAATCATTTGTTAATAATAGAAGAAAAGCGTTATAATTCTTTAAAATACTGTTTATTTAAAATTTTTGTTTGCTTGATTCATTTAAATATTTTACAATGAAATTATTCATTCTATTTTCTAATATTTAAAACAAAATTCTTTAACTTCTTTTTATTATTTATCACCTATTCCAAGAAAGAAAATCTCCACCGATGACAATTTTTTTTAAATATTATAAAAAAATAATAATAATAATAATGATAAAAAAAAAAAAATCTAACATGAAAATTGTTCTGAACTTTGTGTTGACATTAAAGTAAAAAGAAATTTTCTGAAATTCCCTGTGATAACAAAGTGAACCGAATACCTTGAGTAAACTCCTTTCTGTAACGAAGTCTGCCAATTTCTGCAAATTGTATAAAGAAAATACGAGAATATAAAGTTCTTCTTCTTTTTTAACACTAATATTTTTTATTTATTTAACCCTTTCGGGTTTGGTGTACTATTAATAGTACATGTCTTTACATGGAGTATTATTTCGTTTTAAGAAATACTTTTGCTACCATTTACATGTAGTAATGTTATTTCATGTCTATGCATTTAATATATGACTTCATTTCCCTCATAGCATGCATGGTCACAGTGACGTCACAGTGACGTCACTGTGAGTCACTTTGGTCACAGCACATCTGTGACGAAAATGCCACCACTTAGTAACGTCACATTGTGACTGAGATGTGACTTTCTTAAAAAATTTTTAGAAAATTACAAATATTTTTCAAAACATGTTATTTACTTTAAAAAACATATTTCTGGCAGTTTAAATATCATCGCTTTTGTCACAGTTTCGTCACATTGTTAAAGTCAAAGTAGTTACAAATGACACACTTTTCACAAATTGGTCATATTGTTACGTCACAAAAAGCTCTCAAACGGCCATAACGACTTCACATTTTAGTCACTGTAACTTCACATCGACGTAACGTGACGTCACACCGACAATCGATGGTCACAAAGTCACAATGTGACTTCACAACGACGTTGCGGTGACGTCACCATGTCTTACAGGATATGTTTAGGCATTCAATAATAATAATAATTATTATTATTTGCTTCGTTCTCTTTGCAATTCTTTTATTTTAATCGCAAGTTTCATTCTTTTAATTTAAATATAAAGTTACTTTCCTCAAAGAATCATGTGTAATAAAGCGTAAAAAATATTAGAAAGTTGTGATATCAGTTAAATCTTATTGGAAAAAAATTATTTTCTTAACATCTCCAAAAAATCTTCCTTAATCTATTGTCATATGAATATTAATCGAAGAGTATGCAAAACAACACTATCCGTTATCTTTCAGACAATGAAATATTCATACACTAATTAATCTATATGGATGGTTAGTGTTAATATTACTAACTTAAAAGTAATTTTTTCTAAAAACTGAAAAAAAATTGAAACTCAATAGGGTTAAAGTAGTATCTAAAATAGATTTTTTAATTATCTTTATGTTTTTAGGAATTTAAAAATCAGTAATGTAGCAATAATATTTCATATAAGATAACCGTATTGTAATAAAAAAATTACTTTAAAAAATCAAGAAAAGAAAAAAAACATGTAATGTTTAATTATGAATTTAAATTATTTTAAAAAATGTGACTGTTTGAATTTTGTCAAATAAAGAGGGCATTTTATATATATATAAAAACAAGTAAACAAGGATTTCAGTAATCTAAGCAAACATTAAAATGTGAATAATGAGTTAAAATAATTCATAGTTATGTATAATACATATACTATATCAGTTCATCATGGGAAATACATACATGGTATAGTATATGTATATGTGTATAGTATATGTATACTATTTAACCACTCGATTCAGATTATGAGCTCAAATTTATTTTCAAGAAAATATTGACTTAAAGAATAGTTTTAGTGAAAATCGCAAACAAATCGAAAACATTTTCCATTTTTTAAAATCATTTGGAACATTGGACCAGCAACTTTAATGGCGCCTATATGCTTCGAAAGACGTTTGGGACTCTTAGTTTTCTATTTAATATTGTTTTTCATGATGTGTATCATCATCCTTTAAAGTTTTGCCCAAGAGTGTAGAATCACTCTGTATTTGTGAGTTCTTTTAACTCGTTATTGACATGTTACTCGCAGTGTAAAGTCCACTTTTAAAGTTTTAAAATACAGAACATTAGAATTTTCAAATTATAGCACAAAAGTATAGCATATATAAATCATTTATTAAGCGCATGAAATGAGAAATAAAGCAAACTTTTTCTGTTTTTCAAATTGATGTTTAACAAAACACTCTTATTTGCAATCCCATGATAAAGGTTCTCCTATTTCATATTTATTCAGTAAATTGGGATATTAGAGAAATTATTTAATTAAATAATACATCATTCGATGTGTCATTTGTTTTTCAACATAAGAATTCTGAAGTTTATTTGAAGTTTTCAGTTATTATGCCATTGAGTTGAAAATTAATTATTCCAGATTAAGGAACTTATATTCAATTATTAAAGCACACATGAATTAATGTCTGAATTTACTATGGATATATTCTATATTGTCGATCGATGGAATATTAAATTATTTATCGTATTTACTGTCAATGAGAGTTGTGACCGATGACATTCCCCAACATGGTTTATCGCCGAGAAATTACTGAGCTAGGATATTGGCCAAGGTAGCTTATATTGGCCAATATGCTAGCAGCACGATGCGCAACATAAAGCAACATCACGATGCGCTGTAGATCCTGGCCCCATCTAATTTTTCATTCCTGTTTGGTTATTGTATTAATTGTGTTAGGATATATCTCAATGTACACAGATATGCCTTTAATAAATTATTCTTAATTAGTAGATTCAACGAAAATTGCAAAAATGAAATTTCATCGTAGAATGCTGTAATTTGCAAAATTACGTGATCATTAAAGAAAGACAAGTTTATTTTTTTCTAATATAGATAATGTGATTATATTGTTTGCTGAATCTGGACGTTTTCATTTGAGAATAATTAGTATCCAATAAATCTATATATCAAATTGATAAATCTGATACATTAAAAAGAAACTGCTCGAAAATGTTTCCAAAGATCAGAAGCATCGACGTAAACTGTTTTCATTCTGTCAACGCTTTTTTAAATATCATAAATACTTTCTCAGATTGTTAAACATACATATTTCTTGAAATCCTTTATAACTTAGGACATATTAACGAATATTTTTGTTTGTATTTTTGTTTGTATTTTTTGTTTATATTTTGTTTGTATTTTTCCAGATTTAGAAATAATGGACCAATCGAATTTCATTAGGTCACTTTATTACCCCAATATAGGTACATCACTTAAACATCATCGAACTAGAGTCCGTAAGAACACACGCATTTTCTTCGTCGTTTTTGCCGTTGCAGGAAAATTACGATATAAGTTTTGTTTTGGTAACTTCCCAAATTCAGCCATTGTGTTGGATTTCATGTTTTCTACGGTATCAAAATATATCTAAACGGTATCCTTTAAGTCCCAATTTGATCTTGGTGAAGAGACACTTTGTCATGTATAATGTATTAATTTGTTTTCCGTTTGAAAGTAAAAAAAAAATAGTCTCTGAAAGCGATTTTCCCAATCTGCACATAAACTTCATGCTTTTTTATATCTGTTGCGGCCAATACCCGGAGCCTGGCCAATTCTAGAAGTGGCCGGCTAGTACCCGAACTGGCCAAGCTTCCTGGCCAAAACCTGAAATACATGAAATGAATAGCGTATTTCGGGTTTTGGCCGGCCAATTCGCGAACTGGCCGGAAAACCTTGGCCAACACCCGAACTATGATACGTAGGTACCAATTTTTTTTGTAATTAAGATAATGTAACATTAAAATGCACAGTAAAAAAAGATTCCCATTGAATTATATTGAAACGAACTATTTTTGTGTACCCAACTAAATTAACCAAAAATTGTACACAATTCCCTTTCTATATCGAAATTAATTGATAAACAAAATAAGATGACAATTCCAAGTTTACCGGAACTTTTACTCGAGTTAGAGCACGGACAGGCTGACGGCTAGACTATTTGAATTCATGCACACTATCAACTATGTTAGAAAAGATTTAGCCGAGTGCCTATATCTATTTCGCCAATTGGCCAATCGCATTTGGCCAGTTCGTGAATTGGCCAATTGCATCTAGCCAGTTCGCGAATTGGCCGGCCAATTCTAGAAGTGGCCAGTCATTTTTTAACGCTGCTGGCCAATTCGGGAATTGGCCGGCCAGTTCTAGAATTGGCCAATTTCGGGTTTTGGCCACAACATATCCACATATTTACCAATTATATCAGGTATTATCGTAAGTTCAAAATGGGGGAGTTTTCTACGTCCAACTACCAAAAAATTCAAAATTCTTTTTCAAAAAATAGCATATAAATAGCATATAAATTTTGAAAAAGAATTTTGAATTTTTTGGTATTTGGACGTAGAAAACTCCCCCATTTTGAACTTACGATAATACCTGATATAATTGGTAAATATGTGGATATAAAGTTGTTAATACAGGTATTAAAAAAATTTTATAGATAAAAAACTTTGGTTTTTTTCTTAATCCATCTTGAATTCATGCTTTTCTTTCACGAATTTCGACATCGCGTCAACTTATTATCACACAATCTTACACTCAGTTACATTCCCGTCACACTTCCTGTTATGAATTCTGTTGGTAAAAAAATATATGAATGACCAGTCAAAGGTCACTCTGTTTTCACACTGTGGAACACTGTAAGAAAAATCTGTTAAATTCATCGCAAAAACTGCTGGCAGCAATGTTGCCAGCAGTTTTTGCCTTAAAAATTAATTTAGTAAAATTAGATGTAATAAAAACATTTACACCTAATTTTATTGCAGTTTTTACGGAAAAAACTGCTGGTAACATTGCTGCCAGCAGTTTTTGTGATGAATTTAACAGATTTTTTTATTTACAGTGAAAATACCAAAATTAATGCGACAATGATTAAATTTGTAAAGGTGCAAAACACAGAACTTTCATTGTTGTTTCCTGTTATGTCTTTGGCAGCAGAGAAAGTGTTTGTGCGTTCTTACAGAACCTATACGTTCGAGACGATTAATTAAACGTGTACCTAAACTGCGGTAAAAAAGGAGTTAGAAAAAAGATCCAGCAATTTGACTGCTCGTCCTATATGACTTTTTTATAATAAAAGGAAGTAGTGAAAATTTTACTTTCGGGTTTTAAACAGAAAATTTGTATATTTTGCTGTTGTGCGTATCAAATAATACAGTTATTTTGTTTACTCGTTCATCTCCGACATTTCTTTTTTTTTATAGACTACTAATCAAATCAATGATTTTTTAAACATCCAGATAATATTATACAAATTCTTTATTATTTTTTTAAAAGCATGACTGTACTTAAAAACTAAATTTTATTTATTTGAAAATAAACAATAAAAAAGGCAACCATTTTATTGGCACATTTTATATAATAACCAGAGTGATTAACCTTAATAAGTACATTTTAATTTTTATATTGTTTTCATTTTAATTGCCATATTTCGTACATCCATTAATTTTGCATTTACCTTTTATTTACATTATTCTTGTTTATTTACTGGCATTTAAAGTATGCATATACATTTACATACGATAAATTCAATTATATAAAACTTTTACTATATACAAATTTCTTTTTCAACAAATAAATATAATACTGTTTGATTTAGGTTATGAAGATTCTCTTAAACTTTTAACAGTACTCGCGAATAACTTTTTTATGCATAAATCGCTAGAATAATATTTTTGTTATCATGATTAGTTCTCATTTATAATAAATAAAGCATTTTTCTTCAGCAATTGGTAAGAAGAAGCCACTCTGTACATAAATTTGATTAAAAAACAATTTCTTACTACGTACAGTTTCATGTTTTGGCATTTAATGTACTAGTATTTTGTCAGATGTGTAATGTAATTACTAGTACTACTGTGAAGTTTATTAATTATGTTATTATTTTTACATTTAAAAACTTTGTTATTTATTGGAATTTTTATTGGAATTTTTCTTTCTTATCTTTTTTAGGTAAGTAAAATTATCTTGCAAGAATATTTAAGCGGAGATTTTCTGAACTTCTCATTGAAAGTAACTGTTTTATGTATAAATAAATTAACGTGTACAAATTTGTTTTTTTTTCTTTGGAGATTTGTCACGAATATTTTCATAAATATTCATGTACTTGTAATTTTATTGCGATCAGTTTTCTCTACCCGGGATATAATGTTTTTAGAATTATATCCATTCTTTAGCAAACTTCTTTTCTTGTTCAAAAAACATGTTTTACGTACATTTTTGTATCACGCCTTTTTGTGGAGTGGGGATCCTTGCAGCTTAACATGATTTAGAGGTCTCCCTTTATTTTTTTTTAGTTCTGTTACAGGTTTGAAAAAAGGAATTTTTTAGATTCTTTTCTTTGTAAAAAGAAACACTTCTGGTGCACATAATCGATGTAAAATGTTTACAACTGTTGAACAACTTCGTACCTAGAATTTATTAGAACAAAGTATTCTTGTAAGTAATAGATTTACAAACATCGGGGTAAACTATCTATGTCCTAGAAAAGTCACAGCTGATTTACCACATGACAGAGCACCAAAATTAAAAATTGGTTCAAAAAGACTTTATATACAGTTTTTGTACACGGTCTCTATGACGGACACAAGAGGATAGAGACGAATATGTTTTCGCCAGATGAATGAAACCGTAAAGTGAAAAGTAATGTGTCTTTAGTTTTTGCAAAAGAGAGGAAATCATGATTAATTTAAAATATCAATCATACGGTGGTGCGTGTCAAAAAAAAAGGGGGAATTGAATTTTTGATTAATTGATTGATTCCTATGTATGAATGTAATCAATGGTCCTCTACCATCTGTTGAATTACTAATGAAAAAAAAAAAAAAAACTTATAGTCAGAGAGATTTTCATTGATGAAGGAGTCATTTCACAATAAATGAAACTACACATATCGAACTTTAATACTGATTTTCCCAAAATAATGATCGTGCCACTTACCATTCTCATTATGTAACCTCTTCTATTATTATTCTCATTAATTATGATGAGATGAGTTTTTGCTTTCTGAATACACTAATAGTTCGGCTAAGTAATGTAACTATAAGTGACTTACCACATGAAAATGACAACTTTACGAATTTATGCTAATTATCAATAGATTTTCAATATTAAGCTACAAACAAAGAAGCGAATACCTGATAAAGTGTTATACTATAGAACAGTATATTTAATTTTGAAAATACATGCGTAATGTTTTTCAAATGTAAAAATATATACAGTACATAACACTTTTAAAATGTAATGTGTATTGAAATGTAATTTTTTTTTTCGATTTTGTTTTACACACAATCAAAAATTATAACATATCTTTATTTGTTTGATAGAGATGAAAGCATTAGTTTGCATTTTACTGAAATAAAACCTGCTTTATGGCCAAAGCGTTCCACAATCAAAGTAAATAAAATTTTGTTTTTTTAGAACATATGTACAAAATGTATATTCTTGCTGCATATTTTTGAGATTTATTACATCTTACTACATATTAGGACATCGAATTTTTAAGAAGTTCAGTTTAAATCGTGAAACACGTTTTACAGTCCATGCTCAAAAATTTCTTTTAAGAAAATTGAAAAAAAAAATAGAACTGGATTCAAAAATTAAATAAAATTAAACATTTTTATGGATACAAGCGGATGATTCTGATAGGTTGTGAATATCAAAAATTAGATAAAATAAAATATGTAAATGTTTTAGCAATTTTGTGTACCGTTAAGAAGAGAAATTGCTTTCATGTAGGCGAGTTAAAATATATATGTATGCATTGAAAATAGAATTGGATTTAGTACTACATCTTGGAGAAACTTACTATAATTTCCTTTTTTAAAATTTCTCAAGAATTTTCAAATTGACAGATGACCTCTTGACTCGGATTTTATCCGAACCGAACCCGAAATCTCTATTTTAAATTATCCGAAAACCAAATAATAAATTTACAGTTTAATCTTTACAAAATCCATTTAGAAAATATTTAAATCGATTAAGCAGATCTCGAGAAAAATGTACATGAAAACCAACTATTTATCATCAGTTTATAAATGTTGCCATTGTCTTTAAAAAAATTAAAAATATAAGACATGTGCTACCGAGATACATCAGAAATATATAGAAAGTTTTATAATATCTCATTAAACAAACAAACCCACAAGGAATTCAGTTTATTCTTTGCCAAGACATTAACCAATACTGAACTAAAAAGCATTGTTTAGAGAAAAAACATATTTAATTTGTAGCATATCGGTTTTGAATTTTCAAAAATATCAGTTTAATTGGATGCAGCATTGCGATTTGGTACATTAATCCTGTGTAATGTAAAATGTGCTGTTCAAATTTGATATAGTTTTGTACAGAGGTTTTTTGTCTATTCTTTGTCTCGTTTCTTTTATTTATGCTTCCATTTATATAATTTTCCTTTAAGATATGTCCATTAAATTCATTACAATCTACACTCAGAATTTAAAACTGCATTACAAACTGTAGTCCACTTGACCAATTTAAAGAAAATTTCAGTTCTGCCCTCCGTCAAAGTTAAATTGTCTCTTTGCACCCCAAAACGCAGTAAATCTATTTTATATTTTTAGGGTCCACGGGTTCTTTATTTTACGTTCTAAAAAAAGATTTCCCCAAATTTCTGCGAATGCCGATCACTCGCTGTGTTAAAAATCGATTTTACCTGCACTAAAGCAAAATTTTCGACTTTCAGTTTAGAAAGTTTTTTGCAGCATTTTAAAAATGATTGTTTTTCCTCGTGAATGGTGATATTCGCTTCATTATTACAAAAAATACACAATTAACTATACATCACTTGATCTACTTAAGATTTTTGAGTTATCTCCCCGCTTTGAGTTAAAAATCGCCCCTTTTGTCCCGAAAACATGGTAGATCAAATTTTTATTTTTCGGAATCTCATCAGATCTTTATTTCTAATGCCAACAGTGAGTTTTTCTCAAATTATGATGAATGGCCACCATTTGTAGTATATTAGTCATTAATACTCTATGTTACCTCTACTGAAATACGATCTTGTTTCACTCGCTTTATATGGTGTTCCCTTAGTATTAATAGCCGGATGCAGTGACTTAAAATATTATAGCTGATTTTCATTCATGCAGTGCCTTCTTCTGAATTTTTTAAAACCACGCAATTACCGTATTATTAGTTGTTGTTGAATTTAGCAAGTCCTTGTATTGATTGAATCAATACTACACTGTTAAAAATTTCGTGTTACTTTGAACCAAGATTTGGTGCTCGCAGCTATTACCAGCTGCCACCATAGGATGGTTCAATCGAAGCTCCAAATCTTGGAACGAGTTTACACAATATTATTTGAAAAAATGGTACTATGGTTCAACCGAAGTTCCAAATCTTGGAACAAGATTTCACCAACTTATGGTGGCAGCTACTAAGCACCAAATTTCGGTTCAAAGTAGCACAAAATTTTTAACAGTGTACCTTAACCTAAAGGATAATATTTTCCACATAAACAAAACACAAACTTCGAACTTCAGAATTTAGTTTTATGCACATACATGCAGAGATAACTACATACTATAAAGAGCAAAACATATCCTTACGCACTTAATTTTAGATTCTTTATACACTATATGGCCAAAGATGGCCGGCCACTTGCGATTTTAGACATTTTGTTAAATATGTTGAAAAATACATGAGGAATAATCCTGAAACTTTAAGCGTGTAAATATAATAGTGCAGATCATACGTTTCCGTGAAGATTTTTTTCCGGAAACTCTATAGGGGACCGTCAACAAATTGAAAAAGAAAGAAGATCTTTCGGATAACTCTGTCAAAACTAATGCAGCAAAAGCGCTATAACTGTACATTATGATTAAGTGGCTTATCGTAATATACCGTGTTCATTTTTATGTGGAAAGCTTGTATACGCGTAGAGAAATTAAGGTTTTTATAAAAACAGTCCCAAAATTTTTCAACTTTTTTTGCTTATAATTTTCAAAATTCTTAATATAAAATAATGTTTTTTTTTCTTTTTTTTTATGACAAATAACATTATACACAATACCCTGTCATCAGAATTATTAAATAATAAAAATTGTATGAAAAATGAGCAGATTTACTAAATAATTTTTCATTGGGCATGCGTTAACGATATCAAAATTTCATTTGCATATTGTGTTAGCTAAATATGTAGAGCAACTTCTGTAAATACTTCAAAACATATCTTGAAAATTCTGAAAGCGATCGGCTATAGAATCAACTCAAAATCCGTTATTCCCAAAGTGAGGCAAAAAGATGAGGGGCTGAAATTAAAAGCAAAAAAACTTGGAAAAATGTGGGACTGTTTTTATAAAAACCTTAATTTCTCTACGAGTATACATGCTATCCACATGAAAATAAACACAGTATATTACAATAAGCCACTTAATCATAATATACAGTTTGAGCGCTTTTGCTACATTAGTTTTGATAGAGTTATTCAAAAGATATTCGTTCTTTTTCAATTTGTTGACGATCTCCCATAGAGTTTCGGAAAAAAATCTTCACAGAAATGTATGACCTGTACTATTATGTTTACACACTTAGAGATTCAGGATAATTCTTCATGCAGTTTTCAAGATATTTAACAAAATGTCTAAAATCGCAAGTGACCGGTAATATTTGGCCATATAGTGTACTTACGTATTTAATGTATAGCTTCAACTAGTGTAACATAATATTTACTAAAGAAATGTAGGTCTATAATAGCTCGAATATATCTTCCCTTCTAAGCTGATATAAAGCAAAGTTATTTCTTTCAATACTTAGCTAGATGTCATTTGTCTGTGTGATGTAAATGGAACCGTCGCACTAGAGAAAACTTTGTGCACTCTTCAATGGCAAGGAATCCATAAATATGTCATTATCTATGGCAGAGAATGACAACTTTCGATACTTTTTTATGAATGACTACATCGACCTAAATATGGAGTTTTCGAAGAAACAAAAAGATCAGACTAGCAACACATATATACGAAAAAAGTGTGAATTTCAAAATTTAGTTTTACAATAGTATACTTTAAAATAACAAGAATCAAACATGCTGCATAAAGTATAGATTATGAAAGATTTTCCGATATTAATAGGATATTAAATTTTACTTTTCATAAAATGAAATGTGATCCATAAATAAACAACTTGAAAAGAAAAAAATATTTAAAAACAAGCTTACATTTAAATCGATTAAAAAAATGGATATTTTAAATTTATTTAAGATTATTTTTATTGATTAAGATTACTTTTGTATTTGAGATAGAGTCTTAAACTTTCTTATAATGTGGTGAATCTGCCCATGGAATTAACTTTAGGTTTTTTGTTATATTTTAGGATTCTGTATTTAAAAAGTGAAAATGGAATCTTTATAAGATTACTCCTGTATTTGTTTATTTGTCTCAGCCATTTTAGTTGTAAACTATGGAATTTAGAAAGTTCATATTGGGGGAAGTAATAAAGACTATTGATCCACATATTACGGATTTTTAAACATTCACAAATATATTTAGGATTTAGGAGTAGATGAACTAATTAAGTTACTTGAGAAATACATATAATATAAAACATCACTTTAAATATCAAATTATTTATGTATGCGATAAGTAATCCATTAAAATAAAATAAGATGGCAAAATGTACCTTTTAATTTTACATGTTTCGTGTGCACTGTAAAAAAAATTCAAGAGGTTACTAAAAATTTTTTAGTAAATTTGTATTCCACAGAATTTTTTAGTAACCAATACACTAATATACCAATTAGTTTACAAACTTTTTTTTTGCAAGTGAAACAAACATTTCTTTTGTAAACTGAACAAAAGAATTTTTTGTATAACTAACTTAAAACTTTTTAGTATGAGGCACCAATCAAATTTTAGGAATAGCTCCAAAAATATTTTTAATAACCATTACGTGTGCCCGAAGGGCAGGAGCTTCTTTCGAGTTGCAGCCAGTGGGTAAGAAGACGGACAAAGATTTTCGGCAAAGCCGCAATAGATGACAGCACCAAACATTGCTACCTGCTCCGACAGGATTTTCATAATCCCTTTATTTAACGAGCACTTACACTGCATACATTCGGTGCGTATTTGGTGGTGTCCAGCATCGAACCCCGGACCTTTCAGCCTGGACCACTAGGCTATCACTAGTGCTATGACCACTAGGCTATCACGGCCACACCAACTGAGATTTAGTAAAGCCATTAAAAATATAAAACTATTGACTCTATTCGTTGCTAGCTTTTTTCTAGTAATTCTTACAAACTTTCTTGTAACCGAGTAGGATTACTAAAAATTTTTTAGTAATTCCAAGGATTACTAAAATTTTTTTAGTAGATCGACACTTTTTTTTACAGTGTGCTCTGACGGCAACTTCTTATTTTATTTTAATGTATCCCTTATAGCATGCATAAATAATTTGTTACTTGATAAAAGAAATATATATATTTTTCGTATATCATGTGAGATTAGAGATAGTGTACGTTAATTTAAACATTGCAGAAAAACTAAAACGATTGCTCTAGGTCATATAGTTTTTTATAAAAAGTTCATTTTCCCGTTACTGACAAATTTGGATTTTTGAGCATTTAGCAAACGTGTTGACAAATGCTGGAAGTACCTATCGTAGGAGAAGTATAATAGCATTGTTGATAATGAATTTTGAAAAAAGTCGTTGGTAATCAGCCTAGTTATTGACCCTGAAAATTAATGACGTACATAATGACAGTACGTAATGGACGTACTTAATGGATGTACATAATGACAGGGGAAGTCGGCGTTTAAAGTCTACTTAACAACTTTTAATGATATATCTGTGTGATGCAATATCCAATAGCAGTATAAAATCAATAAACGTCGAATTTTTAAAAACAGGCTTATTTAATTATAATTAATTACATAAATACTATGGGATTCGCAACTTGTTTGCATTGAATGGACCTCTCAATATGCATTCCGTGTCTATATAAGTTCATTATAATCCTATTTAGAAAAAAGCCGTACGGATCAAACTGGTATTGCAACTTTGTGACTTCTTTTCGAAGCGCGTTTAGCGCAATGCCAAGTTTAAACTTTGATCAAGTGTTCTGGCTTGTAAAAAAGAAACGATTATTGCTACGTTAAATTTAGTTTTACGAAATAACAAATGTAATTTAAGTTTGCACTATTTTTATTTTCAGTACCGAATTAAGTTCATAAACAGACAGGTTAGTATGAGATTAAAAAATAATAAAGAGTAGCAATATTTGATATTATTTAGGCTTCATAACTCGCTAAGATTTTTACTTTAAATACTTTTAATTTTTATTTAAATCAATATTGTTAAAAATGTTTAATCAAAATTAAAAATTATATATTTCTGTTTATTTTAATTAAAAATATTAAATTCTTCAATTTATATTTCGAGTTATAACGATTTTAAGTTACCCTACTTTTTTGATCAATTTTGAATTATATATTTTAAATAAAAAAAATTCTGAAAAGTTTTATCATGTAAGTTTGTTTCCATTTAATATGGTTAAATATCACAAAAAATTTTTCACAATTTTATCTCAGTAAATAAAAATTATTTTAAAATCTTCTCGGATCTCCTTAACCTTTCAAATGTCTCTAAGGAATTATCTAATCAACGTAAGTTAGCATAGTCAACGAAAAATATCACCAACGCAAAATGCACGCAGTTTTTTTTTTTTTTATAACCCTAACTAGATAATTAACATGATCATAATTGTAGTAAAAAGGCGTTAAGAGATGTGTTTCATAAAAGCCAGATGCACATATACTTTAGTTTTTTTCCGAGCAACTGGAATTAATTTTGTAAAAGTATAAAAAGAATAAACTTTATATTTTACTTTGAATTTCTTGTTGTTAAAAAATGCCTTTATCAAATTTAACACCAAATTAATTATCTTTAAATTAGAAATTTACCTACTAAAAAAATATTATACTTATAAAATTTAATAAATTTTGAAATTCTTAAAATAAACAGTATGCAATAAATATTATTTGTTAGGTTATTGCAATGAAATAAAATTAGGACTTTTGTAACACAATCATATATTACTTATCCATCATACGTAGTATACGGTAAGTCTTGCAATCGTTTTTAAAATTGAAAAAAAAATTTGACGGATTTACACGTTTCAGATTGTGGAGATTTCAAAAAAACGAACTTTTAGAAAAAAAAAATTGCCGTCCGTCTGTTTGTCTCTAAACGCCCTATCTCCCGAACAAATTGAGATAGAGACTTGAAATTTTGTATGTACTTAGTATATAAGAATGGAACAAAGCCTATTTAATATCAGTAACCTCGATTATCCTCAACTATTTTTTTCGGACTCTCAAAAAATTCTTTCTGATGAAAGGTATATAAAACTTTTCGAATTTTTTAATTTTAAGGAATTCACGAAAAAGGCAATAAAATAACACAAATTTTGCATAAAAAACGATGTCGATCCGATTATAAGTTGCCGAGATATTTGTAATCCTGTTTTCCCCATTCTTCGATTTTTCGTGACCCTGTATTTCATTCAAATTTCAATTCAGAGGTATATTTTAGTTGAAAATAAGACGCTTAATCCAATGCAGTAAACTGTTAGTTAATACTATTATTATTTGTGGAGTTATAAGGATGTTTCTTTTATGCAGTTTGGTACTACTGGAGTAGTTTGGCGTATTATATAATTTGTCGAAATTGGTACATCAGCAATTCTTTAATAGAGCCTTACTATGTATATTAACAATATTTATTTATTTATTTATTATTTTTTTGGAATTGCAATGCATTGTATAAAAAGTTTTCACATGTTTTATTTTCATATGCATATTCATGATGGGTAAGTGATATGGTGGCCCCCAATGACTAGTTTTCTTTTGAACTAATGTAAACAGAACGTAATGCTCACAATAAATTCTGAACGTTATTTGTCATTCTCATCCTAATAAATTCATCATTGTAGAAAAAACTTTAGACACTTTTATAAAAGTAGACATATATGATATCATTCTTTACGCTAGAAAACAGAAATGCCATTACATTTGTAGGAATAGCTGTATCGCCCTACAAAAATCAATAAAATTCTAGATCTCAATACATAAAAAAGATAAACATACTTGATCTTTATTTATATCTTAGTTTTATGTTCTTTTTTATTTAAAAAAGACTGTTTGCTAGTAGAATTTGTTTATGCGGCTACTATTTTTCTATGGGTGCACAATAGAAAAAATGCGAGGATGTTATTGGCTATAATAAGTAATTATTTGAAATACTATGTAAAGACTTATATGGAATTCTGGATTTTAGTACATAAAAAATACAAACATACTTGATCTTTATTTATACTGAGTTCCCACTTAGTCCGCTTTTAGAATACCACTTTTATTTAAATATATATATATATATATATATAATTCGTAGAAACATGCAACAAAGAGCGTTTTTGTTGAAATTGTAGCAGAAACCGAATTTTCTTTTTAAAATATACTAGTTTTCCAAAAGCGGATGAGTGGAAGCCCTGTTTACAAATTACTTTTATTAAATATTTGGAAAAAAATAGGTGTTGTTCTCGGTAGAGAATTGGGAAATCTAAAGTATATCTGAATCTTTTAATTGGTTGAATTCCGTAACTTATTTAATTTTATTCGTTTCCTGATTGGCCCAAGTTTAATGTCCAAAAATGGAATAATTTATTTTCCACAATGACAAAAAGAGTAATAAAAACTGTTAAAAAAATTAATTATTTAAAAACAAATTGTGATAGAGATTTCAAATAAATTTTATTAAAAAGTGCATTTTTTTCTCTACACAACGGTGTAAAAATTTAAAATGTGCAATGTTAAGAAGTTGAATAATTTGCAGTCCCAAAAATTGTAAAGCAGAAATTTCATTTTAAAATTTGTTGTTGATGGGTCTAGAAATATTTTTAATCCATGTCGTATGTAATATGAGATGTTGAGAAGTCAGTCTGATTAACTCCATCAAATAAAAATGCACATTTTAAACTGTTAAAGCTATGTATGAACCTATGTATGAGCTATGTATGCATTAACTATGTATAAACTACTTTTTTTATCATTGGTCTAGGAATACAGTAGACTCCCTCAAATCCGCAACTCTCGAAAATCCGCACATATTTCATGGATGTAAACAATGAAACTTTCAGTTCAGATATTGGGACAAAATTTTATTTTTTTAGTTTTGTATCAATTCCATATATTTTTAAATTTGTAATTTTTTTAATAATAATCTATTCATGTTTTTTCATGAAGGAAAAATAAATGTTTTTTGAAAAAATTCAAGATATTTCAGATATTACTGGTAATCACAATCTTCTTACCAAATACATTTATCATTAATCAAGCTATTTTGGTTATTAAGGCTGACTAACCTTGGGAAAAAAAATCCTTATTTTATGATTTTAAAGTGAATTAGTAATGCACTTTTATGAGGCAAGTTTTGTTGAATAATTTTGGGAAAATACATTTAATCTTTATAATGAATATTTAATCATACACTATTGATCATTAACTTGACCTTTGTTATTAGTACTTTAAACATTTTAAAAATTATCTAATTTCTTTTATTTTAGTTTATTACTTATTTTAATATTTTATTATATTCTAAGCATTCATTATAGTTCCGATTGCACTATTAAATGCATTCAAATTACTGTTTTAAAAATGTAAACAAAGCAATGACCAGAAATCCGCAAAATTCTAAAATCTGCACAACCTCTGGTCCCAAGCTGTGCGGATTTGAGGGAGTCTACTGTATTAATGTTTAATGCACGGCGTACGTAATATATGACTCGTTAATATAGAATTTTTTTATAAGGATTTAAAATTTGAGTCTAAAAACTACGAATGCTTTATGCCTCGAAAAATTGTTCATTATGTTCTGGGTTGATTATAAAAACTTATAAAAAATTAATTTATTTAGTCCTGAAATTACTAATTTATAAATTAATGATATATGTTATATTTCCAACAAAGTGTCCTCATGATTTTTAATTTTGTTTATAACTGTAAAATATGCTAATTAAATGCAAAACTCACTCATACAAAAACTTCATTTTCTTACTTAAAATGTTTTTTTTTTTTTTTTGAAAATCTTAATTAATATTTTAAAAAATACTGTAAATAATTTAAAATTACACATTTTCTGTACACAAAAGTGTAAAAATTTTGTAAATCGAGTAAGTACTTCCAGAGTTATATCAAAAATACTGCATTAGTAATGTTAGTATGTGTCTGTGCATTTACTATATGACTTCATTATTGTTTAGGCATTTAGTAATAATGATTATAATAAAAAATGTTTGTTTAAGTCTCTTTGCACCGTTTGCAATTCTTTTATTTTAAACATATATTTTAAATTTAAAATAAAGGTTACTTTCTTGAAAGAATCAAGTGTAATAAAGCGCAAAACTTATTAGAAAGGTGTAATATTGGTTAAGTTTTGATGGAATATAACAATTTCTAAACATCTCCAAAAACACTTCCTTAGCCTACTGTCATATGAATATGAATTGAATAGTACGCAAAACAACAACATTTGTTATGTTTAGACATTGAAATATTTGTTAAACGCTAATTAATCTATTTGGCTAGCTAATGTTAATCTTATTAATACATAAGTAATTGTTTCTAGAAATTGAAAAAAAATAAGCCAGAAAAAATTGAGAAAAACCAATTTAAAGCATTCATTTTCTTAGCTTAGAAAATGTGTCAGAATAATAAATAACATTTAATGATATACATTTTTTTAACACATAAATCAATTTCAAAGCTATACAAACTAAATATAATAAATAGGGTAACATCCCCAGTAATTGGCATGCACCAGTGATTGGCACATCCTACAAACATGTCCTAAAATAAGATTTATATCCAGTCTTTTAAAAATGCAAGACCATATACCAGTTATATGCTAATTTACGTTAAAGATTATAACTTTGATCTATGCTACTAGATGACAATAATGCCTAGGAAAGAGAAATAATTATGGCTTGTACCAAATTAGCCATTTTTGTTGCAAATGCTTCTTCTTTGGGTTAAGGAAGGCATGCTTTTCAATTCATTATTATCTGATTTATAATATATTTTAAATTTTAATTGACAACAGTTTTGTTTAGTTAAAAAGGGTTACTTTAATTGTGTAAAAGTATTTTCGACACAAATATTTGGATTTCTGAATTAATGATAGATGACAATTAATGGTGCTTCAATTTTGCTAGTTCCAAGTAATTGTCACCTATTCCAGTTACAAGGAATTCGCAAGAAATTTGAGATCAAACTACTTATTTTGAAAGTACTTTTAAAGTTATACACTAATTTTGTTTATCATTTGTTTTTATTTGAAAATGTGAAATATTATCAGCAATTGGAATCAATTAAAGCTTCATATGACAATTACTGGGGACAGCATGACAATTACTGGGTATTAATATAAGTATAATGTATTTATTGTTTCACAGTGTTCACATTTCAGACTAATATGCTGATTTCTTACTCTCAAAAACCTGAAATATGGCATTTTCATCCACAGTAAATTCATTTAAAGCGATTAAACCCAATGCAAAATGTAAAGTTTTTTTTAAATATAAACTTATGCCAATTACTGGATCACAAGGTGTCATACATTGGTGCCCTAGGTGCCAATTACTGGTGATTTCAGCAACTTTTTATAAATATATTTTTATAAAAATACGTTTTCAAATTTTTTGCTTTTAGTGGGCAAAATAAATGCACAGATATGCATTCTTTGATTTAAAAATATTTCCAAGTAAATATCTTATTTCTTTGTAATGAAAATTGAAGTAAGTTTAAAGACAAATTCTCAATGTGCCAATTACTGGGGCTGTTACCGTACTTAAACAAACAAAATTTTAAATGAGACTATAAAATAATGTAGAATTTTCCAAGACATAAAACTTTCTTCAATATTTACCCACATACATAACACATACATTTATTTAGTTTAGAAACCGTGTCAGAATAATATATTATGTGCTATGATATACATTTCTTGTATGACTGCATATTTGATCAATACCCCTATCTCATCTATCCTGCGCAGTGAGCCAGACAAAAGGTAATGAGGCGTTCAACTTATCAAATCTATCTTTTGGAGTTTCGCTGATTTTATCTCGCAAAATGACGTATTAATATATGTTTAAAAAATACTGTAAGTTTCCGCAAAATGATTGCATATTGAAAAAATATTTTGGATAATTGTTTTATAATTTTGTTTAAGTAAATATGTTCTTGAATCTTAATATCCCGTATTTATTTGTTTATAAATCAATGTAGAAAATAAAATGAAATAATTTTGTAACAGATGTAATTTTTCCATTTTTCAATATTGGGTGAAAAAAGTCCGGGCCAGGATTCGAACCAGGGATGTATTGGCTGAAGCCGCCAATGCTCTACCAACTGAGCTATCCTGGACACGAACACTGGAAGACTATTTCACCCAATTAACCTCAACCATCACTTTATCTGGTCTAATTTACCGATTGAATAATCGTGTTTCACAGTTAATCTAATGTAATTTCGTATGCAGCGATTTTCTGCAGTTCCATATATTGACCTTCGATTTATTCTCTTGAGCTAATCCAGAGTATCAGACCAGATAAAGTGATCGTTGAGGTTAATTGGGTGAAATAGTTCTCCAGTGTTCGTGTCCGGGATAGCTCAGTTGGTAGAGCATTGGCGGCTTCAGCCAATACATCCCTGGTCCGAATCCTGGCCCGGACTTTTTTCACCCAAAAATGAAAAATGGAAAAATTACATATGTTATAATAAATTTACCGATTGAATAATCGTGTTTCTAAATTTAATCTAATAAAATAATTTTGGTTTATAACCCACTTAAAAATCTAGTTCGTCAGCTATTCAAATCTAATGAACATACTCTTTTCTCTAATATCATAAATAGTGATATCTTGGCTAATGAAGATTATGATTACGCCTTTTATTTATATACTTGTCAGTGTACACATGTCTAAAATATTAAACGTATAATCTAATATACTTTTTTATTAAAGTTTTTTATCTGTTTTTTATTCAGTACAGGTATCTAAAAATAGAACCCATGTCATTGCAAAATATTGTTTAAGTGAATTTCATTGGTTGAGATATTGTCCAGATATGGACATGTGTCCAGTGTCCAGTATCCATATTATCCAGATAGAAACATTTCAAAAAATGTCTTGACATATTAATTTACTGTAAATTAAAACGACAGAAATATGAAAACGAAACGGGTTTTACAAAAAATTTTGAGAGAAGTATCATTGAAATTATCATTTTGAAAAGACGTTCTTTTCTGAAAATTAAATTTGGTAGTACATACGAATGGTCAATAGTAAAGCTTAATTAAAAAAGTTTTAGCTCATCATTTAATTAAAAAACGAGAGATTTTTTTTTAAAGGAAGAGAAGGAAAGTTTCATTTTCTATTGTCGAAATCATTTTAATAATTTCGAGTTGTAAGATGTCACAATTACCTTTATGATTAAAATTGTAATTTAAGTTTTAAATTTTTATCACCGTCATTAAAATTACTTTTAAACATAATTATTTGCCTCGGATTTTGTGTAGATCTTGTTCAAAATGATTAAAATTGTGTGCACTGATTTTCTTAAAGTAATCAATGAAATGTTTGCATTTTCATAATCTATAGTTAAAACAACATTTTCTGGAGTAAGTTTGAAAATGAAAAAAAAATATGTTTTAATTATTGTCTTTTATTTATTTTTTTATGTATGTCTGTCTCAGCTAAAGTATAATTTTTTCAGTGTGATTCATACATATCCAAAAAAAAGTTTATTTGTAGAACTTAAAAATAAATAAATAAATAAATAAATAAATAAAACTTAAAACGAATTCAGAGTGGAATGACACTTTCCCTTGCATAAAAAAAAACTAAAAATAATAAAACTTTTTATTAAAAAAGGTGCATAAAAATGTATTAAAATTTTTAAGTTACAAAATGAACTGGTCTTTAAAACAGATTTCGTCTCATTGGTTTTTAAGTTTTTAAAGACCAGTTCATTTTGTAAAGGGGAAAAAATATTAAATTTTATGCCCCTTCTTTTGTAAACAGTTTTATTATTTTTAGTAAGTTCTAAAATATGACTTTAATATTAGAATAATTAATAACACGATTATTCAATCGGTAAATTAATTATAACATGTAAGTTTTCCAAGTGGGCGAAAAAAGTGCGGGCCAGGATTCGAACCCGGGATGTATTGGCTCAAGCCACCAATTCTCTTCCAACTGAGAAATCCCGAACGAACACTGGAGGACTATTTCGCCCACCCAAACTTACCGATCACACAATCACACACTGAGCCATCCCAGACGAATACTGGAGGACTATTTCATGCACCAAACCTTAACGATCACACAATCATCATGATTGTGTGATCGTTAAGGTTTGGTGATTAAAATAGTCCTCCAGTGTTTGTTCGGGATGGCTCAGTTGGAAGAGAATTGGCGGCTTGAGCCAATACATCCCGGTTTCGAGTCCTGGCTCGGACATTTTTCGCCCACTTGGAAAAGTTACATGTTATGACCTTAATATTCAATAATTGTTGAGGTTCTGAATAAAAACCTGATCTTGTGCAGCACTAACAAAGGATGGTATCAGATTTATCGTCACAGAACTTTTAATATAGATGATCCGTGCGAAAAACTGCAGATGTTATGTATGTCACTACTCAATCGTCCGCAACAATCAGAAGGGCTTGTAAAATGATTGCTGTCTGTTAACTGAATAAGTATTCTGATATTATCAAAGATTATGCACCTCATTAAAAATGAGCACATAATGCATTAGATTGATTGATATTCATATTTGGATGACAATAAAGGCGTATTAACCAATAAATTACTTTTCGACTATATAAGCTTATAAGAAATTTAATCAAATTATCTATTTGCGTATATTTATATTTGCATACATAGTGAATTTCCATCATATTGAATATGTTAAAAACTCTTCACTGAACGTTTTTAACTCTGAAACTGTTTTTAACTCTTCACTGAACGATCTTTTCTACTTTTATTTAAAAAACATTTGAAATCTATATGTATGTCTAATAATCATAAACATTGTAAAAAAATCCAAATTTTTAGCTAAAATGTGATTTATTATGGCATGTAGCTTAAATAAACGATTAGGGTTCTTAAATATTGTATTGCTATATTTTGCAATTAAACTGGCTTAAATTAATTAATTTTATCTTCTTAAAAACTTTGCAACTTTCTTTATATTAATATTTTTAAGTATTCAGCAAAAATAATAAAAGTAAATTTTCCCTTAATAACTTGATTGATTTTTTTTTCTAATGAACAAATTATATATTTTTTTATTAAATGCAGCTATTTGACATGGACAAAATGAGAACTGTTTCTTGATGGGCTGTAGCTATCTTATTTGCCATTTCATGGCCCATAATGATAATTACAGTGTTTTTAGTTATGTGCCAAATGTGGTTCCGTGTAGTGAAGAATTAATTTGTTAAATTTTTGGAACTTGAATGCCTGCAAATTCATTATAGAATTTTTGTTGGCTTATATATCAGTTGTACGTCAATCTATATGTCTGTCGTAAAAAGACTCATGTATCTGTTTCAAACTTTTTGAAAAAATGGTACTACTTGGTTATCCCGTCGACCAAAAATCTATTGCCAAA
Source organism: Maratus speculifer (assembly GCA_964019185.1). Classification (NCBI taxonomy): domain Eukaryota; kingdom Metazoa; phylum Arthropoda; class Arachnida; order Araneae; family Salticidae; genus Maratus; species Maratus speculifer. The sequence continues at coordinate 384,764,815 of OZ025294.1, forward strand.
CTATAAGATTAAATGCCAATAATGGATGATGGTGAATGTCACTTCCAATAACATTAAATACGATAAACGTGTTTAAAACGTCATTAAATGATTTTTATTTCAACTTTTTATTTGTATTTTTATGAATATTCTACTAATTATTTGTTTTTTCATTATTTAAAATAAAAATTACATCAATATGTGTAATTTGGCTATTAGTTTGGCGATTTGTATAATTTGGCGAAATTGATCGACGGGATAACAAAGTAGTACTGAAAAAATATAAAAATACCAGCGGAGAACAAAAGCTATAAACTTTCATAGGTTGACAGCTTTACTCTGTCTGACTCTATAATTTTTTTTTAATTTTGCCCTTGTATTTGCAGATATTTAATTCATGCCATGAACATGCATTAATACTACCAGCCCAGGAATCCTTGACAATATTATTCTTCCATTTTCCCTGTTTTAGCTTTTAAAAACTTCGGACGCATGCCCCTTTTACATAACAGAACGAACGTCATTATCAAAAGGTTGTCTGGATGATCTGTGTCCTCCAGATTTGTCCAGGATTGATAAGTTGGTAGACCATATTCATTATAGCACCAGTACAGCTAGATTGATCTGCTAAAAGAACTGGAGAATATAGAATTATAAAATCCAATTTCTTCTTTTCGATGCTTATACTTAATTCTGTGGAGAAAATATTTGTTACATTTTAAACAGTTAAATGTGAATGGAAATGAATGATTCCTCTTTATTAGGGAGAATTTGGGCCATTCCACTGTCACGTGCGGGACAATCAGACACCATAATTCCATCAAAATTGTGTTAAAGGGCTTAAGATTTTTCAGAAATAAAAATAAACATATTTTTGTAAGTTTATATTTGATATAACAATATCTCAGGCAGGGACAGATTTTGCCTAAATGGTTTACTGATTTAGTTATTAATTAATTTGCATGCGTCACGTGCAGGACATCTGAAGTCAACCACTTGCAATTTGCTGTATAATCCAGATAACATTTCTGCTCTACTAATTTTGCAATTATAAAACAAAAAATATGTATTAGAGGCTAAAGGTCTAATGTTCATGAAATAAGCATTCTTATTTGAAAAATAAATTTTTAAATTACTAAAAAAATATATAACGTATAGTGTCAGGTGCGGGACACGGTTGTCACGTGTGGGAAATTTGCAAATATCATTCAAGTAACCTTTTCAAAAATCAGAAAATAAAGGTATGCAAAAAAGAAAATGCATGTTATACATTTTACAATACAAAAATATTTATTTTAACTTTTTTTTGTACAAAGTAAATGTTCAAATTGACATTTTTAAACATAAAATAAAGTAAATGTATAAACAAAAATTCAAAATTTTTCTAGAAATTTGAAACAACCTCTTTTATTAGTTACAGTGGGAGTTGATATCTTTTTTACTACATCTTTAAATGAATATAGAATTTTATCTGGATACTGTGGCCACTTGTAGAATTTACCACTTTTTATCACGACAGACACTTCAACACTAACATGATGGGTGCTTGTAATTTCACCAGGATAATTAATGCCGTCATATTTTACAACTACCCATTCACCCATCTTAAAAGAAACTGCTGTTTCTGATCCTTTTATTTTCTTCTTTTTGGAAATTAGGATTTTCTAATGACATTTTCTCTCTCATCCTTTTCATTCTTCTAGCACTAGTAGACTTACATCTTTCCATTTCAGCTAAATAAATAACAAACTTTATCAATTATAAAGGCTTTTGTCTAAAGTTAGTTAATTTCATAGAAAAATTGAACTTAAAATAGAATTAAACTTAGAAAAACAGAACATAGATAAGAAGTTTTATTATTTTTTTCTGTAGAATAATAACGAGTTCTTAAACACACGACTTTTCTTATTGTATAGAAAAAATCCCTATAAATTAAGTAGATCAATTCTTGCTGGAAAACAATATGTTCTTAAAATAAAAATAACCATCAAAGTGTTCAAATTTTATTAAAATTAATTTATAAAAAATGGAAATAAAAAATATTAGCATCACAAAAAAAGAAAAAAAAATGGAACTATCATAAAAAAAAAAAAAAAAAAAAAAAAAAAAAAAAAAAATCTTAATTTCGTTTTAGTTACATAGAATATGTTTTTACGACAAAATAATAATTAAACTGCTAAAACTATGCTAGTATAAATCTCTATTTAACATTCAGAAAACAAAAATAATCGTCCCGCTCATAAGGTGTCACGTGCGGGACAATTTTGTTTTGATATTTTTCTCCAAATAAAAATTTCATCCAATTTTTTAACTAGCATAGGATAAGTGTACTACACTAAACTGCTTTAGAAATGCCAATTAAACAAAATAAATGCGTTCCTTTTTCCTCCTAAGTGAAAAAGTTCATGTTTTGTGTCACGTGTGGGACATAGAAACAAAGTTCTTTTTGTGTGCTGTAATAATTATTTGAAATTATCTTATATATTTCAGTTTAGGGAAATATAAACAATGAATATTAGACTTATCTAAAATGTTGATTTCAAAAGTTTCACTGGATTTTCTTTATTAAAAAAACTCACTCAAAATGTATTGTAAAACGCAACATACTTGCTTGCACATGGACGCCATCTTTAAACTGTTGTGTTGCCAATCCACAAAAGATAAGCTTTACATTCTTACTCAAAACATAAAATTTGACATGTTGCCAACCATAAATACCAAAAATATTTATTTGAACAAATTTTTAAAAATGACTATCAATTTACCTCTTTTCATGGAATGGCCCATTTACGTTATTTAGTCATCCCATTTTGGGATTTTGTTTTCATTTCCGAATAAAATATTTCTTTTTCCAGTGTCATTTCAAAATTACTCAATGACTTACACTTAAAAAGGTCTGGGGAAAATTTAAAAATAATTTGTACTTATTGAGTTAAAATTTTCATTTTTTGTGATTGTAAACACTATCACTTATAAAAAATATGATTAAACTTCACATGATTTTTTAAAAATTAAATTTAAAATTTGTTGGGGGAGTAATTTTGAATCGTTATAATTCGAAATAGTATTTGTAGAATTATTTTTTTTTTCATTTAAATAAACAGAAATACATAAGCTTTAATTGTGATTCAGTATTTTTTAAATTATTGATTACAATAATATTAAAAATTATTTAAAGTTAGTATTTGAAAAAAAAAAAAATTATTATATATTTTTAAAAGTTTTTTTTTTCAAATCTAAATTTGATTCGGAATTTTTTTAATTATTTATAATAATAGAAATAAAAAATATTTAAAGTAAACATTTGAAAATAAATATGTAAACATTTTTTAATGTATATTTTTAAAAGTAAATATATTTTTTAAAATTAAATATTACTTCCTCTGCCCCAAATTAGTTGCGAAATTTGGGTTGAAAATTTTGTCCCAAATTAGTTGCTACATTTCAAGTAGGCGAAGTCATAAATAACTTCTGATGCAGTTTAGTAGATCGACACCAGTAAAATTATACTAGAATGAATACAACGGTGTATACTGGGTGCCAGAAGCATTGTTAACTCGAATTTAAAGTAAAAGAAAAAGAAATAATATTTTAGAAAATTCTCCGACGAAAGAAATGAATAATATTGAACGCAACGCTGTATTGGAACGTTTAAAAAAGATATTTGGAAAATTGTAAAATAAGCTCTGATACCATAAGTACTGCAGCTATTAAGTTCAATGTGCATTATAATGTTTATCAACATGTCCCGTTTGCAGAAGCAGACAAAGACGTCAAAAATAAAAGATGAAGAAATTTACAATGTAAGTTTATTAAAATTGTAAATGCGGACGAAAAAAAATGCCACCGAGCAAAATCAAAGATGTCCTAATAAAACGAAAACAATCACTGCGAAGATTATCATATGCTGTTATAATTAGTAAAAAAATATTACACAGGATTCTCAAGGCGTGTAAAAATTTGGAGCGTATTTCGTCATTCATTAAGCAAAGTCCAATAGAAAAAAATAGCTTTACAGCATTCGATTTTTTTTTTTTTTTTTTTTTTTTTTTTTGCAACATGTTTATGATAAAAGATACTTTTCCGAAATGGAATAAAACGTTCGTAAATGAATTCACGATTGATTAGCTTGAAGATAGTTTTATGTGATTACTGTTAATAAAGTATTTAAAACTTGGGGCGTGGCTTAATAGTGTGTGAACCGGGATTTTTTAAACTAATTAATTACTTATTTATGGAATGATGGAGGGAATGTTAGGTTCGTAAATATTGCTGATTTATAGTATAGCTTACTGAAAAATGTTCAAACAAAATCATAAAATCATAAGTATCAATAATCAGTACAAAAGTATTCAAATGTCGCAACTAATTTGGAACAGAGGGAGTATTATATATCTGAACTCATTTTTTTTTCTAAATAAAAATAAAATTATTGAAAAAAGATATGTTCCAAGTTTGAACCATTTAATTCTAACTGTTCTTGACTTACAACAATTTAAATAGGAATAATGGTGAAAAAAATTATCATGAAGAAAAACGCATTTTCACAAAAAGTCGTTTATATAATAACGATTGCTTGATAGCTAGACTTTGAAAAAAAACCGAAAACGAAAAAACTAATGTTTCCAGTTCCCATTAAGATATACACTGTAAAAAAAAAAGGGTCGATCTACTAAAAAAACTTTAGTAATCCTTGTAATTACTAAAAAATGTTTAGTAATCTTAGTCGGTTACTAGAAAATCTGCAAGAATTACTAGAAAAAAGTTAGCAACGAATAGAGTTAATAGTTTTATACTTTTAATAGCTATTACTAAAACTCACTTGGCGTGGCCTCGATAGCATAGTGGTTATAGTAACGGACTTCAGGCCAAAAGGTCCCGGGTTCAATACTGGACAGCGCCAAGTACGCCCTGAATGTATGTAGTTTAAGTACTCTATAATAAAGGGGTTATGCATTTCCTGTTGGAGCTGGTCGCAATGTTTGGTGCTGCCATCTATTGCGTTTTTGCCGAAAATCTATCGCTTCAGAAGTCTGGATGTAGCTCGAAGGAAGCTCCTGCCCTTCGGACGCACGTAATTGTTATTAAAAATAATTTTGGAACTATTACTAAAATTTGCTTGGTGGCTCATACTAAAAAATTTTAAGTTAGTTATACAAAATATTCTTTTGTTCAGTTTACAAAAGAAATGCTTGTTTCACTTGCAAAAAAAAGTTTGTAATGGTTACTAAAAAATTCTGTGGAATACAAATTTACTAAAAAATGTTTAGTAACCTCTTGAATTTTTTTTTACAGTGTATGGATGTGATTTAAACGCCTTTTAAGAAGAAAAAATTACATTTTAAATGCAATAAAATGTTTTTAGAAAATTTGGAGATTTTTATGTTTCTGATCCCTTTAACCCTTTATCTACCGAATTATGAATTCATGAAAATTTTGCATTTTACGCAAATTGTTTAAATTAAATTAAAAGATTTACATAATCATTTAATAAATATTTGAAGGGTTTTAGAAGGATACCCGTAAAGCATGGTGACGTCACTGCAACGTCGTTGTGAAGTCACATTGTGACTTTGTGATCATCGATTGTCGATGTGACGTTGATAAGTCACAGTGACTAAAATGTGAAGTCGTTATGGCCGTTTTAGAGCTCTTTTGTGACGTTTCACAAAGTGGTCACAATGTGACAAATTTGTGAAAAATGTGTCATTTGCGACTAATTTGACATTAACATTGTGACGAAACTGTGACAAAAGCGGCGATATTTAAATTGCCAGAAACATGTTTTTAAAAGTAAATAACATGTTTTGATGGATATTTATAAATTTCTAAAAATTTTTAAGAAAGTCACATCTCAGTCACAACGTGATGTCACTGAGTGATGGCATTTTGGTCACAGATGTGATGTGACCAAAGTGACTCACCGTGACGTCACTGTGACCATGCATGCTATTAGGGTAGGATTGAAAGATTTAGAAGGATTCATTAAATTTGAATTTACAAAGATTTTGTGCAATTTTTATATCTCCACTCAAATCGTTTATTTTTAATTACTTTCTTAGTATTTTGTAGAATTATAAAATGTACAAATACTATGTTCTTGCAATATAAATGCAGAAATATTTCCGAATTAAAAAATCCTCATCCCCCTCCCTCAGTGTCGAGAAAGCTGCAAATATGCAAAGGCAAAAGAAATAATCTTTTTAAAAATATTTTTGTTTTGTGTAACCAATAATGCTTTTGGAACAAAATAAAGTAATGTATCTGTAACTCATTATAAACAGCATTACAACTAACTGACGTATTGAAAGAATTTTATAAGTTACTTAATGGTACTTATAAGTACCGTCGGTAGATAAAGGGTTAAAGCATACCAACATTATTTATTAAGAAAGAATAATTGCAAGATTCAGACTAGGGAGCACAGTCGCATTTTAGAAATATGAATTTAGCTTATAATAAAGTACAATGCTGTTTTTTTTTTTCATCACAAAATTGTTTTCGCATCACTTTTCTTTTATTTCTTGGACTACTTTCCACAAAAAATAATCTATAACTTAGCAGTAAGATTTAACGCTAAATTTACATGATCCTAGCGTCACATTCGCTTGGCGTGAGATGCATTGCACGTACACTGTAAAAAAAAAAAGGGTCGATCTACTAAAAAACTTTAGTGATCCTCTTAATTACTAAAAAAATTTTAGTAATCTTAGTCGGTTACTAGAAAATCTGTAAGAATTACTAGAAAAAAGTTAGCAATGAATAGAGTTAATAGTTTTATATTTTTAATAGCTATTATTAAAACTCCCTTGGTGTGGCCTTGATAGCATAGTGGTTATAGTAACGGACTCCAGACTGAAAGGTCCCGGGTTCGATGCGGGACACAGCCAAATACGCCCCTGATGTATGTAGTGTAAGTACTCGTTAATAAATGATTGTGAAAATCCTGTCGGAGTAATTAGCAATGTTTGGTGCTGCCATCTATTGCAGTTTTGCCGAAAATCTTCCGCTTCAGAAGTCTGGATGCAGCTCGAAGGAACCTCCTATCCTTCGGGCGCACGTAATGGTTATTAAAGATAATTTTGGAGCTATTACTAAAATTTGCTTGGTGGCTCATACTAAAAATTTTTAAGCTAGTTATACAAAAAATTCTTTTGTTCAGTTTACAAAAGAAATGCTTGTTTCACTTGCAAAAAAAAAGTTTGTAATGGTTACTAAAAAATTCTGTGGAATACAAATTTACTAAAGAATTTTTAGTAACCTCTTGATTTATTTTTTACAGTGTATTTGTTATAATATCAAGTGATTTTTAATTCGAAGTCAATTTTATTTATAATGTTTAACTGATTTATTAGTAATTTCATGAATAAAATTAACAATTACATTCTTAAACGGCGATCACATGATATTAAAAGAAAAAAGACAATAAGCAAATCTTGCAATATATTCACATATACACAAGCATTCATCAACCGAGATGGATAATTGAAAAAAAAATCATGTAATTGATTAGTAAATGTTCAAGTTGTTTTTCCACTATCGTCAATCTTTTGTGATTTTTATTCTTTAAAGTTACTGATAGTTGGCAGTTTAGTAAATAAGGATTTCTCGAATTTTTTCATATTTTAGTAGATTCTAATGGCAAAAATTCTTCCATTTACTAAAAATATGTGCTAAAATAAATACACATTATTAAATGATACATTTATAAAAAGAATATACTTAAAACACATTTAAAAAATATCAACGTTTCATTCTTATCTACGAACGTCGTCAGGATACAATAGAAAGTCAATACAATATACAGTCGACCCTCATTAACTCGAAATCGGATAATTCGAATCTTCGCTTAATTCGAACTAAACATGAAGTCCCGAAATTTTCAATGGCAGAATAATGTTAATAATTTTCATTAATTCGAACTCATTTTCTCTTCACTTCGTTTAATTCCAACTGACAAGAATTCCGATTTTTCATTTTTCTTTTCTTTCTCCCGGATTTCAGATGATTTGAATAACTTTTTTTCTTTGATTTTTGTGAAAATTGTTCCGACCGAGTATGCATGTAACGCAATGCAATTGATATCCACTTTCTTAGAGCCCGCCGTCTGTCCATTAGTGACGCTTTAAATTTTTCTTCCATCGTGCTTGTTTCTAATCTTTTAATTAGTTTATGTATTTATCCATTCTAATTTAATATTAACTCATATTCAAATGATAACAGACGAAATAATTTAAAAAAAAACACTATAACATGAATTCCTTTGTAATAGTACCGCATTGAGCGTGTTTTCATGTCATATTTTCCATAATTCGAGCTTCGGATAATTCGAACATTTCTTGTGGTCCCGACGAGTTTGAACTAGCGAGAGTCGACTGTACATCTTTATATTGATTGCATCCTGACGACGTTCGTAGAAACGAATGAAGCGTTGATAATTTTTAAGAGCCCACAATAGTCACAGAAAAATTACTCAAAAAGACCCGGATGACCATGTAAAGTCTATGGGAGCGTTCTTTTCTAATATCTCGCTCAAATTTTAATATTTTTGCATGATTTTTTTGCACAAGATAGCTGAGGGCAATCCACAACCGGGCTAGTTTTTACTTTTTCGATTTTGGTTATATATTTTTTATATTACGATAGTTTCAGTTTCAGAACCGGTTTAAACCGGTTTCGAAAGTTAAAGTAATTTTTTAAAGAAAATCTGAAACAAAAATTGAAAAAGTAAAAACTAGCCCGGTTGTGGATTGCCCTCAGCTATCTTGTGCAAAAAAATCATGCAAAAATATTAAAATTTGAGCGAGATATTAGAAAAGAACGCTCCCATAGACTTTACATGGTCATCGGGGTCTTTTTGAGTAATTTTTCTGTGACTATTGTGGGCTCTTAAGTGTGTTTTAAATATATTATTTTTATAAGTGTACCATTTAGTAATGTGTACTTTTTTAATACATATTTTTAGTAGAATTTATGGTACAATTGTCCAGTTCATAATTATTCTTCCATTTGATTACTAGTCGTTACCTTAATAGCATGCATGGTCACAGTGACATCACTGTGAGTCATTTTGGTCACATCACATCTATGACCAAAATGCCACCACTCAGTGACGTCACATTGTGACTGAGATGTGACTTTCTTAAAAATCTTTAGAAATTTATAAATATCCTTCAAAACATGTTATTTACTTTAAAAAACATGTTTCTGGCAATTTAAATATCTTCGCTTTTGTCAAAGTTTCGTCACAATGTTAATGTCAAATTAGTCACAAATGACACATTTTTCACAAATTTGTCACATTGTGACCACTTTGTGAAACGTCACAAAAGAGCTCTAAAACGGTCAGAACGACTTCACATTTTAGTCACTGTGACTTCACATCGACGTCACGTGACGTCACATCGAGAATCGATGGTCACAAAGTCATAATGTGACTTCACAACGACGTTGCAGTGACGTCACCATGCTTTACGGGTAGATTCTGGTAAATTGTGATAGTTTTTATTTTCTTTTTTTATATATAGAAAATCGCGGAATAACGGAGAAGTACCCGAGATTCTAATGCAATACCGAGATTGTTTCAGCACCCATGCGAGCATACATTTAAAAAAGTTCGAAAATCTCTAACTGACTGATTGATAGACTGTGCCATTATGACGTTTATTTAATCTTTGACGACACCTAAAGCTAAACATTGAGCATTTTGTTAGAAAATTTCAGTCCCTGTAGCAGGCTAAAAGACATAGTTAGACAATTTAATTGTAATTGCATGAAGGTACTATACTATGCTATACTATAATTTTATTTTATTTATGTCTCTGTCTTTTAAATATAACAATGAAATCCATCCCGGATCTCTCCGGTTGTAGAATACTCGAATAAGTGAAACACATTTTTTATATTAACATTTTTTTCAGAAAGTCCAATAACATGACCAAATAGCATTTCTATTTGAAAAGTATAAATTTATCATTGAAATGACTATGTAAATTTTATGTGGTTTAAGCAATGTACAAAAAATGCTCTTGACAATAAAATTTTTATGAATTTTTAATTCAGTAGATAAAGGGTTATGACTTTCTTGAAGGGGAAAAATGGTGGGGGAGGGGAATTGAATTCTTAAAAGCCTATTTGCGTATCATTAAAGTATTTATAGTTAAGAATACGTTTCATATACTTATTATTATTATTATTATTATTGATATTATTGCGTGTTTTAAATTATACAGAATATTTAAAAACAAGTAAATTTGTTCCTTATCAGTAAATGGGGCTAGGCCTGTCCTGCTCTTGCTTTCATAGTTATTGTTTCCACAATCTTTTGTGCGACTTATAAAATAAGACAATGTTTATACGAATTGTGTCCTACATTTCTTGTTTTTGTAATCTCACAAAAAAGTTTTTTTTTTTTTTTTTTTTTTTTTTAAATGTGCATAGCATGAGTTTATTTTTATATTTTAAAGCATATTTAAATTGGTTTAAATAAAATTTTTCAGAACTTTATTTGAGTTTCTATACTCTTTTGTAATTTAATTTTTCTTTCAAAATAATCATAGTGAATCATAATAAATTTAAATTCAATGAAATTAAAATTTGAAATTTTTATAAATTAATAATATTTTTTCGCAGAATTTTCCTCTCTCGTCTAGCTTTCGCCATGTCGTTTCTTTAAAAACTTTATAAACCCGAAAAATAAAAATATACATAAAATGAAAAAACTTCAGGCTTCTTTGCTTGTTGGAAAATCAATTACATTGTTTTACCTTCCCACCCCTTTTTTTTCTTTTCTCGAAAATATCTATGTTCATCCTAAACTTCCTCCTTGCAAAAGTCGTGTTTATTAGTTACATAAGATTTTTTTTTCTAAATATTGTTGCGTTTTTATATCGGATGAAAATTTTTTTTATTCAAAATGTATATATTTAGAAAAAAAAGCTTTTTATCAGGTATAGTACTTTTTTTATTTTATTTTGTAAAGTTACAAAAATTGTTTAGATATTTTCTAATAAATTGAAGATAGTAACTTTCTGATGTACCTTAGAGATACAATTTCTATAATAAAGTTAATGAATTCTAATACAATTTGTTACAAGTAAATTTGTAGTGAAATATAGTTAGAAAATTTTAGGAAAATATGTAACTAAACGATTTTTATTTAAGTATAAAAAAGTTATTTATAATCTCTTCTAAAATATATACAGAGTGTGCCAGAAATATTGGAAAAAACTTTAAGGGGAAATAGATGGCATCACAAGGCATAGCAACTCATGGTCGGAAAGATTTTCCGTAAGCGGTAGTGACGGCACAAAATACGAGAAAGTAAAGTTAAAAAACAGGGAGAGAAAACATCATTATTACTGTTAGTCTTGCAAAAAAACCCTAAGAAATAAGAACATTAAAGAGACAACGATCGTCATCAAATTAGGTATTCGAAATTACAACCCCGGGCAGTGATCGGCGAATGAAGATCTAATGTTCTTGAAAATATCGGTAGTGTCACAGACATCCCCAGCAACTACCACGATGCTTGCAACAAGTTTCTTAGCTCTTTCCAGCATTGTCCCGGCATTTTTGTAGCAGTAAGAATAGTAAACATGTTTTCTCTCCCTTTGCCTGTCCTTTCTTTCTTGTGGTTTGGGTCGTCACTATCGCGCCAGGAATGTATTTCCGACGATGGTTCTGCTATGCAAATCTGATTTATTGTGTTGTCCCCTTAAATTTTGTCATATAATTACTGAGACACTCTGTATATATGAGGACTTGAGTTTCAAAATTCGCCTTACCTAGAAAATCAATTTTTGGGAAATAGAAAAACCCCAATCTGCTTTTACTAGCTTTCATTGTAAACCAAGATTTTACAATGTCAGAAATACACGACAAAACTAATTTTTTGTAAACAATAGTCTTTTTGGCACAGATTTACTGGTAGAATAGACTCATAGGGAACTTCCTTAACCCTTTATCTACCGACGGTACTTATAAGTACCATTAAAATTATTTCTTATAAAATTCTTTTAATACGTCAATTAGTTGTAATACTGTTTAGAATGATTTACAGATACATTACTTTTTTTTGTTCCAAAAGCATTGTTGGTTACACAAAACAAAAATATTTTTAAAAAGATGATATTTCTTTTTCCTTTCTATCTTTTCAGCTTTCTCCCAGTGAGAAAGACATATTGCTGACATCTGACGAGCGATATGCACTCGTGAATGAATACTGTCGTACGCATAGGCTTTGCGTTGTGCGATTTGTTTGGTGCCACCATCTGTTGATTATTATTGAATTGATTGCTGTTATGGTTGTTGTTGCTGAGAGTTGAGTGTTTGTCCGAGTCACCGATGAAGAAAATGAGTGGATTTAGCGCCGGTTCTATTCGATCAAGGGATCGCGTTATCAGGAGGCGAGAACGTTAGCGTCAAGCAAAAGGCCAAGCCAATTACTTTCAGCTAGTAACTCGCTTTATACTTATTAATTGAGATGAGATCGCAACAAGTTACTTATTTTTAGCAGAAGCTAAGTCTAACGGCTTCTGAAAATTTTAAAATTCAAAATGGTAAAATGAGCAGAAGTGCTTTGAAACCCTCAATGTCCGAGGACAAGCGTCGTGACGTCATCACTAATGGACCGAGTTCTCACTAGCATTGGAATTGACAACCAGAAAATTTCGCATAGCAACTCTCTCTTATTTTACTCTTGGAATATCTATCATCTTATAAAACTAAAATAACAATTTAAACTTACTAATGAGAATTTTGAATTCCCCAATAAAAAATCAGCCAGATGTTGCAACACTGTACTATTCCACATCTAGCTTAATTTTTATTTAGGAAATTGCGAATTCTCACCAGTAATTTTAAATAGTTATTATTGTTTTATAAGACGAAAGATATTCCACTAATAAAATAAAAGGAAGTTGTGACTCTTCGATGTCTTTTACAACACCAGTGAGAACTCGGTTCATTAGTGATGGCGTCAAGCCTCCTGTCCTCAGGCCTTATGAGTTTCAATGGCAGCTGCAGAAGACGTTCTAAAATTCGATTTATTTAATAAAAATCCAATAATGAAAAATTAAAGATTAAAATGATATAACATACCATATACGTCGAATCCTCTAATTTACCTTATTTATGTACATAAAACCAAAATAAAATACTCAGATTACTTAAAGGTGTTTTTTAGGTAGCTTTCATTACAAAAAGTAAAAAGCTACCTATTGCAGCCGTCCGGAGGAAAACACTTCCGGAAAATTTTGGTATATTTTCACCGATCATGACCCCCAGACCCCAAAACCACCCTCCGTTCATATGTTGACATATATATATATATATATATATATAACCATATATATATATATATATATATATATCTGATTTTTGTCATGCGATAACTAACGTATTTATGAACCGATTTGAATGAAACTTGGTATGTACATAGTACATACAAATGTCTCGACCGAGTTCGTTGGTCAGCATCATCCGCCATTTTGTTTCAAAATGGCGGCCATTTTAAATTTTTTAAAAAATTTTAAAATTAAAATTAAATGCGAAAAAATTAAAAGTTGAAAAATATTTTTCTTTTACGTGTTAGAACGTAAAACAACGATTCCAGAACACTTTTTATTTTGTCTATATCTTACAAAATGATTGAGTTATAGCATTTTGAATTTTTCTTATGGCTGACATTTTGAATTGATCTGATTTTTGTCACGTGATAACACGCGTATTTATGAACCGATTTCAATGTAACTTGGTATGTACATAGTACATACAAATGTCTCGACCGCGTTCGTTGGCCAGCATGATCCACCATTTTGTTTCAAAATGGCGGCCATTTTAAAATTTTTAAAAAATTTTAAATTTAAAATTAAATGCGAAAAAATTGAAAGTTGAAAAATACTTTTCTTTTACGTGTTAAAACTTAAAACAACGATTCCAGAACACTTTCTATTTTGTCTATATCTTAAAAAATGATTGAGTTATAGCATTTTGAATTTTTCTTATGGGTGACATTTTGAAACAGTCTGATCTGAACGATCCATCATGTTGCTTTAAAATGGCATACACTTCATAATATCGTGGAATTTGGTGACTCTCTAAATCGCTTAAAATAAAACCAGGTTGAATAAAAGATGACTAATTTCTAAAAATTTCTATTAATATTCAGTATTGACAAAAACTAGTATTCAATCTTATAAAATCACTAATTTTATAAGATTATTTCCACTAATTTGAGCTTAGTATTTTTGAACAATGTAACTTACTTTAAAATAAATAAATAAATATATAAGTATATGAAAGCTACCTCTTCCTCCCGGCATTGCCGGAAGGACTTTTATTAATAAAAACTAGTACCCTTTCTATCGAATTTGGAACATTCCAACTTCTCTCCTCTTTTTTTACGTTGTCTTTGGATCAGTCCACTTCGTATAAAAGAACTCAGCCTTCGACTTTTACTCTTTTGTTGTTTTAACCCTGATGATGAGCATGACATGCTCGAAAGTACTAGGTTTTATTAATAAAAAACACCTTTAAGTAATCTGAGTATTTTATTTTGGTTTTATGAAAAGTTAAAGTTTAAAAAATTCATAAATAATGATTTTAACAAAGAATTTTTTTTAGTTATCTAACTTTTATATAAAGAACTACAAAATGCACCAAGTCTTCATGCTAGGTACGACCAATACCGAAAATGACTCCTTTTAGAAGGTGACAAAAACGAGGCTAAATGCGTCATGTGGGGACTAGAAATAGTATGTGAGTGAATATTAAAAGCATGAAAGAAACTAAACTAAACACAATTTAAAAGTTATTTTAAAAATATAGCATATCTAATGATCTAGATAGAACGGGCTATCCCAAATAGCATGCATGATCACAGTGACATCACAGCGACGTCACTGTGAGTCACTTTGGTCACATCACATCTGTGACCAAAATGCCACCACTCAGTGACGTCACATTGCGACTGAGATGTGACTTTCTTAAAAATCTTTAGAAATTTATAAATATCCTTCAAAACATGCTATTTACTTTAAAAAACATGTTTCTGGCTATTTAAATATCATCGCTTTTGTCACAGTTTCGTCACAATGTCAATGTCAAATCAGCCACAAATGACACATTTTTCACGTCACGTGTCGTCACATCGACAATCGATGGTCACAAAGTCACAATGTGACTTCACAACGACGTTGCAGTGACGTCACCATGCTTTACGGGTATGATTACTTATTTATGGATCAGAGTGATAGTGATGGTGAAGATGAAACACAATTAGAAGATGTGCCTGAAGATAGAGCAGAAGACGAATAAGACGAGTTTATCATGTTACCATATAATGAAAATTTTTAAGTTCAAAAGGTATTGCCATTTCTTTTAAATAAATATTCGGTATATGTATAGTAATCTATTTTTTATGCACATTTTTTCCTTATTTTAAAATTAATCATTTTTATATTCGTCGTATAACTCGCACCCTTAAATTTCTATCTTATTTTTGGTACACTGTAAAAAAAAAAAAAAAATCTGTAAAGGTACTAAACATTTTCTAGGAAACTGGGATTCCAAGAACTTTTCATGTAACGATAACAGGAAAAATCCATGTAACTAATTCTGAAACTTGAATTTTTACTGTTACCGTTACAGGAAAAGTTCTTGGAATCCCAGTTTCCTAGAAAAAGTTTGGTACCTTTGCAGATTTTTTTTTACAGTGTAGTAAAATCGCGCGTTATATACCGGGATTTACGGTAATTTACGTTTGAAATCAATTCTGTCAGCAAATAACCTTCGTTATAAAAGATATTAAATTTAACTTGTGCCATTTAGAATAAAAAATAAAAGCCATTAAGTTTTTTCACATGCATATTGAAAATAATTTAAATAAAAACCTTAGGCAAATCATTTTAATTTCCTCAACTTGTGCAAATACATATTTCTGAAAGTACACTGTAAAAAAAAATTCAAGAGGTTACTAAAAATTTCTCAGTAAATTTGTATTCCACAGAATTTTTTAGTAACCATTACAAACTTTTTTTTTTTTGCAAGTGAAACAAGCATTTCTTTTGTAAACTGAACAAAAGAATTTTTTGTATAACTAACTTAAAAATTTTTAGTATGAATCACAAAGCAAATTTTAGTAATAGCTCCAAAATTACTTTTAATAACCATTACGTGCAACCGAAGCGGAGGAGCTTCCTTCGAGCTGCATCCAGACTTCTGAAGCGGAAGATTTTCGGCAAAAACGCAATAGATGGCAGCACTAAACATTCTTAACTGCTCCGAAAGGATTTTCAAAATCCCTTTGTTAACGAGACACTACAGACATTCAGGGTGTATTTGGCGGCGGCAAGTTTCGAACCCGGGACCTTTTAGCCTGGAGTCCGTTACTATAACCACTATGCTACCAAGGCCACACCAACTGAGTTTTAGTAAGAACTATTAGAATTATAAAACTATTAACTCTATTCATTGCTAACTTTTTTCTAGTAATTCTTACAGATTTTCTAGTAACCGACTAAGATTACTAAAAATTTTTTAGTAATTACAAGGATCACTAAAGTTTTTTTAGTAGATCGACCTTTTTTTTTTACAGTGTAGTGCTAACAAATCTTATTCATTTTTGATTCAATTCAAAGCAATTTTTGAAGTTTTATGAATTCATCTCGTTTTCTCTACGGAGGTACTCCACTCCAACGTCCATTTATGGAACGATCTCGTTTGAAAACTTTATAAAGGTGGAGAGATAGAAAAAAAAAAGAGAAAAAAATATGAAGAGAACGGCCTACTTTTCAGGCTTGTATGAAAGTCAATTTCTTTTAATTTTTTATAATTTTTCTTTTCAGCAAACTTTGTATGTTCTTTAAACTAAACTCTTAAGAAAACTGTGTTTATCAGTTATGAAAGACATTATTTTTTTCGCTGCGTTAAACAGTTTTCAATTCAAGTGGATGTTCATGTTTTATGAAACATATATACTATGTTAAAGATAGCTTTTTATGGAGTATGGTATTTTTTTCCCACTGATCTTGTATATTTACAGTTATTGTTCAAAAATTTTCAAATATGTCAAAACGATTGCCTTTATAAGGTAGATTGTATAGAGATGCCTTAGTACTTGAATTAATTGTTTTAAAAACCACCTATTGTTTTTATTTGCTATTTTGATGTCATGTTAAAGCTTGTACTTGTATGTATGATTTAAAAACTTATCCCATTTTACTGATTTTATAGAAAACATCGAAAACTTGATTTTTGTAAACGCTTGCTTTTTGCTATCTTACCCTTAGCTTGAGATAAGATGGCCAACTATCTAGGGATAAGGTGTTTTCTGAAATTTTATAATAAACAATAATTTTTATGAACGATTGATATGATGAATGATAATTTTTATGAAGATTAGGATATTGCAAAAATATGAATGTAGCAAACTTTAGCGGTTTAAGAAATAAACAAATTAATATTTAGGTAAAACGTCATATTCTGCTTAACAATAAACAAATTGCGCCTCTTAAGTATGTCTATTTTAAAAATTATTGAATTAATATGGTAAAGCCACTGTGATAAAGTGCTTTAGAGTTCATCTTTTTCGTAAATGTTTTTGTATATCCTTTTGATCTTTACATCAGAATCTCAGACCCTCTATAACCTGCACATTTGTTTAGAAACATTAAGATAGCCAACAATTTCACAGAATGCATTTGATCCGGGCATATAGGGGAAGATGGGGATACTTGAGCCATTTTTTGAATTTTAATTTTTTTAAATTTTTTATAATTTCTTATAATAAAATAAAATATTGAAAATGAAAATTTGATATTTTTTCTTCAACTGAAAACCACTTTCAATTAATTTTGAACTATTTTTCTATGTATAAAAAATGTTTATTTTTTGTTTTACATGATGGCTCAAGTATCCCCATGGGAGGGATACTTGAGCCATGGTGAAGGGATACTTGAGCCACTACGGAAAAATACCTGCAAAAGTAATTTTTTTCGCTTTATTTTTGCACAAACATTTTACAGAATGATAAATTATGAAACATAAAGTCCTTCCAAACCAATTGAGAAAACAAAGTTAGTAATACGATCATTTTTTGTCGTTAGAACTGGTTGTCAAATGATAATTTCAACTTGAGTTATAACGACGGTAGAAACACTCTCAGTTCAGAGTCATTTAAATTTGGAATCTGCTATTCATCGGGCAAATTTCATTTTCAAAATATTAAGTGCTTATCCAACAAATATTTTTAGTTTTTTTTCTGGCATATTTTATTAGTAACCAACCATCAATAGAAGGTTTTCTTTTCACATCATCACCATCATTGGCAGAATTTTCCTCTAATGATAATGTCGAACTCATGCTTTTAATTTAGTAGCTGTCGGAATTTAAGCCAGATGTATCATTCTACTATTTCAAACACTTTTTTGATTTCACAGGAAAAGATTTTGTCTTTTTCTTTGGCTCCATGCAGGTAAGTTTGAACTGGGATTTTTGTTGCTTTTCTTGTTTTTTGTGCGCTCTTTTTACCAATTTTTCTTCAATTTTCTTAGTTAAAAAAAATTACAGCAACAGAGGTTACGATTTCAATATAAGATATTAATCTTAATATGTTATATAAAAAAATAAATATTTTAATATGTTGGACCTAACTAATTAAAGTATTAGAGATTATAGCCTGTAAAACAGTTTTAAAAAGTTATTTTAATTTAATAAAAGTTAAATTGAAAACTATGTTTACATTTATCTGGACAGGCTATTTTGCTAGTCAAAATGAAAATTAAAATGGATATTTTCATTTCAAAAATATATATTTTTAAACATTTTTAAGTCGTTATTTTTTTAAGAAAAATAAAATAAAATGAAAAATTATTCTCTCTTTTATCCAGAAAAAAATCTATTAGTAAATATAAGGAAGGAATTTTATTTTTTGTTTGTTTCTCCTATGTTTAATTTCTAGTGGGGAGGGTTGAGACATAGCTCAAGTATCCCCACTCTCACTGGCTCAAGTATCCCCACTACCACTAGTTTTGTTTCCCAGAGTTTTACTAAATAAAGCATGCAGCTATTAGAACTATTTTAGATTCAAAATACAATTGAAATTATGCTTATTAAATTTATGTATATAGTTGGTACTTTAAACAAAACTTTGATTACAAAAAAACAAAAAAACCATGTACCCAAAAATTTACTTCAGATAGGGAAAAGACAACTATTGATCACTATACTTTCAAAATGGTACCAAGATGTGTGATTTCTTTTTTACATGTTCAGAACTATAAATGTGTTAACATATTGGTAGTTTTAGAAAGAAAAATTAACTAACTGTAGAGATAATAGGGGTGGCTCAAGTATCCCCTATGCTCAATTATCCCCACTCTCCCCTATTTCCAAGGATGTCATGCTCTCTCTGGATCATTGGATGGTAACCCTCTCTATTAGTAAATCTGAACAATCATTCTCATTCACCTTAATAAAATTCTCAACTTCCTAAATACGTATCACCTATAACTGTCGTTCAGTCCGTCCGTCCGCCTGTCCGTATATAACAACGCAAAAACTACCCAAACGAATCGTTTGAATTTTTAAATATTTAATTATTACGTAATTTTGTCGAGTCATTTCAAATTTTATGAAAGTCGGATGTATAGTTTAATTACAAGGTCAATCAAAAGTATTTCATTACATTACGGTCAATAGGAAAAAATATTCTAAAGTAGATTTTAATGATGTTGCACTCTTTCGAAAATTTAGAATTGATGAAGTCTATGAAGTATATACTAAAATATACATTCTGTACAATCTGTGTTGCGAAGAATATTTATTACTAATTTACAGGGTCACACAAAAGTATTCCACATACGAGGTATACAGGGAAACATTATTTCGGGCGTGTTTTAATTTTATTAAACTATTTCACATTTTATGAAATTGACATATGTTGCTGAGGTTTAATACAAGTTACCTACTGTATAATAGAAGGCAGATAGTATTTATAGAAACACACAAAATTTTTCGACCATTATACTGTATACTATAACAGCAAGGTCTGAATATTTTTAAAATTTCATTATAGAACGTACCTACCTCATTTGCTATGCTTCACGTGCAATTTCCAAGTTGTTTTCTTCAAACCAGCTGCTTAAAATCACGATTGAATCACTGATTTAAAATCGCTGATGCCATAGTTAATTCCCAAGAGTAATTTAAAACAAGGAAGAAAAACAAGGCATATGACCGCAACACAAAATAATCCTCATCTTACCCCAACGAAAAATACCCGGCATCACACCGCAACGGAAAATAATCAGCATCTTACCCCAACAGAAAATAACCGACATCTTAACCAAACATTTTTCGTCGACTCACCCCAAAGTATTTGACAAGACACCGGTACCCGCAAAGACGTGAAAAGGCGGGAACCGGCTATCATTTATATTTTGCAGAAAGGCAAGATAGAAGTAGTCTTTAAAAATACTAGATTTATTTTTCTGATGTTTAAAGTATGGCTTATATAGGCAAACAAAAAAGTCACATAAAAATTTTGAACACTCACAAGAAGTGTTAAGATGAAAAAGATAATAAAAATTTACTTTATTTACAGAGATACAAAAACAAATTTGGTTACCGTTCTGGTAATCAATCATAACTACTAGACTTAACTTTTCAACTACGATATCAATTTTAAAACTTAATTAATTTTTAATGTATTTCGAGATGTATTTTATATTGCCACGTGTATCTTACTGTCGTTCACAGGGAAAAAGAATGTATGACGTAAAATGTAATATAATCTCATGTCAAAGACTTAAAAATATACTGAATAGTCTAAGAAAAGAATATATAACGCTGTTTTTAAAAATTATAACTTCTTTTGAAATATATTTATTAACGGTATTTCAAAGAAAACTCCATTAAATCATTAATTAAATCCCTTTTCTGGAATTTCAACATATTTGTTTACAAACAATGTACCAGAAATCAAAAAATGTTAAGTGAAAGTTTAATAAATTCGCTATATACCCCCAAAACCTTTTCAAGCTTTCATTTTAAAAAGAATTCTTTTAAAAATCCTTTAAAAGCAGTGGAAGTACGTAAAAAAATAAATAATAAAAGTGAAAGAAATAATAGTAAAGGGGCAGAACTTCCTTTAAGATGTGGGATAAAATTTACTTTTTCTTTCCCCCGACTTCTATCATTTTCTGTAGCAGAATTCTTTAGCATTTATTTTTCGTAAGTAAAGACATTTTATCAGGTAGAGAGCAGAAAGGCACCGAAGCATTGTTCTCTGACTCAAACTTTTTGGACTTATTTTATAAATTTCATTTTTTAAACTCAGTGTATGTATATTCATGCCTTTATTCTTGTTAAAATTATATAACTATATGAAATAATTTTTAAAAACTAATAATATATATAAGATTTTCCCTGAATTCGCACACATTTAAAAAAGTTCTTTAAATAAAATTTAAAAAATACGGTATTATTTTGTACACTCTGCTAAAAATGTGAAACTTTTGGAGCATAGTCACTCCACCACTTTTATAGAAAACGATTACTTCGCTATATTGTGGAGCATTTTCATTGGTCAAAATAGAGATATTTTATAACAGCGATATAGTGACGACGCGGCAAAAGTTTCAAATTTTTGACAGTGTACCATAAAATTTGGGAAGTAGATACAATTTTTGTGAAATAGATACATTTATTTATATGTTTTTTTTAATTATTATTATAACATACATGTTATGATCGTTCGCAAGAAAGTAAAGATTTATAAAATAAAATATGATGTAATCTCATGTCCAAGATTTAAAAATATACTCAATTGTGTAATTTAAAGGATATATAACTTTTTTAACAACTTTTTTAAATATTATTTATTAATGGTGTTTCAAAGAAAATCACATTGAATCACTAACTAACGACCTTTTTTGGAATCTAAACATATTGGTTTACAAACAATGTACAAGAAAACAAAAAATGCTATATAAAAGTTTAATAAATTTGATATATACCCCTAAAACCTTTCCAAGCTTTCATTTTAAAAAGCATTCATTTAAAAATCCTTTAAAATCAGTGGAAGTACGTAAAAAAATAAATAATAAAAGTGAAAGAACAAATAGTAAAGGGACAGAATTTTCTTTAGATGTGGGTGAATTGTTCTTTTTCTTTTCTCCTGACTTCTATCATTTTCTGTAGTAGTATTCTTTAGAATTTCTTTTCTTTTCTTTTTTTTTTTTCGTAAGTAAAGAAATTTTATCAGATAGAGCGCAGAAAGGCATCGAAGCATTGTTCTCTGACTCAAACTTTTTCGACTTCTTTTATAAATTTCATTTTTTAAACTCACTCTATGTAAATCCATGCCTTTATTTTTGTTAAAAGTACATACCTATATGAAATAATTTTTAAAAAGTAATAAAGTATATAGGAGGTCCCCTCTATTCGCTCACGTTTAAAAAGTTCTTTAAATAAAATTGAAAAAATACGGCGTTGGTTTGTACCATAAAATTTGTGAAATAAACCTAATTTTTGCCGCAATTTTTGTGAAATAAACACAATTGTTTGAATGTCTGTTTATATTGTCACATACATGTTATTGACGTTAGCAAGAAAAAAAGTATGAAGTAAAATATGACATATTTCACGTTCAAGATTTCAAAATATACTGAATAGTTAAAGTAAAAATATATGAGGACCCCAGAAGCCAAGGGGTACAAGTGACAAAATTTCGATTTGGAGTAAATTGAGTTTAAAAATAATTGATGTTAAATTGGAACATCAATAACAATTGAGTGAATTGAAATAGGAAATTTCTGCTTGTTGCATTCTGGTCTTTGAACTCTTATTTCAATAACTGTTAAAAAATAAAGTACAATTTTCTTTAAATGTATAATTAATTAATATTGTTTGTTTTTCGAAAAAAGTGGTTTGCCTCTATAACTCAGCAAATAATAAGAAAATCACTTATATTTCTTTACCTGAAATGAAAAAAGCATATTTTTAGGTCGTCTGTGTATTTAGTTTATTTTTTTCAAATTTGTCACTTATACCCCTTGGCTTCTGGGATCCTCATATATAACGCTGTTTTTAAAAATTTTTAACGTTCTTTTAGTAGTATTTATTAAGGGTGTTTCAAAGAAAACTCCATTAATTCATTAATTAAACCAAATCTCAACCTATTTGTTTACAAACAATGTACAAGAAAACAAAAAATACTATATAAAAATTTAATAAATTTTCTATTTACCCCTAAAATCTTTCCAAGCTTTGATTTTAAAAAGCAATCTTTTTTAAAAATCCTTTAAAATCCGTGGAAGTACGTAAAAACATAACTAATAAAAGTGAAAGACCAAATAGTAAAGTGGCAGAACTTCCTTTAGATGCGTGTGAAAAAATTTTTCTTTCCCCCAACTTCTATCATTTTCTGTAGCAGAATTCTTCGGCATTTCCTTTTTTTGTAAGTAAAGACATTTTATCAGGTAGAGAGCAGAAAGACATCGAAGCATTGTTCTCTGACTCAAACTTTTTTGACTTCTTTTATAAATTTCTTTTTTTAAAATCAATGTATGTAAATCCATACATTCTTTCCTGATAAAAATATATGCATTTATAAAACATTTTTTATAAACAAGTAATGTATATGGGATTTCCCCTGAAATCGCGTACATTTAAAAGTTCTTTAAATAAAATTTTAAAAAAATGCGGTATTGGTTTATACCATAAAATACATGAAATAAACACAATTTTTGCGGCGATTTTTGTGAAATAGACGCAATTATTTGAATGTGAGTTGTAAATTGCCACATATATGTTTTTAACTTTCGTAAGAAAGAAAAAAATGTATGCTGTAAAATGTGGCATAATATCATGTTAAAGACTTAAAAATATACTAAACAGTCGAAGTAAAAAAAAAGCTTTTTAAAAAAAAAAAAATCTAAATTCTTTTGAAATTATTTATTAATGGTGTTTCAAAGAAAATGCCATTAAATCATTAATTAAAGAGCTTTTAGGGAATTTCAACATATTTGTTTACAAACAATGAACAAGAAAACAAAAAATTCTACATAAAAGTTTAATAAATTTTCTATATATCCCTAAAACTTTCCAAGCTTTCATTTTAAAAAGCATTCTTTTAAAAATCATTTAAAAGCAGTGGAAGTATGTAAAAAAATAAATAATAAAAGTGAAAACAACAAATAGTAAAGGGGCAGAATTTCCTTTAAAATATGAGTGACATTTTCTTTTTCTTTCCCTCGACTTTTATCATTTTCTGTTGCAGAATTCTTAGGCATTTTTTTTTTTTTTTTTTTTTTTTTTTTTTTTTTTTTGTAAGTAAAGAAATTTTATCAGGCAGAGCATTGTTCTCAGACTCAAATTTTTTGGACTTATTTTATAAATTTCATTTTTTAAATTCAGTGTATGTAAATCCATGCCTTTATTCTTGTTAAAAGGGCATACCTATATAAAATAATTTTTAAAAACTATTAATATATATCGGAGGTTCTCTGACTTTGCCCACATTTTAAAAGTTCTTTAAATAAAATTTAAAAAATACGGTATTGGTTTCTACACTATTAAAAATTTGAAACTGTTGAGGCATCATCAATTTACCGCTTTTATAGAACACGATTATTTCACTGTATTATGGAGAATTTCCAGTGGTCAAAATGGAGATATTCTATAAAAGCGATATAGTGATGATGCCGCAAAAGTTTCAAATTTTTAACAGTGTACCAAAAAATTTGCGAAATAAACACAATTATTTGTATGTGTGTTTTATATTACCACATACATGTTATTGTCGTTCGCAAGAAAGAAAAAATCTAGGAAGTAAGACGTGATGTAATCTTATATCCAAGATTTAAAAATATGCCCAATAGTCTAAGTAAAAAAATATATAATCTGTTTTTTTTATTATTATTAACTTCTTTTGAAATTATTTATTAACGCTGTTTCAAAAAATCCCATTAAATCATTAAGTAAAGCATATTTTGGAATCTCAACATATTTGTTTACAAACAATGTACAAGAGCACAAAAATGCTATATAAAAGTTTAATAAATTTGCTATATACCCCTGAAACTTTTCCGAGCTTTCATTTTAAAAAGCATTCTTTTAAAAATCCTTTAAAAGCAGTGGAAGTATGTAAAAAAATAAATAATAAAAGTGAAAAGAACAAATAGTAAAGAGGCAGAATTTCCTTTAAGATGTGGGTGAAATTTCTTTTTTCTTTCCCTCGACTTCTATCATTTTCTGTAGCAGAGTTCTTTGGCATTTCTTTTTTTCGTAAGTAAAGAAATTTTATCAGGTAGAGAGCAGAAAAGCATCGAAGTATTGTTCTCTGCCTCAAATTTTTTGGACTTATTTTATAAATTTCATTTTTTAAACTCAGTGTGTGTAAATCCATGCCTTTATTCTTGTTAAAAGTGCATACCTATATGAAATAATTTTTAAAAACTATTAATATACATAGGAGGTCCTCTGACTTCGCTCACATTTTAAAAGTTCTTTAAATAAAATTTAAAAAATACGGTATTGGTTTCTACACTGTTAAAAATTTGAAACTGTTGCGGCATCATCACTTTACCGCTTTTATAGAAAACGATTACTTCACTGTATTATGGAGAATTTTCATTGGTCAAAATGGAGATATTCTATAAAAGCGATATAGTAATGAAGCCGCAAAAGTTTCAAATTTTTAACAGTGTACCAAAAAATTTGCGAAATAAACACAATTATTTGTATGTGTGTTTTATATTACCACATACATGTTATTGTCGTTCGCAAGAAAGAAAAAATCTAGGAAGTAAGATATGATGTAATCTTATATCCAAGATTTAAAAATATGCTCAATAGTCTAAGTAAAAAATATATAATCTGTTTTTTTTTTTTTTAAATTAACTTCTTTTGAAATTATTTATTAACGCTATTTCAAAGAAATCCCATTAAATCATTAAGTAAAGCATATTTTGGAATCTCAACATATTTATTCACAAACAATGTACAAGAAAACAAAAAATGCTATATAAAAGTTTAATAAATTTGCTATATACCCCTAAAACCTTTCCGAGCTTTCATTTTAAAAAACATTCTTTTAAAAATCCTTTAAAAGCAGTGGAAGTATGTAAAAAAATAATAATAAAAGTGAAAGGACGAATAGTAAAGGGGCAGAACTTCCTTTAAGATGTGGGGTAAAATTTCTTTTTCTTTCGCTCGACTTCTATCATTTTCTGTAGCAGTATTCTTCGACATTTCCTTTTTTTTTCGTAAGTAAAGAAATTTTATCAGGTAGAGCACAGAAAGGCAGCGAAGCATTGTTCTCTGACTTAAACTTTTTGGACTTCTTTTATAAATTTCATTTTTTAAGCTCAGTTTATGTAAATCCATACTTTCATTCCTGTTAAAAGTATATGCGTATATAAAATAGTTTTTAAATCTAATAATGTATATAGGATTTCCCCTGAATTTTCTCACACTGAAAGAAAAAATACTTAAATAAAATTTTCAACTCATCATATTGGGTTTTATCATAAAACTTATGAAATAAAGAGAATTTTTACTGCAGAAAATAGAAAAGTACACCTTTTTTTTGTTCTTTTGCAAAAAAAAATTCGAAAATTTAAGAAGTAGTTTTCCAATATTTACCATAGAATATAGGATCGCAATTGTCTTATTCAGTCACAAATCCAACATATTTCAACCTAACTGAACTCCGGTTGATGGAAATAATTTTTGAAAATTAGCAATATTGTGATGAAAATTTGTTGATATGGGACCGTTCAAGTATTACGTAAGCATATTTTTAGTCATTTTGTACCCCCTCCTCCACCTTGTAAGAAAATATAAGCAAATGCTAGAACCCCCCCCCCCCCACCCTTTGCTTACGCAAGATTTTATGACAGTTTATATATCAATACGTCTTGACGCAACTTATAAAAAGTTGCCAATCAATTACATTATTAATCCTACAAATTTATATAGGCATATAGGGATTGTGATATCAAAATATATAAAATGGTTTTAATATATTGTTGCTTATTGCATTAAACAAACCACAGAATACAAAATGGTTTAAATATATTGTTAATGGTTTAAATATATTTGGAACGGCTTTCTAAAGTTCCAAAACCTGTAGAGAAGGTAGTTCGACAATAGGAGCGGAAAGACAAAAATTTCCAGAAATTCTGCAAAAATTCCCGGAATTCCATGACCGATGGAACGGGAGAAAAGAAAATACCGAACCTACCTAAAATAAAGTCAACTAACCAGTTACCCGGGCAACAGAACCCAGCCACACCGGTTCCTGTATTTTTCTAGTCTTACAATGTACTTGACTTGGCACACAACTTAACAGACAACTATGAAGACAAAGGGCGAGTGGGTGATGTGGGTCACGCGACTTCCGATGTATAAGCAAAGGATAAAATCGAAAATAAACGGCGATTTTTGAACGGACTGTAGAACGCTCTTTCCCCATCATACTTTGTTTGCCTGTTGAATTTGAACTGCAATGCTTCTTTGTTTAATGCTTACGTAAGAATTGTCGTGACCCCCCTCCCCCTTGTCAGAAAAAATAAGCAGACTCTGGACCCCCTCCTCCCCCTTTAGTGCTTACGTAATACTTGAACGGTCCCTATGTACCTTGTTTTGTATGAAAAGTAATGCGCCACAAAAAATTCTTGGAAAAATAAGGTGTTCGAGCAATCGATGATACGGTATGGGCTGGTAATCGCAGTCCAAAACGTGAAGTGTCCAGTGCATACTTTTGGTGAAATCTCTACCACTTTTTTTATGTTTTTACATTCGCAACAAAGATGAATAGGTCAGTTAAAAGTTTTATTACGAAATACTAAATTTTTCTGAAAGTTGTGGCTCTTTTGTAGTATCTGATATCACATTCATCAAAACTATTTTTTATGATTTTTTCCCATTAAACGCGGTTTGCGACCTTATATTCTTTGGCAATTTTTTATCCTTTTGATGCCTACTACTACTTCTCTGATTTTTTAAAAATAATTAAAAATCACCCTGTATGCTACATATCATGTAAAAATTGTTCAATTAAGAAACGCATAACATAATTAAAATCAGGCATAACATAATACTTTTTTTACAGTGTCATGTCAAATATTTAAATACATGATTGTGTACTGCGTGTCGAACGTGTGCTGTGCTGGAAACCAGAGTGCCTTGATAACTAAGAATTTAGATATTTGATAAATAAAATCTGTTAATCGAAATAATACAATAAAAAGTTAAAATTTGGTGTAACATTTACCTTCATTAATAATTAGAATTCACTAAAATACAAGTAAATGAACATGTACTGCTTAAAGGTGCGTAAAACATAATATAAAAACATTTAAAAACGTATTAAAGTCTTTTTTTAAGATCAAAACGCTTTCAATCAAACTAACTCGATCTTCAGTAGTGAAAAACTAATAATTGTCTTTTAGCTCTACCGGATTTGATCACTTTATTTCGAGGATGGTATGGAATATAAGGTATTTTTTTTTCATTCTTAATTTTTTCTATTCCACCTAATATTCCTTAACACCTTCGAAATAAAGTGGCCTGTTCCGGGTACAGCTAGAAGATGCAAAAGGACAACAACTATTAGTTTTTCACTGATGAAGACCGAGTAAGATCCGATTGAAAACATTTTGATTTAAAAAAAAGACTTTGATATGTTTTTAAATGATTTTCTATTATGTTTTACGTAACTTTAAGCAATGTATGTACATTTAATTGTATTTTTATGAATTTAAATTAGTCGAGAGAATTTTACATAAAAATCTTATGCCCTAGATTCTTTTGTCGATCACCTGTGTTGTTTATTGGGGTCATTCCTTTAATCGAACTTGTCTGACTCAGATTTACAAGTTATTTAATATTAGCTGCCATACACTGTAAAAAAAAATTCAAGAGGTTACTAAAAATTTCTTAGTAAATTTGTATTCCACAGAATTTTTTAGTAACCATTACAAACTTTTTTTTTGCAAGTGAAACAAGCATTTCTTTTGTAAACTGAACAAAAGAATCTTTTGTATAACTAACTTAAAAATTTTTAGTATGAGCCACCAGGCAAATTTTAGTAATAGCTCCAAAATTATTTTTATAACCAAAAATTAAAAAATTATTTTCGGCAAAATCCGTAATAGATGGCAGCACCAAACATTCCTACCCGCTCCGACAGGATTTTCATAATTCCTTTATTAACGAGACACTACATACATTCGGGGCGTATTTGGCGGTAGCAAGTTTCGAACCCGGGACCTTTTAGCCTGGAGTCCGTTACTATAACCACTATGCTATCAAGGCCACATCAAATGTGTTTTAGTAAGAGCTATTAAAAATATAAAACTTTTAACTATTCGTTGCTAACTTTTTTCTAGTAATTCTTACAGATTTTCTAGTAACCGATTAAGATTACTAAAAATTTTTTAGTAATTACAAGGATCACTAAAGTTTTTTTAGTAGATCGACCCTTTTTTTTTTACAGTGTAGACATAATTTGTACAATGTGACTCTATGCATACGCCGAGTACATATGTTGATTCATTCTTTAGATTAGGGGCCGTGCATAAATGATGTCGGTACTTCTCTATTATCCCGTCGACCAATTTCGCCAAATTCTACCAATCGCCAAACTAATAGCCAAATTATACATATTGACATAATTTTTTTTTAAATAACGAAAAAACAAATAATTAGTGGAATATTAATAAAAATTCAAATAAAAAAAACGAAATTAAAATCACTTAATGACATTTTAAACACGTGAATCTTATTTAACGTCATTGAATGTGACATTCACGATCATCTATTATTGGCATTTAATCTTATAGTTTGGCGATAATTTTTTGGTCGACGGGATAACCTAGAAATACCATGATGTCATACATTTTTTCAATATTTTTGACCTCCCTCCTCCCTTTTGTTACAAAGTGTCACATTTCATCATACCCCGCCCCCCCCCCCCCAACCTTATTGTCACCTATCACTAAACTTTAACTCTGTGTTGTGACATTCATGAGCATAACAATAAAAATGATTCATGTACTTATTTTGTAGGATATAAGATTATGATTTAAAAAAAATGAAAGAAAAAAAAGAACCTACAATAAACAATGAAATATTAATATAAAAATAAATAAAAACAGTGGTATTTTGGAAATTAAAATGGAATTTAATATATTTGGTTTTAAATTTTACCTTTACTTTATGAAAACAAATTTCATAATTTAATCTGCTGACTTTTAATGCTTTTATTTTAATAAAAATGTGTGACGTCACATTTTTTCTTACTCCCTGTCACCCCCTTGTCACAAACTGTCACAATTTCACGAACCCCCTCCCCCACATCTAAGTGTGACATAATTATGGATCGCCCCTTATCACTATTTCCAGAAAGTAATTTTTATTGTTTTTTACCGCAGAAACTTTGCAAATTCTTAAAAACGCCTCCAAAAAATAAGGCAATTAATATTATTTGAAAATAGTGGTATTAAAATAAAATAACCGTAAGCGCCCTTTTATTTTTCTATCCAATGTTGTATGACAGAGACATCTAATTACACTAGACAACGCTCAAATGCAACGCATCTAGATCGTAGTAAATTGGCTTTTTTATGTTTTGTTCTTTTGCTACATTTCGGAGCTTCAAAATATCGTTTTTCTTTTTTTTCTTTTTCTTTTAAATTTTATTCGTTTAAAAAATAAAAAAATCATGAATTTTAAACGTTTCAGTTTCAAATTAAAGTTATGTTATTATAAAGGAAATGAGTAAAAGGATTGTATTATTAAATATATTTTAAATGAAAATAATACAAAAAAATTCCATGGGTGCAATATTTGACGATGCGCTAAGTTTGCATGAAAATACCGAATGTTAATTTATCGGCACAGATGTAATATGCGCACCACATTGGTGCGATTTTTTTTCTGATACCAATTTGGCGAAATCTTCGTTTTCAATATCAGTTACATATATATATTTTCTCTTTTCTATTATTTCAAAAAGGAAATAATAATAAATTAAAAAAACGTAATTAAAATTATGGAATAAAACAATTTATATCATTTAAAAAGAGAAAAAATAAATAAACAGTTTATTAAAGAATATATAACAATTGCCTGGTTATCATGTGAGGCATATATTTGCCTTTTTGTTGCAATTGCGCCAATGTTGTGCATATATGACATCTGAGCCTAATTATTTAGCAGAATCTTCTAATATGGCAAAAAAGGCAATTAAAATAAATTATGTCTAAAAGAAATATGATTTACCGTAAAATGGGGTGAATAGGAACGAAACTTCCCGGTCATACAAATAAATTCATTATAAATATATGTGATGATATTTTTAGTTGCGAATTTTTTAATAAGAAGGTAATAACATAAGGAGTTGGGAAATTCAGTTTTGATATGGTGGCACAACTACTCGGGTATATAAAAAAATTTCAAGAGGATCATATTTTTTCTCTTTTCTATTATTTCAAAAAAGAAATAATAATAAATTAAAAAAACGTAATTAAAATTATGGAATAAAACAATTTATATCATTTAAAAAGAGAAAAAATAAATAAACAGTTTATTAAAGAATATATAACAATTGCCTGGTTATCATGTGAGGCATATATTTGCCTTTTTGTTGAAATTGCGCCAATGTTGTGCATATATGACATCTGAGCCTAATTATTTAGCAGAATCTTCTAATATGGCAAAAAAGGCAATTAAAATAAATTATGTCTAAAAGAAATATGATTTACCGTAAAATGGGGTGAATAGGAACGAAACTTCCCGGTCATACAAATAAATTCATTATAAATATATGTGATGATATTTTTAGTTGCGAATTTTTTAATAAGAAGGTAATAACATAAGGAGTTGGGAAATTCAGTTTTGATATGGTGGCACAACTACTCGGGTATATAAAAAAAATTCAAGAGGATCCTCCAAAACCTCATTTTTTCAACGTCTTCAAAACTTTGTATGTAACGTCAGTATTTTTTGTATTCTAAACCTAAGAATGGGGATTTTTAATTAATGATAGACCTGTAAACTATATGTTGTATTAAATTCTACTTATTTCTAAACTACATAATGAAAAAATGAAAAATGGCTTGTAACATCAGAGGTTTAAGATTCACGGGGTGAATCGGAACACGTTTCCTCTCATGGTTTATTTTTCTATACAGTAATAGTTTCATGTAATATATGAAAACATGTGTATGACTGTGTATTGTAACAATATTTTGTTTGTTCCAATTACTTGAAGAGTTTAAAGGTGCCAAGAAATTATTGATTAAACAAAAAGTCAACGCCTAATCCAACAGACATGTAACACACAATAAAATAATTTTAAAATAGAAAATTAGTTAGAAAAACTGCACAGAATTATTTTCTGACATCCACAACATTACAGAAACATCTCAAAACGAAAAACCAATTAAAAAGAGACGGATGCAAACAGTACTAAGGGCTGGGGAAGAGGGCGCATTAGCAGATCTTATTAATACATGCAGCGATTGGGGCTACTCAATAGATTCACTTACCCAATGATTACTAGTAAAGGATAACACAGAACATTGCTGAATTGTATTAAATTCTACTTTGCAATTCGAATATGATTTCTTAAAATAAATTGTAATTTTTCTTGATTTCAAAGTTGTTTTCTAATTTTTTAAAAGGCATATTAACTTTTTACTATTAAATCTTTACTTGTATATAAAATAAAGGCTTGGTTTCACAGTAACTAAGTGTTCCGATCCTCCCTTATCGTTATTACCTGTTTTTACTAACCCTATTAAAGTTTGAATCGGAATAAATGAAGACTATAACGTTTGTTCCGATTCACCCCGCAGATAGGGGTGAATCGGAATACCATTAAAAAAGTAAATAATATATATATTTAAACTGTAAAAATATTTCGTTTTTGCTTAAAAAGTAGAGAACAAAACAAGACCGAAGTTTCTAGTAGAAAAATAAAAAAAAATTAAAAAATCAGTTGTTGCTTTTTTTTCACATTAAAGTTGAAAAGTGTTCCGATTCACCCCATTTTACGGTAATGCTTAGTATGCATTTAAGAGAGACCAAACTAGTCGCGAAGTATGGCTAGTATATTTAATTCAAGTTCGGCATTTGGATATACCATTTGTTTTACAAAAAGCGATATGTGTATTCAAATGTAAAATTTTATTTTTTATAGAACGCCTTTTTTCATTTAACTTATATGTTAGAAAGAAATGTCTGTCTTTTAAAAGTTGAAATTTTTAATTCTCATTCATTATGACGTAAAAACAGCGAATAACGCTAATTTAAATTTTATTAATGTTCACGTTTTATCAGTAAAAGAGCAACAACCCCGCTTTAATAACACTTAGTTGGATCTTATTTAAAAAGAAACTTTTGTTGATCTAAATACATTTCATTAAACACTAATTGTTTAAAAAATATGTATGTTTAAATAAATTTCAAAACATTAAATTAGTGATAAAAGAAATTTTAAAAAAAGTAATTAACTCAAGTTCGGTTTTTAAATATGTCATTTATTTACAGACAACTGCATACGCATTCAAATGCAAAATTTTAATTTTTATAGGACCTTGCTTTCATATAAATTATGAGTAGAAAAAAAATGTCCTTCTTTTAAGGGGGGAAATTTTAAAATCTCAATCTTTTATGATAGAAAGGTAGTAAGTTATCCTTATTTAAATTCTGAAAAAAATTGGGGTATTTTACCAATTAAAATGCAATATTCAGGCTTTGGTAAAATTCAATCGAGCCATACATAATCAAAAAATTTTGTTGACCCAACCAACTTTTAATGTTTCAGTGTTATATTTTCAGTGTTAATGTGAAAAAAATGTTTTTCATCAATAAACATTTAATAGAAAGTTATCTGTTTAAGTATAGTTGAACACTGGTGTTTATTAATAAAAGTTTTTTAGGTAACAGATATTAGATTTTATTTAAAAAAAATTTCAGTATATCTGCAAAATATATTTTTCTAGTTTTTTTTTATGATGATTGGAATAAAAGCGTTTTAATATATATGTACAAAGAGATTATTTTAATTTTTATTTTAAGAGCCTAAAAATACAAATATGTTACTTGTGTGTGAAAGTAAATTTGATTTCAATAAATCCTCCAACGCTTTCTAAAGCCTTTTTGAAATAAAAATTTATCACGTTGATGCATAATGCTTTTATTCAAATAAAATACATTTCGATAATATTTTCTTTTTTAAAGTCTCAGCGAGGGATTTATGTGCCAACATTTCTAGATTAAGGGGAAAATTCCAGGAGAAAAATTAATCTTTGGACTAGTGGAGCGGTATAGCTTTTTCTTTCTTTCTTTCTTTTTTTTTAATTAATTTATTTTTTTTTTAATCACTACATCTATTTGAAAAAAACCATGAAACTATTAATCAACTTGGTGAAAAAAAATATGTCACACAAAAAAATCCTTCTTTTGTTATACACATGCGCACATTATAATCTATTAAGACCTGATTTATCCTATAGAATACACATATTTACAATTTTTTTAACGCACATAAATAATGTTAAAGAAAGAAGTTAGCATGAGTTGAGCCTGACAGATAGCAGAACTAAACAGATTAGCAATTTGTTTCTTATAGCGCTGTTTTTAACGAGTTACGTCTTACATGTAAAAATGGCTTGCAGCAGAAATGTACGAAATATACAAAGATGAAAACATAAATAATTTTACTGTGCGTTAAGATACCATTCGTAGAATCTATTTGCAATAAAAAAATTTTAAACATAATTAATTTTATGTTTTACAATGATTTTTCAATGTAAAAAAAAAAAAAATAAAAATAAAATAAAAATAAAATAAAAAATCCGAAGAAATTGTGAAAAAAAAAGGAACATTTTAAATCCCCATGCATAATCAAATTTTATGTTCAAAAATAAAATTTTATTTTTTTTCCTTGTTTAATCTTTTTTAGTCATGAGTTTGTTAAAATAAATCCATAATTGAACAACAACAAAAAAAAAAAATCATATAAATAAGTAGTCTGGAAGGGATAGTGATACTAGTAGTGATATTATTCCTCCTAGGTTGGTCTATTAGTTCATGAATAGTCGAAAAACATGAGGACAGCATCTTCTAAAGAGAAATCAATGCATTATAGAAAATGCTTATTAGATGGTGTAACAAATTATATTTGAAAGAATTAAAATTAACCTCTCCATGTGCTCAAAGGTAAGTAATTTCGGTAGTTACTTACAAATCCAGAGGAATGTTGTTTTATACGTTACGTCAAAGAAGAACTTTCACAGCATCACCATGCTGTGTTTTAGTTGTGTTCGTAATTATGTAAATACGTAGCACCTATAGTTGTCGTTTAGTCCGTCCGTCTGTCCGACAGTCTGTCTGTCTGTCCGCATGTAACAACACAAAAACTACCGAACCGAATCTTTTGAAATTTAAAATACATAATTATTACATAATTTTGTCGAGTCCTTTCAAATTTTATGAAAATCAGATGCATAGATCAATTACAAGGACAATCAAAAGGATTCCGTTACATTACGGTCAATAGGGCAAAAAGTTTCAAATGCATTTTAATCGTTTGAAATTTAAAACATATAATTATTACATAATTTTGTCGAGTTATTGCAAATTTTATGAAAATTGGATGCATAGATCAATTACAGGGACAATCAAAAGTATTCCGTTACATTACGGTCAATGGAAGTTTCAAATGTATTTTAATGGTTTTACACTCATTTGAACATGATGAAATTGATATGAACCTGTCAAGTATATATATATATATATATATTAAAATATACATTCTATACAATCTGTGATACAAAGAATATTTATTATTAAATTACAGGGCCACACAAAAGTATTCCACTACTTAATGCTATACGGGGAAACATTATTTGGGGCGTGTTTTAATTATATTAAACTATTTCACATTTTATGAATATACGTTGCTGAGGTGTAATAAAAATTACCTCTTATATATTTAAAGGAACACAAAGATAATCAAAGATAAGATTCAGATTTAAGACACAACGACAATAAAATAAGAACTGTATCCGAAGTACTGATACAGATCAGCAAGATCTGAATATTTTTAAAACTTCGTTATCGTACGAACGCACCTTATTTACTACACTTCACGTGCAATTTCCAACTTGTTAAAAGGTATCATGGGTCAATAAATAAATCAAACCAAGTTTTATAAATCAGAATTTTATTATACAGACTAATTTATTAACTACGAAAGTCGAAGACTTATACAGAATGATTAGTCTGGTACGTCTGATAGCCCTAAACGATTAGTCTAATAAAGGTGTGCTGATGTTATTTATGAAGGCCGATTATCTACACGAGGGATATAGGCCCTAGAAGAGTGCCTTCCGTGGGGGGGGGGGGTCTTTCTAAGGGAACCCGTATCTACGCAAGGTTACCCAAGATTCAAAGAAACTACTGAAAAACTCCGAACGGTTAGGCTAACAGCCACGATTGGGTAGTCTGATGACGGAAAATGATAATAGCTTCAGTAAGTCAGGAAGACCTGGAGTTACCAAGGTAAAATTAGAGCAATTTAACATAAAGTAATGGTAAATGTTAAGATTAATGTTAATCTTAAAGTAAAGCAATATTTTTTTTTATTATTTATAAATTTTTTATTTAATAATTTGAAAAATTATAATAATTTTTGTTAAAAATCAATTTTTAAATAATTTAATATCACTGTCACAAACATGTGTTTAAAAAATAAATAATATATAGAAAAAAATTAAAAAAAAGTTTCTATTTGAATTTTCTTGACTAATATTTGTTTCCTAACATTTTGTATCACTAAACTCTTCAACTGAGAAAAAAATAGCAATAATATATCATATCAAAAGTCACTGGATAATAATATCTTACTTTAATTTGCATATCCAAAAATTAATGAATATATACGTATTGACCTTTTTTAACATTTTTATGCGATACTAGTTAATATGTTTACGTGGTTTTATTCTCTATTCATGTAAATTTGGAATTTTGAACAAAATTCCTTTAGTATTCAAAAAGTAAATTTAAAATGTAAAAAACATATTCTTTTTTTTTCTTTCTTTTAAATAATGAAAATATTCAGGCCGTGTTCACCACATCATCTAATAAGACACTTATATTAAAACAAATAAATAAATAAATAAATAAATAAATAAAAACTAAAAAAAATATTTGAAGGACATAGTTAGATCTTAAGCGGAATGGTAGCTTAATTCTGTTTTTTTTTTTTTTTTTTTTCTATTTAAAGTACATGCATTACATTTAATAGGAATTTAACAAACTGGTTTCAGTCCTTCAATTTCACTCCTTCATTATTTTGGTTAGAAAGATCGTCCGTCGGCTTCAACATATTTCCGATTTTCAAAGAGGTTCAAAGCCGAATTAATGAATAAATGCTGTTGGAAACTTTGTGTGTAACGGCAAACAGGGAATTCATTTTTGGCATTTTTAATCATACTCTGCACTCATAAAATAAATTCCTATTGGACTACATCTAAACAATATTTACAATATTTTTCCATGGGCCAAACATATTTTTGTTGATTCAAATTTATTTCTTATATTAAAAAAGTACTGTTGATCGAAGAATTTTGATAAAGGATTATCGTAAATTATTTATAGAAGAATCCACTTACCGGGTGTTCCAAAAATTATTGATGCATTTTAACTCTCTATATCTACCGACAGTACTTATAAGTACCATTAAAATAACTTATTATAAAATTCTTTTAATACGTCAGTTAGTGGTAATACAGTTTAGAATGAGTTACAGATACATTACTTTATCTTGTTCCAAAAGCATTATTGATTACACAAAACAAAAAATATTTTTAAAAGGATGATTTCTTTTGCCTTTGTATCTTTTCAGCTTTGTTGGCGCTGAGAGAGGGGAATGGGGATTTTTCATTTCGGAAATATTTCTATATTTATATTGTAAGAACATCAATTTGTGCATTTTATAATTCAACAAAACACTAAGAAAATAATTAAAAATAAAAGATTGGAGTGGAGTTATAAAAATTGCACAAAATCCTTCTAAATTCAAATTTAATTCATCTAAAGGATGATTTCTTTTGCCTTTGTATCTTTTCAGCTTTGTTGGCGCTGAGAGAGGGGAATGGGGATTTTTCATTTCGGAAATATTTCTATATTTATATTGTAAGAACATCAATTTGTGCATTTTATAATTCAACAAAACACTAAGAAAATAATTAAAAATAAAAGATTGGAGTGGAGTTATAAAAATTGCACAAAATCCTTCTAAATTCAAATTTAATTCATCTAAAGGATGATTTCTTTTGCCTTTGTATCTTTTCAGCTTTGTTGGCGCTGAGAGAGGGGAATGGGGATTTTTCATTTCGGAAATATTTCTATATTTATATTGTAAGAACATCAATTTGTGCATTTTATAATTCAACAAAACACTAAGAAAATAATTAAAAATAAAAGATTGGAGTGGAGTTATAAAAATTGCACAAAATCCTTCTAAATTCAAATTTAATTCATCTAAAGGATGATTTCTTTTGCCTTTGTATCTTTTCAGCTTTGTTGGCGCTGAGAGAGGGGAATGGGGATTTTTCATTTCGGAAATATTTCTATATTTATATTGTAAGAACATCAATTTGTGCATTTTATAATTCAACAAAACACTAAGAAAATAATTAAAAATAAAAGATTGGAGTGGAGTTATAAAAATTGCACAAAATCCTTCTAAATTCAAATTTAATTCATCTAAATCCTACAATCCATCTAAAATCCTTCAAATATTTATTCAATGATTATGTAAATCTTTTAATTTAGTTTAAACAATTGCCTAAAATGCTTTTAAATGTAAAATTTTCATGAATTCATAATACGATAGATAAAGGGTTAAATTTCATTAACGTGCAAACGATGCATATATGAAAACACTCTTGCAGGAATATTATTTAAGATATCAGGAGTTTTCATTCTGCGATTCTCAGTGTTAGTTTCAAACAGCTGCGATAGATCGCGCATCAAGCAACAACCGCTAAATCCATTCCCGATTTTTCGGTCTCGCTCTTCTTTAATGCAAAAAAAGGAGTTTAAAATGTATTGAATGGATCCCGAAGTACCAAAATTTGGATCTGAACTAAGCACCAATTTCTCTCAGCACCACTATTGTTTGAAATTCGAACTAAAATAAAAAATCACAGTAAAATATTGTCTCATTACAACTTACATAACACATCTGATTTTTTTTATATATCTGTCACCGTTTGCAAGTTATTGAATTTTAAAATCCATCAGTCATTTTGGAGACACTCTGTATGTTTATACAATGCTTTAAATTTTAAATCTAAAATAATTAATAATTTTGATAACGTTTATTTATAATGGAACTAGTGACGTTATTTGAGCAGACCGATGGTATCGGCAGTGCCAAAAACTTATTTACATTTATTCTTACAATTATTTGAAATTACTATTGTATTAGTAATATTCTATTTATAAGAATTAGTAATTAATTCAATCATTTAAATCAAACAACTTATTTTAATAAAATGTGAGTGTGCCATTTGAGGAACCTGTTCAAAAATTATTCG
This sequence comes from Maratus speculifer, assembly GCA_964019185.1. Taxonomy (NCBI): domain Eukaryota; kingdom Metazoa; phylum Arthropoda; class Arachnida; order Araneae; family Salticidae; genus Maratus; species Maratus speculifer. Next base: position 384,804,420 of record OZ025294.1, read on the forward strand.
AATTACGTTTTATTCATCTATAGGCAATACGTACTTGTGTTTTGCAATGAAAAAGCAATTTTCACAAAAAAAATTATGCACAAGATATTTGGGCACAGTTAGTATTTGACTAATTCTCTAATAATAAGTAAATGGATTTTAAACAAATCCTTCCGGATTATTAAAATACTTTTGAAAGAAACTTGAATGAAAGTTTCATTACATTAACGCATAAAAACATTTATTCAAGTAAAAAATATTTCAATAACACATTTTTTTTTTAAATCTGAGAGAGAGATTTATTTGACGACGATTCTAGAAATGAAAGAGAAAAAAATCCACGGGGAAATTTTAATCTTCGAAACATATGGGCTGGATTCTTTTTTCCTGAATTTATTATATCTATTCAATAACAGTTATAAAAGAACCGATGGAAAAAATAAATTTGGATTTTTTTTTATGTATCATCGATATTACATAAAAAAAATTCTGCTAAAAGCTAATTTTAATTTTTATATTCGAGAATATTTCTCGTCAATATTTCAATATATTCTACGATTTTTATATGCTATACATAAAATCAGATTCCGAATATATTACAATATTGGGAATTGGATGATATATTACAGTAACACCTCTTCGGTCGTGCAGTTTCAAAATATTTTTATGTATTTGATTTGCACTGTAAAAAAAAAATCCGTTAAGTTTACGGCAAAAACTGCTGGCAGCAATGTTGCCAGAAGTTTTTTCTGTAAAAAATGCAGTAAAATTAGATGGAAATTTTTTATTGCATCTAATTTTACTGCAATTTTTACGTCAAAAACTGCTGGCAGCAATGTTGCCAGAAGTTTTTTCTGTAAAAAATGCAGTAAAATTAGATGGAAATTTTTTATTGCATCTAATTTTACTGCAATTTTTACGTCAAAAACTGCTGGCAACATCGCTGTCAGCAGTTTTTGCCGTAAATTTAACGGATTTTTTTCCATTCTGAAAATGTGCCGGAATTCTGAAAATGTGCCGGATAGAGTCAAAACATTTCAACGATTAAATAAAGATTTTTTTAGTTCTATAACAGTTTTAATCTTACACCTTTTAGCAATCAGATTACATTTTAAAATGAAATTTCTATATTAAACATTATTTGGAAGGCATGCATATTTTATAGAATATTTCTGTGTCTTTTATCATTAAAATTAACTTCTGTAGAAAAAACTAACAAACGAAACAGCCAAAAAGTTTATTTACTTAAGAGCCTATAAGCTACTAATCAGGGCCGTAGCTAGAAGTGAACGATAGGGGGGGGGGCTCAAGAGAATTTAGGGGGGGGGCTCATATTTTTTTTTCTCTCTCTGTCTGTGGCAGCAAGATAAATTTGTGCATATTCACATTGTAGGTACTATGTTTCTTATTAAACTGTTGTAATAACTTCATTTTATGCTAAGAAAAATACATGATGATGAAATTTTTGAGTGTATAACTGGTGTAAAAATAAGATTCATGTTAGCTTCAAATGTACAAATAAGATGAGGGAGAGTTGAAACACTTATTTTAGATACAATTTAGTAACTCTGCAAAATTGTGAAAAGATCTCGAAACTAAATTAGATTTTTGAACAGCATTTCAGAACAGCATTTTCGGAACAAAAATTCATTGAGTGACCGTGGAATCTTTTCTAGGGGGGGGGGGGCTCAAAATATTTTAGGGGGGGGCTGAGCTGCCCATAGCGCCCCCTTAGCTGGCCCTGCTACTAATGCGACGACACTCCAATGCTCATGTTAATCTAATGGTAAGGACCTTTACAAAAACCTCGAGGTAGAACCTCGTCGAACGTTGCCCCCCCCCCTTGGGAACGGAGGGACGACGCTTGGAAACGGAGATACGGACCGGGATAGGGTTTTTATTTCGGGGGGGGGGGAGGAGGTAGGGGGAGCATAGCGGATGGCAAAACGTTTACCTCTGGACGCTCCCCGACGCTCCGCTTGACCCCAGAGGAGATAGAAAGCATGGTCGCATGAACAAACAAACAGACAAACAAGCGTTTTCAGGATGACGATCTCGTCTTCTTGCCCCGGACTACCTGTTTATAAATATTCGTTTTTTTCCAAAAAGGAAGGCGATTATTTGACATTTATTCATGGTAATAGGAAGTATTTAAACTAAGTTACTCATAAATATAAAAGAGAAATAATATATCTTACCTGTAACTTTAGCAGAGCTTATTTTCACATGCATAAAAGTTACAACTTGGAAGCGGTAAACAATCAAATCTTCACAACAAACATAAAAATGGCAATTTCAGCGTCTGTATAATATTGTCACGAATTTTGTAAATAGTTAGTGTTTGTACTGTAAAATAATGTAAATAATCTTATTAAGCTCCATTCCTTTACTAATATTAGTTTTTGTTACATTGTCTCTGTTATCAAGCAAACTTGTCCATTATTTTCAGTGTATGTCTACGGCAGATTGGCAAAATAATAAAGATATCGCCAAGTTGGCGTCACTTTTGGCGATATATCGACAAGTTGGCGACAAACTTGGCGATTGTTGGCGATGGTAACCCTTTCCTCTCTATGGTAACCCCCCTTAGATATACTGATACATTGTTTGTTGTTCCGTGGATTTTTCGAGATGGTTCTAGAAATTTCCCGCACATGCTGCGAGCCTATATAAGAAGAGAAGCGATGCGAGCTATTATTATTATTTACCAGTCAGTCATTGAGTGAACAACGCGTTTGTTAAGCAAGTTTGCTTGAGTCTTATTTACGTTATTTTGAATGTGATTTAGTGTAGAGACGTTGTATAAAGAGTCTCTGGAACCTATATCTGCACTTATACGATAGATTTGAACAATTATTTTTGAATATCTAGAAATATTTGTGAGTTTCGAGGACTCTGTTGTTCTGAAGTTCTGTAAATAAATTATTTTCTACTTTTCTAAGAGCAAAGAGTTTGAAGTTGTCTAACCATAAGATCGAAAGAACCCTATATACGCTGCAACAATATTGTTTAATGAATGGCCGATAGGAAAGCTAGTAGTGTCCGGTTGATGCCGCCAGCTTGTGAAAATCTGAAAAATAAGGACTTTCGTCTTCTTACCCTGCTCTTCATTTTGTCCCAATCTCCACTAGATGTCAGAACTATGTGAATAGGATAAACAAGTAAGCTGAATTGACAAAATGATCTAGAATTTCTAATCTCTTGATTTCTGGGTGACGAAATGATACTGAATCGTTTCAGGAGTGAGATATTATCGCTTGATTTAGTGAATGGGTTTATAAATTAGAATTATAGTTATTAAAACTAATATCTTGTTTAAGCATTGATTGGAAGAGATTTTAAAATAAGTTTGGAAACGAGAAGATAGAAGAATACTCTTGAATTCTAGTAGGGTACTCCAGAACAGTCTAGCAAAGGGAACTAGAACTCATAAGTAAGATGTGGAACAATTTTATTCTAGAGCCACAATTTAGATTCGAAATGCCAGAAACTATTTTTTCAGTATCTGGTCATGGTATGTCGAGCTACAAGCTATAGAATTTGAAAAATAGGAATGGAAAAGCCGTTTTGAACCGAATTTTCCATTATGACATTGCAGAGAAGGAGAAAAACCCATTGATACGTGATAATAACACCATATAACTTTATGAGTATTTTTTTTATCAAAAAAGGGGAAAAACCATTAAATTCTAAAATAGTTAAACAGGAACCATTATAAGCTCTCTCGTGTGTCTGTCTGTCACAGCCATTTTACTCGCACACTAAGGGATGTGGAAAGTTAAAATTATCTGAAGTAAAAAATACTCAAGACTAACCTAGTTACATATTATGAGACTTTAAAAAAATATTATGACACTTTAAGAGTATATTTAAGAAAAATATAGAGGGGGGTAGCAAAGTTACTTGAAAAAAATCTTTTCTTTGTCTAACGTGAGAAATTTTTGTCGCCGCAAACGCCGAAATTACAAAAAGAAACCCCTTTTTTTTTTTTTAAGTTTTAGATTTTCAGAAATATCATCGAAAATGTAATGTAAAAATGTTTTCCGCTTCCTCTATCGTCGAACTTATTGAAACTAAAATTATGAAAAGATGAGGTATATTTGAAGTTAATTGTTTCAAGAAAAATTATAACGATGACCTTAGGTCGTATAGATTTTAAGAAAATCGTTTTTTTTTTTTTCTGTTACACAGAAATATTGATTTATGGTCGTTGAGCAAAGGTTTTGGGGGGCGCTGGAATTACCTATCGTCACAGAAGTGTAAAAGGATTATTGATAAAGATTTCCGAAAAAAATATTTGGCAATTAGGTGATATTTTAACCCTTAACCTTTCACTGCACCGTTTGCCACATCTGGCATATACCGGGTGTCCCAAATATGACTGATGAATTTTAAAATTCAATAACTTGCAAACGGAGACAGCTATTTAAAAAAATTTTGCAGCAGGGCTATGTACAATGTCAGGAGTTTTTTTACCGTAATTTTTTATTTCAGTTCGCATATCAAACAATAGGTGGCGCCAGTGGCGTAGCCAAGGGGGGGGTCCAGGGGGTCCGGACCCCCCCCGAAACTCGAACAAAGACCTGGTTTATTGAACCATGGATACAACAGTAAAAATGAATAAGACAGACACACAAAAGACATGAAAAATTCCGTTTTAGACAGGTGTTTACCTCAGAAGATACAAGTCGAAATTGTTTTTCGCCGGGACAATAAACTTTTCCGTTTTAGACAGGTTTTTATTATAAACCTTTTCCGTTTTCTAAAAAACATTAGCTATACGTACGTTAAAACGTGCTTACTCTATAGTACACCTGTGAAGACTATTACATTAATGAATTACTATAAATCTGTGAAATGACTTATCTCAAAGGAAAACAATCAAGATTACGCGGAAACAGCACTATATATTTATGCTTGCTAACGTTTGAAATCAGTTTAAAATGGAAATTATTCCAATTGTGACACATACTTGAATGTTTTTCTGTGAAAACAGTATCCTCTTGTAAAGGAAAATATTTTAATCTTCCGAGACGGAAGGATGACTACGGTTGTATACCCGCTTAGAGATCTGCACAGGCCGGACCGATTTCCATTAACGGCATTCGGACAGGGCCGGGCTCAAGCTTTGCTTGTGAAGACTCGGGCCGGGCCGGGCCGGAAGGGCCTGGTCACTAATCTTTTCGGGCCGGACCGGGCCTGGTCACTAATCTTTTCGGGCCGGACCGGGCCTGGTCACTAATCTTTTCGGGCCGGACCGGGCCTTATTTTTTTCCTGGAGTATAGGGCCGGGCCGAGACTAACTTATTATTTCCGTACGAACCCGAGACTGATTTCGTTCTTCTTAGTCTTCACGGACCAAAATAATCAGTTCCTCTTGAATCGTCCCATATGAAAATCCTTTTCTCGACGTGGAAAATTTTTTCATAAATCAGTAAAGTTTGGCTTGGTCCAAAAATTTTTGCAAAATAGGCATATACTTTAGAGTCGTCATTATCTACAATTAAACATTAGAATTTATTCTTTTTAAAGAATCGTAGATCACTAGGCGTCTTAAAATAGAATTAAACACATAAAAAAAACATGATTATGACGAAATTTTCGGTTAAACTGAAAACTGCAAATTTCTTTTATACTGTTCATTTATCCAAAGTGAATACAATAATACGCGAGAAAAAAAAACATATTAAACATTTACGTCTGCTAAGAAGGAAACGTATTATTTTCTTTCCAATGTCTTAGAAGAATTTACTTTCACCATATACCATTTTTTAGAATTTTTTTTTATGTATTAATAAAACTAATGATAACTGAAACATTTACATACAACAAACAAAGGTTCATTAAAAGCGTAAATATCGCAACCTATGGCACTTCTGCATAAATAGAGATTATAAACATGAAAGTAAAAATTAAGAAAAAAAAAAAAGATAAAGATAAATTTTTTTGGTCTGAACTCTTCCGTTAGAGTAAAGATCAATGTTCTGTAGAAATTCACCAGGGCCAGGCCGAGCTCGGGGTGAAATTTTAACTTTCGGCCCGGGTCGGGTTAGGCTAATATTTTTTTCGTTCGGGCCGGACCGGGCCAATATTTCTTTCGTTCGGGCCGGGCCGGGGCCTGGAAATTTCGGCCCGTGCAGGCCTCTATACCGGCTATTCCGTTTACATAAATGTACTGAAACCAGATGAAACGTAAAGCTTCTTTAGCTTGGACTTCGACGGGACCAATTGATGCCAACACTTAAGGGAAAAGACGAGTTTATATTAATAGCAATAATGGCACATTGGTGAATTTGGAACTCTAATTTTTGTTGAGTTTTTAAGGAGGAATATTATTAAACTCTTTAAATATGCTTCTTGCAATTATAAAAGTAACTTTATTTTTGGACTGTTTATTTGTTACCCACTTTGTTACCACCAAAGAACAGTGGGTAAAAGAACAACTATAAAAAAGACCTATATGTTAGTTCTATGTTCTATTATGGGAACTTCCTTAAAAGGTGACTGGTTACTAATTCTTTGTCAATGTTATCATGTAGTCTAATTGGATTAACCGTCGCCACAATTTTTTCAAGCCTTTCAGGCATAAAAAGGACAGCACGGGGCGGGATTTGAAATCTAATTTCAAGGATTGTACATGTGGTTAGGAAAATATTTTGTTTGTGGTAGGTGGAATATGTCGTCAAGAACACATATGATAGACTGTGAGAAATGAAGTGCGATTGGGAGAATGGAAGCAGGACAGGCATTCTCAAGAGTCCGTAAAGACTTAAATATAGCTAAAAGCGTCATGTCAAAAATCTGGCATCATTTTGAACGGCCGTACTGACCAACATGTTTTTATCAGTGCAACTGGGAATACCTATACATACAGAAATGAGGTAATTGATCCACTTTTCAAGTTGTTTAAGGTTTTAATCATAAGATTTGGAATTTTGTTTATTAATGGTCTAGAAGTGCTACTAACCCATAATGGGTCTCCAAAGTGTCTCTTCAAAAGTTGCAGAAATCTCACCCAGAAAAAAGTCTGTTTTCAACATTACCTTTCACACCAATTACCGTAATTTCCGGCGTATAAGCCGCAGAGGAAACAACTCTTTTTCGACCCTGAAATTTTATTTAGGAACTGTAAACACGTATTTATCGCGATCTAAATTGTTGCATTTTATTTTTAAAATTTTCTGGGTCGAAAAATGATTGTTTGATCTGCGGATTATACGCCGAAAATTACGGTACAACTTGTTGAACACCCAGTTTAACGTTGTTTCAAAAATTTCAGGGTGGCAATAAGAATGTTGCGTATGGAGAAGGTCGCGGGCTACATTTTGTCTTTCACAATGAGAAATGGAAAGCATAAATTGAAGTTAATTCACGGACCAGAGCCCGGAGCTTACTGCAGAATTTGGAAAATGCTTTAAAACTGCTTTGAACCATTTAAAATTGATTCAGAAATACAGCAACAGGAACCACCATAATTATTATTTACGCAACATACTTCCAAAAAAGTGCTAATCAATCACAAATAAATTTATTGGAAAAATTTAACTTTCTTAATTTGATCAGATGTCGAAAGCAACTATTAGATCGAATATATGATATCAAAAATGGCGAGAGACAAGACATGAAATACTGAAACCCAAAAGCAGAGATGTATAATAAAGACGCATGCATGTATGCTGTGCGCAGAAAATTTTATGAAATTTGAAGAAAATTTTAGGATAAAAAAAATCTTTACTTTTGTAACTTTTTTCTAGTACCAAAAAATTAAAATTATTCCCTCAAATCTATATGCAAATTATTTACTATTAGCGCACAATTAAAAGCATGGCCGATATTCGAATTTTCCGAAAATTTAAGACATTTGATGTCGAAAACTTTAAAAATTCATCAGTCAAAAATTTCGGACACCAAAAATAGCGAATTTTGTCGTAAAAAATCCACTTCGTCAATCGTTCGCAGAAATAAAAATCTCCAATTTCGTCAAATTATTAGGGAAAAACACGAATTTAGTCAAAGTTCCGTGGCAAAAGCACGAAATATCGTCGAAGGATCAAGAAAAACATAAATTTCGTTAAAGAATAGCGAACCCCCCCCCCCCCCCCCCACAAATTTCGTTAAAGGATTTCGAAAAAAATCGCGAATTTCAGCAAAGAATCGCGTAAAAAACACGCATTTCAATAAAAGTCCGCGTAAAAAATTCTTATTTCGACAAAAGATTGCGGGAAAAAAGCAAATTTCGATTAAGGATCAGACAGAAAACGCGAATTTTGACAAAGGACCGCCCAAAAAAACGCGAATTTCTTCCAAAGAGCGCACAAAAAATGCGAATGCCATCAATGAATTCCGCAAAAAACGCGAATATCGTCCATGAAATCTGCAAAAACTGTGTATTTCGTTCAAGAATCCTGTAAATCTGTGAATTTCGTCTATGAATCGCGTAAAAAACGCAAATTTCGTCTATGAAATACTTAAAAAACATTAATTACGGATTATAGATATTCGGTTCGATAGTTACTATTTTAACAGATTCTACTATTCATATAACATAAAATAGTATTTTTATATAAATACACAAACTTGAAACCTGCGTATTACAGAATTCTTCATTAAACAGAAATGTTCCATAAAGCTTTCAAATAAAGAATACTATACCATTACACTTGCTAACAGGAAAACCTGTGTAAAACGGAATATGTAATCAATATTCGCCATTTTATGCTGACAGGTTTTACTACATATATATAAGTGGAAAGAAAAATTTTGGACCCCCTCCGAAACGAAATCCTGGCTACGCCACTGGGTGGCGCTGACGGCGATTAAAGGCCAGGTCGACGCTTCACTCAACACTGATCACCTGGCCTTCAATCGCCATCAGCGCCACGTATTGTTTGATATGCGAACTAAAATAAAAAATTAAAAAAGATAAAATTAATTAATTTAAAGCCATTTAATTGCAAAATATAGCAAATTAATTATAAAACGCGCTCTTCAGAGAGCACGTTATACATTTTATGCAAATTCAATAGCTATTTATTCCAGTTTTTCACATTCATTGTATTTGTAATTTTTCTGTTTACATTGTGCGCTTATTTAACCGATATTTGCAGCCAATAGTATGCGAATATTTTGGTTTAATTGGAAATATTGCCAATAAAACGCCAATACTGTACAAATTTTGGTGTTACATTGGAAATATTTCCAATGAAAATCCAATATTTAACCAATATTGGCGTTTAATTGGCAATATTTCCAATTAACCCCAATATTGGCATAATATTGGCTGCAAATATTGGCTAAAGGAGAGCAAAATGTAAACACCCCAATATTAGAGCAATATTTCATGCCAATATTGCGCCATTGGGCCAATATTGCTCCAAGATATAGCCATATTGGTCCAATATTTTTTGGCTACTGGGGAAGATTTACTGCTTTTATCTTTCACATTGATGGCACTGATGCATTTACAATGTCGGACAGCGGATTTGTTTTTAAAACGAATTTAGCCAAAAAAATATATATATAATTTCAGATAAAATGGGGTGAGCTTTATCCCACACGTGTGCTACTGTTACAAAAACAGGCGTCTATGTGTGTGTACGGGTTAAATTCTTTCATTTTGTTTTAGAACTTGATTCAGCAAAGCGTTGCCTTTTCAAAAATATTCTGTGCCATGTACCATAGACTGGCTGCTCGTGACATAAGCAATCAGCATTTCGATTATGTACTAAACAATTTCAAAATACATTTTCCCCTTCAATTCTTTCATAACTCTGTTCGAATAGATGCATTGAAGTCGGATAAAAAGATTTCAGTCCACATCTACCGAAGATTAAAGTTTTCTTCTGGGATTTCATTCTACTTCATCTTAGATTCGTCGGCATCTGAATTTATAAAAAAAAAAAAGTTATTGAAATATATTTTACTTGAATAAACGTTTTGTACGCCTGAGAGAAATATTTTTTTATCCGCGTTTTATTGAAAAGGATTTTAATAATCGTAGAAAGGTTTATTGAAATTCTTTTTAGTTTCATAAGCATGTAATATATTTGTATTCTCATCTTCTTTGTAATAAAAAAGAGCGTAATTTTATAACATTTACAAATTAATGCATTTTCACTAAAATCACCAGTGCAAAATAAAATAAAAATAATAAAATAAGGGAAAATAAAATGAAATTTCTAGCAGATATTTATTCAAAACAAAACAGAAAATGTTATGCTTTTTTCTAATGTTTTTCCTCTATCTCTCCTTGGAACTTCAATTTAAGCTATTTTTAATTTTAAAATTAAAAACAACATGAATACTTAGCTAACAAAAAACCGCAATTATTTTGCCACATTACATTAACGTAATATATATATAGATTTTGTAACATTCTTTTGTCATCAAGTTATCCCTTATTTTCATCATGTTCCATGTACAACCAATGATAATTGATTATTTTTCAAGTATACTATTAAAAATATAGTGATGAAATAACTCTGATTTTAAAGATTATCAAATTTCTGACAAATAAAAATGATACCGTAAAATGGGGTGAATCGGAACACTTTTCAACTTTAACGTTAAAAAAAAGCAACAAATGATTTTTTTTATTTTTTTATTTTTCTACCAGAAACTTTGGTGTTGTTTTGATCTTTACTTTTTAAGCAAAAACGAAACATTTTTACTGTTTATATATATATTATTTATTTTTTTAATGGTGTTCCGATTCACCCCGCAGATAGGGGTGAATCGGAACAAATTCTATAATCTTTATTTATTCCGATTCAAACTTTAACAAGGTTAATAAAAACATGTAATAATGATAAAAGAGGAATAGGAACACGTAGTTACTGTGAAATCAAGCCTTTATTTTATGTACAAGTAATGATATGCCTTTTTAAAAATTAGAAAACAAATTTTAAATCAAGGAAAAGTAAAATTTATTTTAAGAAATTATGTTCGGATTACAAAAGTAGAATTTAATACAAATTTAGCCCAGTTCTGTATTATCCTTTACTAGTAGTCATTGGGTCAGTGTATCTATTGAGTAGCCCCAATCGCTGGATGTATTAATACGATCTACTAATAGGCCCTCATCTCCAGCCCTTAGTACTGTTTGCATCCCTCTTTTTTTATTGGTTTTTCATTTTGAGATGTTTGTGTAATCTTGTGGATGTCAGAGAATAATTCTGTCCAGTTTTTCTAACTAATTTTCTATTTTTAAATTCTTTTATTGTGTGTTCTATGTCTGTTGGATTAGGCGTTGACTTTTTTGTTTAACGAAGTAATTTATTGGTACCTTTAAACTCTTCAAGTAATTAGAATAAACAAAATATTGTTACAGTACATATTCATACATATGTTTTCATATATTACATGAAACTATTACTGTATAGAAAAATAAACCATGAGAGAAAACGTGTTCCGATTCACTCCGTAAATCTTAAACCTCTGATGTTACAAGACATTTTTCATTTATTTCTTATGTAGTTTAGAAATAAGTAAAATTTAATGCAGAATATCGTTTACAGGTCTATCATTAATTAAAAATTCCCTCTCTATACTATACTTACATATAAAGTTTTGAAGACGTTAAAAAAATGAGGTTTTTGAGGATCCCCTTGAAGTTTTTTTTTATATACCCCATTATTTGTGCCAACGTGTCAAAACTGAATTTCGCAACTCTTAATGTTATTACCTTCTTATAAAAAAATTGGCAACTAAAAATATCATCACATATATTTATAATGAATTTATTTGTATGACTGGGAAGTTTCGTTCCTATTCACCCCGCTGTTCCTATTCACCCCATTTTACGGTACATAAACGCCTATGATGCGTTCTGATTGGTCAAAAAACCTGACTTTAAAAACTGTGGTAGTTTTCCACGATTTTTTTTCTTCTCCCCCCCCCCCCTCCCACTCAGAAATTTAGATTTTTTTTTTTACTAAAATTTAAGCTTTTAGTTAATCTTAAGATTAGTTTAAAAAAACCTTTTTCAATTGGTCATTGTAGTTTGTTAAATTACAATTTTTTAGCACGGAATTAGCTCTGTATAAATATTATTTGGCAATCCCAATATACAGCATGTCTCCAAAAATTTCTAACGCACTTTATGTTTTTTTTAAGGGTTCCGTTTCATAAACTATGCTATATGGAAAACTCAAATAAGGGGAAACAATAAAGAATATTGATCCACATATTCACACATTATTAAACTTTTACAAATATATTTAGGAGAATGGTAGAGGGGCTAATTAAATTACTTGAAGAAAAAAAATATTTTTTTTTGTATATCGTTTTTGGTATCTTGTATAAACTTTCTTTACGCTGAACTCAAAAATGTATTTCTTTTAATTTTAGGTACTATATTTTGAGAGATATCGTCGAAAATATAGCGCAAAAATATGTTCACCCTATCTAATTCCGATTCTACTGAAACTAAAATTATGAAAATAATAGGTTATAGATGTTTCTGTACACTCTGCATGAAAACTACCGCGATTACTATAGATCACTTAGTTTTGAAAAAAGCACATTTTTTCTGTTACATACAAATTTCGATTTGTGGGCATTGAGGATATGTGTTCAGAAACATTGGAGGAACCTATAGTAGCAGAAGTATATAAACATTGTTGATAATTAATTTTGAAAAAATTCTTCGGTAATTAGCTGAGATATTAACCTTTAAAAACAGGGACGCTCTTGACATAAATAATGTTGTGGGTGGCATTCTTTGCATACTATCGGCTTTTAAAGCACATATAACAACTTTTAATAATATATTTATTTAATGCAATACCTAATAGAAGTATAAAAGCAATAAACTTCATACTGTTGCAAGCATACTAATTTAATTAGAATTAATCGCTTAAATCAGGGTTCGTACGCATAAAAATTTAAATATATATATAGATCAATTTTTGTGCCAGGATTTTTTTAAGCATTATTAGCCTTTTTTACTGCAAAACGATCCTTACTTCTGATAAAGCAGTCACTACGTTACGAAATTTCTGATATTAAAATGTCTAATTTTTATTTAATTCCTACTGCATGCGAATTTTCATAAATACTATGAAATTCGTGACAAGTTGTATTGAATGGGTCTCTCATTACGATTCTTGTGTATTTAAAAGTTAAGTAAATACATATTTAGAAGAACGGTTCACTGATCAAAGCTACTTTGCAAAATCGCGAGCTCTTTTCTACATAAGCTTCTTTAGCACAATGCCAAGTCGAACAATATTTTTGTGTTAGCTACACTGGAAAAAGACAAGGTTATTACTACGCTGAATTTGATTTTATGAAATGCCAAATGAAGTTTAAATATGCGCTAACTTTTATTCTCAGACCGAGTTAAGTACCTTATAAATAGATAAGAATGATATAAAAAAAAAATTACAGAATAGCAATATCTGATATTATTTAGGCTTCATATCTCTTTGAACTTTTATCGTATACCCATTCATTCTTTTCTAGTACATACGGCTATAAGAATAATAGACTTATTCTTCTTTCAACAACGATTTTCTTTTAGTAATACAGTTATCTCCTTCGCGATGAGGAGACTTTGCTTCATTTTAATGTTTAGCTATGAGTTTTCAAAACAGAAAATTGTGAATTGTGAAAATGCTCCAATTAAATAAGGTAAATTTTACAATAAAAAATAACTGGTAGGAATAATGACGGATTCAGAAAATTTTAAATGGCTTGTATACCAATCGCTCGTCACCAAGAAGTTAATAATACGTACGTTTATAGTACGAAATTCTTTGAACGCGAGTAATACTCGCACTTAACTGTTTATTTTTAAAGCTTGTTAATGCATGAGTATTTCAAAATTATTTTAGTTTTTATTCTCTGAATATGAGAATATAAATAACGTAGAAGTATATGGGGAAAAAATATTTCAAGAAATTCTCTAACGATTTTTAAGGCCCTTTTGTATGAAAAAAATGGGAATAAAAAATTGTCAAATTGATGTGCAAAGAGCTTTTTTCAAATGAAATGTATTTCAATTACTTTTTTTTTTTCAAATCTTACTAAGGGACTTCTCTACCGGTAATTCTAAAGCAGAGAAAAATGGAAGAGACAAATTAATCTTTAGAATAAGTGGATTAGTTAAGCTCTTCTTCCCATTTCTTTCGTTTTTTTTTTTTTTTTTTTTTTTTTTTTCTTTAATGACAAACGTTTTAGTTTAATCATTCCGTTTTATTACAAACTTTCTACTCTATATTAAAATTAAATATTATTAGATAATGCCCGTCAAGATTTGACGGTAAATAGCTTTAATATTTCATCAAAAAAATTCTTGAATTTTTAATTAGTTGCTTTTAAATTTGTCTATTCAAATTGTGATGAATTATTGTATTAGAAAAGTGATTTCTATATTTTTTAAGACGATAGATGGTCTAATCTATTCGATGAAGTAAAATAGTTTTAAGTTTATAATTTACAGCTAATTATGTTTGTATTTTATCAGCAATTTAACTAAAAATACTGTGTAAGGTTTTTTTTTTTTTTTTTTTTTTTTTTTTTTTTGCTTACTACGGCCTATTTTCTTTCTGCCCCCCTCTCAAATAACAATATTTACGCCACCATTTAAAGCTGAAATGACTTTCATTTTTATCTGTCTCATTGTCCAAAATCCTAAATTTGAAATTTGATGTATTTATAATATAATTTTTTTATTACTCGAATTTTCTTATACATTTTTATACATCTTTTCAAATATTAAATCATATGTATCAATGTAATTTATTTACAGCTGTTATACTAATATTTTTATTTTTTTTCCTTTTTTTAATGAATGACAAACTTTTCTTTCTTACAGACATTCATATTCTTGATAATGGTAGAAAAAATGTAACGAAAATTGTAGATCAGGTCAATTTACGTAACTGATAATTGCATGTAAAATATTTTAGGTTAAGTATAAAATAATTATGAATATAAATATAAAATAATTTTTTTTCAAGATAGTGTTCAATGTTAAATTTTGTTCAATTATAAAGCATTCAAATAATAATAATAATAATAATCCTAAAACTTTTCTTACTATTAAAATATGTTATTATTGAAATGAATTATCGACAAAAGTTCTACACAAATCATTTTACCGGCTTTGGATTCGAACCTGCATCTCTACATAAACTCAAAGCTTAAAACAGCTGCGTTTTTCCCCTCTACGCTACCACGAACAAGCTGAGCATTTTCTATAGTGGAGAAATTCTAGAATCAGTTGACGCATGCGCAATTGTCTGGAATTTGGATTTGGATTTTACAGAAAGTGTTTTGTGTTTTAATGTTTATGATAACTTTTTTTTTTTTTTTTTTTTTTTTTTTTTTTTTTTTTTTTGATATATTGATATTAGCTGCAACTTAAAATGCTAACATTTCCAATCTTCGTGTGTAACGGCAATTTATAAGAAGGATTACCAGTCGAACTTTTAGCCTCAGATCGTTGAGTTTATCTTCTATGTGTAATACGACACCTTCCGAAATCAACCATATTTTTGAATTGTTAATAACACTGAAAGAGACAAATAATAACTTTGTGATAAAAAGAAGAGCTTGTTTACAATAAGATCGAATAATTATATTTGAGATGCAAACACATTTAAAACTAAATTTCTAGCTGTAAATTGATATTTCAACTGAGCGAGGATTTCTACGCATGTGCAGCGCGTCACTCCAAAGGCAGACTTGTACTTATGTACTACGCATGCGCATACGTGAAATTTTAATTGAAATTTGTGGCTAATTAATAAAATTTTTGAACAAACAAATGAACGATAACAAATCTGCGGCCAAATACCTTTCATTTAAAAAAATGGTGTGATTTGATGCAGTAGTTTGCTCTCACGGGCTGTCGAAAGGAAATTCTTAGCGTTTTAAATATATAGATGTATAATGTATAAATACCGATAAACATATAGAAATATTGACGTGAAACATTCTCAAATATACACATTAACATAATCTATTAGCAGAAAAAGATTAAATATAATCTGTATTTAAATAAATCCAAATAGCTTTGACCCCATAAATTCTTTTCTAGCTGGTTTCAAATTCATATTTTAAATCGATTTTAAAAAAAGAAAAAAGAAAAAGAAAACGTCAATTTAGTCCGTATGTTCAAAGATTAAGTTTTCTTGTAGATCTTTTTTTTTTTTTTTTTTTTTTTTTTTTTTGTTAAGAACCGCTAGTATTTAAATCTTTTTTTTTAGATTAAATAAATAATAATGTTATTGAAATATATTTCGCTTGAATAAGCGTTTTTTATATTTCAATGTATATTTTTTTTCAAAAGGTTTTTAAAAATATATAAGAATCTATTTAAATAATTTTTACTTTTCTACACATGTATTTGTATTTCCATTTTATTCAATGAAAATTGAGAATAATATCAAATACATACGTATTAAAGGATTTCAACTACTACCTCCAGCATTAAATTTTGAGTTAAAAAAAGAAAAAATGTTTCGCAGATGCATCTATAATACTGAAATCTGAGAGTTTCTTTGCATTGTATAAAAAACTCTTCTTAAAATATGGAATGTTGAAACGATAAAATAAATGCTAGTTTTTTTAGTTGTATCAAAGGATTTCTTGATAACACATGAACAAAACTTTCAATATAACAAACTTTGAAATTGCCTCTTACATTAGTCTTTTTTATTCTGCCCGTTACAGTGGTGAAAGACGATGAAATACGCCAATACACCATTAATACATTAAGTTTTTAAGAAAGATTTTCTGCTTTAAAAGGAGTTGAACTCCAAAATTTGTTAATAAACGTTTTGTTAGATAACAAATTTTAGATTTTTTTGTAAAAAGCGCAATTTTTTTTTCATCGATAAAGATATTTTAAGTTTTAGTATGATGACTTCAATTGAAGTTCGTTTATGCATATGTATTTCGAGAGCTTTTTTTATTTTAAGAGCATAAAAATACAAATATCTTACTTGCTTATAAAGTAAATTTGATTTCAATAAATATTCCAGTGATTTTTAAAACACATCTGAAAGAAGAAAAAGAAAATTAAAAAATCACGTAGACGTGAAAAATATTTTTTCAAAGGAAATACATTTCAATAGTTTTACTTTTCAAATCGCAGTGAGAGATTTCTGCGCTAAAGATTTTAAAGCAAAGAAAAATCACAGAGAAAAATTAATCTTTACAATAAGTGAAGTGGTTAAACTCTCTCTCCCTTTTTCTTTCACCTTTTTTTTTTTTTTTTCAACTTCAATGAAAAACGTTTTAGTTTAATCATTCCATTTTATTACAGGCTTTCCACTCTATAAATTAATTAAATGATATGTATAATGTATAAATATTATTACACATATAGAAATATTGACGCGAAATATTCTCAAACATACACATTAAAATAAGCTATTAGCTGAAAAAAGATTAAATATAATATTTATTGCGTATTTAAATAAAGTCAAACAAATTTTTCTCCTTCAGTTCTTTTATATTTGGTTTCAAATTCATATGTTAAATAAATAAAAAAAGAAACGGAATCATGAAGTTAAATCATATGTGTCAAAAACTAAATTTTTTTGTGGAATTTTTTTTTATAAATGTTTAGGACCAGCGGTATTTAAAATTCGTCTGAGATTAAAATTTAAAAAAAATGTTATTGAAATATATTTCACTTGAAAAAAAGTTTTTATTTTTAAATGTATATTTTTTTCCAAAACGTTTATAAAAATATAAAAGAATCTATTTAAATCCTTTTTAGTTTTCCTGACATAGTATTTGTATTTCCATTTTATTCAATGAAAATTGAAAATAATATCAAATAAGTTCACTTTAACGTATTTCAATTACAATCATCAGCATTAAATTTAAAAAGTATATAGAAAAGCATCTATAGTACCGAAATTTGAGAATTTGTTTATATTGTATAAAAACTTCTTAGAATATGGAACGCTTCAGGATAAAAAATATATACATATATATACTAGGTTTCTCTCGCAACCAAGGATATCTTGATAACATATGAAATTTTAAACTTTAGCTTCCAAATGTATAATGTTAAATTTTGTAATTTTTAATTATATTTCTATAGTAATAGCAACAATATTACTCAATTATGATGATAAAAGAAGAAATAAATACATGTATTACATGTCAGGGGACCATTACATGTAGTACATGTATTACCAAACTCGACCAAACTGGTCGCCAACATAAACAATAGAAATTGCTTTAGGAAATAAATAAACTAGCAAAAGCCATGCTTTGTTTGGATTCGCGAAGCCTTATTTTATAAAACAGATATTTGAAAGTAACAATATTTTTTTTTATTATTATTTTTGCATCTTTATTAAACAAAAACGTTGTTTTATGTTTTGGCGCATCTTAATTTTTTATTTATGATGTAAAACTGGCATAATAAGATATTTTCGAAGCAAACTTTTACAATTTTTTTTTTTAAATTTTCAACTAAAAGCTCTTTTAAAGATGTTTTTACAATTTCAAGTAGCCACTGGTGTTTTTTAATTGTTTGAAATATGCATGTTTCCAATCTTTGTAATCAACATCCGATAATCTTTGATAGCTATTTTAGAATAATATATTTGAAGAAAGCTTGAAGAAAGTTACTTCTTCAAAATCCTATTTTCTGGAAAAAACATTTGAAATCTGCTTTCGTTGATACTATGAATTTTTAACTGTAAAACATTTTAATTTCTTCGTTTTTATACATGTTAGCGTATGAGAATTGCTGTAATTCTCTCCGCGTGGGAGAACTTTTTACTTTCTGCGAATGGCAACTCAATTAATGGAATTACCTTTTAACGAAGCGCTCTCTCATTCTCGCAGTGACGTTTTCACGAATAATTATTGTTGTGTTTGCGAACTTATTAAAGTCTTATTTTTCTATAAAATCCTTCTGATTAATGAGTCGATATTATTTAGCCACAATACGACCTTCGCAAAAATATTTATAAAGAGCTTGAACCAACAACTTCACGCAGATCTTTTAATTTTTCATTTATATAACAAATTTAAGAATTAATTTTATTTGTTTACAATTATTTTGTTGCCAGTTTACAAAAAAAAAAAAAAATCCATAATACAATTCTTTTAAAATGTTTAAGTGTCATCTGTGCAAACGATTTTGCGGGATAATGAAAACATGTTTTATTTAATAAATTAATCATGATTCTATCTATAATTATTTACTCCATGATTTAAACTTTTTTTTTTCTGAAAATATACGCGTTTCATTTTTACTTACCCATCATACGTAGTATAGGGTAAGTCTTGCAATCGTTTTGAAAATCGAAAAAAAATTTTTGACGGATTTACACGTTTTAGATAGTGGAGATTCCGAAAAACATATTTTCAGAAAAAAAAATTTGCCGTCCGTCTGTCCGTCTGTCTGTCTGTCTGTCTGTCTGTCTGTCAGTCTGTCTGTCTGTAAACGCTCTATCTCCCGAACAAATTGAGATAGAGACTTGAAATGTTGTATGTAGTTAATATGTAAGAAGGGGACGAACCCTATTTATAATCAGCAACCTCGATTATCCGGAACTATTTTTTTCGGACTCTCGAAAAATTCATTATGATGAAAGGTATATAAAAATTTTCGAATTTTTTTGTTCTAAGGAATGGACGTAAAAGGCAATAAAATAACACACATTTTGCATATAAAACGAAGTCGATCGGATTATTAGTTGCCGAGATATTTGTAATCTTGTTTTCCACATTCTTCGATTTTTCATGACCCTGTATTTCATTCAAATTTCAATTCAGAAGTATATTTTAATTTGAAATGAGACGCTTAATCCGACGCAGCTAATTGTTAGTTAATAGAATTACTATTTTTGGATTTATAAGGATGTTTCTTTTACGCAGTTCGGTACTACTTGAGTAGTTTGGCGTTTTATATAATTTGTCGAAATTGGTACATCAGCAGTTCTTTAATATAGCATTAGTATGCATATTAACAATATTTAAATTTTTTTTATGAATTGCAATGCATTGAATAAATAGTTTTCACATGTTTTATTTTCATATACATATCCATGATGGGTAAGTATTACGGTGGCCCCCAACGACTAGTTTATTTATTTGCTAAAATGCGGCCGTATTGGAAATGCATGCAAAATAAATTAATTAAAATAATAATTTTTTTAACGTTTTACTGTAAAAAAAATTATATTCTGCAAATCTACAGATCATAATTTATTTTTGTGTTTAATTTGAAGTTAAAATATTGAATAGTTTTTTTGTAAAGCGTACGACAAATTGTAATTTGAGTGGTCTAGTAGAGAATTCGCTTCGCTCATCCTAATAAATAAATATCAATTCAATCAAAAAACTAAGCGCAGGAAAAAACTGGGTTTAGAAAAATAAGAACGTGAATAAACAAATTGATTTGCATCATACTTTTATTACTTCTTTCAAAAAGGAAATACAAGTAAGAAAAATCATGCGTCAAGCATTGATTATGAAGCACTTTCCAACACTTAATGAAATCTTTAACAAAACTTTGTTATTTAGGGAAATAATAGTGTATAGCAAAATATACCCAAATATGTATTCCAGTACTTTTGAACAGCCTTGTATTTCATATGTCAGTTGATATAATGGGAAAATTTAGTTTAGCAAGAAAATACTTAGTAGCTTGAAATTTCTTTTTCAGCAATTCATACTATTAGATGAAAACATACTTGAATACTTTTGTTCAGCCCTGTAGTTTACATTGTACCTTTATTAGACGTCAGCATTAAGCTAAAATTTATTGTAAACTAAAACACTTTTAAAACAACTGAAATCACATTCTCATAAATCATCATTCTTAGGCGTCCATGTACCGAATTCTTTGCGTGCCCTGTATATCCTTTTATCTATATTCTGCAAACATTTCTCAGTAAATGGAATGAAGCTCAGCGTAAAAATGCATAGCTTATTTAAGAACCACGTTTAAATAATTTACGCTCATATTCAGTAACGTTGGTGAGCTCTTTTGGGTGGCCCTGTATATCAACTATAACATTTATACACACCATATAATGTGCATATATTTCTCGAAATACAAACGCGAATATCATAATTAAAATGCATTTCATCCTTCCATCAGCCATCATCGGACACATATACGGTACTTCGGAAAGAATATACTATTTGAAATCTTTTGCATGGCCCTGTAAATGCTATGTACTTCATATTATGCAAGACCGTAGCGTATAATTTATATTAAGCTTCAGTGACATATATCAATTTTATTATACATGAAAAAATTTAATATATTTAAAATATATCGCACACAATTCCCCATTTTACCATTATCTAATGGAATTCTTTTGTGTGGCCCTGTAAATGAATAATGGCTACATTTTCACCTTATATTTTATGGAATGCATATTTTAATATGTTTGACAGGCCATAACCTCTTTAAAATTCCTTGGAAACGATTTTTCCCAATAGGCCATAATGTAATGGGAAACTTTTGATTCGCCCTGTAGTTAAACTAATCATGGTAGAAACTTCATTTTCGATAGGACTTGTGCTAGGGTAAACGTCAATAACGCCCTAAAATTTCATGGCAATCCGAGTATATTAACGATTTTTCCCCATGGGCCGCAATGTAATGGAAAACTTTTGATTCGCCCTGTAGATAAACCAATCATGGTAGAAACTTCATTTTCAATAGGGTTCGTGCTAGGATAAACCGTATAACGTATAATAACGTATAAAAATTTCATAGAAATCATACGAGTATATTTACGGGAGTTAGAGCGCGGACAGACGGACAGACAAATCGAATGCATAAGCACTTTTCAACTTTGTTGGAAAGTGCTAAAAATTAGGGAATATAAACGATTGATCGATTAAGTTATGAAATTTTATAAATTTAATTATTAAAGGAATATTTTTCATTTTTTCAATATGATTATAGTAAAAGAAAGTTTCATTTTATGTTACGTTTGAAAATAAAAACTGTCAAGTCTATGAAATTTATGGGTACCTTAAAATACAAATCTGTTATCAATGAAGAAGAATATTCCACATCTTTTTTAATAAGTAAGAATAGGCAATTTTTTTCTCAAAATATATTCAGAACAATGGTTTTATAATTTATACTTTGAGCAAAAATGGGAACTTGTAGAAAATCAGCATAATGACGCAATAGCACTTTTTTAAGCATATATTGAAAAATCCGAAATTCTTTTGATAGCGCACACTGTCCTGTCGGAAATTGATTAATTCAGAAAACATTCAATTTATTCTGGGATGGAATAAAAAAAGATATGGAGATATCGGTTTTCGTTACCAGAGTTGCATGTAGTTTTACTTAAGTTAAAATCCCTTTAGGAGTTTTCTGATATTACTTAAAATACAATTTAAAGTACAGAACTTTTTTGTCGTAAAATACATAAATGGTAATAGTCTGTAATGTGAGAGGAATTAGAGTGAATTTTTTACGAAGGAATGAAAATACATCCTTAAATTATTTTGAATAGGTGAATGCGGCATTTTAAAAGTACAAAAATAAAGACATATTACACTGTCTATTATTAAAACATGAATAAACTTGTACGTCAGGTGTGGCAAATGAGGCGCAATCGTTGAGTAAATAATTTTGTAAATATCCATACCTGGGTAGAATAGTTCTTGCATTCTTATGCAATAATGCATGAGTAAAAAATGCATTACGATTATCTGCATTTTAACCCGGGAGAACTCGCTATGAGAATTTCTCTCACGGTGCCCAATTCTTTTCTTTTACTTTACAGTCACTAAATATCAATTTTGTTGTTTGGCTTAGTATTTTTTTCAAAAAAGAGATAAAGTAATCGAAATCACATTTTGAAATTTTATTAAAATGAAAAATAGTCTTAAAAAGGGTACGATGGAGAAAGAAAATCTCATGTGCGAGTTCTCGCGGGTTAAAGAACAGACATATCTGTGCATAACGCATATGTCATTCTGCGGATTTCAACAATTTTAAATTTTAAATAAAATTTCAGTTTTACGGTTTTTGGTACAACAAATATTTAATCTCCTAAACATTCTTCGTTCATTTTCGATTTTTACACCATTCTATAGGAAAGATATCTACTTTTAAATGCAATTTGTTTGAAAGCTGTATCTCAATTAGTTTTCGAGATATTAATTTTTTGTGTTTTTTAATATTTTTTATTTTTATTTATATATATATACATATTTTTGTTACAGTGGCAACAGAAATATTCTAAAAATACGATCATTACAAGTATTTATACAATTAAAATTTATGCTTTATTACTCCAGCAAGAGGAAATACCACAAAAAATTTTATGGAATATAAATCGATCAAATTGATCCAAGATTGATTGATCAAATTATAAAATCTTATGAATATCTTTATTAAAAGAATATTTTTTTTATCTTTCAGCACCATTATACTAAAAGAAATTTTCCTGTTATGTTCTATTTGAGTATAAAAAATGTCAAGTCTATGAAATATATGAGTTATCAAAAAAATTTGCCATCCACGACGAAGAATACTTCACACCTATTATAATAAGTAAGAATAAGCAATTTTTTCTTAAAATATATAGAGAACAATGGTTTGAAAAATTTATATTTTGAGCAAAATGTGAGCTTCAAGAAAATCAGCATAATGACCCAATTGCACTTTTTGCGCAAATATAGAGAAACTTGAAATTCTTTTGATATCGGGCACTTTCCTATCGGAAATTGAATATTTCACGTAACATTCAGTATGTTTCGGAATGGAATAAAAGGTGCTATGGAAATATCGGTTTTCTAAGAATATGAAAGTTACCAGAATTGGATGTAATTTTACTTAAGTTAAAATCCCTTCAGGTGTTTTTCGATATTATCTAAAATGCAAGTTAAAGTGTAAAACATTTTTGTTGAGAAATACATAAATGCGAGAAGAATTAGTAGGATATTTTTTTTTTAATGAAGGAATGAAAATACTCCTTCAATTGCTTTGGATACGTAAATGCAGCATTTTAAAAGTACAAAAACAAACAGGCATAAAATTGCCTACTATTAAAAAAAGTCTAAATTTGCACTTCAATTATGTCAAATACGGTGTCAGATTGTTCAGTAACTAATTTTGTAAATATTCAGATCTTAGTGAATTAATTTTTGTATTGTTAGAAAAAACACATGAGTACAAAATGTATTACGATTATATGTAATTAAAAGGACAAAAATATCTGTGTATAACTCATACGTCATTTTGCAAATGGTAACACTTTCAAATTTTAAATGAAATTTCAGTTTTACAATTTTCGGTGCTGGAAATTTTTTAACTTCTAAAAATCACACATTTTCAATTTTTAAACCTTCCTATAGGGAAAAGAATGGGCTTTTAAATGCATTTTGTTTGAAAGCTATATTTCAATTATGAATTTCTTTGTGGATTTTAATACATTTTTTTTTTTTTTTTTTTTTTTTTTTTTTTTTTTTTTTTGGTCATTGTAGCAACGGAAGTATTTCAAAAATACGAACCTCCCAAGTATTCATGAAATTAAAATTTAAGCTTTATTACTCCGGAAAAAAGGAAAATAAAAAATGTTCAGGAATTGTTTAAAATTAAAATTTTTAAACTTCTAAACATCACACATTTTCAATTTTTAAACCTTCCTACAGGGAAAAGAATGGGCTTTTAAATGCATTTTGTTTGAAAGCTACATTTCAATTATGAATTTCTTTGTGAATTTTAATACATTTTTTTTTTTTTTTTTTTGTCATTGTTGCAACGGAAGTATATGAAAAATACGAACCTCCCAAGTATTCATGAAATTATAATTTAAGCTTTATTACTCCGGAAAAAAGGAAAACAATAAAAAATGTTCAGGAATTGTTTAAAATTAAAATTTTTAAACTTCTAAACATCACACATTTTCAATTTTTAAACCTTCCTATAGGGAAAAGAATGGGCTTTTAAATGCATTTTGTTTGAAAGCTACATTTCAATTATGAATTTCTTTGTGAATTTTAATACTTTTTTTTTTTTTTTTTTTGTCATTGTTGCAACGGAAGTATATGAAAAATACGAACCTCCCAAGTATTCATGAAATTATAATTTAAGCTTTATTACTCCGGAAAAAAGGAAAACAATAAAAAATGTTCAGGAATTGTTTAAAATTAAAATTTTTAAACTTCTAAACATCACACATTTTCAATTTTTAAACCTTCCTACAGGGAAAAGAATGGGCTTTTAAATGCATTTTGTTTGAAAGCTACATTTCAATTATGAATTTCTTTGTGAATTTTAATACATTTTTTTTTTTTTCTTTTTTTTTTTTTTTTGTCATTGTTGCAACGGAAGTATATGAAAAATACGAACCTCCCAAGTATTCATGAAATTATAATTTAAGCTTTATTACTCCGGAAAAAAGGAAAACAATAAAAAATGTTCAGGAATTGTTTAAAATTAAAATTTTTAAACTTCTAAACATCACACATTTTCAATTTTTAAACCTTCCTACAGGGAAAAGAATGGGCTTTTAAATGCATTTTGTTTGAAAGCTACATTTCAATTATGAATTTCTTTGTGAATTTTAATACTTTTTTTTTTTTTTTTTTTTTTTTTTTTTTTGTCATTGTTGCAACGGAAGTATATGAAAAATACGAACCTCCCAAGTATTCATGAAATTATAATTTAAGCTTTATTACTCCGGAAAAAAGGAAAACAATAAGAAATGTTCAGGAATTGTTTAAAATTAAAATTTTTAAACTTCTAAACATCACACATTTTCAATTTTTAAACCTTCCTACAGGGAAAAGAATGGGCTTTTAAATGCATTTTGTTTGAAAGCTACATTTCAATTATGAATTTCTTTGTGAATTTTAATACATTTTTTTTTTTGTCATTGTTGCAACGGAAGTATATGAAAAATACGAACCTCCCAAGTATTCATGAAATTATAATTTAAGCTTTATTACTCCGGAAAAAAGGAAAACAATAAAAAATGTTCAGGAATTGTTTAAAATTAAAATTTTTAAACTTCTAAACATCACACATTTTCAATTTTTAAACCTTCCTACAGGGAAAAGAATGGGCTTTTAAATGCATTTTGTTTGAAAGCTACATTTCAATTATGAATTTCTTTGTGAATTTTAATACATTTTTTTTTTTTTTTTTTTTTTTTTTTGTCATTGTTGCAACGGAAGTATATGAAAAATACGAACCTCCCAAGTATTCATGAAATTATAATTTAAGCTTTATTACTCCGGAAAAAAGGAAAACAATAAAAAATGTTCAGGAATTGTTTAAAATTAAAATTTTTAAACTTCTAAACATCACACATTTTCAATTTTTAAACCTTCCTATAGGGAAAAGAATGGGCTTTTAAATGCATTTTGTTTGAAAGCTACATTTCAATTATGAATTTCTTTGTGAATTTTAATACATTTTTTTTTTTTTTTTTTTTTTTTTTTTTTTTGTCATTGTTGCAACGGAAGTATATGAAAAATACGAACCTCCCAAGTATTCATGAAATTATAATTTAAGCTTTATTACTCCGGAAAAAAGGAAAACAATAAAAAATGTTCAGGAATTGTTTAAAATTAAAATTTTTAAACTTCTAAACATCACACATTTTCAATTTTTAAACCTTCCTATAGGGAAAAGAATGGGCTTTTAAATGCATTTTGTTTGAAAGCTACATTTCAATTATGAATTTCTTTGTGAATTTTAATACTTTTTTTTTTTTTTTTTTTTTTTTTTGTCATTGTTGCAACGGAAGTATATGAAAAATACGAACCTCCCAAGTATTCATGAAATTATAATTTAAGCTTTATTACTCCGGAAAAAAGGAAAACAATAAAAAATGTTCAGGAATTGTTTAAAATTAAAATTTTTAAACTTCTAAACATCACACATTTTCAATTTTTAAACCTTCCTACAGGGAAAAGAATGGGCTTTTAAATGCATTTTGTTTGAAAGCTACATTTCAATTATGAATTTCTTTGTGAATTTTAATACATTTTTTTTTTTTTTTTTTTTTTTTGTCATTGTTGCAACGGAAGTATATGAAAAATACGAACCTCCCAAGTATTCATGAAATTATAATTTAAGCTTTATTACTCCGGAAAAAAGGAAAACAATAAAAAATGTTCAGGAATTGTTTAAAATTAAAATTTTTAAACTTCTAAACATCACACATTTTCAATTTTTAAACCTTCCTATAGGGAAAAGAATGGGCTTTTAAATGCATTTTGTTTGAAAGCTACATTTCAATTATGAATTTCTTTGTGAATTTTAATACATTTTTTTTTTTTTTTTGTCATTGTTGCAACGGATGTATATGAAAAATACGAACCTCCCAAGTATTCATGAAATTATAATTTAAGCTTTATTACTCCGGAAAAAAGGAAAACAATAAAAAATGTTCAGGAATTGTTTAAAATTAAAATTTTTAAACTTCTAAACATCACACATTTTCAATTTTTAAACCTTCCTATAGGGAAAAGAATGGGCTTTTAAATGCATTTTGTTTGAAAGCTACATTTCAATTATGAATTTCTTTGTGAATTTTAATACATTTTTTTTTTTTTTTTGTCATTGTTGCAACGGAAGTATATGAAAAATACGAACCTCCCAAGTATTCATGAAATTATAATTTAAGCTTTATTACTCCGGAAAAAAGGAAAACAATAAAAAATGTTCATGAATTGTTTAAAATTAAAATTTTTAAACTTCTAAACATCACACATTTTCAATTTTTAAACCTTCCTATAGGGAAAAGAATGGGCTTTTAAATGCATTTTGTTTGAAAGCTACATTTCAATTATGAATTTCTTTGTGAATTTTAATACATTTTTTTTTTTTTTTTTTTTTTTGTCATTGTTGCAACGGAAGTATATGAAAAATACGAACCTCCCAAGTATTCATGAAATTATAATTTAAGCTTTATTACTCCGGAAAAAAGGAAAACAATAAAAAATGTTCAGGAATTGTTTAAAATTAAAATTTTTAAACTTCTAAACATCACACATTTTCAATTTTTAAACCTTCCTATAGGGAAAAGAATGGGCTTTTAAATGCATTTTGTTTGAAAGCTACATTTCAATTATGAATTTCTTTGTGAATTTTAATACATTTTTTTTTTTTTTTTTTGTCATTGTTGCAACGGAAGTATATGAAAAATACGAACCTCCCAAGTATTCATGAAATTATAATTTAAGCTTTATTACTCCGGAAAAAAGGAAAACAATAAAAAATGTTCAGGAATTGTTTAAAATTAAAATTTTTAAACTTCTAAACATCACACATTTTCAATTTTTAAACCTTCCTACAGGGAAAAGAATGGGCTTTTAAATGCATTTTGTTTGAAAGCTACATTTCAATTATGAATTTCTTTGTGAATTTTAATACATTTTTTTTTTTTTTTTTTTTTTTTTTTTTTTGTCATTGTTGCAACGGAAGTATATGAAAAATACGAACCTCCCAAGTATTCATGAAATTATAATTTAAGCTTTATTACTCCGGAAAAAAGGAAAACAATAAAAAATGTTCAGGAATTGTTTAAAATTAAAATTTTTAAACTTCTAAACATCACACATTTTCAATTTTTAAACCTTCCTACAGGGAAAAGAATGGGCTTTTAAATGCATTTTGTTTGAAAGCTACATTTCAATTATGAATTTCTTTGTAAATTTTAATACATTTTTTTTTTTTTTTTTTTTTTTTTTTTTTTTTTTTTTTGTCATTGTTGCAACGGAAGTATATGAAAAATACGAACCTCCCAAGTATTCATGAAATTATAATTTAAGCTTTATTACTCCGGAAAAAAGGAAAACAATAAAAAATGTTCAGGAATTGTTTAAAATTAAAATTTTTAAACTTCTAAACATCACACATTTTCAATTTTTAAACCTTCCTACAGGGAAAAGAATGGGCTTTTAAATGCATTTTGTTTGAAAGCTACATTTCAATTATGAATTTCTTTGTGAATTTTAATACATTTTTTTTTTTTTTTTTTTTTTTTTTTTGTCATTGTTGCAACGGAAGTATATGAAAAATACGAACCTCCCAAGTATTCATGAAATTATAATTTAAGCTTTATTACTCCGGAAAAAAGGAAAACAATAAAAAATGTTCAGGAATTGTTTAAAATTAAAATTTTTAAACTTCTAAACATCACACATTTTCAATTTTTAAACCTTCCTACAGGGAAAAGAATGGGCTTTTAAATGCATTTTGTTTGAAAGCTACATTTCAATTATGAATTTCTTTGTGAATTTTAATACATTTTTTTTTTTTTTTTTTTTTTTTTTTTTTTTTTTTTGTCATTGTTGCAACGGAAGTATATGAAAAATACGAACCTCCCAAGTATTCATGAAATTATAATTTAAGCTTTATTACTCCGGAAAAAAGGAAAACAATAAAAAATGTTCAGGAATTGTTTAAAATTAAAATTTTTAAACTTCTAAACATCACACATTTTCAATTTTTAAACCTTCCTACAGGGAAAAGAATGGGCTTTTAAATGCATTTTGTTTGAAAGCTACATTTCAATTATGAATTTCTTTGTGAATTTTAATACATTTTTTTTTTTTTTTTGTCATTGTTGCAACGGAAGTATATGAAAAATACGAACCTCCCAAGTATTCATGAAATTATAATTTAAGCTTTATTACTCCGGAAAAAAGGAAAACAATAAAAAATGTTCAGGAATTGTATAAAATTAAAATTTTTAAACTTCTAAACATCACACATTTTCAATTTTTAAACCTTCCTACAGGGAAAAGAATGGGCTTTTAAATGCATTTTGTTTGAAAGCTACATTTCAATTATGAATTTCTTTGTGAATTTTAATACATTTTTTTTTTTTTTTTTTTTTTTTGTCATTGTTGCAACGGAAGTATATGAAAAATACGAACCTCCCAAGTATTCATGAAATTATAATTTAAGCTTTATTACTCCGGAAAAAAGGAAAACAATAAAAAATGTTCAGGAATTGTTTAAAATTAAAATTTTTAAACTTCTAAACATCACACATTTTCAATTTTTAAACCTTCCTACAGGGAAAAGAATGGGCTTTTAAATGCATTTTGTTTGAAAGCTACATTTCAATTATGAATTTCTTTGTGAATTTTAATACTTTTTTTTTTTTTTTTTTTTTTTTTTTTTTGTCATTGTTGCAACGGAAGTATATGAAAAATACGAACCTCCCTAAGTATTCATGAAATTATAATTTAAGCTTTATTACTCCGGAAAAAAGGAAAACAATAAAAAATGTTCAGGAATTGTTTAAAATTAAAATTTTTAAACTTCTAAACATCACACATTTTCAATTTTTAAACCTTCCTATAGGGAAAAGAATGGGCTTTTAAATGCATTTTGTTTGAAAGCTACATTTCAATTATGAATTTCTTTGTGAATTTTAATACATTTTTTTTTTTTTTTTTTTTTTTTGTCATTGTTGCAACGGAAGTATATGAAAAATACGAACCTCCCAAGTATTCATGAAATTATAATTTAAGCTTTATTACTCCGGAAAAAAGGAAAACAATAAAAAATGTTCAGGAATTGTTTAAAATTAAAATTTTTAAACTTCTAAACATCACACATTTTCAATTTTTAAACCTTCCTACAGGGAAAAGAATGGGCTTTTAAATGCATTTTGTTTGAAAGCTACATTTCAATTATGAATTTCTTTGTGAATTTTAATACATTTTTTTTTTTTTTTTTTTTTTTTTTTGTCATTGTTGCAACGGAAGTATATGAAAAATACGAACCTCCCAAGTATTCATGAAATTATAATTTAAGCTTTATTACTCCGGAAAAAAGGAAAACAATAAAAAATGTTCAGGAATTGTTTAAAATTAAAATTTTTAAACTTCTAAACATCACACATTTTCAATTTTTAAACCTTCCTATAGGGAAAAGAATGGGCTTTTAAATGCATTTTGTTTGAAAGCTACATTTCAATTATGAATTTCTTTGTGAATTTTAATACATTTTTTTTTTTTTTTTTTTTTTTTTTGTCATTGTTGCAACGGAAGTATATGAAAAATACGAACCTCCCAAGTATTCATGAAATTATAATTTAAGCTTTATTACTCCGGAAAAAAGGAAAACAATAAAAAATGTTCAGGAATTGTTTAAAATTAAAATTTTTAAACTTCTAAACATCACACATTTTCAATTTTTAAACCTTCCTATAGGGAAAAGAATGGGCTTTTAAATGCATTTTGTTTGAAAGCTACATTTCAATTATGAATTTCTTTGTGAATTTTAATACATTTTTTTTTTTTGTCATTGTTGCAACGGAAGTATATGAAAAATACGAACCTCCCAAGTATTCATGAAATTATAATTTAAGCTTTATTACTCCGGAAAAAAGGAAAACAATAAAAAATGTTCAGGAATTGTTTAAAATTAAAATTTTTAAACTTCTAAACATCACACATTTTCAATTTTTAAACCTTCCTATAGGGAAAAGAATGGGCTTTTAAATGCATTTTGTTTGAAAGCTACATTTCAATTATGAATTTCTTTGTGAATTTTAATACATTTTTTTTTTTTTTTTTTTTTTTTTTTTTTTTTTGTCATTGTTGCAACGGAAGTATATGAAAAATACGAACCTCCCAAGTATTCATGAAATTATAATTTAAGCTTTATTACTCCGGAAAAAAGGAAAACAATAAAAAATGTTCAGGAATTGTTTAAAATTAAAATTTTTAAACTTCTAAACATCACACATTTTCAATTTTTAAACCTTCCTACAGGGAAAAGAATGGGCTTTTAAATGCATTTTGTTTGAAAGCTACATTTCAATTATGAATTTCTTTGTGAATTTTAATACTTTTTTTTTTTTTTTTTTTTTTTGTCATTGTTGCAACGGAAGTATATGAAAAATACGAACCTCCCAAGTATTCATGAAATTATAATTTAAGCTTTATTACTCCGGAAAAAAGGAAAACAATAAAAAATGTTCAGGAATTGTTTAAAATTAAAATTTTTAAACTTCTAAACATCACACATTTTCAATTTTTAAACCTTCCTATAGGGAAAAGAATGGGCTTTTAAATGCATTTTGTTTGAAAGCTACATTTCAATTAAGAATTTCTTTGTGAATTTTAATACATTTTTTTTTTTTTTTTTTGTCATTGTTGCAACGGAAGTATATGAAAAATACGAACCTCCCAAGTATTCATGAAATTATAATTTAAGCTTTATTACTCCGGAAAAAAGGAAAACAATAAAAAATGTTCAGGAATTGTTTAAAATTAAAATTTTTAAACTTCTAAACATCACACATTTTCAATTTTTAAACCTTCCTACAGGGAAAAGAATGGGCTTTTAAATGCATTTTGTTTGAAAGCTACATTTCAATTATGAATTTCTTTGTGAATTTTAATACATTTTTTTTTTTTTTTTTTTTTTTTTTTTTTGTCATTGTTGCAACGGAAGTATATGAAAAATACGAACCTCCCAAGTATTCATGAAATTATAATTTAAGCTTTATTACTCCGGAAAAAAGGAAAACAATAAAAAATGTTCAGGAATTGTTTAAAATTAAAATTTTTAAACTTCTAAACATCACACATTTTCAATTTTTAAACCTTCCTACAGGGAAAAGAATGGGCTTTTAAATGCATTTTGTTTGAAAGCTACATTTCAATTATGAATTTCTTTGTGAATTTTAATACATTTTTTTTTTTTTTTTTTTTTTTGTCATTGTTGCAACGGAAGTATATGAAAAATACGAACCTCCCAAGTATTCATGAAATTATAATTTAAGCTTTATTACTCCGGAAAAAAGGAAAACAATAAAAAATGTTCAGGAATTGTTTAAAATTAAAATTTTTAAACTTCTAAACATCACACATTTTCAATTTTTAAACCTTCCTACAGGGAAAAGAATGGGCTTTTAAATGCATTTTGTTTGAAAGCTACATTTCAATTATGAATTTCTTTGTGAATTTTAATACATTTTTTTTTTTTTTTTTTTTTTTGTCATTGTTGCAACGGAAGTATATGAAAAATACGAACCTCCCAAGTATTCATGAAATTATAATTTAAGCTTTATTACTCCGGAAAAAAGGAAAACAATAAAAAATGTTCAGGAATTGTTTAAAATTAAAATTTTTAAACTTCTAAACATCACACATTTTCAATTTTTAAACCTTCCTACAGGGAAAAGAATGGGCTTTTAAATGCATTTTGTTTGAAAGCTACATTTCAATTATGAATTTCTTTGTGAATTTTAATACATTTTTTTTTTTTTCTTTTTTTTTTTTTTTTTGTCATTGTTGCAACGGAAGTATATGAAAAATACGAACCTCCCAAGTATTCATGAAATTATAATTTAAGCTTTATTACTCCGGAAAAAAGGAAAACAATAAAAAATGTTCAGGAATTGTTTAAAATTAAAATTTTTAAACTTCTAAACATCACACATTTTCAATTTTTAAACCTTCCTACAGGGAAAAGAATGGGCTTTTAAATGCATTTTGTTTGAAAGCTACATTTCAATTATGAATTTCTTTGTGAATTTTAATACATTTTTTTTTTTTTTTTGTCATTGTTGCAACGGAAGTATATGAAAAATACGAACCTCCCAAGTATTCATGAAATTATAATTTAAGCTTTATTACTCCGGAAAAAAGGAAAACAATAAAAAATGTTCAGGAAATATAAAAGACCGATCTATCATATTATAAAATTTTATAAATCTATTTATTAAAAGAATCATTACATCATTAACCGCATACTTATAATAAAAGAAAGTTTCCTTTGTTAGAAATGTTACGTTTGAAAATAAGAACTGTCAAGTCTATGAAATTTATCGATACTTTAGAAAAATACTATTATCAACGTAGAAGAATATTTCACATCTATTATAAATAAGTAAGAATAGGGAATTTTTTCTTAAAATATTTTCAGAACAATGGTTCGAAAAATCTATACTTTGAGCAAAATGTGAGCTATACGAGAAAATCCGTATAATGATCCAATAGCACTTTTTTGCGCAAATATAGAGAAACTTGAAATTCTTTTGATATCGCACATTTTCCTATCGGAAATTGAAATTTCTCGGAACATCCAATTTGTTCCGGAATGTAATAGAAGGTGCTATGGAAGTATCTGTTTTCTAAGAATATAGAAAGCTACCGGAGTTGGATGTAATTTTACTTAACTTAAAATCCCTTTAGGTGTTTTTCGATAATATTTAAAATTCAATTTAAAGTACAAAACAATTTTCGTTGTGAAACACATAAATGGTGATATTACGTAAAGTAAAAGTAGTCGGTAGGATTTGTGTGAAAGGATGAAAATATGTTTCTGCAATTATTTTAAACACACAAATGCAATGTTTTATAATTGAAAAAATAAAGACTTACTTAAAATGTCCACTATTAAAAACAATGGTTCTACATTGTATGTCAAACATGGCAAATCAGATTTAATCGTACTATAATAAGTTTAATAAATATTCAGATTTTTGTGCAATAGCTGTTGCGTTTCTAAGCCAAAAAATGTATGAATAAAAATAATTTACTGTACTACATTTTCGATTCAGTAACAGAGAAATAACAGGTGTACGTCCTAACAAGATTGTCATCAACATGCGAACTTAAAATCCTTACCTTTTAAGGAATATCATTAACATAATTATGTAGGATAGGATTTACTAGAATGAAGAAAATTTTTATTAATGGCATTTTAATTTTAGATTTGTTCTGCATAAAACTGAAAATGTCCGGACAAAATTCTGCATTAATTATGCAATGAAATTTACACCATTTAGTTGAATATCCTTTTCGCTGTTACAAAAAGATATTTTTGTAACAGCGTTATAAAAAGAAGCGCTGTTATAAAAAGAAAATTTTTTATAGTAAAAGTAATTTTTTGAAAATAAAAGTAAGTTATGTTATGTTTGAAAATAAAAAATTGTCAAGTCTATGAAATTTGTGGATACTTTAGTAAAAGAAAATCTGTTATAAATGAAGAAGGATATTCCACATCAGTTATAATAAGTAAAAATAGGCAATTTTTTCTTAAAATATATTCAGAACAATGGTTTGAAAAATCTATACTTTGAGCAAAATGTGAACTTCGAGAAAATCCATATAATGATCCAATAGCACTTTTTTGTGATAATATAGAAAAATCTGAAATTCTTTTGATATCGCGCATTTCCTTATCGGAAATAATAATCAAACAGACATCAAATTGCCTACTATTAAAAAAAAGTCTAAAATTGCATTTCAGTTGCGGCAAATAAGGTGCGAATGTTCAGTGACTGATTTTGTAAATATTCAGATCTTAGTGAAATAGTTTTTGTATTCTTATAAAATACATGAGTACAAAATGTATTACAATTATCTGTAGTTTAAAGGACAAAAATATCTGTGTAAAACGCATACGTCATTCTGCAAATGACGACACTTTCAAATTTTAAACGAAATTTCAGTTTTACAATTTTCGGTGCTGGAATTTTTTTAACTTCTAAATGTCACACCATTTTCAATTTTTACACGTTCGTATGGGCAATCACATGTGCTTTTAAATGTTTTTGGTTTGAAAGCTGTATCTCAAAAAAAAAAAAAAATTATGAATATCTTTGTAGTTTTTACTACTTTTTTATCATTGTAGCAACGGAAGTATTTCAAAAATACGAACCTCACAAGTATTCATGAAATTAAAATTTAAACTTTATTACTCCGGCAAAGAGGAAAACAATAAAAAATATTCAGGAAATATAAACGACTGATCGATCATGCTATAAAATTTTATGAATCTATTTATTAAAAGAATCATTACATTATTAACCACATCATTATAATAAAAGAAAGTTTTTTTTTTTTTTGTTAGAAATGTTACGTTTGAAAATAAGAACTGTCAAGTCCATGAAATTTATAAATACTTTAGAAAAAAAACTATTATCAGTGGAGGAGAATGTTCCACATCTATTATAATAAGTAAGAGAAGGAATTTTTTCTTAAAATATATTCAGAAGAATGGTTTGAAAAATATATACATTGATCAATATGTGAGCTTCAAGAAAATCGGTATAATGAACTAACAGCACTTTTTTGCGCAAATATAGAGAAAGCTAAAGTTCTTTTGATATCGCACACTTCCCTTTCGGAAATTGAATATTTCACGGAACATTCCGTTTGTTCCGCGATAGAATAAAATTTGCTATGGAAGTATCAGTTTTCTAAGAATATGAAAATTAGCAGAGTTGGTTGTAATGTTACTTAAGTTAAAATCCCTTTAGGTGTTTTTCGATATTATTTAAAATACAATTTACACAGCAGAAAATTTTTGTTTAGGAATACATAAACGGTCATAACGCGTGAAGGGAGAGGTGTCTGTAGGACGTGTGTCAAAGGATAAAAATATATTTCTTCAATTATATTTAAACACACAAATGTAGCATTTTAGAAGTGCAAAAATAAAGACTTACATAAAATTTCCACTATTAAAAAAATGGTAGACATTGTATGTCAAACATGGCAAATGAGGTTTAATCGTACTATAAGTTTCATAAATATTCAGATTTTTGTACGATAGCTGTTGCGTTTTTATATCAAAAATATATAAATAAAAAAATTACTGTACTATATATTTGATTCAGTAACAGAGAAATAACAGGTACTGTACATCTTACCTATGTTTTCATCAACATGCCAACTTAGAATCCTTACATTTTAAGGAATATATTTAACATAATTACGTAGGATAGGATTTAATAGAATGAAGAAAATTTTTATTAATGTCTTTTTAATTTTAGATTTGATCTGCATAAAACATAAAATGTTTCGACAAAATTCTGCATTAATTATGTAATAAAATTTGAAACTATTTACTTGAATATTTTTATTCGCTGTTATATGCAGACACGCGGAAGAACCAGAAGATGACTGCAGGAGCTACGTGTTTAGTTAATTAAGAATACATTTAAAAATCGAGATTTCATGCTCGGTAGAAGAGTAAATAAAGTGTACTATTTTAATTTAATTTCGAAACATTCAGTTTTTTCTGCATTCGAATAAATGATGGTATTGAAATATCGCTTTTTTAAGAATATGGAAAGTTGCGAGAGTTGGTTGCACATTTATTTAAGTTAAAATCCGTTTAGGTGTTTTTTGATATTATTTAAAATTCAATCAAATCTTCAGAACAATTTTTTGGCAAAACACATAATTGGTAAAATTGTATGGTGCGAGATGAATTGGTAGGATTTTTTTTTTTTTTTTTTTTTTTTTTTTTTTTTTTTTTTATGAAGAAATGAAAATATACCTCCAATTATTTTGGATAAGTCGATGAAGCAGTTTAAAAATGCAAACACAAAGAAGGACATTAAATTGAATGATATTAAAATTCAAATATAAAATTTCATAAATTTATTTATCATAGGAATACGTTTTCAGTACTATTATAGTCAAAGAAAGTTTTTTAAAGTAAAAGAAAGTTATTTTATGTTTGAAAATAAAAAATTGCCAAGTCTATGAAATTTATGGATACTTTTGTAAAAAGAAATCTGCTATCAACGAAGAAGAATATTCCACATCTGTTAAAATAAGTAAGAATAGACAATTTTTTTCTTAAAATATATTCAGAACAATGGTTTGAAAAATCTATACTTTGAACAAAATGTGAACTACACTGTAAAAAAAAAAATCTGTAAAGGTACTAAACTTTTTCTAGGAAACTGGGATTCCAACAACATTTCCTGTAACGGTAACAGCAAAAATTCAAGTTTCAGAATCGGTTACATGCATTTTTCCTGTTATCGTTACATGAAAAGTTCTTGGAATCCCAGTTTCCAAGAAAATGTATAGTACCTTTACAGATTTTTTTTTTTTTTTTTACAGTGTATACGAGAAAATCAGTATAATGACCCAATAGCGCTTTTCTGCGCAAGTATAGAGAAACCTGAAATTCTTTTGATACCACACACTTCCCTATCGGAAATTGAATATTTCACGGAACACTCCGTTTGTTCCGCGATAGAATAAAATTTGCTATGGAAGTATCAGTTTTCAGTGTATACGAGAAAATCAGTATAATGACCCAATAGCACTTTTTAACGCAAATATAGAGAAACTTGAAATTCTTTTGATATCGCACATTTTCCTATCGGAAATTGAATATTTCTCGCAACATTCAATTTGTTCCGGAATGGAATAAAAGAAGATATGGAAGTATCGGTTTTCAAAGAATATGGAAAGTTACCAGAGTCGGATGTAATTGTATTTAAGTTAAAATCCCTTTAGGTGTTTTTCGATATTATTTAAAATGCGATTTAAAGTGCAGAACATTTTTGTTGTGAAATACATAATTGTTAATATTGTGTAATACGAAAGGAATTGGTGGGAATTTTTTATGAAGGAATGGAAATACTTCTTCATTTGTTTTGGATACGCGAATGCATCATTTTAAAAATACGAAAAACAAAAACAATCATAAATTACCAACTATTAAAGCAAGTCTAAAATTGTATGTCAAATGTGGCAAATACGGTAGGTTCGTTCTATAACTTGTTTTGTAAATATCCATATCTTGGTGGGATTTTTTTTTCATATTCTTGTGCAAAAACGCATGAGTACGAAATGTATTATAATTATCTATATTTTAAAGGACAAGCATATCTGTGTATAAACTGTACGTCATTCTGCGAATGGCAACACTTTCAAATTTTAAACGAAATTTCAGTTTTACAATTTTTGGTATTGCAAATTTTTAAACTTCTAAACATCGTACATTTTCAATTTTCGCACCGTCTGATAGGGATTTTTTAAATTTAAATACAATTTATTTGAAAGCTGTATCTCAATTTGGTGTTCAGTTATTAATTTACTTGTGATTTTTAGTAATTTTTTTAGTAATCGTGGCAAAATAAGCATTCGAAAAATACGAACATCACAAGGATTCGTACAATTAAAATTTACACTTTATTACTCCGGCAAAGGGAAAAACAATAAAATATTTTCAGGAAATATAAGCGATTGTTCAATCGAATTATAAAATTTTATAAATGTATTTATTATAGGAATAATTTTTTTTTTCTTTCAGTATCAATATACTAAAAGAAAGTTTTCTTTTATGTTCTGTTTGAAAATATAAACTATCAAGTTCATGAAATTTATATGTACATTTAAAAAAAATCTGCTATCAGCAGAGAAAAATATTCCACATCAATTATAGTAAGTATGAATAGGCAATTTTTTCTTAGACTATATTCAGAACAATGGTTTGAAAAATCTATACTTTGGGCAAAATGTGAACTATAGAGAAAATCCGTATAATGACCCAATAGCACTTTTTTGTGATAATATAGAAAAACCTGAAATTCTTTTGATATCGCATATTTCCCTATCGGAAATTATACATTTCACGGAACATTCAATTTGTTCCAGATTGGAATAAAAGGAGATATGGAAGTATCGCTTTTCTAAGAATACGGAAAGTTACGCGAGTTGGATATAATGTTACTTAAGTTAAAATCCTTTTAGGTGTTTTTCGATATTATTTAAAATGCGATTTAAATTGCAAAACATTTTTGTTGTGAAATACATAAATGTTAATATTGTGTAATACGAAAGGAATTGGTGGAAATTTTATGAAGAAATGAAAATATTCCTTGAAATATTTTAAATACGCGAATGCATCATTTTAAAAATACGAAAAACAAAAACAGACATTAAATTGCCTACTATTAAAACAAGTCTAAAATTCCACGTCAAATGTGGCAAATAAGGTGCGATCGTTCTATAAATAATTTTATAAATATCCGGATCTTGGGCGAATAGTTGTTGTCAAAAACGCATGAATGCAAAATGTATTACGATTATCTGTAGTTCAACGGACAAAAATATCTGTGTATAG
Organism: Maratus speculifer; assembly: GCA_964019185.1. Classification (NCBI taxonomy): domain Eukaryota; kingdom Metazoa; phylum Arthropoda; class Arachnida; order Araneae; family Salticidae; genus Maratus; species Maratus speculifer. Next base: position 384,844,222 of record OZ025294.1, read on the forward strand.
CGCATACGTCATTCTGCAAATGGCAACACTTTCAAATTTTAAATGGAATTTCATTTTACAATTTTCGGTGCTGGAAATTTTTTAACTTCTAAACGTTTTCAATTTTTACACCTTTCTATAGGGAAACAAATGTGCTTTTATATGCATTTTGTTTGAAAGCTGTATTTCAATTATGAATTTCTTTGTGGTTTTTAATATTTTTTTTTTTTTTTTTTTTTTTTTTTTTTTTTTTTTTTTTGTCATCGTTGCAACGGAAGTATTCCAAAAATACGAACCTCACAAGTATTCATGAAATTAAAATTTAAGCTTTATTACTCCGGAAAAAAGGAAAACAATAAAAAATGTCCAGGAAATATAAAAGGCTGATCGATCATATTATAAAATTTTATAAATCTATTTATTAAAAGAATCTTTACGTTATTAATCGCATAATTATAATAAAAGAAAGTTTCCTTTGTTAGAAATGTTACGTTTGAAAATAAGAACTGTCAAATTTATGGAATTTATTTATACTTTAGAAAACAAACGACTATCAACAGACAGAATGTCCTACATATATTATAATAAGTAATAATAGAGATTTTTTATTTAAAATGTATTCAGAAAAATGATTTGAAAAATATATACTTTGAGCAAAATGTAAGCTTCGAGAAAATTCGTATAATGACTCAATAGCACTTTTTTGTGATAATATATAAAAACCTGAAATTCTTTTGATATCGCACATTTTCCCTTTAAGAAATTGAATATTTCACAAGATATTCAGTTTGTTTCGGAATGGAATAAAAGGTTCTATAGAAATATCGGTTTTCTAAGAATATGGAAAGTTACCAGTGTTGGATATAATTTTACTTAAGATAAAATCCCTTTAGGTGTTTTTGATAGTATTTAAAATGCGATTTAAAGTGCAGAATTTTTGTTGTGAAATACATAAATGGTGATATTGCGTAATGCGAAAGGAATTAGTGGGAATTTTTTTATGAAGGAATAAAAATATTTCTGGATATTATTTCGGATATCCAAATGCATCATTTTAAAAATATAAAAAACAAAAACAGGCATAAAATTGCCTACTGTTAAAACATGTCTAAAATTTATTGATATTTTAGAAAAAAAAATCTGCTATAAAACTGTATGTCTGGTAGAAATTTGTATGTCAAATGTGGTAAATATGGTACGATCGTTATATAACTAATTTTATAAATATCCTGATCTTGGCAGAATAGCTGTTGCATTTGTACAAAAACTTATGAGTACAAGATGTATTTAATTTTTCTATATTTTAAAGGACAAACATATTTGTGTATAACGCATACGTCATTCTGTGAATGGAAACACTTCCAAGTTTTAAATGAAATTTCAATTTTACAATTTTCGGTATTGCAAATTTTTAAACTTCTAAACATCAAACATTTTCAATTTTCACACCGTTCTATAAGAAAATAAATCTACTTTTCAATGTAGCTTGTTTGAAAACTGTATCTCAAATTGTTTTTTTAATTACTAATTTCTTTGTGGTTTTTAAAATACTTTTTTTGTCATTGTGGCAACAGAAATACTCCAAAAATAAGAACATCTCAAGCATTCAAGCAACTAAAATTTACGTTTTATTAGTCCGATAAAGGGAAAAACAATAAAAAATTTTCAGGAAATATAAACGATTGCTCGATAGAATTATAAAATTTTATAAATTTATTTATTAAAAGAATATATTTTTTTCTGTCAGTATCATTATACTAAAAGAAAGTTTCCTTTTATGTTCTGTTTGAAAAAAAAACTGTCAAGTCTATGAAATTTATAGATACAAGAGAAAAATAACATCTGCTATCAGTTCGAAGAATATTCCCCATCTATTATAATAAGTAAGAATAGGCAGTTTTTTCTTAAAATGTATTTGGAAGAATGTTTTGGAAAATCTATACTTTGAGCAAAATATGAACTTAAAGAAAATCCTTATAATGACCCAATAGCACTTTTTTCGCTAATACGGAGAAACCTGAAATTCTTTTGATATCACACATTTCCTAATCGGAAATTGAATATATCCCGGAACATTCATTTATTTCTGTAATGTAATAAAGATGCTTTGGAAGTATCGGTTTTCTAAGAATATAAAAGTTACAAGAGTTGGATCTGTTTTTTCTTTAGCTAAAATCGCTTTATGTGTTTTATGACTTTATTTAAAATGCAATTTAAACTGCAGAGCACTTTTGTTGTGAATTTTTGAGGAAATTCATCGGTAATTAAAAGAGATATTAACACTTAAAAACACGGACCGCTTGCACATACATAATGACAGGTTGCAGCGTAATTTGGATACTATCTGCTTTTACAGCTTAGATAATGATTTTTTATGATATATTTGTGTATTACATTACTTTGTTGTAGTGCAAAAGCTGTAATTTTCGTTTTATACTAAATAGACTAAGTAAATTAGAATTAATGTCATAAATCAGGATTCGTGCGCTTAAGAAATTTGAAAAACAAATTAGCCATTTTAGTACCAGGATTTTTCAAAAAAGTATTATTTGCCGTATTTAATGCAAATCTTACTTCTTATGTAACGACCTCTACGCTACTAAATTTCTGGTACTAAAATGTCTTTTTTAATTCCTTACTCGTACGAACCCTCCATAAATACTATAGGTCTTTCATTACGACTCATGTGTCTTTAAAAGTTAAATAAAAACTTATATGGAAAAACGCTTTATCAACCAAAGGGACTTTGCAAATTTACTCGCCCCTTTTAACACATGCCCCTATAGCAAAATGCCAATTTTAAACTTTGTGCAAGGATTTTGTTTTAGTTACACTGTAAAAAGAAAAAGATCATTACTACGCTGAATTTAGTTTTATAAAATGCCAAATGAAGCTTAAATGTGCACTACTTTTATTCTCAACACCGAATTATATTCCTTATAAATAGATAAGCATAAGATAGAAATAAAAAAGAATATTGCCCAATTAAACTGATGGCATAGAGCTCAAAGCCTATACTTGAACGAAATCTGATAATTCTGCATGAAAAAATCCATTTACACAAATTAAAGTGAGGGGCATTAGCCCCCGTTCCCCTTCTTAATACTTAACTAATGAACATCCAATATTAATCACGGAGGTGCCTCTTCAGAATGATCCTATACCTAAGATTTGAGCGAAAACTGATAATTCTGCAAGAAAATCCCATTTATATCAATTAATGGGTGGGGCATTAGCCCCCGTTCCCCTTATTATACTTATAGAATGAACTCTCAAAACTAATCAGGGAAGAGCCTTATCATAATATGCCTATATACAAAATTTCAAGTAAATCTGATATTTTTATCACGAGTTATCGCGTTACATACGCACGTACATACATACAGAACGGGCGGACACATAAGCTCTCAGAATTTGATAGCCTATGAGCTAAAAAGAGTTATACGGAATAGAAATATTTGATATTGTATAGGCTTCATATATCTTTCAACTCTTATGGGCCATTCCACTGTCACGTGCGGGACAATCAGACACCATAACTCCACCAAAATTGTGTTATAGTGCTTAAAATTCTTCAGAAACAGGAATAAACATATTTTTGTAAGCTTATATTTGGTATAACAATATCTCAGGCAGGGACAGATTTTTCCTAAATGGTTTTATGATTTAGTTATTAATTAATTTGCATGCGTCACGTGCAGGACATCTGAAGTCAACCGCTTGTAATTTGCTCTATGATCCAGCTAACATTTCTGCTCTACTAGTTTTGTAATTTCAAAAGAAAAAATATATATTAGAAGCTAAAGGTCTAATGTTCATGAAATAAACATCATTTTTTGAAAAATAAATTTTTAAACTGCTAAAAAAAATGTAACGTATAGTGTCACGTGCGGGACACGGTTGTCACGTGTGGGACATTTGCAAATATCATTCAAGTAACCTTTTCAAAAATCAGAAAATAAAGGAATACAAAAAAGAAAATACATATTATACATTTTACAATACAAAAATATTTATTTTAACTTTTTTTTGTACAAAATAAATGTTCAAATTGACATTTTTAAACATAAAATAAAGTAAATGTATAAACAGAAACTCAAAAGTTTTCCATAAATTTGAAACAACCTCTATTTTTTGTTACAGTGGAAGTTGATATTTTCTTTACCACATCGTTAAATGAATATAGAATTTTATCTGGATACTGTGGCCACTTGTAGAATTTACCACTCTTTATTATGACAGACACTTCAATACTATCATGATTGGCGCTTGTAATAATTTCACCAGGATAAGTAATGCCATCATATTTTACAACTACCCATTCACCCATCTTAAAAGAAGTTGCTGTTTCTAAAGAGATGTCAATATAATTGCTCCTGGAGGATTCATAGCACCATTTTCTCCCTTATCTTTTTCATTCTTCTAGCACTAGTAGACTTAGATCTTTCCATTTCTGCTAAATAAATAACAAACTTTATCAATTATAAATGCTTTTGTCTAAATTTACTTAATTTCATAGAAACATTGAACTTCAAAATTCTATTTTAACTTAGAAAAACAGAATATAAATAAGCAGTTTTATTATTTATTTCCTGCAGAATAATAACAAGTTCTTAAACACATAACTCTTCTTATTATATAGAAAAAACCCCTATAAATTAAGTAGATAAATTCTTACTAGAAAACAATATGTTCTTATAATAAAAATAACCATCAAAGTGTTCAAATTTTATTAAAATAAATTTATAAAAAATAGAAATAAAAAATATTATCATCACATAAAAAAAAAAGAAAAAAATGGAACTTTCATAAAAAAATGTTTAAAAAAAATCTTAATTTCATTTAAGTTACATAGAATATGTTCTTAGGACAAAATAATCATTAAACTGTTAAACCTATGCTATAATAAATCTCTATTTAGCATTCAGAAAACAAAAATAATCGTCTTGCTCATAAGGTGTCACGTGCAGGACAATTTTGTTTTTATATTTTTCTCTAAATAAAAATTTGGCCCAAATTTTTACCTAGCATAGGATAAGTGTACTACACTAAACTGCTTTAGAAATGCCAATTAAACAAAATAAATGAGTTCCTTTTTTCTCCTAATTTAAAAAATTCATCTTTTGTTTCACGTGTGGGACACAGAAACAAAGCTTTTTGTGTGTGCTGTAATAATTATTTGAAATTATCCTAGATTTTAAAGTTTAGTGAAATAAAAAGAATGAATATTAGACTTACCTAAAATGTTGATTTCAAAAGTTTCATTGGATTTTCTTTCTTAAAAAAAACTCACTCAAAATGCATTATAAAACTCAACATACTTGCTTGCACATGCACGCCATCTTTAAACTGTTGTGTTGCCAATCCACAAAAGACAAACTTTAAATTCTTACTCAAAACATAAAATTTGACATGTTACCATTCAGAAAATACCAAACATATTTATTTACACAAACTTTTTAAAATGACTTTCAATTTACCTTTTTTCATGGTATGGCCCTTATGGTATATCCTTTCATACTTATCTAGTATATACAGCTATACCCAAACCTCCGTTGTATAGTTTTTAAAAAGTCTCGTTATTCTTTTAGAAGCTATTTTCTTTTAATAATACAGTTAATTTCTTTGTGAAATTCTTTCTAAGTTCTTTACTTAATTTTTAATCTTTCATTACCGGTTTCTGAAAGTAGAAAATTTTCTGTAGTTTAATTCCAAAAATGTTCCAATTGAATAAACTTTACAATAAAAAAAAAATAACGGGCGAGAATAATAAAAGATTCTTAGAATATTAAGTGGCACGTATACCAGTTGCTCGTTTGTAAGGGGTTAATAATTCATATGTTTATTGTATTTAACCTTCTAAGTGCGAGTAATATTCGCATTTGACTGTTATCATTTAGCTCCCCTTTTATAAATACAGTAGACTCCCTCAAATCGCACAGCTTGGGACCAGAGGTTGTGCGGATTTTAGAATTTTGCGGATTTCTGGTCATTGCTTTGTTTACATTTTTTAAACAGTAATTTGAGTGCAATTGATAGTGCAATCGGAACTATAATGAATGCTTACAATGTAATAAAATATTAAAATAAGTAAAAAACTAAAATAATAAAAATTTAGATAATTTTTAAAATGATTAAAATACTAATAGCAAAGGTCAAGTTAATAATCAATAGTGTATGATTAAATATTCATTATAAAGATTAAATGTATTTTTCCAAAATTATTCAGTGCAACTTGCCTCATAAAAGTACATTACTAATTCACATCAAAATGATAAAATAAATATTTTTTTTTTTCAAGTTTAGCCAGGCTTAATAACCAAAAAATCTTGATTAATGCATAAATATATTTGGTAAGAAGCCTGTGATTACAAGTGATATCAGCAATATCTTGAATTTTTTTCCAATAACATTTATTTTTCCTTCGTGAAAAAAACATGAATAGAGTATTATTAAGAAAGTTACAAATTAAAAAATATTTGGAATTGATACAAAACTAAAAAAATAAAATTTTGTCCCAATATCCGAAATGAAAATTTCATTGTTTACATCCATAAAATATGTGCGGATTTTAGAGAGTTGTGGATTTCTGGTTTGCGGATTTGAGGGAGTCTACTGTACTTACATCTATTGTTGAGTGGCCGTGGCAGCTGCTTACATGACTCTGCATTAGTCAGGCCTGTACTCGAAGTTTAACTTGATTAGATATCGAAATCGTATTTTGTAAAATGTAACTTGTTTTTTCCGTGGTGTTTTTCTTCAAATTTGTTTTTTTAGAAGGATCTTTTTGTTCTCGATTCTATGATTATAGGATGCGAATTATTCATCCCATATAATCTTATGTGACAAATCACTGCGTACAGCTTTGCTTCAAGATCTAGACATTGAATTTGTACTCATTTTGTCTTGTTAATATGTGGTGCTTTTTTAAAACTTGTTTTCTTGGTAGGATTTTTTTGCTCTCGATTCGATAATTAGAGGATGCGACTTATTCTACTCAAATAATCTTATGTGACAAAGCACTGGTTATAGCTTTGCTTTATGAACTAGACTTTGATTTTGTACTCATTTTGTGTAAACACACTATAAGCTTTTGAGATTCTCGCTCTATCTCACAATTCACAGTGTGTCGACGATTTTCAGAACATAGATAAAAATTGTATGTGTTTTCCCAATGATTTTTCAACTATTTAGTGCAGTTCAATGCAACTTACAGCATAAGAAAACATGTATTTTTCGTTTCTTTTACGTATAGTCTAACCGCTTTTGTAGTAAAAACTGTATCGGAAAAAAAGAGAAAACAAAATAATAATAATAATAATAATAACTATCCATTATATATATATATATATATATATATATATATATATATATATTTCAATCAATTTTTTTATGTTGTCATTTTTAATTTTTTCATCTTATGAATATTACTCTGAGCTTATTTTTTTTTCTTTATTGTCATTTGAGTCTTGACATATAGGTATGATTTTTGAAATTTTTATGCTAATTTTCAGAATTTTTGTCTGGTTTAGTCACATTTCCGCTCTATTCTAAAAAGGTATTGGCACATCCTTTTTTAATAGTCATTTGAGGCATAGAAACATTTGGATTACATGCCTCAGGTCCATTTTGGCAGTTAACCAAGTTTCATTAAATAAAACTCCACGTAAAAAAAAAACAAAAAAAAAAAAAAAACATATGTTTGAACTAACTTTATTTTAAAAATATCTTTTTTTATTGAAAAAGAACAAAATTTTCAGATTTTTTTAAATTAAAAATGTTCAAAATTAAAACTTGTATAAAATTAACAAAATATGACTGATTGAAAACATTCAACCAAATTGAAGAATACTGAAAAATGCTTTTGGATATTGCAAATCATACCGGGTTCCCCAATAAATACTGATGGATTTTAAATTTCAATAACTTACTGAAGGTGTGAGATATTGAAAGAAATATTGCAGGAGGATTATGTATGATGTCAGGAGATTTTTTGTTGTGATTCCCAGTTTCAGTTACAAGTAGCAGCGATAAACGGCAATGGAAGCAATAACCGTTAAATCCATACTTGATTTTTCAGCTTCTTTCTTCTCCCATGCAAAAAAAAAAAAAAAAAAAAAAAAAAGATTAAAATGTACTAAACAGATCCCGAAGTATGAAAAATTAGGTTGATTTAATTAGGCGTTTGGTATGAGTACCAATCGCTGTCAATACCATCTATTGTCTGAAATTGGAACTAAAATCACGAATTACTGTAAAGGAACGCCTGACATCATGCATAACCTTCCTGCAAGAGTTTTTTTAAATATTTGTCACCGTTTGCTAGTTATTGAATTTTAAAACAGATAAGTCATTTTTGTGACATCCGGTATACGGTCAAGTCTGTAAAGAAAAGCCACTCTGCTGCAGTGTATGATGGTGTAAAATGGGCAACTTTGAATGGTATTTTATTTACCCATCATACGTAGTATAGGGTAAGTCTTGCAATGGCTTTGAAAATCGAAACATTTTTTTTTGACGAATTTACACGTTTTAGATACTCGAGATTCAGAAAAACATATTTTTAGAAAAAAAAAAAATTGTCGTCCGTCCGTTTGTGTGTCTGTCTGTAAACGCTCTATCTCCCAAACAAATTGAGATAGAAACTTGAAAATTTGTATAAACTTAATATGTAATAATGGGACAAAACTTATTTAGTATCAGTAACCTCGATTATCCGGAACTATTTTTATCGGACTGTCGAAAAATTCGTTCTCATGAAAAATACAATAAAATTTTCGTTTTTTTTTTTTTTTTTTTTTTTTTTTTTTTTTTTTTTTTTTTTTTTTTTTTTTTTTAAGGAGTGGATGTAAAAGAGAATAAAATAACAAAAATTTTACATAAATAAGAAAGTCGATCGAATTATTAGTTGCTGAGATATTTGTAATCCTGTTTTCCATATTCTTCAATTTTTCATGACCCTGTATTTAATTCAAATTTCAATTCAAAGATATATTTTAATTGGAAAATGAGACACTTTATCGGACGCAGTAAATTGTTAGTTATTAGGATTATTATTTTTGGAGTTATAAGGATGTTTCTTTTACACAATTCGATACTGCTTGATTAGTTTGGCGTTTTATTTAATTTGTCGAAATGGGTCCACGGTTTCATTATTAGAGCATTACTATGCATATTAAAATATTTAAATATACGTTTAAATATTTTTTTGGAATTGCAATGCATTTTATAAATAGTTTTCATATTTTTTTTCATATATTATATTATGCATATCCATGATGGGTAAGTATTATGGTGGCTTCCAACAATTAGTATATTTTGAGACAGTAAATCGATATGAATTAAGGGGACTCTTCACTCACTTGAAAACTATCTGTCTATTGCTTGGAAGGTGTCACAAATAAAAATTAAATTAAAGAGTTGACATGTTTCGGTTCATTAATAAGAACCGTATTCATAACATATAAAAATCAGTAGAAAATTAAATGACACTGGATATAAATATAATTTAAAGGATTTTTAAATTATATTTATATCCAGTGTCATTTAATTTTCTACTGATTTTTATATGTTATGAATACGGTTCTTATTAATGAACCGAAACATGTCAACTCTTTAATTTAATTTTTATTTGTGACACCTTCCAAGTAAATAAATATGAAATGTTTTTATACGTGAATGAAAAAAGGTGAAGTGATTTTGTTTTAGTTTTTGAAAAAACGAAAGCTTACAACAGTTTTAATATCTGTCTATTGGTTTAGCATTAGCGAGCGATTATTTTAACGCGAGTGGAGAGCTTACCTAAAGCCGAATGATACTAAGACACGTTATAAAATCATGTATTCTTTAATACAATTGTAATCTAATGTTCCAAATATTGAATTTAAGAGCTTAAATGCATAAACAATAAGAATATGTACTCATTGAAAAATGAAAAAAATGTTTTAATAAAAAACTAAAAGTAATTCATTTCTTTTGAACAAATTGGATATACATGAAAGTTTTATGAAAGACGAATGTAAAAAGATTTTCAACTGGCTCCTGGGAATATGTTACTTCTGGTTTAAACGATATTTTGGGTGAAACAAATAAAATATAGCGAATTTCTTATCACCAAAGGATTTTCGTGTTGTAGAAATTCCTTATTTTTCAATTTGATATCGACACATTATTCCCTAGAGTATTTCAAAAATATATATAAATTGAGAAACGTCCAAAGGCTTAATTCGCAGCATTCATGTTTTTTTTTTTTCTTTTCTTGGTCTTCAGTTTTTTCTGCTTTAAAAATCCTTACAATTTTTGTTGCGGAAAAGATTAATGTTATGTGCAAAATAACGTTTTAAATTATTCTTAATATAAGTTAGCCTTTAGAAATATTTGATGTGTTACAGAAATTTTTTTATTGTAAATGGTTTTTCGAATGTTAATAATATAGTTTCTGGATAATTAAAAGAAAATATTCATTAAAGAAAATTAACTGTGCCTTATTCATTAGATTTATCAGTTATGTCAATTAATCATTTGTTGCAATAACTTCCATTTTTTTTTTTCAAAATAAGAGCAAATATGTTTCGAACATGTAAACAGGGCATTTCCGAACTTTACATACAAAATTTAAATGAAGATACAGTGTCTCACATAAGTGATGGGACACTTGTGCTTTACAAAAGGAAACTAATCAAATAAATTAAAAAACATGTACACATTTTTTTGTGGGTGTGTTTCATACTTAAATTTAGTAAAGATTATTACATAACATACATTTTGTCAAAATATTAAAATATTAATTTAATAAAAATACAAATGTTTAGAACGGAGAAAAAAATAGCTCACATAAGTGATGGGACACCATTATATATGCAACAAAAATCGTCTGAAATAAGCAATAAAAATATTTTTTGAGGTTTTATTTTTACTTAAAAACAATTGGCAATAATTTATAAAATCGTCTGCAGTATTTCTTTCCACTTTGTTTTGGAATTTTTGTGTTTTTTAGCTTTGTGTAGCCATGAATGCTAAACGAAAAGAAACTTCGCCTGAAATTCGAAAATTAGTTATTAATTTGCATATTGAACGTGGAAAATCTATTAGAAAAACTGCTGAAACAGTTAACTTGAGTCGTTCAAGAGTTTTCAATATCATTAAACGATATAAAAAGAATCATATGATTCAGGATAAAAGAAGACCTGACCGATCATCAAAGCTATCCAATGGAATAAAGCGAATTATCGTTCGAAATATTAAAAAAAAATCCAAGAAATAGTGCTTCAAAAGTTGCTGCTGATTTACAAGCATTATATGGAATAATTGTTAATCCTGAGACTATTAGAAGGGTAATTCGATCTGCTGGATATCACGGTAGAGTAGCCTGGAAAAAATTCTTCGTAAGTGAAAAGAATAGAAAACTCAGACTAGCTTTCGCAAAATCCACCATAAATAAGAATTCTGATTACTGGAATAAAGTTATATTTGCTGATGAGAGTAAATTTAATATATTTGGTTCTGACGGTAGAATCTTGGTGTGGAGAAAACCCAGGGAAGAATTTCGCAAACAGAACTTGGTACCAACAGTAAAACATGGTGGAGGAGGAGTTATGGTATGGGGGTGTATGTCGTCCGCTGGAGTTGTTAATCTTGTTTTTTTTGACAGTATAATGGATCAGTACAAGTATATTGATATTTTAAAGCAAAATTTGAAATCTTCAGCACGAAAACTGAACCTTCATAACGATTTTAAATTCTACCAGGACAATGACCCCAAGCACACTGCTCTGAAGGTTCGACTCTGGCTACTATATAACTGTCCTGAAATAATAAAAACACCACCACAATCTCCAGTCTTAAATCCCATAGAGAATATTTGGCAAGAATTGGAATCAAGAATTCAGAAACACACCATTTCTTCAAAACAAAAACTAAAATCGGTGCTTCAAGAAGAATGGGGTAAAATCACTCCAGAAATCACAAAAAATTAGTCGAATCCACCCCAAAAAGATTAAATCATGTTTTAAAAGTAAAAGGAAATCCAACAAAATATTAAAACCTTTTAAAAAGTAAAATTTTGGGATAAATATTTGATGGAAAAGTAAGTGTCCCATCACTTATGTGAGCTACTTTTTGCTCCGTTCTGAACAATTGTATTTTTACTAAATTAATATTTTAATATTTTGACAAAATGTATGTTATGTAATAATTGTTACTAACTTTAAATATGAAACACACCCAAAAAAATTTTGCACATGTTTGTTTATTTATTTTATTGCAGTTTCTTTTTATAAAGCACAAGTATCCCATCACTTTTGTGAGACACTGTATACAAGTTGATTTACAGAAGATTGGTTAAGAAACGATAGTTCGCGCTAAAAAAAAAAAAGGGGGCATTTCGCAAACTTTATACATAACTTCATGTATTTTGTCATAAGTACATAGTGTCTCACTGCAATCCGAATTCGGATGTATGTTCCTAAGCCTATCTGAACTGCAGAAAATTTAATGAAATTTCCAATGGACTGTTTTTACTTTGTGTGAAATGTAAGCATATCATTTGACATTGTGAAAGGGTCTACAAGCATACAAGCAGAATTCAATTGGTGATTAATATTTTCAAATATAATTGATATTTAATATGGTTTCATTTACAAAATTGTGTAAGCTTGCATTACTTGACTTGAATTTGACTGTATATTGAAAATTTGCCATGCCACCGAAGTAATATATGAAAAAATCTGATGATTTTTTTTTGTGTTAGATTGAACCCTTTTAGGTTAAAGTAATTATGTTTTTGTGATGTCGAATATACCGGAATTTTATTTTTAAATATTTGTAAATAAGCAAATGTATTTTTTGTACAAAGTTATTACAGTAAAATTTAATTAAATAATTTTAGTGCGAATGTTGGTTAAAACTAAGTGAGATATAATACAGGGTATCCCGGAAATCTGTTACACATTTTAAAATAAAATCAAGTAATTATCGTAAGGAGTGCAGTTTGGTTGATGAAACAACCTTGTGATGAAAAGTTTTCTCCAAACTAAGGAAAAGGTTCCAAACGCTTTAACAATAGATAGCGCTACTTGTCCGTTTGTCTGATTTCAAGCATCCTTTTTTCTAATTTTCAGATTAGTATTTACGCCGTGACGCATAATTGATGACTTTTAGCATGAAATTAGGCATTGTTTGAAAAAACCAAATCGAAACTAAGCTGAAAAATCATAAAAAAACTTGTTTAAAATCAAACCATATAGAAAAAATGAGACGCCATCTATGTTCGAAGTTCGGTACTACTTTTTTATTCGTTTCAAGAAAACTTTTCATCGACAGAAGCAGTTTAGTGTAACGACAATTACTTGATTTTTTACCGAATATTAAATTGTGATTTTTTTGTGATATCCTATATATCCCATCACACCTCAAGGGGTTAACGATGTAATTATCCTTTTTGTATATCTATTTCATTTACATTCATAATATTTTTTGCACTAACACAAGCAGATAAGCTATTTTCGAGCGAGAGAACATATATATCTTAATAATATATTTTAGTAAAAATAGATCTAATTTCTGTATTCTTCAAATCGTTTTCATTGTTTCTTTAAAAAAATTCGATACTACCGTAATTTCGGGTGTATAAGCCGCGTATCAAACAATTCTTTTTGGACCCAGAAATCTTATTTAGTGATTTAAGACAAATATTTACGTCGATCTAAGTAATTACATTTGTTTCATAAAAAATTCTGGGTCGAAAAAGAATTGTTTGATCCGCGGCTTATACACCCGAAATTACGGTAATTTACATTTCTCTATCCGCGAATGAGAACTTTAGATCTGAAATTTATTGCTTACATATCAATAATTTATTAATATCCATATTGAATTCCCAAAATGCGTTCTTGTGGCAAAATGGCATTCCTGTTTGCTCTTCCCGGCAACAAGTGTATAGTACATATGCAATCTATTCGTAGCATTCAGTTTAATTTTGGAAATGCTTTCAAACGTTTACACAGTGAACTTACGGTTAGTGCGGATTTCCAAGGAGGTATTATTTCGCCCGCACTAAACGATGTATGAGTGGTAAACGATGTATGAAAACACAAGCATGAGTGGCCTAAAAATTATTCCTTGATTTAAATTAACTAAATTCAGTTTTTGAATGAAATGTGACCAAAATATTGGAAACACCTATTCGCCGACTTATCCATTTAGAATATGTACTGATTCAATAAATTCGATTTGCTGATAAAAAGCTTTTTCTATGCCAGAAGCTCCAGTGAATGTAAAATATCCCTGTTCATAAGAAAAACAAAAGATTCGGGTGAGACAAATTAATATTATTAGAAAATTATATAAAACAATAAAAAATAGTTCTGTTAGATATAAAAGCATGATTGCATTTTCCACAGATTTATTGGACTAATTGAACTTTTAATGTTTAAACGCGGAATATTTTTTTTTTTGGGGGGGGGGCAGAAACATTGGTTCCAATATCTCTGAAGCTGGTATATGTATACAGAGAATAATTACAAAAAAATCTATTATACCGGGTGCGCATAAATTCGTGCAAAATTTAAAAATCCATAATAAAAGAAGTATTGCTCGAAAAAAATTTTGGTTTGCGCGATTATGATCAGAAGGATTTTGGATTTTTTCCCCCCATGTGTAACAAAAAATGATTCCAAAAGTTACCGATGAAGGGCGTTCAGACGCCCAGCTGAGCCGTTTTAAGCATTTCATAGTAATAAAATACGTAGCTGGAGGTGGAATCGTTATTCGACATCGGCAGCATGATATCGTTACCAGATTGAGCGTGATTGCTACCAGATTGAGTGGTTAAAACTTTTCTACAAGAATGGTCAATCCACAAAAGTTTCGCATGTTGAGCATCTTTTACTACCTTATAAGAAATGCAGAGTGTCATGTTATTGTGATTTGTTTCATTGTCGATTTGTGTTTGTCTGATTTGCATAAAATGTCTCAATATGGGGTGTGAGGGCCCTCTATTGGTTATTTTTGGAATTTTTTTTTTTTTTTTTTTTTTTTTTTTTTTTTTTTTTTTTTTACATGAAAAAAAAATCCAAAATCTGTCTGATCATACTCGCGCAAGCCAAAATTCTTTCCGAACATTACTTCGTTTATTATAGATTTTTAAAGTTTACACGAATTTATGACGCACCCTGTATTTATATATATATATATCGGACTATATTTTTATTGCGAACAACTGCGATAAATGGCGCTGCATTCGATACATTTTTTTTTCGAGTAAAATATAATCACAAGTTTTCAAAGAAAGCATCTAAGCCAAAAATCTTCGAGCTAAAACCTGAATAGCGATACGAAATCGCTCAAGAACAAAATATGCACAAGGCGATTGATACCCAACGTATGCAGCAACAGAAGAATTATAACGCAAACAATTGTAACACATTACAGTTTTGGATCATCCTAAAGCATATTTTAAGCTCTACAAAACCTTTAAATACAATGCAACAAAAAATTTATTATCACAATACTTGGGGTTGTGGGAACTACTCGGTTATCCCGTTGACCAATTTGCGCAAATTATACAAATCACCAAACTCAGAGCCAAATTATGCATAATGACGTAATTTTCACTTTAAATAACAAAAAACCAATAATTAGTAGAATATTAATAAAAATACAAATAAAAACTCGGAATTAAAATCCCTTAATGGCGTTTTAAACATATGTATCGTATTTAATGTCATTGAATGCGACATTCACGATCGCCCATTATTGGCATTTAGTCTAATAGTTTGGCGATGGTTTTTTGATCGATGGGATAACCTAGTAGTACCGCGTTGTGTAATGGAGTGTTCTGAATATTTTAGCCACTCAATGTGTATCCTTTAATAAGAAAAAAGAACTGTTTAAAACTTTTCTGAGATAAAAGTTAATTTAAAAAATAATTATTGAAACATTGAAAAAATAATTAGAAAAATTCAACACTTTCCTGTACTTTTTTCTGAAAAGTCATATTTACATCTTTAGTTTCAAAGAGTAACAAAATAAGAAAACGTTATATAAATATGAGAATGTACTTACACGCTATAGTAGGTTTCATAAAAATGGTATCTTAAGAAAAAAAAATGCAGAGCAACTGAAAAAAAAAATTACGCATATGACTTGGTATTATTTAATAGCGAATTTAAAAGCTTTATTTTAAGGATTATGTAAAACCATATAAAGTATAGATCTTTATAAATTTCTCAAATTGCTGCATTTTTAATCACAGGATTAAAATTCAGAAATTGAAGTCTTTTCACTCTGCTGCGCTCTTAAGTAGGTAAATTAAAGTTTTTTGAAAATCCATCTAAAAGCTCAATTGTTAGGTAAAACTTCTTAGTGGTATGCAACTTTTAGAAGAAAAACTATATGAAACTTTTGCTTTTATAAAGCTTTACATTTTTATAAATTTTAGATGTTTTCTTTATAATGGCAAAAATAATCGCGAAAGCTTTTTTTCTTCTTTTTTTTCACTTTGAGTTTAAAATTTTTAAAATACCTAAGGTTTGTATTATTCTCTGGCAGTTGGTTATTTTATTCTTTATTATAATTTTTGATTTACAAAATAAATAATGTTATCCTCTTTGCAGTAATATAGTCAGTATTTTTTATTTAACACTCCTCTGGTATAATTTTCCTGGGTAACATAATTTTAATGGAATTCTTTATTAAATATAAATAAAATTCTTTTTTTGTTACGCACTCAGCATTAAATATAAAATTTTTGAAGCTCCCGAATTGAAAATCTCAATACGACCTGTAAATTATAAATATGCTTGTAAATTACAGGATGTTGTATATATGTATTAATCGCAATTTGATGCTATAATATCTTTAATATAACTTCTTTCTATGGTTCAAAATGAAATTCGGCTTAAAATATTTTTGTCTACTGCCGTTTTAAATGAAATGGAAACTAATAGATATCATAATACTCGACACTTATTCATTCAAAAATAAAGCTTCGAACACAGCTTCAATCTAGATATCGATTTTCATTTACGGCTTTTGCAATCATGAAGGTTTAAAACGAAACTTTAAACAAACTTACATTGTTTTGTGCCAAATCTCATAAAACTTAGCAAGTGCTTAAAGTATTAACCCCCTCATCCTAAAAGACTGAGTTACACTGAGAAAAAAATACAGTTCTGGAATCTAGAATCTAATTTGTGGCTCTAGAAAAAATAGTTCCATGCCATCCTTATAAATTCTAGTTGTCATTATATGAGAGTTCTAGAATCTACTACAGGAATTCAAGAGAGCTTTCCTTTATTTTCGTTGTAATACTTATTTAAAAATCTCAGCAAATAGATGCGAACACAAGAGGTTTGATTTAGTAAGTATAATTCTAGTTTTTGAAGCTATTTACGAAATCAAGCTATAATTTCTCGTTACTAAGACGAGTCAATATCTTTTCGTCACCTTGAAAACAAGAGACTAGAAATGTTAGGTCATTTCGGCTATTCAGCTTTGTAGTTTAACCTATTCGCATATTTCGGTTATCTATAATTCTAGTTTAGGTATTCAGAAAGTTACTAACTATTCATTCTAGGTGAAGGCGGTATATATTTTTTCTGAGTGTATATTTCTCTACATTTTGAAATGATGCTGATATTATAAATATTTTCTCACTGACTGGGTACTTCCAGTACTAGTCTTAGGAAAATAAAGCAAAATAAATACGACACGATACAAACGTTACGATATACACTGGGGAAAAAATATACCGCCTTCACCTAGAATGAATATTTAGTCCTTTTCTGAATACCTAAACTAGAACTATAGATGACCGAACTATGCGAATAGGTTAAACAACTAAGCTGAATAGAGAAAATGACCTATCATTTCTAATAATAGGTTAATAATAATTAATCTAATAATAATTTTTATTTCCTTGCAATATTTTAATTTTTACTCACGTGTTATTGGCAACATTTTTAAAATTTTAATTCATTTAGTTTTTAATTTAGTAGAAATATTATCTCTCGAACAAAATGCAAACGTAGTCCTTCCATTTCATATTTTCCTGAAGACGCCCGCAGAAGACGGCGCGAAACGTTGAAAGTTTATTTTATTTTAATATGTACTAATGTATATTAAAATTCCTGTTTTGTGCACCACTGAGCAATGTGTTATTATTAGTTAAATTTTATGGTGCAACTGTCCTATATATATATATATCTATCATTTCTAGTCTCTTGTTTTTTAAATGACGAAACGATATTGAGTGGCTTCAGTAACGAGAAATTATTGCTTGATTGGGGAAATAGTTTCATAACCTAGAATTCTAGTTACTAAATCAAATCCCTTGTTTTCGCATCTATTTATAGAGATTTTTAAATAAGTTTGACAACGAGAAGATAGGAAAACTCTCTTGAATTCTAGAAGGAAACTTTAGAACTCTCCAGCAAAGACATCAAGAATTTATAAGGATGACATGGAGCTATTTTTTCTAGAGCCACAATTTCGATTCCTGATGCCAGAACTATATTTTTTTTTTCTCAGTGTACACGGTATCGTTTAGTTTCTGAGCGAGAATTTCAGTTCAACTTTTGATGATATATCATGTATCTTTGATGAAGAAGCAAATTCTGATCTTATGTCATTTTCGTTGGTTTGCATATGAAAAATATACCTTCTTTTTTTCTATATATTTTACATTTATTCTGAACACTTTATTATAGTTTAACGTACAGATTAACTTTTTAACGTACAGCATAAGCATTAAAATAATTTTTCTGGCTAGAAACTCACATCAATATAAGTTTGTATCCCCCCACCCCTAAAAAACGAAAAATATCTTTGATATTTAATTACCAAAATTGCAGGAGAAGTAAAAATATTGTAGAAAAAAACTTGTAGAAAAAGAAAAAAAACTTCTTTTTTTCAATTTTGGAAGAGAAATAGATTTTAGAATCCGTTTAAAAAGAAAAAAACAAATACGTTTACAACTAAGTACATTTGTTAAAAAACGTTCCATATGAAATCAAGACATCGGTCTAGATGGATGTTTAATGGACGGACTAAAATGGACGTTTTGTTAAAAAAATTCTTACTTTCCTTTTTCTTTCTTTCTTTTTTTTTTTTTTTTACTTCCCCCCCCCCCCCTTAGTTGAAGAAAAAATATTTTACGTTTCGGAATCTGATTTAATTATTTTATTTCTACGATTACTAAAAGAAGGATTATGGCCAGTTTAACAAGCAGGTATTAATGAGCCATTTGCCGTAGCTGAAAATGTAGGAAAATTTAACTCTTCGCTGCAAAGTGTGCCACATCTGACAAGCACATAAAAACACCTAAAAACACACAATTCTCATTACGTGCTATAAAATTGTCCAGTCCAAAAACTTTATCGGATGTGGCAATCCCAAAACTACTTAATATTTCAAAATTCTTTACGACAATGCAAAAAATTAAATGACTATTACGATTTACACATCAGCTGTATCTCAAGAACTAATGCACGGAATTTAATAAAAATTCATTTCCAGGTAGTCCTTGATTTAGATTGCCTCTTATTAGATTCTAGTGTATATTGCTCATTTGGTGTCATTACTATGCTGCATTTTATTTTACGATTTACCCAACAGCTGTATCTCAAAAGCTAATGCACGAATTTCCATCAAACTTAAGATTAGGTTAGTTTGTGGTATGAATTTGTACTGTTTATATTTTGGAGTAAATCGCTCATTAGGTGGCGCTGCTTCAGATTCATTAGTCCTTGGTATAAATTTGTTCCGTTTATATTTTGGTGAAAATCGCTCATTAGGTAGCGCTGCTATGCTACATTTTTCTCGATTTTCACAATAGCTCTATCTTAAGTATTAATGCACGGATTTTCAGCAAAATTCAAATTCAGTTCATTCTTAAAACGGACTGGTTATGTTTAGGTTTTGGTATCACTCGCCCAGCAGGTGGGCGAAATGCTGATTTTTTTTTCAGAATTAGAAGCTCTAGAACTAATGCACGAATTTTCATCAAATTTCAGATTCAGATATACTTTGATAAATATTATTGCTGATAATGTATTTGTGTAAATCACCCAATAGGCGGTTCTTTTATGTTGAATTTTTTCCGATATCCACAATAATCCTATTTTTATAACTAATGCACGGAATTTATATCTTTAGATTTCTCATGTTGGGCATATATTGTTATTTATTTTTAACCCTGTGGCAGCTAATTTTGAAGTATCAATATGAACGATATAGAAAAAACTTTCGGGATTTCCACATCCGACTAGTTTCAAAGGGTGTTTAAATCTATTTAATGTTTTCAGCTTTTAAACGTTACTTTAATGTATAGTTATGCTTCATGGGAGTATTTAGATTATTATTACAAACACCGTATTAGATAAAAATTTATTTTATGAATTTAATTTTTAACGTGAAAATATTATTGCAGACACAAAACTCTGTCAGAAACAATAAAAACATTCTTCATATAATTTTGTAACTTTAAAAACGGATTCTTAAAAAAATAATTTTCTTCTAAATTAAATCTTAATATGCAATGATATGTATTAGTTTTATTACTAATCAAAATGTTTCTGCTGCGTTTCTATTTTTTCACTTTACAGAATAATAAAAAAAATAGATAAAATAAAATGATTCTGAAGAAGAAATTCCACTTTTACAAATTCTTTGTATCGTTTAATATAAGTTTTCAAATGCCGAAATAAATCTTCAAGAGATTCTACTTTATTATTTTAAATCTAATGATAAAGTAAATTCGAAAGTGCTGACAGAGGGTAAATGAAAATTTTTGCTGTTAACATGACATTTGTTCACAGCAAACCAGTCTGCTCCACCCCTTCTTTACTTTATAGTCCAAGATCCGACTGCACAAAATTCTAAGTCACCGAGCACAAGAAAAAATCCTCTATTTTATGGAAGAGTAGTCATAGAGGAATCTAATGATCCATGTCTGCCGGAAGCGAAGTTGAGCATAAGCCAAAAATTGATATCACACCCACTAGTGGTTGATTCGTATGCTTAGCACTGCGTTTGCCGTACACTGTAAAAAAAAAATCTGTAAAGGTACTACACTTTATCTAGGAAACTGGGATTCCAAGAACTTTTCCTGTAACGGTAACAACAAAAACTTAAGTTTTAGAATCGGTTACATGGATTTTTCCTGTTATCGTTACATGAAAAGTTCTTGGAATCCCAGTTTCCTAGAAAATGTTTAGTACCTTCACAGATTTTTTTTTTTTTTTACGGTGTACAATCAAAAGTATGAAAACATGGAAAACTGGGCGCAGGAAAACACAATGCTAATCCTACGATAACTACAGCAAATAGTGGTATTAATGTTTACCTTATGCACCACTTCGCTTCCGGCAGATATGGATAAAAAAAATCTGTAAAGGTACTAAACGTTTTCTAGGAAATTGGGATTCCAAGAACTTTTCATGTAACGATAACAGGAAAAATCCATGTAACTGATTCTAAAACTAGAATTTTTGCTGTTACCGTTACAGGAAAAGTTCTAGGAATCCCAGTTTCCTAGAAAAAGTTTAGTACCTCTACAGAATTTTTTTACAGTGTACACTTCCATAAAATAGAGGATTTTTTCTTGTGCTCGACGACTTAGGGTTTTGTGTGGTCGGCTGTTGGGCTATTACTACGTGCATAAATCTTTGTTTCTGGCATTTTAATAAACCTTAATTCTCTAAGTGAAATGTAGAGTTATTTGTAAGAAAACATAAATGTTCTTAGAAGTAATATTCGTTAAATTAAATTTCTTCTCATTGACGTTTTATCACCCACAGATATTCAATTTTGCGATTTCTTACCAGTCTCGTTACTTAGAAGATGCTCTTGATAAAGATAAACATAACAGCGTGTAGTTTAAATATCAATCTGCAATCTTGCTTTAATTTATTTTCAAAAATCTATGTGTAGAAAATTTTCTGTCATACACTCTAAAAAAAAATCTGAAATCTTTCAGATGTAAAGATGCCGAAATCTGTATGGTTACTAACATTTTATATATGCACTGTACAAGAAAAAATGTAAATCTAGAAAAGTTATTTTTGTAAAGTTTCAGAAATCTGTAACTTTACAAACGAGTCTACTAAAATTACAGTTATGTTACTAAAATTTTGTCGGTTACCTGGGTTGCAGTTTCATGAAAAATTCTTGGAATCCCAGTTTCCTAACAAATTCTTAGAAACCTTACAGACTTTTTTATTTTCGAGGAAAATCGGTATCTGCTACATGGATTTTTGCTATACACTGTAAAAAATAATCTGCAAAGGTACTAAACATTTTCTAGGAAACTGGGATTCCAAGAACTTTTCCTGTAACGGTAACAGCAAAAATTCAAGTTTCAGAATCGATTACATGATTTTTTCCTGTTATCGTTACATGAAAAGTTCTTGGAATCCCAGTTTCCTAGAAAACCTTTAGTAACTTCACAGATTTTTTTTACAGTGTATTAGAAAGAATGATGAATGTAAATGTGAAATTGAAGAACCGATTTTACTTAACCCTTTTGGGGTCTGGTGCACTATTATTAGTACATGCCGTTAAACTGAATATTATTTTGTTTTAACAAATACTTGTGTTACTATTCACATGTAGTAATGTTAGTATGCATCTATGCATTTACTGTAAGACTTCATTAACGTTTAAGCATTTAGTAATAATACTAATAATAAATATCTGAATATTTCTCTTTGCACTGTTTGCGATTTTTTTATTATAAAGATGTATTTCACGCTTTAAATTTAAAATAAATGTTATTTCCTGAAAGAATCATGTATAATAAAGGCAAAAATTATATTAAAGTTGTAATATCAGTTGTATCTTAATGTAATGCAATATTTTCCAACCATCTCCAAAAACTCTACCTTAGGCGATTGTCATATGAATATGAATTGAATAGTACGCAGAACAATGACATTCGTTATCTTTCAGTCAATGAAATAGTCATTAAACACTAATTAATATATTTGGATAGCTAGTGTTAATGTTATTAATGTAAAAGTAATTTTATCTAAAAATTGAAAAAAAAAATGGACCGGAAAGGTTTGAATTTATTTTTAAAAAAAATATTAACATGAATTAATAAATAAAGCTTACTTCCCTAATTAGTATAACTTTTGTATGATTTTTAAAAGAACGGCGCTTAAATTCATTTCATGCAAAATGCTTCAATACATTTATTTAACTATAAAAATATTACTAAATGGCTTTCATTATTTAATATAAAAAAATAGATTTATTTTATATATTTCTGTTAACTAATTAGACAATGTTTTGTTGAATTCTTTTATGTTATATTACATTCATTTCAAAAAATGACGTCATTACGATGATTTGAAAAAAATGTATTCCATTTTGCCAGTCATTTTTAATTTTAACTTATGCTTTTTCAAAAAGAAACTAATAAAATATATTTAAAACTAATAAACTGTAAATATAGTTAATCTTCGAAATATTTCCATACAAGCTTCATTTTTTATTTACAGATATCATTATTTTATTCTAAATGTCACTTGCAATCCATTAAAGATTTACTTCTAGTATTTAGTATTAATTTGTTAAGTAATAAATATTTGATATGCTTAAGATCATTCTAGGTCTATAAGAAATTGTACAAATATAGAATAAATATTTATTAAAGTAAATCATTTTTTCATGTATGTACTAAAATGTCATTTTTTACATATATAACCTTCATATATTATTCGTATAATATAAGGTGTTTGGAGTATTAGCAACGTATATCTATTTCATATAATTTGTAAAAGTTTCATATAATTAAAATGCGTCCCAAACAAAGCCTTGATTTATACCATTATGTAATAGAATGGTGTGACCCTGGGAATTTAAAACATTTTTTTTTCACCTCAGATTATAAAGAATGTATATTTAAGTATATACTTCAAAGATGCATATTAATTTTATTATATTAGAAAGCACGTAACATGATTAAAATTCACTTGAAACTATATATTTTTCTCCATTACCCATAATGAAATGGAATAGTTTTGATTGTCCCTGTCGCATTTTCAGAAAGAATCACGTTTTGAGCACCTTATCGCCAGAACAACGATTGGCGCGGAGATGAAGTCAATGCTACGCACCCTTTCTTGTTTGTGACGTCAAACGCCTAGCGAATAGCAACCCTTTCCTTCTGCAAAGAGATCGCGCTTATTGTTCATTTGTTTTTCCGTAAATGTTATCAAGCAAAGACTATATTATGTTATTCACCGTTGTTTACTATTAAAACATAGCTTAAAACAAAGAGTTTCTTCAGATTAAAATGCTTTAAATTTCACAAAACGACTAAACACATTTTTTTTTTTTTTCTCAATTTAAAAATATTATTTCCTTAACTCGCTATGTTCGAAGAAATTGAGAAGTTAATTAAAAACAGTAGTAAAGATTCTCTTGTAATAAATATAATTCTATTAATCATATATTTTATGACACATTTGAACTTAGTTTATTTTGTGTTTGGCGATGCAGCGAGCTGAACGTTCTCGCTTTCGCCAACTCGCCAAGGCTGGTGCTCAAAACGTGATTCTTTCTAAAAATGCGCCCCTGTCATTAAACTACACATTCGATTTTCATAAAATTTGAAAATACTCAACAAAATTATACAACAGTTACATATTTTAATTTTTAAATGATTCGATTGGGTTATTTTTGCTTTGTTTCTATGCAGAAGGCTGAACCGATGGACGGATGCACTGAACGACGACTATAGGCGCTACATATTTACATAATTACGAACGCACCTGAAAAAACACATGAAAAATATTTACTGTGTTATGCTATAAAGTACACAGATAAATATTATGTTAATTTAGAGGTAATTATTCTACACTGTTAAAAATTTGCAGCATTCTATCCAGTTATTTGACAGCTTTAAAAAAAAAAAAAATGGTTACGAAACCATAATTTAATAATATTCTGACCCTAAAAGGGGCAATAATATGATCAAAATAGTATAAAATAATGGTTGTAAAACCGTTTTCCTTAAAAACAGTCAAATGACTGGACAGAATTACTAAAAATTTTTTACAGTGTAATTAAAAATAAAGTGATTTGATATGAATAACATCATGTTACATTATTTGTATAAAACTCTTTTAATATTCTTTTAATTTAACTTGATTCAGCAAAAAAAAATTAAGTATATGGCCATTTTGATCAAGAAATAAATGTTCCTAGATGTAATCTTTTTTCGATAATGTCTTTAGATATTCTTACTGACACATCTTCCTCTGTGTGTTAAATTTTTCAGATGCTTGTCAGTCGCGTTACTTAAAGTAGATACTGCTGGTAAAGGTTAATGTGCTCTATAAATCGTAATCTACCTTCTTGCGTAATTTATTTCCAAGTAAAAGTGCACAAATGTATCTGAATTATTAGGTATAATGAATTAGAGAAAAGTAATGTAAGGATCCAATTAAGGATGTTCTGAAATCAAACTTCCCGCTATCTGACACATTTTTTTATTATTTTTTTTTAAATTCAAGCCTATTAAATTATGTAAACGTAAAAAGTTATATAATTGAAAGGTTTGCAAATATTCGGATACATTACCCTACATCGAAGGTAATTTCTGAAATTTGTGCTTTTGCTCCTGAATTCAACTTTGTTTTAATGTGAAGAGCGTATAAAAATCTGTATACAGTATACAGGGCTGTACAAAATTACTCTAGTAATTTTCTGTCTACTTGAAGAAATCGCTAAAGGTAAATGTTTCACTGTACTATGCTTTTCTTAACTGAACTAAATTTTAGCACACTGCGTGGTGTACACTATAAGGGCAAAAGTGACCAGTTCCTAGAGATTTTAAACGTTTTGTTAGATATCTAGAAAAAAATGCATGAGAAATTATCCAGAAGTTTTAAGTGTGTAAATAGAATAGTCCACGTCATATATTTAAACGAAGATTTTTTCTACATAGTCTATGTTCGGCGCATGTTTTTTCTCCTAGATTTTTTTTTATATTTTATAAATACAAATACAGATGTTAAATATATTTTATTAACATATCACAGAGAAACCTGAATAAAATTCTGAACTTGTCGAAAATATCTGTATATGGTGGTTAATATTATTATTCGTAATATTATTATTATTATGTTTATTACTTTGGTTTTATAAAAAAATAAATAGTCATTGCTTACAAATGTCAATTTTATATTACTCATGTAATTCTCTAAACATTGCCATTTATTAAAAATCGATTTAGGACAAAAATTATCTTGAAATAAATGGCTATTTCTATAAGAAGGAAAAATTATCTCTGTAAGTTTATCTTTTCTTTCAATATGATACCTTTAGATGTTCTCATTAATCTATTCTCCTTTTAGATGTCTCATTACTTGGAAGCCACTGGTGATAAAAGTAAAAGTAGAGTGCTTTTATCAAAATTGAAATCTTCACTCCCGTTTAATTTATTTTCAAGTGAATGTGCGCGAACTTTTCTGGGAGAAACGAGAAAAGAATAAGTTTAGTGTGGCTCCCTCTTTTATTTAAGTACATTTGAAAAATGAAAGGAATGACAGTAAATTAATAAATAAAGGTTCTTTTATAAGATTGCTCAAAGAAGCAAATTTGAATTTAATTCGTACAAAGGTGTTTTAAATGCTATTTACATGCATTTAAATATTTGACATTAAAACATCCGGAAATTTTCCTCATGGTTGATAAAAACTTCACGA
Source organism: Maratus speculifer (assembly GCA_964019185.1). NCBI lineage: Eukaryota > Metazoa > Arthropoda > Arachnida > Araneae > Salticidae > Maratus > Maratus speculifer. Next base: position 384,870,915 of record OZ025294.1, read on the forward strand.
ATCAGACTTTTTATTAAAAACTATTTAATTGGTTTGTTTAACAGCAAATCCAAGTTGTTTGAATTAAACTTATTTCAAGAAGAAATTTCTGATTCGAATTGTAGTTTAATTCCATGGTCGGTGTCGAATCTACTCCTTACAGGCGTTCTAATGTTAAAGTATTTCTGTGTAAGCCATAGTGTTTAATTAAAGCATGAAAATTTATATGTGTGTGTGTGAATTTTGAAATACATATTTGGCTATGGACAGTAAAACCTTATTTCTTGAAATAACGAAATTTTCTTAGATTTCCGAAAGTATCGGAAAGTGTTTCATAATCTATGTTTAACACATATTTTTTTTTATCACTTGATTTGACTATTATCATGATTTTTATATTACTCGTGTAATATTACTCCGTACATTGCAGTTTAATAAAACTCGATTTAAGGCAGAAAAAGACTTGAAATAAACGGCTATTTCTATTCGAAGAGACCATTATCTCTGTAAGTTTATCGTTTCTTTCAATATGATGTTCTCCCTTTAGATGTTCTCATTAATCCATTCTCCTTTTAGATGTTAAATTTCGATTTAGATGTAATGTTTCTCAGTCTCATTACTTGGAAGCCGCTGGTGATAAACGTAAAAGTACTGTGTTTTATCAAAATCTTAATCTTCACTCGATATAATTTATTTTCAAGTGAATTGCAAGAACTTTTCTGGGAATAGCAGGAAAAGAATAAGTTAAGTAAAGCTACCTTTTATAAGTACATATGAAATAAGGAAAGAGAATGCAGTGAATTAAGAAATGCAGGTTTCTTTATAATATAGGACTGTTCAAAAATATTGGCATAAATATTTGGCTATGAAAAATAAAACCTTATTTCCTAAATAAAGAAGTTTTACTAAAGATTTCAGGTAGTGTTGGAAAGTGTTATCTATTCTTAAAGCATGATTTGTCTTACTCGTTATATTACTCACATAATTCTCCATATATTACAGTTTAATAGAACTTGATTTAGGGCAAAAAATTAATATGAAACAAACGGCTATTTCTCGACGAATATACAATTATCTCTGTAAGTTTATCTTTTCTTTCAATATGATATCTTTAAATGTTCTCATTAATCCATTCTCCTTTTAAATGTTAAATTTCTATTTAGATGTAATGTTTCTGAGTGTCTTTGGTAGCTGCTGGTGATAAAAGTAAAAGAACATACTATATTTTATCAAAATCGCAATCTTCACTCTCGTGTAATTTATTTTCATGTAAATGTACACGATCTTTTCTGGGAGTAACGACAAAAGAATAAGTTAATTAAGGCCCCCTTTTTTATTTAAATACATTTGAAGAAAGAAAGATATTGTAGTAAATTAATAAATGTTGGTTCGTTTACAAGATTTCTTAAAGAAGCAAAAATGAGTTGAATTCTTACGAAGGTGTTTTAATGTTTATTTACATGCATTTAAATATTTAACACTAGAACGCCCGGAAATTTTACTCGAGTTTGATAAATAATGTTACAAGCCATAATTTTTGCTCAAAATATATTTAACTGAAATATTTAACAATAATCCACGTTTAAATTTAACTTACTTCAAGAACTAATTTCTGATTCGAATTGAAATTTAATTACATGGTCGGAAACGAATCGATTCTTTCCAGGCGTTCTAGTGTTAAAGTATTTTTGTTTAAGTCGCGGTATTTAATTAAATTATCAATATATATATATGTGTGTGTGTGTGAATTTTGGAATACATATTTGGCTATGGACAGTAAAACCTTCAATGTTAAAAATTTTGTGCTACTTTGAACCGAAATTTGGTGCTTAGTAGCTGCCACCATAAGATGGTGAAATCTTGTTCCAAGTTTTGGAACTTCGGTTGAATCATAGTACCATTTTTTCAAATAATATGGTGTAAACTCGTTCCAAGATTTGGAGCTTCGCTTGAACCATCTTATGGTGGCAGCTGGTAATAGCTGCGAGCTCCAAATCTTGGTTCAAAGTAGCAAGAAATTTTTAACAGTGTTTTTTCTTGAAATAACGAAGTTGGAAAGTGTTTCATAATCTATTTTTAACGCATGATTCGTCTTAATTGTTATATTACTCGCATAATTTTCCATATATTGCAGTTTAATAAAACTTGATTTAGGGAAAAAGTTAACTTGAAATAAACGGCAATTTCTATACGAATAAACCACTATCATTGTAAGTTTATCTTTTTTTTTTTCAATATGATACCTTTAGATGTTCTCATTCACCCATTCTCTTTTTATATGTTAAATTTGGTGGACGTTTCTCTGCCTCATTATTTAGAAACCGCTGGTGATAAAAGAAAAAGTACTCTGTTCTATCAAAATTGTAATCTTCATTCCCCTGTAATTTATTTTCCAGTGAATGCGTATGAAAGTTTCTGGGAATAGCAAGAAAAGAATAACTTAAGTAAGGCATCCTTTTTTATTTAAGTGTATTTGAAAGAAGAAAAGGATTGCAGTGAATTAATATATGTAGGTTACTTTATAAGATTTATTAAAGAAGTATAAGAGAACTAACTGTGTTCCTACAAAGGTGTTTTCAATGCTATTTACATACATTTAAATATATAAAGTGTTTTTGTGTCAGCAACAACGCTTAATTAAAGTATCTATATATTATATGTATATGTATCATGTGTGTCTGTGTGTGAGTTTGTTGATCACAGTAAGATGAGGCCGAACTTTTTAATTATAAAATCATAGTTAAGATGCTAATTTATTCTGAACAACCAGTGGTTGAGAGGTTATGCTCTCGAAGCTCATAGACGGGAGGTGCTGTGTTCGAACCCAATCGCGCCTGACATCCTAGTTTTCTTTGAAACTAGGGTAACCTTGCGTAAATATAGGTTAGGATCCCTTAGAATGACCCTCACGGAGAACATTCCCCCTCGTGCCTATATCCCTCGTGCAGATAATCGGCCATCTTAAATAACGAAATTTTGTTAATGATTTCAAGAAATGTTAGAAAAAGTTTCATAATCTATGCTTAACGCATGATTTGTTACTCGCGTAATTCTCCATACACTACAGCTTTATTAAACGTGATTTAGGGCAAAATTAACTTGAAATAAACGTCTATTTCTATACGTAGAGACAATTAACTCTATAAGCTATATCTTTTTTTTCCAGTATCATACCTTTAGATGTTCTGCTTAATTTATTCTCCTTTCATACGTTAAATTTGGATGATGTTTCTTAGTCTCATAGTCTCATTACTTGGAAGCCGCTGGTGATAAAAGCATAAGTACTATGTTTTGTCAAAATCGTAATCTTCACTCTCATCTAATTTATTTTCAATTAAATGTGCACGAACTTTTCTGGGAGTAACGAGAAAAGAATAGGTTAAGTAAAGCGCCCTTTTTTTTATTTAAGTACATTTGAAGAAAGAAAGGGATTATAGTGAATTAATAAATGTAAGTTTCATTATGAGATTTGTTAAAGAAGTAAAAGTGAATTAAATTCCTACAAAGGTTTTTTTAATGCCATTTACATGCATTTAAATATTTATCACTAGAAATTTTACTCAAGTTTGATAATAATATTACAAACCAGAATTTTTACTCAAAACTATTTAACGTTAATCCACGTTGTTTAAATGTAACTTATTTCAAGAACAAATTTCTGGTTCGAATGTTCTGGTTCCATGTTCGGAGTCGAATCTACTCCTTCCAGGCGTTCTAGTGTTAAAGAATTTCTGTGTAAGCCGTAGTGTTTAGATAAAGCATCAAATTTTTTATATGTGTGTGTGAATTTTGGAATACATGTTTGGCTATGGACAGTTACACCTTATTTTATGAAATAACGAAATTTTCTTAAAGATTTCAGAAAGTATCGGAAAGTGTTTCATAATCTATGTTTAACACATGATTTTTCTTCCTTGTTTTATTACTCTTGTAGTTCTCCATACATTGCCGTTTAATAAAATTCGATGTAGGGCATAAATGAACCTGAAATAAACGGCTATTTCTATACGAAGAGACGATTATCTCAGTAAGTTTATCTTTTTTCCGACACGATATCTCTAGATGTTCTCATTAATCCATTCTTCTTTCAGATGTTAAATTTCGAGGACGTTTCTCAGTCTCATTACTCGAAAGTCGCTGGTAATAAAAGTAAAAGTACATACTATGTTTCATGAAAATCGCAATCTTCATTCCCGTGTAATCTATTTTCAAGTGAATGTGCATGAACTTTTCTGGGAGTAACGAGAAAAGAATAAGTTAAATAAGGCGCCAAATATGTGTTGGGCACGTTCACAAAATAAACGAACTAACTCAAACTCACTTTCAATTTCTGAAAAGTGATTTAAGCTCACGTTCAAATTCAAAAATTTTCAAACGAACTCGTTCAAATCAAACTCACTTGTAAAAGTGAACGGAGTTCACTAAAAAGTTCACTTTTTTCTTTTAATGTTTGGATATTATTGTCCAAATTTACAAAATTTTGTGAACTAATCATTTAATTATTCGATATGTAAAATAGAGGTATGCACGGACGGAAATTTTCAGGCCCGATGCATAGAAAAAAAATGTCCGGCCCGATATTAAAATAAAAATTTCGGCCCGAGCCCAGCCCGGCTCGTAGAGAAAATTTAGCGGTCCGACCCGGCCCGATATAATACCTAAAATCAAGGTTCGACCCGGTCCGATTTAATAGCTAAAAACAAGACCCGACCCGGTCCGATATAATAGCTAAAAACAAGGCCCGAGCTTGGCCCGGCCCGGAAAAAAAGTTGAAATTTCGCACCGAACCCGGCCCGACCCCGAGTACATTTCTGCAGGACATTGATATTTACCCTTACGGAAGAGTTCTGGCCAAAAAAACTTACCTTAGTCTGTTTATAATCTCCATTTATGCAGAAGTGCCATAGGCTGCGATGTTTATGCTTTTAATGAACCTTTTTTAGTTGTATGTAAATGTTTCAGCTATCATTAGTATTATTAATCCCTCTTCCATGTTATGGAGACATAAAAATCTAAAAAATGATATATGATAAAAGTAAAATCTTCTAAGATGAAACCGCATTGGAAAGAAAAAAATATATCTATTTTCGGCGAAATTGTATACAGCCCAGTTCCGGTTCGGCGCGACCCGAGTCTGCAGAAGAAGTAAGACTAGGATACTACCCAGAGAACTGATATCCAGACTTAACCCATCCTGAGCTCGTGTAGGTCTCTAAATGGCATTTGAAAGAGGGAGAAGGTCTAAGGTCTGGAAAATTTTTAAATAAATTATGAAAAAATTGAACGTAAATTTGAACGTAAATTTCGTTCATACTCGTCTATTTTTTGAGTTTCCGTTCAGTTCACGTTCGTTTATAAAATAGTGAGCGAAGTTCAGTTCAAAGTTCACAAATAGTAAGCAAAACTCGTGAGTTTTCTTTCAGTGAGCGCGTTCATACCCAACACTGGTAAACACTAATCAATGGAATATGGATACAGCCCCTCATTTTTTTTTTGTTTCATTTTGGGAATATTGGATTTTGATCTTATTCTTTAGACGATAATTTTCAGAATTTTCAAGCTATGATTTTGAAATTTTAACTAAAGTTGCTCTATATATTTAGCTAACACACTATGCAACTGAAATTTTTATAGAGTTGACGCATGCGCAGTGAAAATTTATACAATTATTAATATTTTTTAATTTTGATACAATTTTATACAATTATTAATATTTTTTAATTTTGATTACAGGGTATTATGTACAATGTTGTTTCTCATACTTTCTGAAAAAACATTGTTTATTAAGAATTCTGCTAATTATAAGCAAAAAAACTTGGCAAAATTTGGGACCTTTTTCATAAAAACCTTCATTTCTCTACCAGTATACATGCTATCCGCATACAAATGAACACGGCTTATTACCATCAGCCACGTAATCATAATCTGCAGTTTGAACGTTTTTACTATATTAGTTTTGGTTGGTTTATTCAAAAGATGTTGGTTCTTTTTCAATTTGTTGACGGTGTCCTATTGCATTTTGGAAAAAAATATTCTCGAAAATGTATGACTTGTACTATTTTGTTTATACGTCTGGAGTTTCGGAGTTATTCCTTATGTATATTTTTAGATATTTAACAAAACGTCTAAAATCGCAAGTGTCAAGATTTTTTTTTTTTTTTTTTTCAGTGACTGTATATAAATTTCGGAAACGCGAAAAATGCGGTTAATAGCAATGTCATGAACTTATTTTTGCACCACCCGTGGTGCACAAAATTGTCTTCTTTGTGTTTCTTTGTGTCGCTATTTCTACTATTAATTTAGTTTTTTAAAACCTTTTTCTTATATTTTCAGAGTATTTAGAATTTTCCGATAAAAAACGTTGGGTATTATCATTTAAATTTTTCTCATCGCAAGCATAACGCACAAATCTCAATTTTTTTTTACGCTATTTATGGGTAAAAAAAGTTTGAATTTGCTTTTTACTGATGTTACCCAATTTAAATACATACATGGATGAATGAGGCATAAAATTCGCATAAAAATAATTTTTCTAGCATTTTGATGAAACTTGATTCTTAAAAACTTTAAACAGAAATGTATGGTTTTATCTATCGAGAAATAAATATTACTGGAAGTATTACTTTTCTCTATAACACATCTGCATGTCGCTTTCTCCCTTAGATGTTAAATATTGTAGTCGTTTGCCAGTCTGATTACTTAGAACACGCTGGTAGTGATACTAAGTACTATCTTAGTCATCATCTAAAGTACTATCTTAGTCATCATCTGCACTTCTGTGACTCTTGTATTAAAGAGGACGTATGTGAACTTTTACGTTTTCGTAAAATTAGGTGCGAGTAAAGAGAGTAAAAGAACGAATTTTAGTTAAGGATTTTTATAAAAGTAAAGTTATTGAATGAATTAATCTCTACATACAATATAAACTAATAAATATATGGTTTTTTAGTCGATTGGCACATCAATTTATTTTCTCTATTCCAGCATTTGGCAATTTTCTAATAATGAAGACAATTTTTGTATCAAGCAAATATTAAAAATTATTTTATAAACATATACTGGACAACTGCACAGTAAAATTTAACTACTAAGAATGTATTTGTTAAAAATACAAAACATTGCTCAATGGCGCATAATCGATCTAAAACAATCACAAACGATGACAAACAATCTCTCGATAAGGAAACAAACTTTTAGTCATTTCAATATTATATTTTTCTGAAGATGGTCGCAGAAAACAGCTCGAAACGGTAATATTTTATTTTATTTTACTTTATTTGAACAAATTCTTATTAAAGTTCTTGTTTTTATGCCATTGAGCAATGTTTTATATGTTTTATAACAAAGTTAACGAGAATTTATAATGATGACATAAAACTACATTTTCTTGATTCACAATGAAGTTTCTAGATGCCAGAACCATATTTTTTTTCTTAGTATAATATTTTCAACACCATACTACATATTTGTATATTTCTGACACATTTAATTTCGTTCAAATATAATTTTCTAATTCACATAAATTTCTCGTATAAAATAACTTGATCCAGAAAATCAATCAAACTGATATATGTGATTATTTCCGTGAAAAGACAAATGTTCTTAAAAGTAATCTTTTTCGATAATACCACTAGATGTTCTCATTAACGTTTTCTCCTTAAGATATTAAATTTTGCGGATGTTTGTCAGTCTCATTACTTAGAAGGCACAGTTAATAAAAGTAAATGTGTAATCTAAATCACAATCTGCACTACTGCTTTGATTTATATTCAAGTGAATCTGAGATACATTTTCTGGTTTACGAGAAATAACGATCAAGTTGAAAATTAAATATGGAGATAATTTTATTTAAGTTTATTGGAATGAAAAATATTATTATGATGGGTTAATAAATTTCAGGTTTTTCGGCTAATTTCATTTCTTTAAGAATTCTTAAAATAGAAATACAGAATTTAATTCATAAAATATCGTTTGCAAAACTTACGAAACAAAGCTTTCCTTTCAGAACTCCTTATTTAATTAAATAATTCGTTAGTTTAGTTCAAACATCAGTAATAACGAACCACCTGAAAACGATACTATACATTTGCATTCTTAATAAAGTTCAATTCTTTATAAAAGTCATTTTCTAATTCATATAAATTTCGCTTTTGAAATAACATGATCCAGAAAAGAAATTAAACTGATATATGTGATTATTTCCATGAAGGGACGAATGTTCAAACAAGTAATCTTTTTCGATAATACCTCTAGATGTTCTCAATAACGTTTTCTCCTCAAAGATGTTAAATTTTGCGGATGTTTGTCAGTCTCATTGCTTAAAAAGCGCAGCTGATAGAAGAAAATGTGTTATCAAAATCGTAATCTGCACTCCTGCTTTAATTTATATTCATATGAAAGTGAACTAGATTTTATGGTTTAGGAGAAATATCGGGTAAGGAAAAAGCTAATTACGAAAATAATTTCTTTTAAGTTTATTTGAATGAGTAATATGATTATAAAGCGTTAATAAAAGCATGAGGTTTTGTTTGTTAAATTAATTTCAATAATTTTTTAAAATAAAAATACAGAAATTAATTTATACGATATTGTCTTAAAAATTACGTACAAAAAATTTTCTTTTAATAACTCTTTAATTAGTTAAATAAGTCATTAGTTTAATTCAAATAGCAATATTAACAAATCAATTTAAAACGATATTATTCATATTTCGATATGTATTACCGATATATGCATTACTGCATAGTCTATGAATTAACGATATTATTCATAATCCCTAACGATTTTCAACTCCTTACAAAAATCACTTTCTAATTCACATAAATTTCCCTTTTAAAATAACTCGATGCGGAAAAGAAATTAAACTGATGTATACGATCATTTCCATGGAGGATCGAATGTTCCTACAAGTAATCTTTTTCCATAATACCTCTAGGTGTTCTCTTTAGTGTTTGTGCCTTAATATGTTAAATTTCACGGATGTTTATCAGTCTCATTACTTAAGAAGGGAAGTTGATAAAGTTAACTGTACTATGTTTTACCTTAATCGCAATCTTCACTCCTACTTTAATTTATATACAAGTGAATATGAGCTAGAGTTTCTTGTTTAGCAGAAATAATGAGCAAGGAAAAAGTAAAATATGGAGCTAAGTTTATTTAAGTTCATTGGAATGAAGAATACGATTACAATGTGTCAATAAATGTATCTTGTTTTATGGCTTAGTTTAATTTCTATAAAAAATTTTAAATTAAAAATACAGAAATTAATTTATACGATATCGTCTTGAAAACTTACGTACAAAAGTATTTCCTTAAGAACTCCTTGTTTTATTAAATAAATCGTTTGTTAATTCAGCTATCAATAATAATGAATTAACTTAAAATATTCCTATACATCGCTATTTCCAATAAATTTTAATTCCTTACAAAAACCATTTTCTATTTCACATAAATTTATCGTTTAAAATAACTTTATACAAAAAATCAATTAAAATGATATATATGATTATTTCCGTGAAAAGACAAATGTTCCTACAAGTAATCTTTTTCGATAATACCTCTAGATATTCTCATTAACGTTTTCTCCTCAATATGTTAAATTTCGCGGATGTTTCTCAGCCTCATTACTTAAAAGGCGCGGCTGATAAAGGTAACTGTACTATGTGTTACCTTAATCGCAATCTGCACTCCTACTGTAATTTATATCCAAGTGAATGTGAGTTAGATTTTCTGGCTTTGTAGAAATAATGAGCAAATAAAGAGTTTGAAAGTATGAAGCTAGTTTTACTTAAGTTTATTTGAATGAAAAACTTGGTTACAATGCGTTAATAACAGCATCAAGTTTTATCGGTTCATTTAATTTCTATCAGAATTTTTCAAATAAAAAACCGGAAATTTATTCATAAAATATCGTCTTAAAAACTTACGTACAAAAGCCTTTCTTCCACAGCTCTTTATTTAGTTAAATAAATCGTTAGTTTTGTTCAAATATCAATTATAGTTAATCAACTGGACCCGATATTATACATACTTTTATACTCCTAATAAATTCCTATTCCTTGAAAAAATGCTTTTCTAATTCACATAAATTTCAGTTTTAAATAAATTGATGCAGAAAAGAAATTAAATTGATATATATAATTATTTCCATGAAGAGACGAATATTCATACAAAACCTTTTTGATAATATCTCTAGATTTTCTCATTACCGCTTTCTCTTTAAAGATGTTAAATTTCGCGGATGTTTGTCAGTCTCAGAACTTAAAAGGCGCAGATGATAAAAGTAACTGCACTATGTGTTACCTTAATCACAATCTGCACTCCTACTTTAATTTATATCTACGTGAATGTGAGCCAGATTTTCTTGCTTAGCAGAAATAACGTGCAAGAAGAAAGTTAAGTATGGAGCTAATTTTCTTTTGGTTTATTGGAATGAAGAATATGATTGCTATGCGTTAGTAAGTGTATCAGGTTTTGTCGATTAATTAAACTTTTATAGAAATTTATAAAATAAAAATACAGAAATTATTTCCTATGATAACGTCTATAAAAGTTCGCACAAAGGTTTTTCTATAAGAATTCCAACTTAAGTTCAATAATTCATTATCTACAAAATATCAATTCAAATATTCAATAGTCTAGTTCAAATATCAATAATAGCGAATAAACTGAAAACGATACAATACACCTTTCTATATTCCGAATAAATTTCAATTCCTTGCAAAAATCATATCTTCACATAAATTTCCTTTTTAAAATAACTTGATACAGAAAATAAATTAAACTGATACACGTGATTATTTCTAAGAAGAGACGATTGTTCCTACAAGTAATCTTTTTTCGATAATACCTCTAGATGTTTTCATTAACGTTTTCTTCTCAAATATGTTAAATTTCGCGGCTGTTTGTCAGTCTCATTGCTTAAAAGGCGCGACTGATAAAAGTAAACGTGTTATTTAAATCGCAATCTAAACTCTTGCTTTAATTTATATTCAAATGAATGCGAGATACATTTCCTGGTTTAGGAGAAATAACGAGCAAGGTAAAAGTTAAGAATGGAGATAATTTTATTTTTGTTTATTTGAATGAGGAATGTGATTATAATGTGTTAATAAATGCATCAGTTTTTGTCGGTTAATTTAATTTCTATAAAAAAAAATTGGTACTACTCTGTTATACCATCGACCAATTTCGCCAAATTATACAAATCGCCAAACTAATAGCCAAATTATACATATTACATATTGACATAATTTTTATTTTAAATAACGAAAAAACAAATAATTAGTAGAATATTAATAAAAATATTAATAAAAAGTCGAAATAAAAATCACTTAATGACATTTTAAACACGTAAATCGTATTTAACGTCATTGAATGTGACACTCACGATCATCCATTATTGGCATTTAATCTTATAGTTTGGCGATAATGTTTTGATCAACGGAATAACCTAGTAGTACCAAAAATTTAATAAAAATACAGAAATTAATTCATACTATATTGTCTTAAAAGCGTAGGGTCAGAGAGGTAATTATAACCACTTTTTACATTTTCAACATTGTAATACTTTTCTCTTTTTTCTTTTTGGAAAAATGGTGTTCTTAGTACATAGGAAGTAACTTTAAACCTTTAAGAAAACTTCTTAAAATTTTTAATTTTCAAAGCCTTTTTGTCTTTTTATATTAAAATAATGGCTATAATTACCCAATAAAAAACTCATAATAATAAAATTTAGAGTAATTAAGACTACTAGTGGAGAAATCATGACCACTGTAACAGATGTAAATTTATTCCATTTTTCAATATTGGGTGAAAAAAGTCCGGGCCAGGATTCGAACCAGGGATGTATTGGCTGAATCTGCCAATGCTCTACCAACCGAGCTATCCCGGACATGAAGACTGGAGGACAATTTCACCCAAATTACCTCAACGATCACTTTATCTGGTCTGATACTCTGATCTTACTCTGGATCTGATACTCTGGAATTCTGTTGAGTTGGTCCAGAGTATCAGACCAGATAAAATGATCGTTGAGGTTAATTGGGTGAAATAGTCCTCCAGTGTCCGTGTCCGGGATGGCTCAGTTGAAGAGCATTGACGGCTTCAGCCATTACATCCCGGGTTCAAATCCTGTCCCGGACTTTTTTCACCCAAAATTCAAAAATGGAAAAATTACATCTGTTATAATTACATTACAGTATTACATCTGTTTTACCGATTGAATAATCATGTTTCAAAATTAATCTCATGACCACTGTGTTTCCTGTTTATTCTTGTCCACACACATTTATATGGTAATTAAGGCCATTAAATCCGTTTATTAAAAATTTTGATTGACTTTGTTTTAAATTGCTATTTGGATTTCAAAATTGCTTCAGTCATCATTCGTATAAAATGAAAAAATACATCATGAGGTTAATATCTAAGAGTGAAATAAAATTTTACCATACCCCTGGTCATAATTACCCCAACTTGACCTTTCGTAGAAAAGCTTTTCTTTCAGAACTCCTTATTTAGTTAAATACATCGTTATTTTAGTTCAAATATCACTAATAACGATTCAACTAAAAACTATACTATACACCAGGCCTGTCCAACCTTTTAGTAAACAGGGGCGCATCTCACCTCGGGACACTCAGTGAAGGGCGCCATTATTCACATGACTGAAAACATGCAGAAATACTATCATACAGTAGTATTGGTGCACACGCGCGTCTTAACATAATGCAAATGAATCTTAAAGTGGAAGACAAAAGGTCCCCACAATTCTGGAGCTAGATATTGTAAATTTTAAACTATACATTTTTCTATGATACTTCGCTTTAAAAATGTTTGTTGGTAAAGGTGGCAGAAACTTTAATTGCGCCTATACTAATAACAATAACAAAAACATGGAAATCAAAGATATTGATACTTTTTTTAGAATTTGAAAATGTGCTTTGAGTTACTTTGAATTTATAAAAAATGGCATGATAATGACCAATTTACATGGGTGATTTCAGAGAATCCTTTCGTGGATGGAAATTAAAGTACACTGCTCAACTGATTGCTCAGCACTACTCCTTCTTATTAATTTTTCTAAGCAAATTGAAAACAAGCTTCTAAAATTTCAAAAATCAAGAATGAAGAATTAAGCTTTTTTATTACTCTTATAAAACAGCCAAAAGCCAGCAAAACGAAAAAAAAATGAGCTTTCATGCCCATGTACCTTCAAAGAGACGAGAATGTGGGAAAGCTTTTATTTTTCTGTTGCTCGTTGATTATTAAAATGAGCTATTTCCAATTATTAACACATTTAACATCATAATTACACTTTAAAAATATAACCACAAATCGTAAAAATATGCATGATTAAATTTTCATAGTAGGTATGTTTCTGGTTTTTAATATGTTTTCACAGGTTTTGAAAATATCTTTGATAAAAATATTAATGATTTTACAAAAAGTATTCTTTATAATTCAATTTCACTTCTAAAAAGTCTAGTAACAGAAAATCTTCAAAAGGGCGCCAAGGAAATCTGCAAAGGGCGCCATGGCGCCGCGGGCGCCGCGTTGGACAGCCCTGCTATACACAGTTCTATATTCCTAATAAATTACAATTACTTACAAAAATTATATTCTAACTCACATAAATTTCCCTTTTGATATAACTTGATACGGAAAATAAATTTAACTGATACACGTGATTATTTCCAGGAAGAGACGATGGTTCCTACAAGTAATCTTTTTCGATAATACCTCTAGACGTTCTCAATAACGTTTTCTCCTCAAAGATGTTAAATTTTTCGGATGTTTGTCAGTCTCATTACTTAAAAGGGCAGCTAATAAAGAGAACTGTACTATGTGTTACCTTAATCACAAGCTGAAATGCTACTTTATTTTATATCCAAGTGAATGTGAGTTATATTTTCTGGCTTAATTCTAGCAGAAATAAAGAACAAGAAGAAAGTTAAGTATGGAGATAATTTTCTTTTGATTTGTTGGAATGAAGAATATGATTGCAACACGTTAGTAAGTGCATCAGGTTTTGTCAGTTAATTTTATCTTTTAGAGGAATTTATAAAATAAAAATACAGAAATTAATTCTTATGATAACGTCTAAAAAATTTTCACAAAAATGTTTTTCAATAAAAACACTATCTTAAGATCAATAAATCATTAGTCTAGTTCAAAAAACAATAATAACGAAAAAACTGAAAACGATACAATACACCTTTCTACATTCCGAATAAAATTTAATTCCTTGCAAAAATCATTTTCTAATTCACATAAATTTCCCTTTCAAAATAACTTGATCCGGAAAATTTATTAAACTGATACACCTGATTATTTCTATGAAGAGACGATGGTTCCTACAAATAATCTTTTTCGATAATGCCTCATGATGTTCTCATTAACGTTTTCTCCTCGAAGATGTTAAATTTCGCAGATGTTTGTCAGTCTCATTACTGTGTTATCTAAATCGCAATCTGTTTTCCTGCTTTAATTTATATTCAAGTGAATGTGAGCTACATTTTCTGGTTTAGGAGAAATAACAAGCAAGGTAGAAGTTAAGAATGGAGATAATTTTATTTATGTTTATTTGAATGAGAAATGTGATTATAATGTGTTAATAAATGAATCAGGTTTTGTCGATTGATTTAATTTCTATAAAAAAAATTTTAATAAAAATACAGAACTTAATTTATACTATATCGTTTTAAAAACGTAGGGTCAGGACGGGTAATTATGACCGCTTTTTAATTTTTCTACATTGTAATATTTTTTTTACTTGTTTCTATATGGAAAAATGGTGTTCTTAGTACATAGGAAGTAACTTTGAACCTTTTAGAAAATTTCTTAAATTTTTAATTTTCAAAGAATTTTTTTTAAGTTAAAAGTATGGCTATAATTACCCCATAAAAACTCATAATAATAAAATTTGTGATAATTAAGACCACTAGTGGAGAAATTTTGACCACTGTATTTCCTGTTTATACTTGCCTGCACACATTTATATGATACTTAAGACCAGTAGAACTCCAAATTGACAAATCCGTTTATTAAAAATTTTGATTGACTTAATTTCAAATTGCCATTTGGATCTCAAAATTGTTTCAGACTAGTGATAAAGATTGTATAAAATGAAAAATACATCATGATGTTAATATCTGAGGGGGAAATAAAATTTTGCCATGCACAATTTTCTACATTATAGGGATGGTATAGATAACCCACCTGACACTACGTAGAAAAGCTTTTATTTCGGAACTCCTTATTTAGTTAAATACATCGTTAGTTTAGTTCAAATATCAATAATAATGAATCAACTGAAAACAATACTATACACAATACTATTTTCCTAGTAAATTTCAATTCCCTAGGAAAATCATTTTCTAATTCACATAAATTTCAGTTTTAAAGTAACTTAATCCAGAAAAAAATGAAAAGATATAAGTGATTATTTCCACAAAGAGTCGAATGTTTCTAGAAGTAATCTTTTTGGATAATACCTCTAGATGTTTGTTAGTCTCATTACTTAAAAAGCGCAGCTGATAAAGGTAACAGTACTATGTGTTATCTTAATGGCAGTCTGCACTCCAACTTTAATTTATATCCAAGTGAATGTGAGTTAGATTTTCTTGCTTAGCAGAAATAATGGGCAAATAAAAAGTTAAGTGTGAAGGTACTTTTACTTAAGTTTATTTGAATGAAGAACGTGGTTATAATGCGTTAATAAAAGCATCAAGTTTTATCGGTTCATTTAATTTCTATCAGAATTTTTTAAATAAAAAACCAGAAATTGATTCATAAAATATCATCTTAAAAACATACGTAGACCTTTCGTACGCCTTTCTTTCAGAGCTCCTTATTTAGCTAAATAAATCGTCAGTTTAGTACAAATATCAATAATAACGAATTAACTAAAAACGATAATACACATACTTCTATATTCCAAATAAATACCAATTCCTAACGAAAATAATTTTCTAATTCACATAAATTTCCTTTTTAAAATAACTTGATCTAGAAAAGAAAAATTAAACTGATATATGTGATTATTTCCATGAAGAGTCGAATGTTCCTACAAGTAATCTTTTACGATAATGCCTCTAGATGTTCTCATTAACTTTTTCTCCTCAAGTTGTTAAATTTCGCGGATGTTTGTTAGTCTCATTACTTAAAAAGCGCAGCTGATAAAGGTAAATGTACTATGTGTTATCTCAATCACAATTTGCACTCCTACTTTAATTTATATCCAAGCGAATGTGAGTTATATTTTTTGACTTAGCAGAAATAATGAGCTAGAAAAATATTAAGTATGGGGCTAATTTTATTTAAGTTCATTGGAATTAAGAATGCGATTACAATGCGTCTGTAAATGTATCATGTTTTGTCGCTTAGTTAAATTTCTGTAAAAATTTTCAAAATAAAAATACACAAATTAATTCGGACGATATCGTCTTAAAAAATTATTGTCGCAGATAAACTTTTCTGTAAGATCTCCTTGTTCAATGAAATAAATATTTTTTTTTATTTCAAATTTTAACTATATCGAGTCGATGTCAGTTAATATTATACTTAATAAGTAACTTATAGGTTTTGCCTGCCACACAATTTTTCATACGAACCTTGATTTAAAGGAATTATATCGGTGAATTTTATCTTGCATCTTAAAGCAAAATGGACATTTAATGGAATCGATTTCCGCATTGTTGAAAATAATACGAATGTCATTACGTTGTTATAACTCTCTAAATTTTAAAACATGTTAAATATTAAAACTTTCCATGAAAAATTATCTGACTAACAGAGCAAGCATCATCAAAATTCATTTAGCAGAACTTAAGTTATTAGCAACCATTCATTTTTATTATATATAATAGAAGTAGAATAATGCCATTATTATACTGTTTAAGTTGTACATCTAATAAAGAACGACTATAAAATATAACTATGTATCATTGCGAAACCTTTATTATATTATCTGTATATAAGCCCAATGGCGTAGTGATGAGTACGTCTGGCTGCCTCACAACAGTTCCATAATTCAACTCCGGGGCGAGTTATGGTTCACTGAAACTTTCATCCCTTCGGCGTCGATAAAATGCGTACCGAATTTTCTTGAGAAATAAACACTTGAGAGTCCAGCGTCAGGCTGGCTACCTGACAGGCCATATGCTTCAGAGAACCTTGGGGCTCAGAGTCAAGGAAATAGAGCTGGTCACTGTAAGGCTGCGGGCAAACAGCACTACTTTTTATTACACTAAAAAAGCAATCAATCTATCTTTCTTTCCCAACGGAACAAAGATGAAACCTCTTTAAATGATTTTTGAGGGACTGATCCTACCTAATTGATAAAGGAAGGGAAAGTTTATCTCTCCCCATCTTCAGTCGTAAAGCTGTCAACTGATTTCGAGTTCGATTTCTCTCTTGAAGTTCAGATTCAGTGCACTAGAAGTGCAATTTATACATCAAAGCGCCGACACGAAATATCAAAAATAGCGAAGCCTGATCGCAAGACGTTAGTGTTATGTGCCTAGTCCTTAAGTCTTGATCCTTAATGGATCGTAATAGACGGAGATTATCAGATGGATTAGATTTGATAATTTACAGGGAGACAACACGGTCATGTTGGCTAGAAAGTCGTTTATTTTTTTTTTGCTTTTGAGACGTATGTTTACTGAATGTCATACACTGTAAAAAAATCTGTAATTCAACAGACGTAAAATTAAACAAATCTGTAAGCTTACTTAAATTTTGTCTGTCAAATCTTTTTTTTTTTTTTTTTTTAAAAGGATGTTAATCTATAAAACCTGTTTTTGTAAAGCTACAGAAATCTCTAGTTTTACAAAAGAATCTACTAAAATTACTGTGATTTTGCTAAAAATTTATCTATAACCGGAGTTGCAGTTACATGAAACGCTTTAGGCATCCCAGTTTCTCAAAATTTTTAGTACCCTTACAGATTTTTAGGTGCGTTTGTAATTATGTAAATACGTAGCACCTATAGTTGTCGTTCAGTCCGTCCGTCTGTCCGTCCGTCTGTCTGTCCGTCTGTCTGTCCGTCCGCATGTAACAACGCAAAACTACCCAACCGAATCGTTTGAAATTTAAAATAAGTAATTATTACATAACTAGAAGATAGCCCGTCAAAATGACGTGTTTGCATTTTATAAAAGGATGATAAATGATTACAACAACTGTGGTCAATGATAGCCTTTTTAGGCTTAGACAATTTTGAAAAATACAACGATTAAACATGGGGGGGGGGAGAGAAAAAAAAAGAAAATTTCAAGAGAAATCTTCATTTAAAACTATAACAAATCTATCTGGTGGATAGGAGGGATTGTAATGAACACATGGTAAATACATAAATTTTAAAAGAATAAAGTAAGGCAAAAATCAATTATAAAAGAATATATTGTGAAATTACAGCCAAAAAATATATAAAAATGCTGAGAAAATATATTAAAAATATCAAAATGTATAATTTTTTTTCCCATTTTGGCCATTTCCAGACGAATATGCAAGGGTATCCAAATTATTAATTGAATGGGTAAAATAATGGCGTTATGCAGCTAATGAATTTCACTCACAAAATTAGAGTAACTATTTCACAAAAAAACCATGCAAATTAAACATGCACTAATAATGCACTAATAATGCAAAATCTGCACTAATAATGCTATTTTAAATCATTTGTGAACTAACTATTTTATTCCATTAGCTAATACTTAAAAGAAAACACTTTATAAGATCGAAAATAAATGTCAACAGTAAAGAGTAAATAATCACTCGCCAGTTCGTGATGTGACAATAGAACCATTCACAGCTGTAAAAAAAAAAAAAAAAAAAAAAAAAAAAAAAAAAAAAAAAAAGCAACCCGAATACAAAATTTCTAACAATATTGTATTTAAAAAGCACCTTCGCTTTCCTTAAATAAAAATTTTTAATTAAACACTGTTAAAAATTTGACCGTTTTGCTGCATCGTCATTCCACAGTTTTTATAGAAAATAATTACTTCACCGTATTATTGAGCATTCTCATAAGTCAAAATAGGGATATTCTATAAAAGCTCGGGAGTAACGATGCAGCAAAAGGGTCAAACTTTTAACAGTGAAAATTGTTTGAAATCGTGAAACGATTTCAAAGCGCAGTAAAATGTAATGACGTCATTTAAGAGCTCCCACTGTAAATCTGACCAATGAGAACGCTTCATTGCGACTATAGAACGCTTTCATTGGTCAGAAAATTGATAGCCTTTTAAATCGGAGGTAACTTTTCAGAATGGAATTTGTCATTGGTCGCAATAAGTTTCTTTTCTCGTGGATGGGTTGAACCCGGAATTGTTATACACGGAGGGATTTTATATATATAATTTTGTCGAGTCATTTAAAATATTATGAAAATCGGATGCATAGATAAATTACAGGGACAATCAAAAGGATTCCGTTACATTACGGTGGATGGGGGGGGGGGGGGGAAACATCAAATTCATTTTAATCGTTTGAAATTTAAAATATATAATTATTACATAATTTTGTCGAGCCATTTCAAATTTTATGAAAATCGGATGCATTGATCAATTACAGGGATAATCAAAATTATTCCGTAACATTACGGTCAATAGGGAAAAATGTTTGAAATGCATTTTAATGGTGTTACACTTATTTGTACATAATAAAATTTATATGCATCTATAAAGTACATATTATAACACATTTTGCAGAATCTGGGGTGCAAAGAATATTTGTTATTGATTTACAAGGCCACACAAAAGTATTCCACTACATAATAGTATAGGGAGAACATTGTTTGGTGCGCATTTTAATTGTAATTAACTACTTACAATTTTATGAGAGTGATATTTTTAAAACTTCGTTATCGTACGAACGCACCTCATTTGCTACGCTTCACGTGCGATTTCCAACTTGTTTGGTTTACAATGCAAACGTGTATATGTTACATGAATTTTTCTTGTTGCTATTACATAAAATGTTCTTGGAATCATAGTTTCTCAGAAAAAATTCAATAGTTTTGAGGATTTTTTTTTTCAAGCTATGTAATAAAAACCTGAATCAAACGACCGTTCTGGTTTGCAGAAAGTGTAAAGTATTATTTTTTTTATCAACAGACAGCGGTTATAGTGTTTCTTTTACTTTTATACGGCGTGACTAGCTTTGTTTACAAGTACCAGAGATATAGCTCATCGAGTCTTAAAGAGTTATACGATTTTTTTACAAAGGTAGATTAACCTTTTATCTGGCGAATTATTTATCAAGAAATGGATTCACATCAATAATTGTCTTATTTAAGAGGACGGTGGACGTTAAAAATTTATTTTATTCATTTTTATCACAGCAATATGAAATTTTGTGCACATATACATTTCCCCAAAAGCATATAGAATACCTTGAAAAAATTTCCAATCTTATTAAAATTTGTAATTTTTTTTTTAATTTTTAAATTTTTAAACGAAATTTTAAAATACTCCTCGTGTCTTAATTTTTGAAATATTTTCTTGCTTTTGCCTTTTTATCACTTAAAACTATATTATAAACAAATTTGTGTAAGATTTTTTAAATCTCTTGAATAGTTAATTTTTTACAGATTTTTTTCTAAATTCCTTATCGATTTTCATCAAAATTTTGCCTTTTAATAAGTAAAAAATAAAATTTGACTATCTTAATGAAGACGAATTTTAAAAAGCTTACACAATTTCTTTTTAAATAATATCAGGATACTCCCTTATCAATTTTATAAATATTGATCAAAAATTAAGACGCAAGGAGCAATTCAAAAATCTAAAAACGCTGAAAAGTTAGTTTTGATAAAATCAGATTTAAAATTATATAAATACATTTATCTTTATTATTTACTCCTTAAAACCTTCATAAATGATATTTTAATAAGAAAAAACTGTTTAGGTACTATTATACCCCAGAAATAGACCTTTTTTCTGACGATTTTGCTATAGATGATTTTGCTCAAATAAAGGTCCACTGTCCCCTTAATATCCGACGATATACTGGAATTTTTAAATAACAATAATGTAAAATTTAGAAGTGTGTTTCATTAAAACTGATTAAATATATCTGTAGTTATAATTTTTTTTGTAAAATATTTACATAAATAATCAAATTAATTAACCAAAAATACTGTTATGGAAATATTACAATTCTTATAAAAGCAATGTATTTAAATGTATTATGATCCTCTCTGTAAATGGAAAGGCTTTTACCGTCGAAATATTTCATATAACTTTTTTTCAAGGAAAAAAAAGATATACTTATGAAAATGATTCAGAAAATTATCTCTTTTTTAAAATTTTTAACTTCGACTGTTTTTCTATTCTATCTAAATTAAATCGAGTAAAGTATATTGTGTGATAAAAAAAGAACTTTTATTAATAGATTGATTAAATACGTTTTTTATTGAATTTTTCACAGTGGTACTTATAAATACCGTCGGTAGATAAAGGGTTAAAAAGATTCGTACAATGGTACTCCCTAAGCTTATATTGCATGTGAGTGGTGTAGCTTACACTTCTTCCTCTGTTTCACACAATTTTCTAGTTTAGAAGTAATTTTATTCCTAGAATATTGGTATCACTGAAATTATTGTTGTTATATGTTTAAAAACCGTTTACTATTTGCTTTTTAACCCCTTCCGGCACACTGCGCCCGGTCTGGGATACCTAATTTTAATTCCAAACTTGCAAACGGCACCAGTAATATTTTAGTAAAATTATGCTTTTACAATAAAAGCTTAAATTAAGGAATTTAAAATATTTTAAAAGTTCGTTTGTGAATTCCGGTGTCAGTCGATAATTTCTCATTTTAGTACAGATTTTGCCCGTGCGGAAAGAGTTAAATAATATCTTATAAAATTACGAAATTTATTTACATTATTTATTTATATTTTATATAGTCCCCCGTTCTTATAAATGCATTTAGTAAAAATATCGTATTACTTTAAGAAGTAAGACAAAAAATGATCTTGTACGATTAAAATTGACAAGGTAATAATAGCCTCTTAAAGTTGAAGCTCCTTTTTTGATGCAAATTGATTCGTTCAAAATTTTACTAGAAATACAAAAAATACTAAGACATAAATAAGTAACATATGAGAAAGAGAAAATTGAAATATATTTTTATTTTGACATGTTAAAACAGTATGCGTTACTTGTAGTAAAATATAAATAAAAAAATAAAAATTTTTGTTTAAAAATTTTTTGAAAAAATACGACTTAATTTCCTTAAAAATAACATAACTCGGTAAATTTTAGTATTATATAAATGGGACTTACTTTGTCTTATTTGTAGTAAAATTAGGAGTTTTTTAATTTCAATTATCACTCATAAGAGAGGGGTACCGTATAAAAAATTAAATTTGAAGACTGTTTATGTAACTTTTTATTGATCCAAACAACGTTTTAAATACACTGTAAAAAATAAAATCTGTAAAGTTACAGAATTTTTATCAGGAAACTGGGATTCCAAGAACTTTTTATGTAATGGCAACAACAAAATTTCATGTACAGATGCCATCTGATTCAAATACTCTGGCTTGTGGAGTGGTGTGTAATGGTTCTGCATAACTAAGCTGATGACAAACTTAAAAATTACTACAAAAGTTCAAGTTTAAAGTATGGATCCACCCTCGATCAAGCCTAGATTTGTCATCCAATGACTATTTCTTTTTCCGCAATCGACGCTTTCAGTGTGATGTCATTTATGCCATTTTGTATGGATACTGACTCCAAACAAATGGTTGCTATGCTTTATTTTCTATTTTATTCATATATTATAGCTATTTTTTAGCTATATGTCACAAGCAAGTGTTAAATGCTTCATATGCAATGATACCATTTTCTACGATTTATATTTAATAAGAAATGAAGCATAGCAACCGTTTGTTTGGAGTCAGTTTCCAAGCAAAACTTCATAACTGACGTCACGATTGAAAGCGTCTATTAAAGATTCCGATAACTCACTCCATGGATCCCATTCCTTTGACGTCAAAGTCATGTGCTTTGAGGAAGCATTCCTTACATCGTAGCCCTTAATTACGAGGGGCGATCCAAAAAAAAGTTTACAAGGCAAAGGGAAAAGTATTTATTAACAATAGAAACAAGATACAAATGGCAATCAAGGGACACATCTGGTCTTTACTTTTCCACATAGTCGCCAAACCTGTTTAGGCATTTGTCAGAACGTTCCACCAACTTATTTATCCCGTCTTGGTAGTAATCAAGGCCCTGCTCATTGAGCCATTTCTCGGCAGCTGTTTTCACTGCATCGTCTGAGATGAACCGTGTTCCGGATAAGTTTGGCTTCAACGCCGGAAAAAGGAAATAGTCACTTGGAGCCAAATCGGGGCTGTATCGGGGATGATTCCAGACCTCCCACTTGAACCTTTGCAGCAATTCCTGAGTCTGGCGAGCTGTATGGGGCCTGAAATTGTCGTGCAGAAAAAGGACTGCGAATTTGTCTGTGATTTTCGGATGCGGCCACATTGTTGGCCCATAAGAATCGAATTACGGCTCACCCTTTTATGCGAGACCACTTTTCTAGACGTCGTGCCATTACTGTCGCTCTTAAGTGTCTGCGTACTGACGTTACTTACTCGTAGAACCGCTGTAGGACAACTAGCACCATCTGTCAACCACCCTGGGTGGAAATATTCGCTCCACAATTATTATGTTTCAAATGCTTCTGCTTGTAAACTTTTTTTTGGATCAACCTACGTATGCAACAACTCGTTTCCCTACTCATGGTTCTATGCCGTAGAATAATAAAGGAACATATTGTGTTACGTGAGGTCACGTGTTTCGGGGTGACATTTCCGAAATTTCAGCCTCAAACTCAAACGGAGAATAGGGTCCATGAGCAGGGATATGATTTCAACCAAGACCTGTTAATCCTGTAAATTTCGTAATTATGTAAAAAAGTGATTGGCAAATATGCCTGTTAATTATTTCAGATATTTTTTACTGATTGTCATTAAACATATTTTTATTACATGTAACCTTTTTAGGTGCATTCGCCATTATGTAAATACGTAACACCTATAGTCGTCGTTCAGTTGGTCCGTCCGTTGATCTGTCTGTCCGTCCATCTGTCCATCCGCATATAACAGAGCAAAAACTGTACAAGTGCATCGTTTGAAATTTAAAATGTCTAATTGTTGGATAACTTCGTCGAGTTATCTTAAATTTTATGAAAATCGGATACTTTGTTTAATTATAGGAACAATCAAAAGTATTCCGTTGCATTACGGCCAATGGGAAAAAACAGTTTCAAGTGCATTTTAATGATATTACACTCTTTCGAACATAATAAAATCGATATGCATTTATAAAGTGCTTATTAAAATATATATTCTGTACATTCTGTGGTGCAAAGAATATTTTTATTAATTTGCAGGGCCGTGCAAAAGTATTTCATTACATAATGATGTAGGGGCGGAAAACATTGTTTGGGGCGCGTTTTACTATTTCACAACTAAACTATTAAAACTATTTTACATTTAGTGAAATTGACATACGTTGTTAGATTATTTCACATTTAGTGAAATTGACATACGTTGCTGAAGTTTACTACGAGTTACTTCCTGTATAAAAAAAAAGCAGGTAGTACTTACAGGGACACAAAAAAATTCGTTATTATACTGAATTCGAAATAATAGTCTACATCAAGATCTGAATATGTTTAAAATTTCGTTATAGTACGAATGCACCTTATTTTCTACGCTTGACCTGCAATTTCCGACTCGGTATTTTTTTCGGATCTATCCACATACATTTTATTATCGCAAATTTTTTATATAATATATTTAAGAAACTGCCACAATTTAAGATCAAAGAGTTAGAAAATTTCTGTACGTTGATCTGTTGTTGTAAATGACTTTTCTATACAAAGAAAAATATTATTTTCCCCATACCCTCCTTCCAATAATAGATATCAGTCGCTGATTCAATTTTCTCTCTTTAGTAAACGAAAAATGATCGTCTATCATTAAATGATAAGCAAAAGAAAGGTCATATGCTTGGATTTTGTCCAAATGAAAGTCGATATAAAAGTTACTTAGAAAATGAATAAAAATTGTAATTCATAAAAAGAACTTCTATTTAACAAAAGGAATTAAATGGTACTCAGTTTTTTTTCTCTTTTGACATTGTAAAACTACTCGGATGTTGTAATTTTTTTTTCTCTCTCATAAATGCTAACATTTTTAAAAGTTGTTCATTTATAAATCCTTTATTGTTATTATGTCAGTACTACAAATGACACAACTTTACCTTAAGTTTCAGCTTCGCTTTAATAATGGGATTAAAAGCTAAATGCGAATTGTCGCTGCCGACGTTCAGAAGACAGGAATTGTGCAGAGTGATGTTCAGAAGACAGGAATTTAAAATATAAATTGAAAAATAACTATAGGACTATAAGCTCTATAGGACTAACATTAGCATTCTCTTTTCTTTATGTGACTGATTTGGACTATTAAAGCTAACCTCAAATTATGCAGACTCCCTGAGGGAAGAACTGAAGTTATCTTCAGTTATTATTTTTTAAATGGGGTATTAACAGAAAAATCTTCACATATGTGAAACTGTGATAAGAAGAGGCTTCAAACTTTTAAACAATAAGAAAACAAATTAGATATTTTTTATTTAATAAGAAGTCCATCCTCAAAAACAATATTTATTTCTAAATATGGATTTAGAATTTTATATAAGGAATTGAAATTTACAATGTTTTATGGAAGCCAGATATTTTTCTAAGCATTTTTAGCTCAAATATTGTATCCTCTATGCATAATTATGTCATGTTTGTTTTTATACATTACATACTGGGTGGCGGCAACATAGATCTCATCGAGTTCACGGCTAAAATTCCAGAATTAGTTAAAACTCAATCGGTCTGTTAAGTCATATCTTGGTGTAAAACACCTGAAAACCTGATTTTAGCGGTTTATTGGCAGACTTACCATTGTGTATTCCTGAACCAAAAATAGAAAAGGGAGGACTGAACGCGGACTGAAGAGAAAATCGGATTTTGAAGTCTTTTCCACCAACATATCACTTGGCAGACCGATTGCATTTTAATATGCGAATCCAATTTTAACTCATTCTAAAATTTCA
Organism: Maratus speculifer; assembly: GCA_964019185.1. Classification (NCBI taxonomy): domain Eukaryota; kingdom Metazoa; phylum Arthropoda; class Arachnida; order Araneae; family Salticidae; genus Maratus; species Maratus speculifer. The sequence continues at coordinate 384,897,026 of OZ025294.1, forward strand.
GTTGCAAACTCGATGAGGTGATTGTCTGTGCTGCTGTTTCTCGGACTATTCGAAAAATAAAACTTTTACAAGAACGTGAACTAACAAATAAAAATTCTTTTCAAAAAATAAACTAAGATTAATTGATATATTACATATTTATCACAAACAAAAATCTAAGTTAATTAGTATATGTCATAACATAAGTTATTTAAGATAGCGTATGTTAAAAAATATTTACTTTATCATGTCATGTGATAATTTTTTAACCCTAAAAATTCCAAAGAGTGGTGAAATATAACCACTAGGCTCCAGATCAGAATAGAGGGCAAAATCGGTGGTCTGCTTCGTCTGTTAAAACTGTGTCCCACCATTATGAACATAATTTTTTTACTGGTGTGATATAGTATTTTTGCTTCCACTCTCACAGTTCGCAAGTCTGTGGCTTTTTACACACCACTATTAGTTTACAGAAAACCTGGTTCCTGGTTCTTTTTTCCTGGTTCGCCTAAATGTTCCAATTAAATAACACAGCTTTCTCTGTATCAAAATACTGCCATTCAAAGAACTGGAGATTTGGCACCGCTGCACTTTATTTTGCATTTTTGTATTTTAATATGGTAAAATTCATTAAATACAACTTAATACAGCACTGGCCAAAAAAAGTAGGCATTTTTGTGACATTTTTGATTCGCCTACTTTTATTCATTTTAACGTAGTTTTAGTAATTGTATGGTACTTTTGCATTAGCATTCAGCTAAATCACTAACGTTCAATATATGAACGTTAAAAGGTGCCATGCAATTATTAAACTAACATAAATTGGCGAATGTACATAATCAAAAAAACATAAAAAATCCTCTTTTTCTGAGCCAGTAACTGTAGTATGAAAATTAGTTCGCTGCATAGATTTTCATTTTGAAAGAACTACAACTGCACTTAAGGTAAATTTCTGGACTTTCTGGTATCATAAATGACCTTTCAGTAGGCGGTTAGGTTTATCTGAGATAGTTTTTTTTCCTCAATACCTTACTTCAAAAAATGGATATTAGGCGCTTACTCAACTTTCTATCTTTAAGAAATGGAAAAGGCTCGCGTATCGTTGAATGGCAAGTAGAAGAAATGTCACATGCTTGGATTTTGGCCAAATAGAAGTCAATAGAAAAGTTACTTTTGAAAAGACTAAAATCTGTAATTTATAAAAAGGAACACTAAGTTGCTGAGAAAAAGGAATTGAAAAGAACATCGATTACTTTTTATGTCTCAGATTGTGTAAGTTTCAATGATTTAGAAAGCTTACTAACTATTTGTCATGCAAACATTGTATCATTTATATATCATTAACCAAATTTGTCTTTTTATTTCGTTTGAATTTCCATAGCAGAATTTCACTTGTAACGTCTACTAAAAATATGTAAATACAAGGGTGCCACTGGCGACTATTTTTATATTCTATTCAAACCAGTATTTTTCTAATGTAAATTTTGAAGACATTTTTCTTGCAAATGTGCTGAAAGAGTCTGTTAAGGTTTTCTGTTTACAGAAAGTGGTGCCAGTTAGAATTGAAAAAATCCCTTTCGGCATGGCCTATAGGCGGAGGTAGATTTCGAAAAGTTTTCATCTCAAAAAAAAAAAAAAAAAAAAAAAGCCTATTTTTACTCAAATGCCCATTTTGGCAATATATTTTGAATTATATTCTTACTTTATTTAAAAAATTGAACAATATGCTCATTATATAGTTCCTAAATAACAAAAAACTGTTAATTAAATTCGTTTGACAGCAAAATTGAATTTAAAAATGAGTCATAAAATAACCAATTTATTATTTTAATACATCCACAATTCTTTAATCAAGATCGCTTTGAGAAATTTTGTGCGAAGTGCCAACTTTGACAGATTTTTTTTAAATATATATTTAGCCTTTATCAAAACTCTGACCAATACGGCACATTACACAGTTCCTAAATAACAAATAACTGTCAATTGAATGCGTTTGAGAGCAAAATTGAATTTAAAAATGAGTCATAAAATAAACAATTTGTTATTTGAATACAACCTCAATTCTTTTATCATGATCGCTTTGGGAAATTTTTTTGCGAAGTGCTTACTTTGACAGCTTTTAAAATATATATATTCACCCTTTATCAAAAAATCGACGAATACGCACATTATATAGTTCCTAAGTAACAAAAAACTGTCAATTGAATGTGTGTCAGAGCAAAATTGGATTTAAAAATGAGTCATAAAATAACCAATTTGTTATTTGAATACCCACAGTTCATTAATCATGTCGCTTTGGGAAATTTTGTGCGAAGTGCCCATTTTGGCAGCCTTTTTTTAAATATATTCTGCCTTTATCAAAAAACTGGCCACTCCGTCACATTATATAGTTCCTAAATAAGAGAACCTGTAAATTGGATGCGTTTGAGAACAAAAAAAGATTTAAAAATGACTCGGTAAAAACGCAATTTCTTAAATTTCCGCAAATTTTAATCACGATAACTTCGTGAAATTCTGTTCAAAATACCCTTTTTGGCAGCCTTTTAAAATATATATTCTGCCTTTATCAAAAAACCGCCCAATACGTCAAGTTATATAGTTCCTAAATAATAGGACCTGTAAATTGGATGGGTTTGAGAACAAAAATGAATTTAAAAATGACGCATAAAAAACGCAATTTGTTATACTTAATGAATTTTTTAATGATGAAAACTTCGGGAAATCTGTTCAAAATACCTTTTTTGGCAGCCTTTTTAAAAATATATTCTGCCTTTATCAAAAAATTGGCCAATACGTCGCATTATATAGTTGCTAAATAATAGGATCTGTCATTTGGATGCGTTTAAAATCAAAAATGAATTTTAAAATGAGTCAGAATATAAGCAGTTTGGATTTGAGGTTTTTTCTCCAACTCCTATTTTTGTTTAATTTATTTTTGCTATAAGAATTGGTTCTATGAAAAACTTGTCAATATAAAAATTGTAGATATTATTGTGAAGATGTAAAATAAATTTAATTAGATTTAATTGCTTAAGAATTGAGTAAGTTATGGTTTTTTTTCTTTTTCCTCCCCCCTTTTTCTTTTCGTTTTTAATTTTTTTCATCGGTAAAAATTGGTCCTATCAAAAACTTGTAAATACAAAAGTTTTAGATAATATTGAGTACATTTATATAAAATTTAGTTGGATTTGATATCTTGAGAATTGACGAAGTTATGATTTTTTTTCTCCCAAAAACCATGTTTTTTTCGCCCCTTGAGCCCACTTTTAACTTTATCAAAAATCTGTCACGCATAAACTTTTTCCTCATTTTTTAGAAGTAATATAAACTTTAAACTGATTCGATATCTATTTTAATTAAAAAGTTATCGCGTTTTTTCTGTTTTCACAAAAACCCTCCTAACTTTCACCTCCTTGGTCCGATTTTGCCCATTAACGAACTTAACCGAGATTTTATGCCCTTTGATTTTATGTAAAAGTTTGATGAAGATCTGAGCATAATTATGGAAGTTATCGTGTCTAGAAGAAAGTGATATACACCGATAGATAGATAGATAGATAGATAGATAGATAGATAGATAGATATATATATAAACTTTTTTACTGATGGTAGTTTTGGGGTCTAGGAGTCATGATTCGTGTAGATCCGCAAAAATTTTTCAGAAATTCCAACATGGGAGACAATGCAATAGGTAGTATTTCATACGAAATCTACCTAAAAATAGTCGCCTGTGTCAGTCCTGTAAATAAATACGGGGTGCGGTTGAAAAATCCTTCGCCTAACAAAGAAAACAATATTTTTTTTTTTACTTTTTTTATTTATTTCTTAACATAACATTTAGAAGGACTAATAAGTATATTATATCTGTGTTCTAATTTAATTTAACCGTATCAAAAACGCGATTTATCGAGCTCTTCAAAACAGTTTTTTACGGCATCAATAACCCCTTGTTGCCCTAAAATCTTCGTACACCAAGGAATTTTTTGAAGCTAAGGAATAGGTAATAATCAGTGGATGTTAAGTCTGGCTAATACGGTAAATGTTCCGCCAATTTGAACACTAAGACGCCACACTACTGACCGAAAAAGACCAGGATGATAATATAAAGTCTATGGGGGCGTTCTTTTCAAATATCTCGCTCAAATTTTAATATCTTGACGTGTTTTTTTTTTCATAGGATAGCTGAGGACGATCCACAACCGGTCTAGTTTTTACATTTTTTGATTTTGGTGTCAGATTTTCAAAAAAATACTTTAACTTTCAGAACCGGTTTGAACCGGTTATGAAACCGAAACGATCCTAATATAAAAAGAATATAACCAAAATTAAAAAAGTAAAAACTAAGCCGGTTGTGGATCATCATCAGCACAATCAGTAGAGTGGGCTCTTAATTTGTAAATTTTTCCCTTTGCAATGACAGACCAATGTACAGGAGCATTGTCATGGGGAAACAAAATTCTTTTTTTTCTGCTTAATGAGTTCGTTTTAGGTAGATTTCGTATGAAATACTACCTATTGCATTCTCTCCCATGTTGGAATTTCTGAAAAAATTTTGCGGATCTACACGAATCATGACTCCTAGACCCCAAAACTACCATCAGTAAAAAAGTTTATATCTATCTATCTATTTATCTATCTATCTATCTATCGGTGTATATCACTTTCTTCTAGACACGATAACTTCCATAATTATGCTCAGATCTTTTTCAAACTTTTACATAAAATCAAGGAGCTTAAAATCTCGGTCGAGTTCGTTAATGGGCAAAATCGGATGAAGGGGGTGGAAATAGGGAGGGTTTTTGTGAAAACCGAAAAAACGCGATAACTTCTTAATTAAAATAGATATCGAATCAGTTTAAAGTTTATATTACTTCTATGAAATGGGCAAAAAGTTTATGCATGACAGATTTTTGATAAAGTTAAAAATGGGTTCAAGGGGCGAAAAAAACATGGTTTTTGGGAGAAAAAAATTCATAACTTCGTCAATTCTCAAGATATCAAATCCAACTAAATTTTATATAAATGTACTCAATATTATCTAAAACTTTTGTATTTACGAGTTTTTGATAGGACCATTTTTTACCGATGAAAAAAATTAAAAACGAAAAGAAAAAGGGGGGAGGAAAAAGAAAAAAATCCATAACTTACTCAGTTCTTAAGCAATCAAATCTAATTAAATTTATTTTACATCTTCACAATAATATCTACAACTTTTATGTTAACAAGTTTTTCATAGAACCAATTCTTATAGCAAAATAAATTAAGCAAAAATAGGAGTTGGAGAAAAAACCTCAAATCCAAACTACTTATATTCTGACTCATTTTAAAATTCATTTTTGATTTTAAACGCATCCAAATGACAGATCCTCTTATTTAGGAACTATATAATGCGACGTATTGGCCATTTTTTTGATAAAGGCACAATATATTTTTTAAAAGGCTGCCAAAAAGGGTATTTTGAACAGAATTTCCCGAAGTTGTCAATGAAAAATTGAGGAAGTATGACAAATTGCGTTTTTTCTGAGTCATTTTTAAATTCATTTTTGTTCTCAAACACTTCCAATTTACAGGTCCTCTTATTTAGGAACTATGTAATGTGACGGATTGGCCAGTTTTTTGATAAAGGCAGAATATATTTTTAAAAAGGCTGCCAAAAGGGGTATTTTGAACAGAATTTCATTAAGTTATCGTGATTGAAATTTGAGGAAATTTAAGAAATTGCGTTTTTACCGAGTCATTTTTAAATCTTTTTTTGTTCTCAAACGCATCCAATTTACAGGTTCTCTTATTTAGGAACTATATAATGTGACGGAGTGGCCAGTTTTTTGATAAAGGCAGAATATATTTTTAAAAAGGCTGCCAAAATGGGCACTTTGCACAAAATTTCCCAAAGCGATCATGATTAATGAACTGTGGGTATTCAAATAACAAATTGATTATTTTATGACTCATTTTTAAATCCAATTTTACTCTGAAACGCATTCAAATGACAGTTTTTTGTTACTTAGGAACTATATAAAGTGCGTATTCTTCGTTTTTTTGGTAAAGGGTGAATATATAGTTTTTGAAAGCTGTCAAAGTAAGCACTTCGCAAAAAAAATTCCCAAAGCGATCATGATAAAAGAATTGAGGCTGTATTCAAATAACAAATTGTTTATTTTATGACTCATTTTTAAATTCAATTTTCCTCTCAAACGCATTCAATTGACAGTTATTTGTTATTTAGGAACTGTGTAATTACTGTTTATTGGTCAGATTTTTGATAAAGGCTAAATATATATTTAAAAAAATCTGTCAAAGTGGGCACTTCGCACAAAATTTCTCAAAGCGATCTTGATTAAAGAATTGTGGATGTATTAAAATAATAAATCGGTTATTTTATGACTCATTTTTAAATTCAATTTTGCTGTGAAACGAATTTAATTAACAGTTTTTTGTTATTTAGGAACTATATAATGAGCATATTGGTCAATTTTTTTTAATAAAGTAAGAATATAATTCAAAATATGTTGCCAAAATGGGCATTTGAGTAGAATTTCGCTTAAGATGATTTTGATAAAACCAGTTCTTACAAAAAAATGAAATTAAAAATTTTTTAAAAGCGGCTGAATAAAGTAGTTAAACTGGGTTTATCTCTAATCATTTTTTTTTTTTGAGATGAAAACTTTTCGAAATCTACCTCCGCCTATAGGCCACGCCGAAAGGGATTTTTTTCTTTACCTTGTCTCTTAAATGTTGCAGTAAACTTGTGTACTATTTGAAAGTGGTACTTTGATCCTTTCCTAAGTAATAAATAATGAAAATTCCCTTTGCGTCCCAAAAATACCCGTCATCACCTTGTTAGCTTACAAAGTAGACTTCGCCTTTTTTGGAGCTGATTCACCGGAGTAATCCGAATTTTTTACTGCAATTTTCTGTTAGTAGTGTAGAGTTTTATTCGTACTTAGAACCCTTTGCAAAAATTCTTTAGTATTTTCACTGTAGAATTTCAAATTTTTATTTGAAACGGTTTTCTGATGCAATATTTGGTCTAGTGTCAACAAACGCGGCACGCACTTTATACAAGACCTTGGGGAAACTCAAAATATAAGTTTAAATATTACATACACCTTTTTGATATATTTACAGCCCTTGCTATTGCGAAAAAGTTTAATTTCAGGTCTTCCAGATTATTCGATGAATTTTCTCAATAATTTCAGGAATTGTCACTTCCACGGGACGTTCAGAGCGGGACTCATAACTTGAGTTCGTCTGCCTCATTTTTAATTCTGGAACCCACTTTTTAACCATTGAATATGATGGGCCAGAGCCATTCAGTATGCTGTTACTTGTTTTTTCAAATCTTTCATTTTCGTAAAGAATCTAAAATAATCTTGATTTATGCTGTCAATCAAACAGTAATCAAGCTACTGATTTGAAATAGTGGTTATAAACTTGTCAAGGATAGTGCTATGCAGTGTTAGCACATAAATGTCCTCATGTATCGGCCCTGGACTTTTCATCTGACCCTCCTATAAAAATGTACTAAAAAACATTAAAATTTTAGAAAATAAACAAAGATGTATAGATATATCCATTAAATTGATATGAGTCAGTCACATACGACTCAAAATAGAAGCATATTAAAGTAAGTTTAAGAATCCAAGTGCCGAAACTGCCACAATTAGTAAACTAATACGAATTCTTTAATTGAGTTTTTTTTCATATTGTTCAGAAATAATTACGAAATCAAAATATGTATTTAAAAAATATTCGAAAATTTTGAAAGTTTAAAAGTATTTTTAAGCCTTTCAAGTGTAATATTTTTTAAAAGTATGTTTTTATCAATTAATAAATTGATATTAATTAATTTACAATCATAAGTTGAAAAACCAGTTTAAAAATACAAAAATATAGGTTAAATATTGTTTCTGTTTTTCTTTTCTGTTTTCTAAATTTAAAGAAGAAAGAATAAATTAGGTATATTTTGATAATTTAACTTGCATGCCTTTCTACCAAATGTCGAAAAAGCAGTGAATTTCCCATAATCGAATTCAGTTACTCCAACATGTATAATAACGATTTTTTTTTTTTTTTTTTTTTTTTTTTGAAAAAATAAGGAAATTGCAGCAAAATAATAAAGTGTGAATTTTTAAAAATTAATATTGGAATACTTAAAAAGAGATTTTTGTTTTATACTTATTAATTATTTCACCCTATAAATTGGCTTGAATTTTGTATAGAAAATCATAAAATTACATTACATGATGCATATAAACTGCATTTTTCATATTATGCAGATTTCATTTTTAAAGTAAATTATCCATTCTACCGTTCTATCTCAAAACTTGATTATACAATCTGTGGAAAATCAGACACTATTTTGATTTTGAATTGAAACATTTTCAGTCATTTTCTATTTCACACTCAGACGCAGCGTCGCCGATAGAAATGTTTAAAATAGCGTTGCAGGCCAGTTTAGGAGCTGAAAAGGACTGTCGCGAATAGTTAATTTGCAGTTTTCACTCTTTTCATGGATCATTTAAGAAATATCTGAACAATTTGTATTTCTGTTGGTAATTATATTTCTACTCTGAAATTCTCTAGAAACGCAGTAAAACACCGAAAATAAATTGAAAATTGCACGTCAAGCGTAGCTAATGAGATACGTTCGTACTGTATTGAAGTTTTAAAAATGTTCAAATCTTGGCGTAATAGTATACAATACTTCGGAAGCATTATAATAGCAGAAATATTTTGTACCTGACTGTAAATACTATCTGTTTTCTATTATACAGAAAGTAACTTGTAGTAAACCTTAGCGACATATATCAATTTAATAAAATATGAAATAATTTAATATAATTAAAAGGCGCCTGAGACAATGCTTCCCTTCATACCATTATGTAATGGAATACTTTTGAGTAGTCCTGTAAATTGATACAAAATTACTCGCAAAATTATGCAACGATTGTATACTTTAAATTTCAAACAATTCGGATAGGTAATTTTTACATTATTACATGCGGACAGACGGACTGAATGACGACTACGACGGTGTTACATATTTGCATAATTACGATTGCTCCTTAAAAGGAAATATTCAAAAATGAGTAAAACAATGTATTCATATCGAATTGAGTATATTTAGATCAAAAATGAATCTATGCTTTATCACATTTGACATATCAAATGCTAACAAACTAAATGATAACGATACTTTTTTACTCTGTAATGGTTTTTTTCATTTATGGCGGTATAAAAGATGTTTATTAATGTAAATTTTAAATTATGCTCGGTATTTTAAAATAACTTAACCCTTTTTCTACTGAATTGCGAATTAACGAAAATTTTATCCTTTAAAGCATTTTTCGACAATTGTTTAAACTATATTAGATGATTTACATTAACATTTTATAAATTTTAGAAGGATTAGTAAAATTTAAATTTATAGAAATTTTATACAATATTTATAATTTGACTCAAATCTTTAATTTTAATTTTTTCTTTGTATCTTAGAGAATCAAGAAATGTACAAAATATGATGTTCTTACAGTATAAAGATATAAATATTCTCAAATTAAAAAATCTCCCCCACCTCAAACGCCAAGAAAGCTTGCGAGAGAAGGCTTGCAATTAATCACTAGAATACTTCATACAATATAAATTGATTATTTAATTAGAAAATATTTACATTTAATGACACTGTTTATGTTTATAGGCATGGTACAGCAGATCTTGCCAACATTAAGCTACAGACTAAGATATTATCTGCTTACTTTGTTATATCACTAAATTAAACACTTCTTTTCTCAATTTACCGTACTGAAGATAGGCTAATCCAACAGGATAATCATACAGGTACCTCCCGCACTTTCGGACACATATTGCACTACACAAACGTAAACACTTTTCCAAATTCTACGTTTCACCTCCAATGTAAGAATAAGTACTCAATACTTACGTTATCCTCTCTCATTACTCAAGATAGACTAATCCAACAAGATAATCATACCGGTGCCTCCTGCACTTTCGGACACAGGTTACACTACACAGACGTAAACACTTTTCCAAACTCTACTTTTCATCTCCAATGCAAGATTATGTATTCAATACTTTCTTCCTTCTCTCTCATTGCTTCTTTTCCATTCAAATTCTACAGGGTATCTCCTGTAAAATAAAGAACAGACAATCCACGTGCATTCTGCCGACTTCCACGGTAAATAACCAGGCTTCTCAGGAGATTATCTTTTGTACGTCATCTTGCTTCTCAGCTACTTATTACATTATCAGAATTTCGATAACGACATTTCTTTGAGGTATTCCTTTTTTATTCAACAGATCTTTTCATACAATGCTGTTTTTAATACTATAATACTCATTCTAACCCCCATCCGCTCCCCCCCTCAAATAAAGTTATTTTCCTAACTGAAATATCTAGATGCTGATATAGCGATAAATACAATTCATAAAGAAGTAATAATATTAATTAATAGTAATCATTATTCACATGTTCATTAACATCTGGAACCTGAAGTATATGTTGCCATTTTATTTAGCTGATGCACTAATATAAAGGCAACATTTGGCACCTACACATTTTTGATAAAAATAAATTCATTTTTTACCTCTTCCCTAATGCACAGTATTTTAAAATAACTTAAAAGTGCTTACAAATAATGCTCTTCTCATAAAAATTCCGATGAATCCATCAAAAATTTTCGATTTGGATATCTTGCTAATAATTTTGCTATTTTTCTTAATAAATAATCAATTAAACGTTTCGGGTTAATAATTTTTGGCGGAAAGTAAATGTCAGTACATTTTGATTTAATTTGTAGGCTTAGGTAGCTGGTTCATAACGATTCATATTTCAACATAAGCATGAATCAAAAATGAGTGCATGTATTTCGCAATTTTCAGTACATTTAAATCGAAGCTATTTTAAGTCTATGATGCATTTAAAATTGAATATTTTTTACTCAATTTTGAGCACCCGTTTTTTTTCTTTTTAATGTGGAGTTTGGGCGGGATGATTGGATTACCCACATTAGTTTTATGCAAAAATGTTCTGTAAATTAGAAAAAAAAAATCATTTGATAAACAAGATATTCCGAATCGAACAAGTGTATTAATTCATTTAGATAAGCGCACAAAACAACAGAAACACTTCAGAATAGCAAACTACACTGCTTAGAATGAGAAATTTCGAAGCAATAACGGCCGAGTGGAGAGACTGAGTGACCCTATTAGCAGATGGATTCTGAGAAATGTATGTTTAACGGGAAAAAAAAAAATGTGAATAAAAACAGCATTACACCAATCAAGCGGAATGTTAGACAGGAGGATATTAAAAGAAAGATTGAATACAGATAAACATTTCAAACGGGACTGGTGTTTTTCTATGAATGGGGTGACTCTGTGCCCCGCGCGATCTCTCTCCAAGTAATGTCTAAGGTACCCTGGGGTAATAACGCCACGTTAAGGTTCGACCAATTTTCACGGCTCAGTTTTAGTTTGTATTTTTCAAACAAATATATGATTCGATACAGCAACTCATTGACTATCTATATAAAAAAAAATAATTTAACAGATATGTATTCATAAAATGTAATGGCGTGATTTCTTGACCAATGCTATTTGGCGTTATTACCCACCTATATGGGTAATAACGCCATGCAAACAAAACTATGAAATAAGATGGAATAATTGCATGTAGATTGCCCAATTCTAAAAATACAAACTCTACAAACTCAGAAATTGACAAATTGCATTCTAAGCTATTGAAAATGTTCAACTTTTTGTGAAAGTGTAAGAAAAATAAAGGTGTGGTGTGGGGGGGGGGGGGGTAGGACGAGGCAAAAGAATATCAGACTGTGAGCTTCTTTTTGCTTAAATATCGCTTAAATATAATTATTAGAAACATTGCACGCAGTTTTAACTGTGTTTATTTGAATTAGTATTTAGGATGTAGCTCGGCCACTGTAGGGAATCAACCGGGATATTAATGCCAAGGATTGGCGTTATTACCCCGTTATAGTTATTGCGCTGTACATTTTAAATGACAAATTATCTCGAGAAGATATCCAAAATCTTCAACAATATTTTGAAAGTCCATGAAATGTACTACAAATTTATGTAATTAACAAAGTATTTCCGGATAAAAAAAATAGTCTTCACATCACAAAACGTATCTTGCAAATTTTAGATCAAGCGTTAATTTTAGTTGCTTGTAAAAACAATAAGACCTAAAAATGAAACAAATTAACTTGAAGCTGTTTTTTGCGATTTATATGACTCAAAACTCTTCTGCGCAGAGCACATGGATGTCATTTACCAGATTATTTCATAATTATGCAAAATATTAGCACTTGGCGTTATTACCCCGCCTGGCGTTATTACCCCACACCACCTTATCTAGTAATCGCCAAGAAGTTAGAAAGTGGTTTAGTTAATAAAAGGGAGGGGGGGTGATGGAGGCGTATGAACTCTCGGACATTTTCCAAAAAAATGATCCAAATACTTTATATTGAAAAAATTGAGGTCTAATTAAAGTCATTAGAACAATTAAATAAAATCATTAGAACAATCAGTATTTTTCAAAGATTGTAAACACGTTAAAACATTTCCTGTACTTAAATTCTCATTTTTCGTGAACAATTTAGTTTTCTTAAGTAAAATGTAAATATGTTGTTTAAAGAATGTTTTAAATTTCGTTTTAGCAAAGGTGCATTTTGCATTATATTTTTTTAATTACACTGTTACTAAAATGCATTTTGTATGATTTCATGAATTTTTGTATTACAAAATTATTTTTTATCATAATTTGAAATATAATAAACAACAATTATAGCAATGTTTATTTTATTTTTTCAGGTGAGTTTGGCCTTTCTATCAACTGTAAGAAAAATATGGATGTATAAAGTCTCGGTGAACAATTTCAGAATTTTATTATGTAGTTTAAAATGACTTAGATTATATACACATACTTAAAGTTAATCGTATTATGAGATTCAGAATGATATTTATTATAAAAATGGTAAAATATACACAGTCCATTCACATTAATGTAACCAGCATTTACTTTCGATGTCAGCGTGAAATAACAAATCACAAAAGACAACAGGTAGTAGCACATTGCAGTGGAGCGTATGTAAAAAGTGTTTCAGAGAATCAGAAAACATTACAATTGTTGGCATAATGGAGAAACGGAGCGATTTATCCAACATTCAAACAGGCATGATCATTGACTTCAGGGCCAAACATGAAAGCATTTCCGAAATGGCTAATTTTGTAAATTGTTCGAGTACCGCAGTGGTAAAAATTACACCGTGCATGGCAAAATTTCATTATCGAAAAAAAGCGACGTGGCAATTGTGGTATATCACGGGCCATAGATGATAGAGATCAACAATTGCTGCTGACATGCGTTCGAGACAGTAGACGTGCAACTGTTGAACTACGAATTGTCCAGGTGAACCAAGCGCCTAACAACAGTTTTTCTACAACGACGGCCTTTGCTCCATATAATCCTTCGAAGCAGACGATCGGTTAATGCACCTATGCTGAGTGCTGTTCATTGACGACTGGTGGAATAGCTGGAATTTGCACGCCATTACTGGAACTAGATTTTTGAGAGTAGCGACATGTGAGTTTTTCAAAAAATAACGTTTTATACTCCATAGGACAGATGGACGTTTGAGTATGCGACGTGAAATATCTGAAAGCAAACACTTCTTCAACAATTGCCGAAAGGATCCAAGTTCGATGAGGGAACATTATGGTCTAGGAAATATTACTATGATATTGAGCAGGTGGACTCATTGTAGAAGTCTCGGTACATCAACTCAATTACGCATCTGTCCTTCCGTACTATGTCCATCCCTATATGCGAATTTACCCATCTACACCAGGACGATGCGATGGGTCATAGAACTCGCAGTGTACGTGCGTTGTTCGAAGAACTTCAGAATGAATTTTCCGTATCCTCCCTGGCCAGCAAACTCCTTGGATTTAAACCCAATCGAGAAATTATGAGACCAGGTCGATTGGATTGTTAGCGCCATGGATCGTCATGGCACTAGGGTTGGTATGGCTCAGTATCCCAGTGAACGCCTTCATGAACCTAATTGGTTCTCTTCACGTCTTGCAGCGTTCTGCACTGAGAAAGATGGTTATTCTGGCATTTGACAAGTGGCCACATTAATGTGACAGGATTGTGTATATGAAAATATGTATGAAAATGTATAGTAAAAGGTGTGAAATATGTAAAATATTTAAAAAATCAAAAATATACACGAACAAAATTCAGATTTAAATTTTATATTAAACAAATTTTTCTTTAATTTAAGTATTTACCGTTGTGTAAGATAGGGGCAATGATGAATTTCAATTCTAACTAAAGAAATTATACTTAAACACACATGTATAATTTTACGTGTATGTACACGTAACGTGAACATAAAGTAATTTGTAAAAAATAAATCTGAATCAGCTTTGGGATACCAAATTTCATAACAAATCTTTATTTAAAGCTGTTATAATTTAATTTATAAGTTTGTAATCTTTATATAGTTTAAAAAAACAAATTTATCATTTTTTATTCTATGAAAAGTTTTTTAAATCAAAAACTGCTTAATCCATGAATCTAAAGGGCAAGAAATGTTAAGTGCAAAATATTTTTTATTTACCTTACCTGAATCCTAATTGAATCTATATAAACTCAACAAAAGAGTTTTATTCAATAAAACTCGAGTCGAATCTAAGAAAGGTAAATTGAGTGACTGACAACATCTGAGTTAAAACCCAAATTCTTAAACCTGAATTCGATAGGAAGCCTGAAAAGAAAAAAATTGAATATTATAAGTGGCCCTACGGTCAAAACTTTAATTGCTTTATTTCTTTAATTTCGTTATTTTGTTTCTTTCTTTATTTATTATTTATCTTTATTTTGATTCCTGAATCATATTTTCTCTAAAGATTGCTTTGAAAGCTTCAAGATTTTATTTTTAAAATTAAAATTAAGAATTTTTAAATTATTTCAAACTTAGAATATAATTGATGAGCATTTAGCCTGATTTGATTAGTTATTGCACTTTTGTATTCAGAAAACATTAGTCAGAAAATATTGGTCGATGAATTTATATACGAACAATCGTGTTTTCTTTTGGAAGAGGATCATTTTTACTTAAAAGTTATTTCAAAAACATATAACAGTGCATCTGTTGCGAAGTGAACAAAACCAATACATGGAGATATATCCTTCGAACTTTCAACTGACAGCTCTGTTTGAGGTTTCATTGTATATAATTCTGCGTTTTTTTATTGTTGTAAAAATGCGTGTCGTCTCTCACAATAAAATCTTGTTTATTTGTTAAAGAAGACTATAATATTTTTGAAGATCTAAGGGAATAAAATGAACAAGGAATTGATTATGTACAATTTTGCGATTATGTGCGATCTCATCTTTTATGCTTTTATGATTTCAAAATAGTTTTATTATGTAATACTTTACAATTGTTAATTTATTCCATAATGAGCTTATTCAAGAAAAAAATTACATAAAAAAATTAAGATCTGGAAGTATTTTGTTTGAAAAAAGCGAAATTTTCAAAGTACTAAAGCTTCAGAAACGATGCTGTTCACAGTTTTATAATAAAAATAAATGAATAAATTAAATAAATTAAAATAAATAGAGTTGCAAATGCCCTTATTTACGAAGTTACAAAGTTGTTTTATAACTTGTTTAGTACGTTTATATTGTTTAAAATTTGTAACATTGCGTAAAAACAAGGGAAAAATTTACTTCATCAATTTTATGGTTTTATTCTCAGTGAGCGCAGAAAATTCTTAATAGAGAAAAACAGATATTCATGTTTTTTTTTCTGGAAAAGCAGAACAATATTTTTGAGACAGCTTTTCGGCTCATCCAACCAAAAAATTTGATGCAGTCGATAAATTAGGTGTATTACATTATGTGTTCGTTTTATAATAAACTAGCTGACCCGCCCGGCGTTGCCCGGGTCCGTATTAACAATATTAAACGAACTTGAAATTTGTATGGTTTTATCATTAACTCGAAACATGCAGAAATGCATTGTCTGAAATACGTGGTCACTGACTGTGTGAAAAATCGGTTTAAAAAACAGCTAATGTTAAGCTCTAAAAATACTCAAAATGAGCGATGAGAAATGTGGGAGGGAATATGTATCCAACGACTGCATAATTTTCGTGTTAAAGTGTTGATATTTATCAAAAATCACTGTTAAGTCACGTAACTAATTATTTTTTTTTTCACATAGAAATCCCAAGTGAAATATTTTGAATTTCAAAGTAATTATATCAGTCTTAAATCCGACTATACCATGAATGAAATCGATACTCGCTCGTAGCTAAAGTGTTGGTATGTAGTATTATAATTTCAGGGCCATATAACAAAAGTAAGTGTTCTTTTTAATCAAATCATGCATAATGTCCACTCTATGGATAAATTTCTAACCGTAAACTTTTTTACCGTAACCATAACCTGCCTGTAACCTAACTTTGACTTAACAGTACCTTACCGTAAATTAAATATAGCATAAATGTAACCTAGCTTTCACTTTATTGTAACATATCCTTATTCTAACCATAAAACAAATGCGATTGAACTTTAACCTAACTTTAACTTAACCATGACCTAACTGTAACCTAACGGGATATTAAATATAATCAAAGTTCTTACCGTAATGTAATTGCAACCTAAATGTTACCAAACCATATATTGGTTTCATGTCCATGGAAATTATTTTGTCTTGTTCGGATCTGGTTATGATTCATTAGAACATTTTTGTCGGGTTCAGATTTTAGGTATTTTTTGATATTGAGTTATAATGTTCGGGTCGTATTCATGTCCATGGAAATTATTTTGCCTTGCTGGGATACAATTATGGTTCTTTCGAATATTTTTGTCGGGAACAGATTTGTTTCAATTCAGATTTCGGCTTTTTCTTCAAATGGAATTTTTGGGGTTCGGGTTTTCTTGCGTGTTCACGGAAATTATGCTGCCTTGTTCGAATAAGAAAATGCTTCACTGGAATATTTTTTTCAAGTTCAGATTTGGTTCAGTTCAGATTTCGTGATTTTTTCCAAAGAATTTTTTTAGGTTCAGATTCGGTTCAGGTGAATGGAAATTTTTTGTCTTATTCAGATCCGGTTACGATTCTTTGGAATATTTTTTATCAGGTTCCGATTTGGTTCGATTCAAATTTCAGATATTTTTTCAAATAGAATTTTTAGTTTCGGATCTCGTTCATGTCCACGGAAATTATTTTGTCATACTCGAATCCAGTTATGATTCTTTCCAATATTTTGGTCGAATTTATATGTGGTTTGGGTCAAATTTCAGTTTTTTTCAAATCGAATTTTTTAGGTTCGAGTTGGGTTTATGTCCATAGAAATTATTTCGTCTTGCTTGGATTGGGTTATAGTTCTTTGGAATATATTTTTGTCAGGTCCAGATTTGGTTCAATTCAGATTTCGAGTTTTTTCTTCAAATATAACCGTTGAGTTCGGGTCTTCTTGCATGTTCACGGAAATAATTATGTCTTGTTCGAATAAGGACATGCTTCACTGGAATATTTCTGCCAAGTTCAGATTTCGTTCAGTTCGCGATTTTTTCAAAGAAATTTTTTGGGTTCGGATTGTGTTCATGTCCATGGAAATATTTTGTCTTGTTTGGATCCGGTTGCGTTTGTTTGAAATAGTTTTGTCAGATTCAGATTTGGTTCGATTCAAATTTCAGGTTTTTTTTTTTTTGAATGGGAGTTTTAGGTTCGTATCGGGTTCATGTCCTCGGAAATTATTTTGTCTTACTCGAATCCGGTTATGGTTCTTTCGAATACTTTGGTCACATTTAGATGTGGTTTGGGTCAAAGTTCAGGATTTTTCAAACGAAGTTTTTTAGGTTTGAGTCGGGTTTATGACCATGGAAAGTATTTTGTCTTGCTGGGATCGGGTTATAGTTCTCTGGAATATTTTTATCGGTTTCAGATTTCGTTCGAGTCACATTTCGGGTTTTTTTAAAGAAAATATTTAGGTTCGGGTCAGATTTCATTCCCACGAAAATTATTTTTCCTTGTTTGAATCGGGTTATGCTTCACTTGAACATTTTTGCGGGATTCAGATTTGGTTCGGGTCAGTTATCAAATCCATAGTTTTTCCCAAACAGAATTTTTAGGTCAGGGTCGGGTTTATACTCACGGAAATTTTGTGTATCATGGATCGGAGTGTGGTCTGTTTTTTTTTTCTGGTTGGAATCGGGTTATGTTTAAATTAGTCTAAACATTAAGGTTATAATCAGTTTTGCTACTATTCTTTTTATGGCTATTTCTGATAGATAATTTACTTTGCTATTTGATAATTTATTATGGTGAATGAATCATTTGTGGATACAAACAATTGTACGCCAAACAGCTATTTTAGTTTTGGTTTAAAAACAAATTAAAGCCATATTGCAATTTTAAATTGCACACACAACACATTTAACACATTTAAATTTAATCAATGATTAAAAAAATAAACTCTTAGAAAAGTGTTGTGTAATGTTTTTTACTGCAACACAGCTAATAACTCATATATTCTAATGTTCGAAATGCCAAAAATATGCGTACAACCATATAGTAAAAAGAACTTAATAGAGTGGCAGTATAATGTCTTGGGGTGACGCTAAAAATGTAACGCTAAAATCCGCTACATTAAGTCCAAATAAGCACCAACAAAACCATGTGCTTTGAAACTCTAATCAATTCAAACTGGTTTAAACCAGTATTTCTTTGTTTTTGTTTTTACCTTTTAAACTGTTATTGAATAGATGACTAAAATTTCGTTTAAAAAATAACGTTTTGTGCCATTATTGCCTGTAATACACGATCAGAATGCATGAAAGATACAATTAGATCAATCATAGGCAAGAATTATTTGATTATTTTTATCATATGACTTTGAAATATCAATATAGAAGCATCATTTAAGACTTTGCTTGAAAAATCAACATTCTTTCGTTAATGTCTTAAAATCGTCTGCACTCTGAAATCTAGATTTTAGATTAGAATTATTATTTAAGTGTTCATGCATGATTTTAAAAGAATCTTTTCATCACTATATTTTATATATTGACATGGAATTATTAATATGTTGTTAAATCATAAACATTTTTCATCTACGTTATAAAGTATTAAAAATTTCTGAAAAAAAAAAAGAGAAAACTTTTAGAAATGCAATTTTTTACTTCAAATCATATGTTTTCAATATTTTATTTAATTTTGTTTTGACATTTAATTATTTTTAATTTTCCAATTTCAATTATTTTAAAAGCAAACATTTATTTTAATAAATAATATAATAGAAAAAACCATTTAAAAAAATTACTATTTCTTCGTAAAATATGCTTCAGCTGTAATTCATTTCTTCCAATCCGTCTTATTAATACAAAATTCCTTCCTCGTGCTTTATTTTGAAACATTAAAATTTCCGCGATAAATGGTTTCATATTGCAAACCTTTTTTTTTCGGTTTACTTCGCCACCACCTATCTTTTTCCTCCATGGTGTACAGCAGCTGTGATAAAAAAAAAAAAATCCTCATTTAAACTGACAGTTTGCCAGTCTATGAATTTTAAAGGTCAGTCCCAGTTTTTAAAATTATTTCTGCGAAAATTTTATGCAACCAACCAACCATAAGAGAATAAAAGGTAAAAAAGCTAAAAAAAAGCGATTTTTTATGAGAGTGAGGTTTGGAATTTAATTAATTACTCAGTTAATAAATAGAATTTTGAAATTCTGAGTGTCAGGTGCAACAGGACAGATATTGGGCTACTCTCAGAAAAATTTTGAGCTTCGTACGTACCGTAGATTTCGCTAATTATCGCAGACACACACACACACACAGAGCGATTTGTTATTTTATTAATATAAGATGCCAATGAGGAGGCATGTATTAGTATCTTGTTATATTAGCGTAATGTATCAAGTTGGGTATTGATGTTCATATAGATATAATATATCTTCATACTGTTTCATTTATTTTTAGATAGAAACTCGAACAAATTGTATTGTGTAACCTCTTATCTGATTCTTTTTTTACGTACAATAAATTGAAATAATGCGATAAACAGTACTTTTTTAGGCTAAAATTTTCGTAATATTTAGTCTAAACTTTTCTGTCATTAAATAATTTAAAATTGTATTTAAAAATTTTAGTGGTGTCAAAAAACTTTAAGTGATGGATCAATCAAACTATTCTTAACCGCACAACGTATGGACAAATCAGTTAAGTGATTCGTCTTGTAACGTCTATTTCACACTCATTTGATTAAGTTATTGATCTGAAATTTGCATACTTATAGATCTTGCATGGTAGTACAATTAAAACTAGTCGTTGGGGGCCGCCGTAATACTTACCCATCATATATATGCATATATAATATATGAAAATAATACATTTGAAAACTATTTATAAAATGAATTGCAATTCCAAAACAAAATTTAAAAGTGCATTTATATTTTTATTGTGCATAGTAATGCTGTATTAATGAGTTGCTGATGAATCTCTTTCGATAAATTATACAACATGCCTAACTACTCAAGTAAGTACTGAATTGCGAAAAAGAAACATCCTTATAACTCCAAAAATAATAATCTTATTAACTAACAGTTAATTCGTCGGATGAAGCGTCTCATTTCCAATTAAAATATATCTTTGAATTAAAATTTGAATGAAATACAGAGTCATGAAAAATGGAAGAATGTGGGAAAGAGGATTACAGATATCTGGGCAACTAATAATTCGATCAACTTCGTTCTTTATGCAAAATTTGTGTT
The DNA here is from genome assembly GCA_964019185.1 of Maratus speculifer. Classification (NCBI taxonomy): domain Eukaryota; kingdom Metazoa; phylum Arthropoda; class Arachnida; order Araneae; family Salticidae; genus Maratus; species Maratus speculifer. The sequence continues at coordinate 384,917,841 of OZ025294.1, forward strand.
ATTTTATGTCTTTTACGATCACTCCTTAAAATAAAAAAATTCAAAAATTTTTATGTACCTTTCATCAGAACGAATTTTTCGAGAGTCCGAAAAAAATAGTTCCGGATAATCGAGGTTACTGATATTAAATAGGCTTCGTCCCATTCTTACATACTAAGTACATACAAAATTTCAAGTCTCTATCTCAATTCGTTCGGGAGCGTTTACAGACAGACAGACTGACAGACAGACTGACAGATAGACTGACAGACAGACAGACGGCAATTTTTTTTTCTAAAAATATGTTTTTCGAAATCTCCAGTGTCAAAAACGTGTAAATCCGTCAAAAAAAATTTTCGATTTTCAAAACGATTGCAAGATTTACCCTATACTACGTATGATGGGTAAGTAAAAAGTATGGCCGGTTATGCACATTAAAACACTCCAAAACTTCCATTTCCCCTATAGAAATAATATTGAAATTTTTAAATTTTAGTAAAAAGAATAGCTTTATTTTTGCAACTCTCACATTTTAAACGCATTATTACTCAAATAATTTTGACTCTAGCATATCTCGATGCTTGAGCTTTATAATACAATACAGTACTTTTAATAACTTAAATATGTAAATTAATATTTTAAAAACAGTTAAAATTTACCGTGAAATTTTAGAATATTTTTATTTTTATTTTTTATTTTATGTTTAAAATTAATTGTATAATATAGTACAATAATTTTAATAACTTAAATATGCAAATTAAAAATTTAAAAACAGATCAAATTTACCGTGAAATTTTAGAATATTTTTGTCTTTATTTTTTATTTTATGTTTAAAATTGACTCGGATAGATTGGAAACATGCAAGCAGTCGAACAAAAATATTTTTACGGTTTTTAAAATTTTGATTTACAACTTTTAACAATCAAAATGAATATATAAGTACATGGTGTTAATTTATTATATATTTATACATCTATTCAACTAGTGGACCCGCATAGCGTGTCCCCGATCTATGATAATCACTCTTAAATTCACCTCAAATTTGTATGATTTCATATCTTTAACTCCATTTTATCTGAATTTATATTTTTAAATGAAAAATATTTGAATAGAAAAAACATGTTATTTTTTATTGTTATTTTCTGTTTAATTTGATTTTTTGGAGTAGCATCGAAAGCGAGCGAAACCGCTACGAAACGCTCTGATTGTTATTGTTTTCGTCGAAATTTTCACACATATTATTTTGCAAAAATATTTCTACCTGTCCGACCATTTCAAAATTTTTGTAGCTGATGAAAATTTGGTCCATTGAATTTTTTTAAAAATATTGTGTTCAAATACAGATGTTTAATTATTTCCGTTAGACGCGAAGTGATGTGCGTTGGCTAGTTTATTTGAAAGAATTTGAATTCTTATTTTTTAAACCCGATTACAACATAAATTAAAAATAAGTTCCAAGTTTAAGGACATATCATTCGTTTATTGACACCTCTAAATATTATTCTTGAGTATCGGAACTGTGGCGAAGCGCGCAATTTTTTACAGAATTCGTCTAAATTTTGACACATTTTTAATTTGTGAAAAATGTTCCTGCCCATTAAGTAAGTTTTTTTAAGTAATACAAATCTGGTCTACTAAGATGCTCTAAAAGATTGTGTTATAATATGAGCGATTGGTTACATTTAGCATAGACAAAATATAGTCTTCATGATGTGCGAAGAGACCTGAGTTTGATGGAGCATTTCAAAGAGTTAAAATTCATATTTTTAAAATCTAGCTGCACAATACATTAGAGAGCTTTGTAACTATAGGAAATAGTAAACGAACAATTTTGAAGCATTATACAATGAGGCGTATAATATAACCATAACCCTCTCGTGCATACGCGCCTCATATGAGGATAGATTATTGCATTATTAAGCAAAATAATAATAATAATAATAATAATAATAATAAATAAAAACAAATGCGCATTTATTTTTGAAGATTTGATTTGCTGACAGATAATAGCTAGCATGCAACACATAATAACATTGTTTTACAATATGTTCTTAATTATTCCAAAAAATATTTTTTCTAAATAATGAAAAATACTTTATGCATGAGAGGGTTAACTAGCGAAAGCCATGCTTTGTTTGGATTCGCGAAGTATTATGCTATACGATAAATATTTGAAAGTAATAATATATTTTTAAAATTATTTTTGCATCTTTATTAAGCAAAAATGTAATTTTATGTGTCGGCGCATTTTAATTTTAAAATGTATTTCAAACAAATAACTAAGAATTTCCTCAGATTGTTTATTTATGATATAAATAAACAATCTGGTAATAAACTGGTATATATAAAAATATTTTCGAAGTAGAATTATACAACATATTAATTAATTTTACTTGTTTACAATTCTTTTATTGCCACTTCACAAAAACATAATGTAATTCTTTTAAAATTCATAAATATCGTCTGCTTAAATCATTTCACAAAATAAGAATAAATTGGGTATTTGAATTCCTTACACAGAAAAATACTTTTATAATTGAATGTTAATAAGAGAATTTTCACAAATTTTAATTCATTAAAAATATGCTATAATTTTTCAAAAAAAAAAAAAAAAAAAAAAAAGTATTTTATACATTTTATAAAAGAAATCATGAAACTATACATAGTTAAAGGAATGAGCATAGTTTGAAAATCTGAAAGCAGTTTTTGAGATATTTTATCAGAATAATGAAAATATATTTTATTTATTTATTTATTTATTTATTGATGATTCTAGCTATAATTACTGACCCCATGATTTAAGTTTTTCTTCTGAAAACGTACGTGTTTCACTTTTTATTTGAAAAAATGCGTTCGTAATGGAAAAACATGTAAAATAAATTAATTAAAATAATAATTTTTTAAAAATTATTTCTGTAAAAAAATAATATTCTACAAATCTACAGATCATAATTTGTATTTGTATTTAATTTCAAGTGAAAATACTGTATAGTTTTTTTGTAAAGTGTACGACAAAGTGTCATTTGAGTGGCCTAGTAGAGGATTCGCTTCGCTCATCCTAATTATAATTTACGTTAGCTCATTTTTTAACTATATGTGTAGTATAAAAAAAATTCTTCCATTTTTTAATATAATTACAAATCAAGAAAACTTTACCTCTATAAAATTACATCCTTTTATTTGCTTTTAATAGCGTATCTTTAACTATTAATCTGTCAATCATCTAATACATAAAAAAGATATTACATCTTTACTTGACATGACATGAATTTTATACTTTTATAACAAGTTTTCGGTGAAGTCAATCGAGAAAAAACTGTGACGCTTTTAATAATAGTACTTCTTAGCAAGCTTTTTTTCTGCCAATTAAAAAATAACTACTCTGTAAAAAAGTTCTAGAAGTTTTAAAGTGAAAGTTTTTTGGAAAGATAACCGCAACTTTTAGTGTTTTTCTAATGGTATAATTGGAAGATTTTATTTTTTATTTTTTTAAGCACTTGGGAGGGAGGGGATACTTCTAAAAAGCGTTATGTTTACTTTAAAGTATCACTGTGTTTTCGAAATATATATATATATATATATTTAATTTACAATTTTTGTTTCTTTAAAATATCATACAAATGTGACTTAAACTTAGAAATAGTTAAGTTCATTTTTTTTTCAAACAAATAGTTTATAATTAAAAGAAAATTGCTTTTTACTTGAAAGTATTCAACTTTAAAACCATTAGATATTAATCATTAGGCTTCGTATGAGGACTGATAATTATTGCATTATTAAGCAAAAAAAAAAAAAAAAAAAAAAAAAAAAAAAAAAAAAATTGAGCATACATTCATGGAGATATGATTTGCGGACAAATAATAGCTAGCATGCAGCAGAATAATAAAATTATTTCATTATAGGTTCTTATTCATCAGATAAAAAGATTATTTGTGATTATTTACGTCAGCTTATTTTTTAACCATACATGTAATGCTTAAGAAATTCTTGTAATTTTTTTAATATTTTGCATGTATGTAAATATATATATATATACAGTCGAGCCTCTATATAACGAAATCCATCGTTCCAGTAAAAAATTCGTTATATAGAGAAATTCGATGTATAGAGTATGATGTTAAAAATAGTATTTTTTGTGTAAATTTTGAACAAATATTATTTTTGATCTTTTTAATTAAGAATTTGAAATGTTTAAAAGTATATATTAACCTAACATTTTATTTCTTATTTATTTAAGCAGTTTCAAAAAAGAGAAAAGACATTTATTTGAAAGCGTAAGGAAAATCAAATAAGGAAGACTTACATAAATTTCAGAGGAAGAAATCTGTAATTTTTTGTTGTTTTGATTATAAAATTACAATTGTTACGCTCTCAAAAAAAATTCTCAAATTTTAGCAAGGAATGAAAAATTGTAGTTGATATTTTCCTCCATTTGAAGGTCTCTCTTATGTGCTCTCATTGATTCCTCTCTTATATGTGTAACAATTCAATTGACTGTGTTTTGAGAAGGATGTTTAAAGGTGTGTGGGAGGTGGGATGAACTTGTTAGATTTAAAGAATAAGGAGAGAAGTAATATTTATAAAAAAAAAAAACCTCTCCACTGAACGATAAATCAAAAATAACAATGGAAAATTGATTCCACATGATTTCGAAGCTTTTTTAAAACTGAATAAATTAAGATCAATTTATGAAAAAATTCGTTATATGGAGATAGATATTTCGCTATATAGAGTCTGTTTTTAATGTAATCATGCGAAAAGGGGACCGTTCTTACTAAAAATTCGTTATATGGAGGAATTCGATGTATGGAGTTTCGTTATATAGAGGTTCGACTGTATATATATATATATATTATATAAACATATTATGTAATTATAAAGCAAGAAATCATTACCTGTATAAAATTATATCCATTTATTTGCTTTTAATAGGGTATCTTTAAATATGAGTACGTCAATCATCTTTTACATAAAAAAGATATTACATTTTTACTTGACATGACATGGATTTTATACTTTTATAACTATTTCTCGGTGAAGTCAATAGAAAAAACTGTGATTTTTTAAATGTATTACTTCTTGGCAAGCTTTTTTTTTTTTTTTTTTTTTTTTTTTTTGCCAATTAAAAAATAACTACTCCATGCGAAAAGTTGAAGACGTTTTAGAGTGAAAGTTTTTTGGAAAGATAACCACAACTTTTTAACTTTCAAATTTCTGAATACATAATCCGTTTGTTGGCACCTTTATAATTGTGCCCTGGAGGTTCGGAACTGAGACGAAGCACTTAATTTTTCAAGGAAATCATGGAAATTTTCGCGGATTTTAATTTGTAAAAAATATTTCTTCTCATGTCTACCTTTCCAAATTTTTGTAATTTATATAAGCGTGATATAAGATCTATTAAGCGGCTCTAAAAAGATTGTGTTCAGACACGAAGGTTTAGTAATTTTTAGCGTAGATAAAATATCGTCTTCGTGAAATACGAAGTGACTGAGTTCGCTCGAATACGTGAAAGGGTTAAAATTCACATTTTTTAAATCCAATTGCACCATCTATTAGAGTCCTTTGTACCTATAGGAAATCATAAACAAATAATTCTGAAGTTTGATATTGTCAAATGTATAGAGTTAGTTATAACTAACGTCAGTGTATTTTTGAACGTAACTAACGTAACGTATTTTTTAACCATATCTGTAGTATATAACAAATTCTTCCAATTTTTTTATATAAATTACAAAGCACGAAAACTTTATTTCTATAAAATTATGTCCATTTATTTGCTTTTAATAACGTATCTTTAAATATGAGTACGTCAATAGTCTGATACATAGAAAAGATATAATATTTTTACCTGACATGACATGAGTTTTATACTTTTATAACAAGTTTTCGGTGAAGTCAATTGAAAAAAACTGTGGTGCTTTTAATAGTAGTGCTTCTTAGCGAGCCTTTTTTTCTTCCAATTAAAAAATAACTAAACTGTCAAAAAAGTTCTAGAAGTGTTTGAGTGAAACTTTTTTGGAAAGATTACTGCAACTTTTATAATAGCGTTTTTCTAATGATATAATTGGGGGTTTTTTTAAATGACTGGGATGGAGATTTCTGAAAAGCGTTATATTTACTTTAAAGTATCGCTGAGTTTTCGAATTTTTTTTTTTATTTCAAGTTTAAAATTGCTAATTATTCTTACAAATATCACACAAATTTGATATAAGCATACAAATAGATAAATTCATTTTCTTTTAACTAATAGTTTAAAATAAAAAAATAATTTCTTTTCATTTAAAACTATTTAAATTCAAAACCATTAGATATAAAAAACTTTATGAACTTAAAATATAATATTTTTATACCTTAACTACTCTATAAAAAAATCTGCAAAGTTACTAAAAGTTTTCTAAGGAATCCCTAGAGCTTTTCATGTAACGGCAACTTCAAAAATTCTTGCAACAGATACATATTTACACTTAAAATAAAAAAAAATTTGTAAAGTTGCTAAAATTTTTTTAGAAAACTGGGATTCCTACAATTTTTTATATAACTACCACCCAGGTTACAGATAAAATTTTAATAAGATAAGAGTAATTCGTTTATAAAGCTACAGTCTTCTGTAGCTTTACAAAAATTAGTTTTGTAGGTTTACGTCTTTTATTGTATAGTACACTGTAAAAAAAAAAAAAAGGTCGATCTACTAAAAAAACTTTAGTGATCCTTGTAATTACTAAAAATTTTTTAGTAATCTTTGTCGGTTACTAGAAAATCTGTAAGAATTACTAGAAAAATGTTAGCAACGAATAGAGTTAATAGTTTTATATTTTTAATAGCTATTACTAAAACTCAGTTGGTGTGGCCTTGATAGCATAGTGGTTATAGTAACGGACTCCAGGCTGAAAGGTCCCGGGTTCGAAACTTGCCACCGCCAAATACACCCCGAATGTCTGTAGTGTCTCGTTAATAAAGGGATTATGAAAATCCTGTCGGAGCAGTTAAGAATGTTTAGTGCTGCCATCTATTGCGGTTTTGCCGAAAATCTTCCGCTTCAGAAGTCTGGATGCAGCTCCAAGGAAGCTTCTCCGCTTCGGTTGCACGTAATGGCTATTAAAAGTAATTTTGGAGCTATTACTAAAATTTGCTTTATGGCTCATACAAAAAATTTTTAAGTTAGTTATACAAAAAATTCTTTTGTTCAGTTTACAAAAGAAATGCTTGTTTCACTTGCAAAAAAAAAGTTTGTAATGGTTACTAAAAAATTCTGTGGAATACAAATTTACTAAGAAATTTTTAGTAACCTCTTGAATTTTTTTTTACAGTGTATACGGGTAAAATCTTAATAAGGATATAGATTGTGGCAACTTTACATACGTAGGATTAAAGATTTTTTTTTACAATGTACACCTATTTTATAGCAATCAAAAAAAATTTTAATTATAAGTAGACTATGCAAGTAACGATGGACATTGCTAAATAAATTTCATAGTCAATAAATTAAAACTTTGTAATTTAACTTTGTAATCTTGTACGTTTACCTTACGGCTGCATGTAAGCTGCATTGTTTAAGTTTGCTATTTTTAACGATTTTAAATGTATTTTATGTAAATTTAAATTATAGGTATATATCTTAAAGTTATTTGAATACATTCAATTGTACTTTTTACATGAATTATAATTATTCAACTCAAGGTGAATTTATCACTAGAATTATAACTTTTATTTACCAACGATATAGGTATTCATTTTCAGGTTCATTGAGAAAAAATAATGTTCAAAGCACGATTTTAAAATAAATTAACCCCAACTTCCATTCATGGCAATAAAAGATAAACCTATTTCTTATATGATGTTACAAATTTTGTTTTAACGATCATCAAAACAAAATTTGCAACATCATAGGCACATAACAATTTTTTTTATTATTATTATTGTATCTATCTTAAAAGCTTGTTTATTCCAAGCACAGAAAATTGTTATCGAGGAAAAAAAGCTTATATTCACGTTTTTTTCACGGAACAAGAAGCACCATATTTTTATGACAGCTTTTCGGTGCGCTCAACCAAAAAATTTTGAAATAGGCAATCAATAAAGTGCATTGCAATAAGCGTTATTTTTTTCTAATTATTTTAAAAGAAGAGACATGTTTTATTACTTGTATTACCATGATGTATGTGTTACAAAAACCATTGTTATAACGTTAATGTAATGCATCTTCATCTTATTTTATGTTTGGCATAAAAATTCTCGTATTAATGCATAAAAATAATTTTTTTATGCCGGATAAGTTCATTTAATTTTTATTTTTCGTATATTACTTGCAGTTAATAGGATATTTTGTGCATAACATTATTGACGATTATTAATCTCCCTGGAGATTACTGATAACCACTCAATTTTGAGATATTTTGTCAACTGACAAAGTTGCCCTTTATTTTATCGTAATTCAAAATTCAATATATGATTTTGAAAAGAAAATGGCATTTCTATTCATATTTTTTGACGGAACAAGAAGCAACATATTTTTATGATATATTTTTGTGCCCTCAACAAAAAATGTTTCAATTAGACGGTCAATAAGACACATTGCAATAAGTATTAAAAATAAGGGGCAGTGTTCAAAGCACAATATTTAAATAAATTAGTCTCCTACTTTCCTATTCATGGCAGTAAAAGATAAACCCATTTCTTATATGTCGTTAAAACAAAATTTGCAACATCCTAGACACATAACAATTTATTATTATTATTATTATATCTATCTCATGAGCTTTTTTATACCAAGCACAGAAAATTGTTATTGAGGAAAAAAGCTTATATTCACATTTTTTCACGGAACAAGAAGCACCATATTTTTATGACAGCTTTTCGGTGCGCTCAACCAAAAAAGTTTGAAATAGGCGATCAATAAAATGCAATGCAATAAGCGTTATTTTTTTCTAATTACTGGAAAAGAAGAGACATATTTTATTACTTGCATTAGCATGATGTATGATTTAAAACAGCCATTTTTATAACGTAAATGGAATGCATTGTAGTCTTATCTTATTTTTGGAAAAATAATTTGGTATTAATGTATAAAAAAACCATTTTTTTAAATGTCGGATATATTCATTTTGTTTTTATTTTTTGTACATTACTTGCGGTCAATGTACGTAAACAGAATTTTTTGTCCACATCATTATTGACAATTATTAATAGGCCTGGAGGTTTTACTGATAATTATTAAATTTTGAGATATTTTGTCTAATAGCAAAGTTATACTTTATTTTACAGCAATTCAAAATCCAACATTCGATTTTGGAAAGGAAAGCGATTCTATTGATATTTTTTATGAAACAAGAAGCAAGACATTTTTATGATACTTTTTCGGTGCGCTCAACCAAACAGCTTGAAATATATGATCAATAAAGCACATTGCAATAAGTGATTTTTTTATGACTAGAGAAAGAAGAGGTATAAACATATACTGGACAATTGCACCATACGATTTAACTATTAAGAATGTATTTATTAAAAATTCAACACATTGCTCAATGGTGCACAAAACAAGAACTTTAATATGAACTTGTACAATTAAAATAAAATAAAAATATCAACGTTTCGCGCCGTCTTCTGCGGCCGTCTTCAGGAAAATATGATAACGGAAAGACCAAAAGTTTGCTTCCTGATCGAGAGATATTTCTAATAATCGATCAGGAAGCAAACTTTTGGTCCTTTCCTTATCATATTTTCCTGAAGACGGCGCGAAACGTTGATATTTTTATTTTATTTTAATTGTACAAGTTCATATTAAAGTTCTTGTATTGTGCACCATTGAGCAGTGTGTTGTATTTTTAATAAATACATTCTTAGTAGAAGAGGTATATTTTATAAATTGTATACGAATATATTAGCATGATGTATGTATTACACCAGCCATCGTTATAACGTAAATGCATTGCATTAAAATCTAATTTCATTTCTGATTCTAAAATTCTATTATTAATGCATAAAAAAATCATTCATTTTTAATCTTTCTAATTCTGTTGAAAAATGTTTATAACTTTGGTTTGTCTGTCTGCCGGCTGTCGTCTGCTCTAACTCTCGTAAATTTACTCGGATTTACATTTTATTGTTATTAATATAATATTGCCATGTTATGTTTTTGTTAATACGTTATTGAGATTTGCAATGGCATACTTGGTATTGAAAATGAAATATGTAGTTGTCATAGCTAATTTACAGGGACAATAAAAAATATTCCGATACGGTATGGTTTATGGGGGAAAATCATTTACAGTGTATTTTCTTAGTACGTAATTTTAAACATAATGAAATGTATATGGTTTTTGAGATGCACTAGAAGAGGGTTACTAAAGAAAGTGTTATTTGTAGCACTTATGGTACGCATATACACTGTAAAAAAAAGGGTCGATCTGCTAAAAAAACTTTAGTGATCCTCGTAATTACTAAAAAATTCTTAGTAATCTTAGTCGATTACAAAAAAATCTGTAAGAATTACTAGAAAAAAGTTAGCAATGAATAGAGTTAATAGTTTTATACTTTTAATAGCTCTTACTAAAACTCAATTGGTGTGGCCTTGATAGCATAGTGGTTATAGTTAAGGACTCCAGGCTAAAAGGTCCCGGGTTCGAAACTTGCCACCGCCAAATACTCCCCGAATGTATGTAGTGTCTCGATAATAAAGGGATTATGAAAATCCTGTCGGAGCGGATAGAAATGTTTGGTGCTGCCATCTATTGCGGTTTTGCCGAAAATCTTCGCTTCAGAAGTCTATATGCAGCTCGAAGGAAGCTCCTGGCTTTCGACCGCACGTAATGGTTATTCAAAATAATTTTGGAATTATTACTAAAATTTGCTTGGTGGCTCACACGAAAAAATTTTAAGTTAGTTATACAAAAAATTCTTTTGTTCAGTTTACAAAAGAAAAGCTTGTTTCACTTGCAAAAAAAAAGTTTGTAATGGTTACTAAAAAATTCTGTGGAATACAAATTTACTAAGAAATTTTTAGTAACCTCTTGAATTTTTTTTTTACAGTGTAGTGGTTGTATATTGTTGTAAAAGTATATTGTTACATTAGGGTCTATGAACAAAGTGTCCATACAGTGTATTTTAATGATGTTACTCTACTGCAAACAATGAAATTGAAATAACCTTCTGCGATACACCAATACATGTGTGTCAGTCTGTTTGTCTGCCATTAACACGTGCTCTAACTCATGTAAATACACTTCTATTATCATGAAATTAATGTATGTTGTTGAACTTTACTATGATATTGTCGGTATTGAAAAGAATTGTGTAGTACGTATATGCTTCATTTACAATGACATTCAAAAAATTCATTTCCAAAACGATCAATTGCACAAACCAACATATTTTAATGATGTTACATTATTTTAAACATAGAATATTGAAATATATCATTGAAGTACACTACAGGGAGAACCATTTGGTATGCTTAGAATGCATTACATACGGACACAGAACAAAACTTGATTATAAGTACTGTTTATGAAAAATGCTTACTAGTAATGTGTTTTCAATTGTGACGCATTTTTGAATGTAACAATTTTTTTTTTACATATTCCACGGTTTATATAAATACTATAGATCGTATACAGGACTGTTCAAAGAATATCACATACATATCCATTTATTGACTTGAATTATTGAAGGGGAATTTTCAATTGTACTATGCATTTCTTAATTGAAATATTTCTTAGAAAAGTATGCAGTATAAGAATATAAATCCGTGAATCATTAATAAGGTAGAACAAAATATTTCGGTTATCACTCTCAACTATTAGTACTAATAGTTGAGAAGTTTTGTTTTCTCAATGTCCTTTGACTTTTCAAAATTATTTACTTTGCGAATTGTGAATTTTTTTTCAGTATTCTGAATGTGTCGGAAAGTGTGTCATGATCGATTCTTGACGTATGATTTTTTCACTCTTGTTATTCATATTTCAGGAATAATTTCATTCCGAGTATGAAAAATTGTTTTAATAGAAAAAAAAATAGATATTCACTTTTTTCACAGATCGCGTAGCACCATATTTTTAAGACAGCTTTTCGGTGTACTCAACCAAGAAGGTTTGAAACTGGCAATCAATAAAATTCTTTACAATATGATCATCTTTCATCTAATAATTGAAAAACAAAAGCGATATTTTAGTATTTATAATAGCGTAATGCATCATGCGAGAAAAAATCTTCGTAGATTTAATTGAATGCATATTACTTCACTTTTGGCTTAAATATTTTTTGACATTCTAAAGAAAAAAAGAACTAATAGCAGTTTTGAAAGAATTTCAGTGACTTACAACTCATTTTCAATTTAATGCAATGATTCCGTCAAAAAAGTTATATGCACAATATTTTTTCTTTAATCAAAAAAGAAGATTTTGATGATTTTCTAGAAATCATCAGAAAATCACAACGATAACTAGGGATAAGTAAAGAAACTGCTGTAATCGCTTTTTGAAATGTTAGTAACTCAGATGCAGCGTTTAGAAACACCTAGTAAAATGTCACTGATTTTTCCATTACCACTTGTTGATAAATACAAATGAATTAAATTAGTTTTTTTGTCGGAAAAGATTTCTCTGCTTATTCAGCATAGGATCTTTGTTTTTTAATGCCGTGTTGCTTCCTTTTAAATAATTATTATGATCATTATCATTATTATTATTATTACCATTTGCCTAAAATATTGCCTAAAAAAATAATATTGAATTTCTCTGATCCCCCCCCCCCCTCTTTGTATGTTTTTTTTTTTTTTTTCTAGCATTATTGTAGAGAAAACCAAAAAGCAATTTTAGTCATTTTAAATTTTTATGACGTAAAATAAATCTTAAATGTAAAGCCGTATAAAAGGATTTAAACGGCTCCGTGTTCATTAATTTCATCATTTTCATATTTAAAAATATCTAAGGTTTTTTTTTTTTTTTTTTTTTTTCGTTTTTTTGCAATTGAAATAGAAACGTAAACTTCTTCTATGCGTTCTTCATACATATGTTAAATCCGGTATGAAATTAACTTTCAGATTTTTGTTACTTTTTTTAAATAAAAGCATATGAGGATTTGTTAGACTCTTTTTGTTTTCTCTATACATATCGCAGACAAAAATTATATTACTGTATAACTTCAAAAATCCAGCATCATCGACACCAAGACTATACCAGAATTTTGAAGGAAAATCAAAAGTAGTAACTAAAAATACAAAAACTAATTCTGTATGTTTAATGGTGCCATTACCGTAATTTAATTTCAATGAGGAAAAAAGTTTCAAATGCATTTTAATCGTTTGAAATTTAAAACATATAATTATTACGTAAATTTGCCGAGTCATTTCAAATGTTATGAAAGTCGGATGCATAGATCATTTACAGGGACAATCAAAAGTATTCCATTACATTACGGTAAATGGGAAAAAAGTTTCAAATGCATTTTAATGACGCTACACTCATTCGAACATAATAGAATTGGTATGAATCTATGAAGTATATACTAAAATATGCATTCTGTACAATCTGTGATGCAAAGAATTTTTATTATTAAATTACAGGGCCTCACAAAAGTATTCCACTACATAATGCTATACGGGGAAACAGTGTTTGGGGCGTGTTTTAATTATATTCAACTATTTCACATTTTATGAATAAGATATGCGTTGCTGAGGTGTAATAAAAATTACTTCTTGCATATTTACAGAAACACAAAGATTTCGACTACTATACTGTATCCGAAGTACGCTCTACAATATCATCAAGATCTGAATATTTTTAAAACTTCGTTATCGTACGAACGCACCTCATTTGCTACGCTTCACGTGCAATTACCAACTTGTTTCTCTCGTAACTTGAAAATGTAAAAGAAAAAGGAAAGGAAAAGATTAGTTTTGATCAGGTTTGAAAAATCTCCAAAAAGCAAAAATATCAACATTTAAACAAGTAATAGGGATTTTAAAACTGACAGTATAGTCAAACATTTAAAAATTTTAATTTAATCTGCAGTTATTTTTTTTTCAAAATTCATTCTTAGTTGAACATAGAAATGTAGTGAATTCACTATTATAATCACAATTCTAAAAATAAACAAAACTGTTCAAAAGGAAGATGAATGAAGATGCTGGTCTTAAAACAAAATTTTTAACATTGCGTAAAAACGAGTGATAAATTTACCTCATCAATTTCATGGTTTTATTCGTAGAGGGCGCAGAAAATTCTTAATAAAGTAAAAGAGATATTCATGTTTCTCTCTGGAGAAGTAGAACAATATTTTTGAGACACATTTTCATCGCACTCAACCAAAAAATTTGATACGGTCCATAAATTTAGTGTATTACAAAACGTGTTCGTTGTATAATAACTACAAATGAAGAAGCGTGTATTAGTATCTTCTTATGTCAGCGTAATGTATCAAGTTGGGTATTGATGTTCATATAGATGTAATATATCTTCATATTGTAACATTTATTTTTAGATAGAAACTCTAACAAATTATTCCACTCGTTAAAAAAAAAAAAAAAAAAAAAAAAAAAAAAAAAAAAAATAGATCTTGAATTATGCATTACTGACTTTAATAAATTTTCATTTTTTTCTTTTAACCTCTTCAGATCTGGTGTATCCTATAGGATACACATCTTTACAATTTTTTCTCGTACAAAAATAACGTTAAATAAAAGAGATATTAGTGTGAAGGGAGCCTAACAGGTAGCAAAACTAAACAATATAGCAATTTATGTTCTTTTTGAGTTCCCATGTATTTTATGTGGAAAAAGTAAACTTTAATTTATTTCGCTGTTCAATCTTTCTTACTTATCCGTTTGTTAATATAAATCCACAAATGATTTTTTTTAAATGTACATAGTATTCTAAATTAATAGCTTACATAACAGTATCTAGTGCGTAGAAAGATAGTTAAAAAAACCTAGAAGCGCGTTCTCCACACAAAAACATTGATTGTATGTATTAAAATAAAATAAACAAAATAAAAAAATATTTCAGAAATGTGTCAGAAAATTTTAGGTTTGAGAACAAACAACCTTTTTTTTTTTTTTTTTTTCCCTAAATAAAAATGCCTAGGGTATCTATAGTATAGCTTCATTTTCAGCACAATCTTTACTATATTAGATAATTCAAACATCCCACATAACATGCATGGTCACAGTGACGTCACTGTGAGTCACTTTGGTCACATCACACCTATGACCAGAAGGCCACCACTCAGTGACGTCACTTTGTGACTGAGATGTGACTTTCTTAAAAATCTTTAGAAAATTACAAATATTCTTCAAAACATGTTACTTACTTTTAAAAACATGTTTCTGGAAATTTAAATATCGTCGCTTTTGTCACAGTTTCGTCACAATTTTAATGTCAAAATAGTCACAATTGACATATTTTTCACAAATTTGTCACACCGTGACTTCACAAAGTGGTCACAATGTGACGTCACAAACGAGCTCTAAAACAGCCACAACGACTTCACATTTTAGTCACTGTGACTTCACATCGACGTCACATGACGTCACATCGACAATCGATGGTCACAAAGTCACAATGTGACTTCACAACGACGTCACAATGACGTCACCATGCCTTATGGGATGTTTTAAAATTGCAAATGAAAGAATCTAAGCAAGATTTTTTTAAACTATCAAATCTGCCATTATAAAACATTGCTGGTAGATAAATCGCACTTTTGATTACATTGTAAAAAAAAAATCCGTTAAATTTTTGGAGCAGCAATGCTGCCAGCAATTTTTGCCGTAAAAATTGCAGTAAAATTATATGTAGGGGAGAGGGGGGCACGTTTAAATTGGGGGCACCTTTGAACACTTTAAATATTTTCCTTAAAATAAGTTTTTCTTAATGCATATAGCAGTACATGACTACTGCTTCAGTGCAATAAGTATATAAAGCTGCACCATTTCGAATGAACAATATTGTCTAAGCAAGGTATTTATCATTCTCCCTCTTGAATCTAAACTTAAGAAAATAAAGTTGTAAGATTTTTGCTGACAATCTTGTGTCTCTAAAATTCTAATTTATGGTTCAATAATTAAGTAAAGCTGTTAATTTTAGTTTATAAGCTTTGTTTTATTCAGATTCTTCAGCCAAATTAAGTGAACAATTGAAATATTGAACTCCATGTGATGGGGCTCCATTGAACAGAAATGTTGGGTCACCATTGAACATTTAAAAAAATTTTTAATTTTTAAATTTTTACAGCAAAAATTACTGGCAACATTGCTGCCAGCAGCTTTTGCTATACATTTAACGGATTTTTTTTACAGTGTATAACTTAGTTATGATTACCTCTTAATATACTTCTAATACTTGAAGTTAACACAGCTTGTAAATAAACTTCAGTAATGTATGATTAAACTTTTCAGAAAAATGATTGTTACTGATTACCGATGTGTACATGTATAAAACGTGAATATAAAATGTTTAAACTTTCTTAAAAGACTATTAAAAAATGAAAACTGCCTTTTTAGCCGAATGTTATTCGGTCCTCACACCTTTAAAGTACTGAAATTTCATTTTCAAGAATTACTATTGAGAGACGATCATGAATCCAGTTTTTTGCATGACTTTAAAGTTTACAAACATATTGATACTGAAATTGTATAAGTAAAATTAAAAACAAAATCTTTAAGCAATTCACAATTATCCCGTTTAAAAATATGAGGAACGTCGTCAACAGAGAGAACTTCGCTGATGATGGCCGAGTACATTCTGCTGAAAACGTTTCAGATTTTCTAATGGAACTTTAATGTATTTTTAACCTTTTTCATGATTTGTATGTAACTGTTAGCGGTAATGGTACATTCATTTCATCTTTTTCTATGAATTTTTTCAACAGTGAAAGTTTAAATTTTTATTGTCTCGATAATTGCCTTAGCCTACTTTAGTTCTTTTTCAAGGATTGTAAAATAAATATATATTAGATAAATTTCATCACGTAACGTAAACATTATAAATTTATTTCATCATAATTGAAATTGTGCAACATAATTAAAATTCACTACAAAGTGTTTCTTCGCATAAAACATTATGTAACCAACTTTTTTTGTTTGATTCCGCAAATGAATGCTAAATGCTTCGTAATGTATATTCTACAGAAAACATGTTTTAGTGCACTTCAGAAATTCATATCAATTTCATTATGTCTGTAATAATATAACATCAGTAAACGATTTTTCCTTACAGAGCGTAATATAAGGGAATTGTTTCGAGTACTCCTGTAAGCGATTTATAAATGCTGCACATAATATATTTATAGTAATAACTTTATAATGTCCCTCAATAACGTACATAAAGTTTATTATGTTGGGAATATTGTAACAATATTAAAATTCAAGCTCGAATAATCTTTCTCATAGTAGGATGTAATGAAATATTTTAAGTGCGACAGTAAATGAACACAATTCATTTTCTATACCAAACATGCTATGGTAAATCTCAATGACGTATGTCAAATACATAGCAATCTGAACATATTTACGCAAGTTATAGAGAAAAAGAGAGAGAAACCAAATTCATAAACATATTTCAATTGTGTTTGAAAATACAGTCGAGTCTCTATATAACAAAATCCATCGTTCCAGTAAAAAATTCGTTGTATAGAGAAATTCGATGTATAGAGAACGATGTTAAAAATCGTATTTAATGTGTGAAATTTGAATAAATATTATTTTTGATCTTTTGAATTAAGTATTTGAAATGTTTAAAAGTAAATATTAACCTAACTTTTTATTTCTTAATTATTTAAGCTGTTTCAAAAAAGAGAGTAGACATTTATTTGAAAGCTTAATGAAAATCAAATAAGGAAGACTTGCATTAATTTCAGACGAAGAAATCTGTAATCTTTTGTTGTTTTGATTTTAAAATTGTTACGCTCTCAAAGAAAAAAAAAATGCTCAAATTTGAGCAAGGACTTAAAAATTGTAGTAAACATTTTCCTCCATTTGTGCCTCGCTTATGTGCCTCCGATTGATTCCTCTCTACATGTGTATCAATCCAATTGACTCTGTTTTGAGAAGGATGTGGAAAGGTGTGTGGGAGGTGGGATGAATTCGTTGGATTTAAAGAACAAGGAGAGAAGTAATATAAAAAAAAAACTCAGCACTGACGATAAATCAAAAATAAGTGATGGAAAATTGATTCCATATAATTTCGAAGCTTTTTAAAACTGAATAAATTAAGACCAATTTATGAAAAAATTGGCTATATGGAGATAGATATTTCGCTATATAAAGACTGTTTTTAATGTAATTATGCGAAAAGGGGGCCTTTCCATCTAAAAATTCGTTATACAGAGAAATTCGATGTATGGAGCTTCGTTATAGAGAGACTCGACTGTATTTATAAACAAACGATTGCTATGATTGCAATTCTAAAAGCAAGAAAAAGAAAAGTTCTCATTTTAGCCATTTTGCAACAAGTGTAATGTGAATATTTTAAAAATTCATACTTTTAAATAGAAATACACATCCCTGTTAAACGCAAAAATTTTGTGACTAAATAAAACGTGAATGTTAGTCAAAAGCACTAGGGAAAAAATTACATTTGTAGATTACCTGTACTGCACATGTCTGCGACGCTCATAACAAAGGAATTAAATCATAAAAGATTGTTTTTAATTGACTCTTGTCATAAAAATTCGCAATAATGCCCCCACTCTCGCGAACCCCTAAATAAGTAGATTGCGCATGCGTTCAAAAATGTTAATGAAAATCTCTCTTTTTCATTCATTTAAATTATGTACATGAATAATTTCGGATTAAAAACTAGTCATTGGAGGCCACCGTAATACTTACCCATCATAAATATGCATAATATAAAATATGAAAATAAAACGCATGTAAACTATATATAAAATGCATCGAAATTCCAAAATAAAATTTAAACGCATATTTAAATATTTTTAATATGCATAGTAATGCTCTGTTAATGAATTACTGATGAGCTAATTTCAACAAATTATATAAAACGCCAAATTATTCAAGTAGTACCGGATTGCGTAAAGGAAACATCCTTATAACTCCAAAAATAATAATCATATTAACTAACAATTTACTGCGTCGGATTAAGCGTCTCATTTCCAATTAAAAGATATTTTTGAATTGAATTTTGAAAGAAATACAGGGTCATGAAAAATCGAAGAATGTGAAAAACAGGATTAAACATATCTCAGCAACTAATAATCTGATCGATTTCGTTCTTTATGTAAAATTTATATTTTATTGCCTTATACGTCCACTCCTTAAAATAAAACATTTCCAAAATTTTTATATACCTTTCATAAGAACGAATTTTTCGAGAGTCCGAAAAAAATAGTTCCGGATAATCGAGGTTATTGATATTAAATAGACTTCGTTCCATTCTCACACACTAAGGACATACAAAGTTTCAAGTCTCTATCTTAATTTGTCGGTAGATAGAACGGTTACAGATAGACAGACACACTGACGGACAGACGGCATTTTTTTTTTTTTTCTAAAAATATGTTTTTCGGAATCTTCAATATCTAAAAAGTGTAAATCCGACAAAAAAAAATTTTTGATTTTCAAAACTAATGCAATATTTGCCCTATACTACCTACGATGGGTAAGTAATAATATGTTTCAGAATGTTATTATTTGTATTATATAGCTAATCGGGCTCTTACCTGCCGGATATTTTAATTTGTGTTGGCCAGTTGCAATTTGATATTAATGATGGTTGGTTTTCTATGTGCGTTATCAGAAAAAAAAAAAAAAAAAAAAAAACATTATTTTTCAGAAAAACCATTACTTTCAGGATTCTTGACAAAACGAGAAATCGAACGTCTGAAAAAAGATTAACTTAAATATGCGCATATAAATATGATTTTAATGTATTGTGAAAATACAGTTAATAAGATGAAACGACTGAAATTATATTTACTATCAGCAGGATGTTACATATGTTACCATTTTTAGAATTTTTAACATTACATTTCATAAACTTTATACAAATAGAATTTTTATAAAATATTCGTCCAACTCCAACTAATAAAGCAAAATCAACGCACTCAAACTAAATTTTATTAATATATTCTTCAATTGTTATCATTCGAAGGTTGAAATCTGATGAAAATTCCTAATCTCTATTCATACAACATGTTTTAAAAGGAAATTAAAATGTATGAACACTCGGTATAGGATTCGTCATTGTATCTATGACAGAATTCGTTTTGCTATATTCAAATATTATTTACTTTTATGAGTTTCGAAAATCGTAATGAAAGGCTTCCTGGTGCTTTCATTTAAATTAGATACATCAGGATAGTTGGATTAGAATTAATTTTACCTAGAAACTTCATTCGAATTCAGAAGACCCACACGAAAGAGTTGATCTTTGCGCAAAATTATAACTTTAATTTAGGAATTTATTGCGATACTCTTTGTTTATAACGTATAAGATCAAAGTTAGTCATAGAAAGTTGTGTCAAGCAAATATCAACCATCAAATGCATAGTTTGAGAACATGATGTTTATAGTCAATTGTAAATTCAAGCATAGGTGCATAGGTAGCATCAGTTCGGCAAACAAAATATCAAAGTAGAAGAAAAAAATAAATATATATTTAAAAAAAAAAAAAGGTTTGATTATCTGATTTATCGATTAAGAAAAGCGCGACGGTCATGAGTAAGGAAACACTCTAATGTTGAATCGATTGCCTTTAAAAGACCATGTTTTTTAAATACATAATCCTTTGTCTAAAATTTTAAATTTTAGTCTTTGAAAATATATTTTTCCAAACGGTTGTTGTAATATGTTAAATTATTTATTAGTAATAGTAGTCAGGTTTATTATAAATTAAAAATATTATTATTATTATTATTATTATTATTATTATTATTATTATTATTGTTGTTGTTGTTGTTGTTGTTGTTGTTGTTGTTGTTATATCCCTGACCGGGCTCCTACCTGCCGTATGTTTTAGTTGCTGTTTTGGCCAGGTGTAGATTGATATTAGTGATGACTGAGTTTGTGGGTGCGTTATCTAGAGAAAGCACTATACTTCTGAGAATTCTGTATTCCAGGAAAGGACGAGAAAACGAATTCCTGAAAAAGATTAATTTAAATATGCGCATATAAATGTGATTTTAATGTATTGTGAAAATGCAGTTAATAAGATGAAACGATTGAAATTACATTTACTATCAGCAGGATGTTACATATGTTACCATTTCGAGAATTGTTAACGTTACATTTCAAAACCTTTTTAAAAACAGAATTTTCATAAAATATTCGTCCAATTCTAACTAATAAAGAAAAATCAACGCACTCGTCGAACTAAGTTTTATTAATATATTCTTCAATTGTTATCATTCGAGGTTTGAAATCTTCTGGAAATTCTAATTTAAATTCTTACAATATGTTTTAAAAGGAAATTAAAATATATGAACACTCGGTATCGGATTAGTCATTGTATCTATGGCAGAATTCGTTTTGCTATATTCAAATATTATTTACTTTTATCAGTTTCGAAAATTGTAATGAAAGGCTTCCTGGTGTTTTCATTTAAATTAGATACATCAAGATCGTTGGATTAGAATTAATTTTACCTAGAAACTTAATTCGAATTCAGAAGATCCACAGGAAAGAGTTGATGTTTGAGCAAAATTATAACTTTAATTTAGGAATGGAATGCAAAACTCTTTGGTTTATACCGTATAGGATCAAAGTTAGTATTAGAAACAAATGTCAAACAAATATCAACCCAATATCAAATGCATAGTTTGAGAAGATTATGTTTAAAGTCAATTGTAAATTCAAGCATAGGTAGTATTAGTTCGGCAAACAAAATATCAAAATAAATGAGAAAAAAACGAGGAAAAAAAAAGAGGCCTGATTATCCGATTTATCGATTAGGAAATGTGCGACGATCACGAGAAAGGAAACAATCAAATGTTGAATCGATTGCCTTTAAAAGACAATGTTTTTTAAATAAATGATCTATTTGTAAATTTTTAATTTCAGTCTTTGAAAAAATATTTTTTCAAACGGTTGTTGTAATTTGTTAAATTACTTATTATTAGTAGTAGTAGTCAGATTTATTATAAATCAAAAATATTACTATTATTATTATGTCGCTGACCGGGTTACAACCTGCCGTATGTTTTAGTTACTGTTTTGACCAGGTGTAGATTGAGTTTGTGGGTGCGTTATCTAAAGAAAGATCTATACTTCTGAAAATCCCCTACTCCAGGATTTTTCAAAGAACGAGAAAATGAATTCCTGAAAATAATTAATTTAAATATGAACATATAAATATGATTTTAATGTGTTGTAAAAATGTAGTTAATAAGTTGAAACGATTGAAATTACATTTACTATCAGTAGTACACATGTTGACATTTTGAGCATCTTTAACTTAAGTTACATTTCAAAAACTTTATAAAAACAGAACTTTTCTAAAATATTCGTCGGATTCAATCTAATAACGAAAAATCAATACACTCAAACTAAATTTTATCAATGTATTCTTCAATTGTCATCATTCGAAGGTTGAAACCTAAGAAAATTCTATATCTTTATTTACGACTTATTTTAAAAAGAAATTAAAATATATGAACTCGTGGTATCTAGCGTTGCAAAGGATAGAAAAAACCCGGTTTAAACCCGGGAATAAACCGGGTTTTTAGGAATAAACCTGGAAAAACCCGGGATTTTTTGGAATAATTCGGTTTTTTGGGAATAAACCTGGGAATAAACCTGGTCTATTGGAAATAAACCCGGGAATAAACCGACTTTTTGCAACTCTAGTGGTATCGGATTAGTCATTGTATCTATAACAGAACTCGTTTTGCTAAATTCAAATATTATTTACTTTTCTGAGTTTCAAAAATTGTAATAAAAGATTTCAGAGCTTTCATTTAAATTAGATACATCAAGAATGTTGGATTAGAATTAATTTTATCTAGAAAACTCCTTTGAATTCAGAAGATACGCAGGAAAGAGTTGATCTTTGCGTAAAATTATAACTTTGATTTAGAAATATAATGCGAAACTCTTTGGCTTCGAACGTACAAGATCAAAGTTTGTTTTATAAACAAATGTCAAACAAATATCAACCAAAACATCCAGTGCATAATTTAAAGAAGATGGAGTTTCTAGTCAATTGTAGATTCAAGCATAGGTATTATTAATCCCACAAACTAAATATCAAAATAGATGAAAAAATACGAGGATAAATGAGAACATGCACTATTACAGTTGTGAGTATTCCAGCAAATTCTCATAATTAACTCCAATTATTTTATTTAAAAATATAATTAAGATAAAATTTGATATAACCCTTTAAATTCCACTGTGGTGTACTGTCTTGATATTTATCTAACTTGTTACAAAATGTATTTTGCTTGTCGATATAATAAATCAATTTTTTTCTCGTGGCCAGAGAGTCAAATTTTGTAACAAAAGAGTAACACAATTTTTATTTAATATGTAGACAAATTTTTATAACAAATTATATGCATGCTAAATGAGTGAAACACAATGCGTCATGTAAAAAGCAATTTTTGTTTAGGCAAAATTTTTATCCTAGAATAGAGGCATATGGTGCTTGTTGTCTTACAGTGGTTGTGTGGGTAAGTAGAATAAGTTCGCAGCTGTGCCACAGCGAATGTAATGGCAAGACATTTAGAAGAATGGTCTTGATTCTGCCACTTTGACATAGTTAAGTGAAGTACGTGAAGTTTATGTGCGCGGTTACATCCGACACTAGCGCACTGTCAATTTGAGGATGATTTCATTCTTCTTCATGAAAGTGTCAGGCACGATAGTGCTCGCCAAACACGAAAATTGCTGCAAAAATGCTTGTAAAAAGTTAGATATCCCCCATATAGCCAAGATTTGACACCCAAGTGACTATTTCTTTTTTGACGAAGTAAAACTAACACTTATGCGCAACAAGATCACACAATGACATGGAAAGAGAGTTGCCGAGAACCTCTTCATGGGCAGCGACTTGATTTCTACACAGAACAGTTTAAAAAGTTTGTCCTTGTGTTCAGATACATCCCGAAATATTTTTGGTAACTATACGGAAAAGTGATCGACAAATATACCTCACAAGGGGTTTGGAGAAGAACAGTGTCCTCAAAAGATCAACGTAAATCGGTTCTTTAAATGCTCTTCGCACCAGTTCTTGTAAATAATTTTCTTAACCTTATCTAATAGTAAAATTATCTGCGATTTAAGTTTGCGAAACAAACTGTCAGAAATAATGGTGTCAAGCCTGATTTACGCGACACACTTAGTAACATTAAGGGAGAATCATCTAAAACAATTTTAGAATTACTTTTCCTTATATAAAATCTATATGTAAAAAAATTATTTAACACTGCATGATTGGTGTAAAAAATTGGAAAGAAGCATCTACAGAATTTTTATGAAATAAGTTCACAGAAAACCGCAGATGCTAGAGCAAAATTATATTAAGCGATATTGTTGTACCTATATTGAATAAGATAAAATTTTCTTATCGAATCAAAATAAGTAAATTAAATATTAACTCAAGAATGAATGCATAATTTAAACAAGGAGGTAAGTGTGATCACAGATCGCACAAAGGGTTTCTTTTAATATTTTTTTCAAAGCAACGTATCCTTTAATTAAGAAATGCAAATTACTCATTTATGATTATTACATTCTTACATAGCTAGTAGTACCAACAAATTTAATTCAAAAAAATTATAAAAGGAAGTTATATATGTTAATAAAATTAAAAATGTTCAAATCAAATTATTAAAAAAAAACCAATAGTTACCAAATAGTTACCAACCCTATTAAGAGATTAATAGGGTTTCGTGAGATAAACAAAACCCAAGTTTTTTTGTTTTAATATATAGACTGATGGCAGCAGATGGTACATTGTTCAACTACAAATTCAACATCAGCTATTTTAAAATCTTTAACCGAAATACAAAAAAAGAAAGCAAATGCACATTAATTAGACAAATGATAAAAATTAGGTTTTGATTAATCCGTTATTTCATTATTTTGTAAGCGAGCGTTCTACATGCTCCGCGTTTAATATGTATTTGTTTCATATATCCGTATGTTATTGTACTGTTTTGTAAAGTAACTAGAAATTCTATATGCATCGTCTTATTAGAAAAAATACCCTGTAAATGACTGTAACAACATTCTAAAGTTGGATTACTCTCAGCATCCTACAAAACCTGCATTTACCCTCTATTGGTTCAATGAATCGCCTCGTGAAATCGTTTCATAAATTCATTTCATAGACTCTTCCACTGGGATTTTATATAGAGAAAGTAAAAATTTTTAATATTTTTTATGCAATCAGTGTACTTATTTATCGTAATATCTTTATTTTTATTAAAATGTTTTGTTTAGCAAAATTACTAATGCTACTGAGTTAATTTAAATTGCCTTCTATTTCGAAACAATATAGGTAGAAAACCGCCTCTTTTGTAATCTATTCTGGGTGTTTCAAAACTCATGGTACAAACTCAGTGGTAGATCGCAGTGGTCAAGTAACTGGTCCACCACGCCCAACCGATCGAGTCCAATGACCTATAATACCTACGTAGACACCAAAATGGCAACCTTTTCGTAGGCCGACATGTCTGCCTTCCGTCACGTGACGGAGGGCAGATTTAGCACGCCAAGCCGGTTTTTCTCCCGCCGAAACTCATATTGCTATGTTTGTCTTGAATTGGACCGCACTTCTTCTTTTCTCTTTGTGAAATCTGAAAGTTGCCAATAAAGCGATCACCGCCAAAAAACAGCATCTTTTCGCCGTTGGATTCGAAACCATGCCGAGATAACAATGGGATTTGGCGTCTACGTATATGAGAAAGTCAATGATCGAGTCCCAAATGCGGCAGTTATGTAACTGCGCACACCAGTGGTGAAGTGCACGGGCACTCCATCATGTTGAAACCACATCCGGTTACGAATAGTAGGTAACAGCGACCATCCAGCCTCTTTGGTAATAGGTATGAACCAATCAAATAATTATTAACAATACCCACCCAAAAATTTACAGAAAATCGTTTTTGAAAAGCATGTGGATTATTGGTTGCCCAAAGATGGTAATTGTGTGCATTAAATACATCCTCGCGTCTAAATACTGCCTCATCTGTAAATAGAATGTAAGCAGTAAATCTGGCTGCAATACATATTACTGCAAAGCGCGCTGGCAAAAGTTCAACCGCAGAAGATATTTTTTTTTTCAACTAAAAAAATTTCGATTTCATACCAAAAACTTTCAAAGAAGAATTTTATTATTATGTATTTACGAAATGTCAACAAAAGGATAACATAAAAATTTTCTGGTTTGAATGAGAAATTTTGAAAGTTAAAAAAGGGGTCTTATTGCCCCCTACTGTTTTTACCTTAATACGCCACTTGGTGGAGCTAGACGTTATCCACACATTCCTATACAAAAAATGATTGGAACGGTGTGCTCTATCTATCCATAAAGTTTGTACCATGAGTATAGAAACAGTATGTCATTAGTAAATAACTTTCACTGTAAAATTAAATGTTTCATGGGTATTTTAATACTGTCAAAGTGGGTTACGATGGATTAAAAATAACAAAATTTCATATTCAATAAAAATAAGTTTTCAGATGATTTTTAATATAAAAATTCATTATACAGAAAGCAAATGATTCTTTAACACAAAAATTCATTGTACAGAAATTTATTCTTACAAGCTAAAAATCAATATATACACTTAAACACCTGCTTTATACTCCCATTCTCTTAAAGGAAAATATTCCATTTCGTAGACGTTCAACATTATTATCGACATTGATGAGATGAGGGTTACAGACCGCGAGCAGACAGCACAGACAATCACCTCATCACAGTTCACAGATAAAAATTTAGGATTAGTTAAAACTCGATTCGCATATTAAAACGCCATCGGTCTGGCAAGTCATATCTTGGCGTAAAACGCCTGAAAACTCAATTTAATTGTTGACTATGAGATTTACCATTGTGCTTTTTCCATTTCAAATACACCCTATTTTCATGTATTTGATTGCAGAAAAACATAATGGTAAACCAACAAGCCAGCCGGGTTTTCAGGTGTTTTCTACCAAGATATGACTTGGCAGAACAATTGCATTTTAATATGCGAATAATATATTGTTATTTTAATCCATGGCGTATGTAATAAGTGATTCTGTTATTACGCAAGCCACGTTTTAAACATCATAAAAATGTTGGTTATTATTATTATTATTTTAAATATAGAATTTATTCATAAGATAAAATTTTAGTCTTTGAAAATATCATTTTTGAAATAGCCGTTGTAATTTGTGAATTTTCATTTTTTTACGTCAAAGTATTTCTATATTGAAAATACCACTGTTAAACAATGATCACAGAACGTTAACTTTTGCGCGACATTATGTAAACAAATTACAGGAAACGCGCGAACGTCGACAATTTAACGCATATAAATTATTTTAGATCAACCTTAGATATACACAAAGTTACTGAATGCATTTATTACATATCTATTGATTTCCTCGACATGTAGCGAAAGGCAATGTACCGCACGCTTGACATCTATCAAAATCTCTGGAGCGGTAATGCCTACGTAATATGTTTCTATAATCGATGATTGGGAATTTCCTGCGTTAAATAATGATAGTTTGATAATGAATGCTTAACTAAAACTTTGGTAAAACTCAATAAATACTGAGTATTTTTCTGTGTTATTAGAAATGATTTTTAAAATATACTGATCGAGTATAATAACAAAAATTTTCAAGCAAAAGAGCACAAAATTCGAAATGTCACATTTCATTAAATTATTACGTGTGAAATGCAATATATTTTAAAGTTTTACATTTAAAACTGCCCCACCAGTAGCCGAGAGGTTCTCACCTCCAAAGTGGTAGACGCTGGGCTCGAACTCATTCGCGACCGTCGGCTTAGCCGTTCGGAGTTTTCCGTGGTTTTCTTCGAACCTTGGATTTCCTTGCGTAAATGCGGGTTAGATTCCCTTAGAAAGACCCCCACGGAGGGAGCCCCACTCCTTAGGGCCTATATCCCACAGTGTAGATAATTGACCGACATAAATACACACAAACACTTTTATAACGTCTAAAAGAAACATTTTTTGCTAGACGTTATAAAAGTCCGGAAAAGAAAGGTATTTTTGTCTAACAATTATATACAAATTAATTCTGAAATGGCAATAATCACAAAAGCAGCCGTCGGCTGTCACGACAGTGTTGAATCTTTGGGCATCGAAAAATACTCCAGTCAAAGGAAATTGAATATCAATCAGAATTCAGAGGATTTTCATTTGTCATAATTATATTATTTAACCTATAATAATTGAATAATCTTTTATAAAACACAATAAATGAGATACTATGTTGAGATAGTATATCTGCGTATCCATCGTTATATGGAGTTCCATTACCTGCGGTTTATTCTGCCGACCTGTCTAAATGACAGACCAAATGCTATGACCAATAAGGTTATCTGAGCGAAAAAATCCCAGCCGGCTATCGCCCGATTAGCTTAACAGGTAAAGCATTGGCCTTGTAAGCCAAGTATTCGGGTTCGATTCCCGGACTGGGCAATTTTTCGCTCAGTTGGAAATATTCTATTCGTACAATAAATGAGCTTTTTTTTTTAACAGGCCTTGACGTGTGTAGATCGTGGGGGGCAACGACCTTCCCCATTAAAACACTGTGTCACGAACTACAATTCCCAAATTTAAAGGTTTCTTTGAATTTCAAGAAAGTTTATTCAAATTATTCATGGCTGTAACACGTATGCAAGTTATTAACCTATTGGAAAATGGTTGTTTCTTTATATCTAGAGATATCTGAACCATGTCTAAACACTTGTGATGTCGGGATTTTTTTATTTCCTGATTGGTTCATGTTTCATGTCTAGAAATGGAATACTTCTACTGTTGCGATGACAAAAAAATATTTAAAAGTAGAATGAAATTAATATCAGAAAAAAAATTGAGATATAGCTTTGAAACAAACTGTATTTAAAAGTTCATTTTTTCCTTAAACGACCGTGCAAAAAAAAATATAAATATGCGATATTTAGAAGTTTAAAAATTTGCAGTACCGAAAATTGTAAACCTGAAATTTTATGTAAGATTTGTTTATGATTGGTCCTGGAATTTTAATGTTTAATCCATGGCGAACGTGATATAGAACTCTGTTTTTAAGTAAGCAACGCTTTGATCATCAGAAAAATGATGTTTATTATTACTGATTTTTTAAATATAGGATTTAATTATAAGCTTAAAATTTCAGTCTTTGAAAATATCATTTTCTAAAGGGCTGTTGTAATTTTTTAAGTTAAATTTTTTATGTCAAAGTATTTCTATATTGAAACTTATTACTAATCCACTCTCGACACAGAGGTTTTTTATTTATTTATTTATTTATTTATTTATTTTTTTTTTTTTTTTGTGCGATTTTTTTTATTCGCGGTTTATGATAAATTTTGTCGTTTATTCGACGTAATTTGTAATTTTTTGAAGAAATTGGCGGTTGTTTCGCGATCCATGGATGAAATTTGCTATTTTTCACGCTAGTTTGATCCCGGTTTTTTTTTTTTCGTTATTCTTTGACGATATTGTCAATTTTTCTTTGAACAATTGACCATTTGTCGAATGACGCAATAGATTTTATATTCAAATTTTCGGATATATTACCGATTTTTTTTAATTTCCGAAAATTATTACTTTAATGTTTCAGAAAAATTGGAACATAAATATCCCTGAATTAAAGATACTCCTGAATTAAAGATACTTTTATAAAAACTTATATTTAGCTTTCATAAAAAATCCTCTCAAATTTACTTTTGTTTTACTACTTTTAAGCATCTTTCTTCAATATTATAAATGCGTTACTAGCATAAATATCAAACTGCACTATCAAACAATAATCACAGATCTTTAAGTATAGCTTGACATTCTGTAAACAAATTACAGGAAACACGCGAAGCGTAGACAATTTAATGCATGTAAATTATTTCAGATCAACCCTAGATATACACAAAGCTACGGAATGCATTTATTACGGATTCATTGATTTTCTCAATATGTAGCAAAAGGCACTGTACAGCACGCTTGACATCTATCAAAATCTCTGGAGCTATGTCTACGTAATATGTTTCTATAATCGGTGATTGGGAATTTCCCGCTTTAAATAATGATAGTTTGATAATGAATATTTTATTAAAACTTTGGTAAAACAAAAATGGTTGTGAGTATCTTTCTTTGTTAACTAGAAATGATTTTTAAATTTACTTATGGAGTGCAAAAAAACAATTTTTTCAAGCAAAAGTGCACAAATGCGAAATGTCACATTTCATTAAATTATTACGTGTGAAATGAATATTTGAAATTTCAGATTTAAACCTATTTTTTATAACGTTTAAAACAAACATTTTTTGCAAGAGGTTATAAATGTCCGGTAAACAAGAATATTTTTGTCTAACAATTATATACAAATTAATTCTGAAATGTGCAATAATCACAAAAACAGCCGTCGGCTGTCACGACAGTGGTGAATTCTTTGGGCATTGAAAAATCCCCCAGTCAAAGGAAAAGGAATATCAATCGGATTACAGAGGATTTTCACTCGTCATATTAATATTTTTCAACCTATCCTAATTAAATCATCTTTTTTTAAACACAATAAATTAGAGTGTTTTTAGAAGATGTCTTGGTGTGCGTAGATCGTACACCGTTAATACACTGTGATACGAACTACAATTCACAAATTTGAATTTTAAGAATGTTTATTCAAATTATTCATGGCTGTAACACGTATGTAAGTTATTAACCACTTGAAAAATGGTTGTATCCTTCGGTCTAGAGATACCTGAATTTTTTATGTAATGTCTGGATTTTATTTCTTTTTAGATTGTTCTATGTTTAATGCCCAAAAATGAAATTCTTCTGTTTCCCCAATGGCAAAAAAGTAATAAAAACTGCAAAAAAGAATTAATAACTCGAAAACAATTTGAGATATGCTTGAAACAAATTGCATTTAAAAGTACATTTTTTTTTCCTATACCATGGTGTAAAAATTAAAAATGTGCGATGTTTAGGAGTTTAAAAAGTTGTAGTACCGAAAATTGTAAAACTCAAATTTCATTTAAAATGTGTTTGGGATGGGTCCAGGGATATTAATGTTCAATCCTTGACATACGTAATACAGTGTGTGTCAAAAGTTTAAGCACAGTAGCAATTTTAAAATAAAACATTAAATATTACCTTTAATTTCAATATATGTCTTGAATATGTTAATAATATCTATTTTTACATCATATTCATTTAAATTAACTTTTAAATTTTATTTCAAACCATGGAGTTTAAGAATAGAAGAAAAATGACCGTGTCAAAAGTTTAAGCACAAAATCGTTTTTATGCAAATTTTACAGTCTGACATAAACGGTTGCGCACGCAAACAATTTCTGGATGTATAAGAAACAGTCCGCTGTTGTTTTTGAGTTAGTACAAAATGCCCAAGTCGAAAGAATTTTCAGAGGAGGAGATGATAAAAATTTGGAGTATGAGAGCAAAATGTAATTCTGTTTCTGAAATTGCAAGTGCATTAAAAAGATCAAAACAAGGTATTCATCAAATTTTGGCTCGTGATAATGATTTTAAACGAAAATTTCGTTCAGGAAGGCCGCGAGTGACTAGTTTGAGCGAAGATAGCCGCATCAGAAATTTGGCTTCAACTAGTAATTACTCCCTTTCGGAAATAAAATATGCAGTTGAAGAACAAATATAAAAAAAAACTGTTTATATAAGAGTTTTGGAATTCAAATACATCAAACACCGTAAAATGGCTCGATTACCGTGTCGCAAATGACACCATAAAGAAGCTAGATTACAATGGGCCAAAGAGAATATGTCATTTGGTGAAAAGTGGCTGAATGTCGTATTCAATGATAAAAAAAATGGAACCCCGATGGCCCTGATGAGTTTAAGTACTATTGGCATGATCTCCGCAAAGAACCTAGGAGTATATTTAGCCGACAACATAAAGGTGGTTCTGTAATGGTATGGGGGGCTATTTGTTTCAATGGTAAGACATCTCTAACATTCATCAATGGTCGTGAAAACTCTGAAATCTACCAAGAGACATTTGCCAATCATTTGCTTCCTGTTGGCGAGGTTTTGGGGGAGAAAAATGTTTATTTCACATTATAATGCTTCGTTCCATACCTCGAACTCAACTTCATCGTGGCTTAAGTCGAAAAAAGTGTCGGTTTTGAAATGACCGGCAATTAGTCCTGATTAAAACCCTATAGCAGAGCTGTCCAACGCGGCGCACGCGGGCGCCATGGCGCCCTTTGAAGCTTTTCATGGCGCCCTTTTGAAGGTTTCCTATCATTTGCATTTTTTAAAAACAAAATTCCATTTTAAAGGATACTTTATTTAATCATTAATATTTCGAAATATTTTTAAAACCTTCAAAAAGGAAAACGTACTTTACATTGTTATTGTGTTTATTCTTTATTTTATTATTATTCCTTATAAAACATTTTATGAAAATTATGACGATGAGAATTTATAAAAATTGGCAATAACTTTTTAAATATATACAGAAATAAAACGTAGAAAAATAAGCATTCTACCATCATGCATGGAAATGCAACTATTTTACAAGGGGTGATTAAACGAAAAGGTACGAAGCGGCGTAAAAACTTAACTGTTAAATGTTTCCATATTCCGCCAAGGGACAAAGTAGGCAGACATCAAGGGATGCGATGGGAGTCTCTGACTGGGATCGGAGCATGCGCGGGCACCCGTATGCGCAGTAGAGAGCAGAGGCTCTTATCAAAAGCGGCGTCCAAATGATGCAGCAGTTCCAATGAGGGCAGGATGGCGTTCGCGTTGCAAAATTCGAATATTGAGGAGCAGCAAGGTGTTATCCGATTTTTGACAGCGGAAGGTGAGAAAGCCGTAACTATTCATCGCTGGATGGGGATAGTTTACAGGGAGAAATGTCAAGTGGTTTTGTCTGACAAATTTCTCCCCATAAACTGTCACCATCGACGATGAATAGCTGCCTGTTTCTCATCTTCTGCTGTCAGAAATCGGATAACACGTCGCTGCTTCTCAATCATCGAATTTTGCAAAGCGAACTTTATCTTGCTCTAATACGGAGTGCCGCATCATTTGGACGCCGCTTTTGATAAGAGCATCTGCTCTCTACTGCGCATGCGGGCGGCCGCGCATGCTCCGATCCCAGTCAGAGACTCCAATCGCATACCGAGATGCCTGGCTACGTTCTCCCTTGGCAGAATATGCAAATATTTAACAGTTAAGTTGTTACGCCGTTCAGGGCCGTAACTACCGCCGGGGCACTGCCCCGGGGCCCCCAAGCGTGAGAGGCCCCAAACTGGTGGTTTAAAAAAAACTTTTATTTTAGTTTCTCGTCTAACTTCCTATAAAATGCCCAGCACCTAGCTAAAAATTAATAATAATTATAAAAAAATCAAAGTGCTAGAGTAAATGTTTCTGCTGGTCCGTTGGTATACTCCATACGCTTCGCATGCAAAAGTAGCTCTAGAGCAGACAGCAGAATGTCAAGTCGAACAAGGCCTGATTAATGCACAGGCCTCCGGCGCCTCGGCTATTGGCCCAATTATTTCAGGGGCCTACAAATTAGGCGATTGATTTTTTTCCTTAATCAAATACTTTCAAATAATACTGTTTTATAAAATGTAAAACGTAAAATTTAAATATTCTGAATGATTCAATAAAAATTTTAGAAGCTTTTAACCTAGGCACTTTTTACGAAACAACTTTGTCAACTTATCAAGTAATTTTTTTTTCTGAAAGTTTCGCCTAAAATGAGTAGGTTAAGGGGACCAACTTCAGCTTGATCGGGCTCTGGAGCCGAATGTGTCATGTCGCGCCAGCATGTTTGCCGATTCTACCGAAGCTAGTGTAAGGAAGAAAATATGGGTTTCTGATCGGTTGAATAATATAAAAAGCATCTAAAAAATTCTAGAAAATCTTTCTTTTTTATCTATTAATAAATACATAAAATCGGAAAAAAAAAATCAAAATCCATATTTCATCTTTTTAGGCTTATCGTACTGTGTACGATTAAATAGCAACGTGCGAAAAAAAAATCTGCGCCCGGGGCAAAGTTTTAATTTGCCCCGGGCGGGAGGGGCCCCACTAGTTTGCCCCGGGGCCCCCCAAGTTTATAGTTACGGCCCTGACGCCGTTTCGTACCTTTTCATTTAATCACCCCTTGTATTATTGTTGTTGTATTGTTTCAACGGCCCATATTGTTTTATAAGACGAGAAAAAATTTTTACCATTTTCTCCTCAGACCACTGAAATGTTAGGCAATTTCACCCATTTTGTTTTTAAAAAATCCATAAAATCGTTCGAAATGATTTCCATCAATTAAAGCTCTTTCATGCTATCTCTTTGGAACTATCCATGAATTGGTCACTATATTATGCCTATCTTTGTTTCTGTACTTTTTATAACTGACAAATTTGCGTTACAAAAATAAATCCAGAAATATTTTTGCGTTTTAAAAGAAACCCAACAATATCTCTGGTTGTCATTTTGTTTTAATTTTAACTAAGATTTAAATATTTAGCTCCTTCCACTTTTCAAAATTTACTACTATTTAAAAGTTTTTTACATCTAGCTTTAGATTCGTAGGATCCTTATGTTTTCTACTGCTAGATGTATTTGCACGTGTGTTCGGATCTACTATTGTGAGATATATATATATATATATATATATATATATTTTTTTTTTTTGCATGCTTTAAGTCATGTTTATAATGGCGCCCTCCGTTGTTCAGTGAGGGCTGCGATGCGCCCCTACTTAGAAAAAGGTTGGACAGGCCTGCCCTATAGGAAACATGAGGGGTATTCTCACTCATGCAGTTTATCCAAATGGAAAGCAGTAATCTTCCGTAAAAGATTTGAAAGATGCCATTGAGATTGCTTGGTTTAAAATTGAAACAGAAACAATACAGAACCTCATTTTATCGATGGAAGACCGTATATTTAAAGTAATTCAACAGAAAGGAGCAATAACCAACTATTAATTTTTTTAATTGTTGTTCTGCTAAAGACTAAAAATTACTGTGCTTAAACTTTTGACACACTCATTTTTGTTGTTTTGATAAATTTTATTATTTTAGATAAATTTTATAGCATGAATCTGTTAACTATCTTTTTAAAACTACAATTTGTAGGCTATGTGAAAAAGGGAAGTAACTTTCACCCATTAATGAAATTTTATTTTGAAATTTTCTGTTGTGCTTAAACTTTTGACACGCACTGTATAAAACTTCCTTACGTTTTGATCATCGTTAAACTGATGTTTCATGGCTTACGCAATGTATGACTCTGTTATTACGTAAGCCACGTTTTGTTCGTCATAAAATTATGTTTATTACTATCATTACTTTAAATATAGAATTTATTTATGAGTCTACGTTCATATTAATATTATTCAAACCTATCCTAATAATCAAATAGTCTTTTTCAACACACAATAAATTAGGGTGTTTTTAGAACATGTCTTGGCATGCGGAGGTCTTAGGGGGCACTGACCCTCCCTATTAAAACACTGTGACACGAACTACAATTCACAAATTTAA
This sequence comes from Maratus speculifer, assembly GCA_964019185.1. Taxonomy (NCBI): domain Eukaryota; kingdom Metazoa; phylum Arthropoda; class Arachnida; order Araneae; family Salticidae; genus Maratus; species Maratus speculifer. The sequence goes on from OZ025294.1 coordinate 384,953,486, forward strand.
ATTTTAAGAACATTTATTCAAATTATTCATGGCTGTAACACATATGTAAGTTATTAATCATTTGAAAAATGGTTGTTTCTTTCGGTCTAGAGTTCCCTTACACTGTAAAAAAAAAATCCGTTAAATAACGGAAATAGTACTGGTAATCTAGACGCCAGTACTATTTCCGTTTTTTAACGGAAAAAAAATTCCGTTTCTTCTAAAAATATTTCCGGTTTTTTTTTTTTTTTTTTTTTTTTTTTTTTTTTACAAAATATTTCCATTTTTTCTATATTTTTTATATAAAAATTTTCGCTTGAAAACCAAAAAAGAATTTTCAAGGACAAACTAGCAGGTTTATGATTTTTATTCTTTAGACAAAGACACATCAGGTTACATACATTAAATTTAAACAACAGTGGAGAAATGTTACTTACCCTCAATGGGGACCGAACCAAGCACCTGTCCTATTGCAGCTTGCAGTAGTGTAATACCATTACGCCACAGCTATACACACAGATTTTGCAAATATCTTTACTTATTTCGAATGATTTTATGAAGCAAAGGCTTTATGTTGAACTCGGCATTAATTTTTGTAGAGAATTATTTATTACTTACTTATTAATTATTATTACTTACATATTAATTTATTAATTATTTACTTATATGTTATTGAATGTACAGTTCTAAATGTTTAACAGATTTTATTTCGACAATTTCGAATATTTAGTTTTTAATTTCAGTTCTATAAAAAATAAATTTTAGACTTTAAAATATTACATGTATTAAGAGTTGAATGCATTAAAAAGTTTTGTTTTCTTCATTTTTAAGGAGATTTTTAAAAGTTTATTAAAATATTATTCATATTTATTTACTTATTTGTTTTTGAAAGGCCACTAACATACTTAAAAAAAAAAAAAAAAAAAAAAAAAAAAAACATCTATTTTAATAAAGTATTTGTATGACGATCGATTTTAATCTCAATGAAGATAGTTATTACGGGTTATTAAACTAATTTTTTTTATTGTTTTTTATAAATTAGATAATCGTCAACATTATATTAATTTCTTGTGCAAATTTCTTAAAGTGGATAGATTAAAAAAATATTCTAAAATTAAAAGTAGAAATTTTTTCCATTTAAAAATCCGTATGGAAATAAACTAACTGAAAATAAACTAACTAATCTCAAACTTAAAAATAATAATAATAATAAAATTTTATAATTTTTATTATTTTTTTAATATTGTAAAAATATGTTAGCTTTATATTATTAAAACAGAAAGAAATAAAGAAAATTAATATAGAAAGTTGATCTTAAAACAACTCTATAATGTTTTTCTGTCCGAGATATAGATGGCGACACTAGAGTTATTTACGGAATTTATTTTGTTTTAATACGGAATTTCTCTGTTTCCAGATAATTTAAGGAATTCTTACTGTAATTATAATCTCAAAATGTCAATAACGGAAATTCTTCTGTTTTTTCGGAAAAATGAAACTATTCCGTAAAATTTTACAGAAAAAATTGTGTATATTAACGGATATTTTTTACAGTGTGTCGCCACTCTCATATCAAGACACACTAGCTCGAGGGCATGTTGTGTTTCTAAATTTTTCCTTTTATTTGCGCCATTTACATATACAAAAGAATGCAAAACTCTAAATTTATAATTGCGTAATCTTGGAACAAAAAGACCCTTGGTAATGAATTCTTGTGTAATATACACAGTTTAACTATTGCAAATACATTTATTTTAACTTGTTCGCATATTCAGAGCAAGTAAACAGGATTTAATTCCATTCCAAAAACAACATTATAATGGTCCCATGCAAAGAAAAAAAAAGCGAAAAGAAAAGAAAATAGCAGCCATTGTTTACACGAATCATTGGTTACTCGAATTCATATGTATTTAAATCAAAATTTGGAAAAGAGACCAAAAACCACAAAACTACTTTTATCGTACCAGCTAGCTTTTTCCCAATTTAATTAACTACACGGAGTTAATTAACGGAAATTCTTCTGTTTTTTCGGAAAAATGAAACTATTCCGTAAAATTTTACGGAAAAAATTGTGTATATTAACGGATATTTTTTACAGTGTAGAAAGACCGCCACGGAGGGCACCCCCACACTTTTCTGTCTTATATCCCACGTGTTGATAATGGCCGTCATAAAATAAACCAAACCTTTCGGTCTAGAGATATCCGAACCATATCCGAATTCTTGTGATGTCCGGATTTTATTCGTTTTCAGATTGTTCCATCTTTAATGTCCAGAAAGGAAATACTTCTGTTGACATGAAATGACTTTAAAAAAAAAGTTTTAAGAATTACAAAAAAAAAAACTAACACTTCAAAAACCATTGGAGATATGGCTTTCAAACAAGTTGCATTTAAAAGTAAGTTATTTTACCTACACGAGTGTGTAAAAATTGAAAATATGCGATGTTTAGAAATTTAAAAATTAGCAGTACCGAAAATAGTAAAACTGAAATTTCATTTAAAATTTGTTTATGATGGGTCCAGGTGTATTTACTTTTAATCCATGGCGTACGTAATATAGGACTTTGTTATTAAGTAAGCCATGTTTTGGTCATCCTAAAAATGTTGCTTATAATTAATTTTACTTTAATATATAAAACCTATTTATAATTCTAAAATTTTAGTGTTTCAAATTATCATTTTCCCAATCGTCGTTGAAATTTGTTAAGGGAGACTCGTAAGAAAAAACCCAAAATTTTTATTATTGATTTTAAAGTAATGAATTTTGGAGTACTACTTCAGAATCTTTTTGTAAGGATTAATTAGCAAAAAAATTCACTTTTTATTAAAAAGTATATTTTTTATGGGGATTTTTATGATTTTTTTTTTTTTTTTTTTTTTTTTTTTTTGTCGAAAATTACACTCTTTAAAATTACTACTCCTTATACAATTTTCAATATTTTGGTATTACTAAAATTTCTTAAATAGTGTTATAGTATATAGAATTTTTAATTTTCTATTTTAATCGGCTTGGAAAAAAAATACGCATGGTAAATTTCCTTAAATTCGTTGTAATTTTCATGTTTACCAATTTATGTAAAAATTTCAGAAATAGTTTTAAAAAAATATATGCCCTTAATTTTGTTGCAAATTTTTTAAAGATTCTAAAAACATAAACACTTTGTTTCTAAATCATTTTACCACTGAGCCTTAGTACTTTGAACTTAGGCAAAATATGAAAAAAGTCATTTTCAGGAAAACACGTTTTAAATGGCCGCTAGTCCTTTAAATTCTATAGTGAGTACAATTAAAAAAGCTCATTTGCTACCTGTTCCAAGTGTACCCGAGTTCTGAAATTTTGCATGGATATTCGCAAATATGTATTTTATCGTTTTCTGAGATAAAACATTTTTTGAACTTTTGATGATTTTTGGCCAAAAATGGGGTTCGGGTCTCCCTTAAACTACATTTTTTATGTTAAAGCATTTCGGTACCGAAATTTCCACTGTTAAACAATAACCACAGAACGTTAAGTATTGCCTGACATTCTGTAAACAAATTACAGGAAACACGCGAAACGTCGACAATTTAACGCATATAAATTATTTCAGATCAACTCCAGATAGACACAAAGTTACGGAATGCATTTATTACGGATCTATTGATTTCCTCAATATGTAGCGAAAACGCAACGTTCAGCACGCTTGACTTCTACCCAATCACACTTTGGATCTAAGACTGTGTAATATGTTTCTGTAATCGATAATTGGGAATTTCATGTGTTAAATAATGATAGTTTGATAATGAATATTTAATTAAAATTTTGGTAATTCTCAAATGGTATTGAATATTTTGCTTTCTTAACTAGGGATTGGATTTTAAAATGCACTTACGGAGCACAAAAACAACGATCTTCAACAAAAAAAGTGTACAAATGCAAAATATCATATTTTACCCATAGTAAATAAATACAGTCGAGTCTCTATGTAACGAAATTCACCGTTCCAGTAAAAAATTCTTTATATAGAGAAATTCGATGTATAGAGAATGATGTTAAAAATCGTATTTAATGTGTGGAATTTGAACAAATGTTATTTTTGATCTTTTGAATTAAGAATTTGAAATGTTTAAAAGTAAATATTAACTTAACATTTTATTTTTAAATTATTTAAGCTGTTTCAAAAAAGAGAACAGACATTTATTTGAAAGCTTAATGAAAATCAAATAAAGAAGACTTGCATTAATTTCAGAAGAAGAAATCTGTAATTTTTTTGTTGTTTTGATTTTAAAATTGTTACGCTCTCAAAAGAAAAAAAAAGCTCAAATTTTACCAAGGAATGAAACATTGTAGTTAACATTTTCCTCCAATTGAAGACCTCTCTTATGTGCCCCTCATTGATTCCTCTCTTACATGTGTATCAATCCAATTGACACTGTTTTGAGAAGGATGTGGAAAGGTGTGAGGGAGGTGGGATGAATTCGTTGGATTTAAAGAACAAGGAGAAAAGTAATAAAAAAAAAACCTCAGCACTGACGATAAATAAAAAATAAGTGATGGAAAATTGATTCCATATGATTTCTGATTTCTGAGTTTTTTTAAAACTGAATAAATTAAGGCCAATTTATGAAAAAAATTCGTTACATGAAGATAGATATTTCGCTATATAGAGACTGTTTTCAATGTAATCATGTGAAAAGGGGACCGTTCCTACTAAAAATTCATTATATAGAGAAATTCGATGTATGGAGTTTCGTTGTTTCGTTCGATTTCGTTCTCGTTTTCGTTTTCGTTCGACTGTATTTAAAAAATAAATTTTGCTAGGACAACGAATAATCCATTTTAGTAAATAATTGGTTGGGTATACTTATTTTCGAATCAGTTGCATGAATTGAATCAGGTTTGATAAATGGAAATCGGAAATACCAATGTCTATTGAATGAAAAATATTTATTAGGGGAGAATGGAGAAATTTAAACAAATTTTTACAAAATTATTTTTAATATTTTAGATATTTAATCTGGAGTAAAATTAGATATGTCATTTTGTTCATTGTACAGTCAGTTATCAAAATAAAATTGCTATGTAAATGTAAAAAATATGTGATTTGAAAAATGAGTTATTTTAATCGGGAGAAAATAATGGGTAAAGTCCCAAGGGAGGTTTGACCCACTTTATTTTATATTGACATATTTGTTAAGGAAATTAAAATTAGTTTAAAAAAATGCAGAATAACTTTATGCCAAAGGTTTAATTATTATTATGAATTTATTGTAAAAATCTTATGTGTAAACTTTCTAAGACGAAATTGGAAACACAAAAAAAAAATTTATGTATCGTCGTATATCAAAAATAGCATACTTTCAAGTGGAATTTGTTTAAAAATGCCCGTCTCAAATTTTTATTTATTTATTTATATTTATTTATTTATTCATGTTTTAAGGCCATTTTCTAAACTTTAGCAACTGAAATTGTCCAATTCTGTTGAAAGATAAGAAAAAATAGTTGTAAAATAGTAGATTATTGTATATTTTTGTTGCCATTTTTCTATACCAACTGAAACAATTTGCAATTAAAGTACGTACTATATTGAAAAATATAAATTTATGATTTTTGATAAAACATGCCAAACTGTAGTATTACAAACTATTTTTTTTAGCATTCATATTAATCTGACAAATATATGACACAATAAACCCTTTTTTGTCGATTTTCTTGAATGAAAACATCCTTTTTTGCTGGATTACAGATTACACAATTTATTATTCTGCGATAAGTATGGCCTATGCATACTTTTCTGCAGATATTGTTTAGGACTGGATCATAAATATGAAATTATTCAGCGAATGCGAATGATGTCATTTTATTTACAGAATAAAATCTCGTGAAACGTTTGAAACGTTTTCAGCGCTTGAAACACCCACTTTTTGAAACATTTTACCTGGCAACACTAAATGCCAAAAAGATTGGCTTCATCGCATTGTGTTAATGTAGTTTGTCTACATATATTATTAATGTTTTTCCATTAATATTACGTTCTATGTCAGAGGCATGAAAGTTTAATATTTCTTAAGGCTACAGCTTTCATCGTTTCTAGTTTTTCCAATTTTTCTATTTACCTAATATGGGTACTATTTAAATAAAATAAAAGTTCCTATCAACTTTCTAATTTGTATTTCATTAAATTTTTTCCTTGCTTCTATAGCAATTTTTTACATCTTCCTTTAAAGAATTTACACATTTTCCTTTATATTACACCTACTTTTACTACTACTTTCACTTACCTTTACAGAATAAATGTACATAAATTTAGAAATATCATCCTGAATCCTTCATTATGTACAGTGTATAATAAAAGTATTTCCAAAAACACTTAAATAACGGATCGTTGAATACCTGATCAACCTTCATTTGCAAAGCCTTCTCGCATAACAAATTTTTTAATTATAGCACTTAGTTATGCTTGATCTAATTTACTGTTCAATCTTTATGCCTGAAATAAAAGATAAATATTTCTCCATTTCTTAAAGCCTACTTAGTTAAATTTTCATGATTTTTTTTATTTGAGAAAATCTTTAAAATATTCCTAAAAAATACACTTTTTTAAGATGAAAAATCTTCCCAGTTGATTTTTCAATACTTGTTATAATTATCTGCATGGAACAAACTATTGTTGGAGTATTTCAATATCTTTGTTAGCCACCTACTGGCAAGACTCTGGAAACTGAGGAATGGATCAAGCCTCCCCTGTAGTCAACCCTCCTTAATCTTCCGTATATGTACCATAAAACTTGCAGAATAGGACTTTCTGTAATAAAATCCTCTATTAAACGGAAAAAGTTCTTCATTCATTCAAAACAAAACATTACATGTTTTTTTTCTAACAGGTAAAAACATTTCTGAAAGGCAATTCAATTCTAGTTGCTATCTTACATTGATAAGTTCATTAGGTTTATTTTCAGTTTAGGTTCTTACGTTACAGACATTGAGAGCATGAAATGAACATTTGCATATGTAACTCGCTTGATTTTTACCTCATTAAGAAATTATTTTTTCAATTCAAGACGGTTACACTCTCTTTATTTAAACTTTAAATACAATCTAAAATAAATCTAAAATATTTCCTGATTATGATCATCGAAATTAACTGAAGCATAGTTTTTAAGTACAGTCGACTCTCGTTAATTCGAAATCGGGTAATTCGAATCTTCGCTTAATTCGAACTAAACATGAAATCCCGAAATTTTCAATGACAAAATAACTTTAACAATTTCCGTTAATTCGAATTCATTTTCTGTTGACTTCGTTTAATTCGAACTAGCGAGAATTCCAATTTTTCCTTTTTCTTTTCTTTCTCATGGATTTCAGATCATTTGAATAACTTTCTTTCTTTAATTTTTGTGAAAATTGTTCCGAACGAGTATACATATAATACAGTACCTTTTTTATCCACTTTCTTAAAGCCCCGTCTGTCCATCAGTGACGCTTTTAGTTTTTCTTCCATCGTGCTTGTTTCCAAACTTTTAATTAGTTTATGTAGTTGTACTTCGAATTTAATATTAAGTCATATTCTAATGATAACAGACGAAATAAGTTTTAAAAATACGATAACATTAATTCCTTTGTAATAGTACCACGTTAAGCATGTTTTCCATAATTCGAACTTCGGATAATTCGAACATTTCTTGTGGTCCCGACGAGTTCGAATTAACGAGAGTCGACTGTATTTTAATTTACTTTTAATGTTTGTTTAGATTTTACTATCCAAAACTCTGTATACACCATTTAGTAACATTGTGATTTGTTTCGCTTTCACGATAGAATTAAACAAAGTATATTTTCATAAGTCATAAAAATTCGTATTGTTGAACGCAAGACAAGTCGAAAACTGCATGTCAAACGTATAGCAAATTAAACGCTTTCGTATTATAATGAAGTTTGTAAAATATTCAGATATTAGTGTAACAGTATACGATACTTCGGATATAGTATTAGTATAGTAGCCGAAATCTCTTGTGTGTCCCTGTAAATACTATTTGCTTGCTATTATACAGGAAGTAACTTGTAGCAAACCTAAGAAATCATATATCAATTTCATAAAATGTGAAATAATTTAATATGATTAAAACGTGCCCCAAATAACATTTTCGCCTATTGTATTAGGTAATGGAACACTTTTGTATGGCCTTGTAAATTAATAACAAATATTCTTTGCACCACAGATTATACGGAATGTATATTTTAATGCATAATTCATAGATGAATGTTAATTTTATTATGTTCGAAAGACTGTAGCATCATTTAAAATTTATTTGAAACTAGTATTTTCACTATTGGTCGTCATGTAATGAAACTCTTTTGATTGTCCTTGTAATTAATATAAACATCGGATTTTCATAAAATTTTAAATGACTCGCCAAATTAATACAACAATAATAAATTTTTAATTTCAAATGATTCGGTTGTGTATTTTTTGCATTATTATTTGCTGACAGACAGACGGACGGACTGAACTATGGCTATAGGTGCTACGTATTTCCGTAGTTACAAACACACCTAAAAATGGAATAATAGTCAGTCACGCTATAATTTACTTTTCGGTTCTTAATTCTTTTATTTTTAATCTCTAAAGTGTCCTTACATTTTTTTCCATTTGTCTAAAAATTTCGGTCATTAAGAAAATTACCAAATGTTTCCTTACACTATTTTTCCAGGCTGTTAATTTAGTAAATTGACTTGTGTAAGAAAATTGAAATCGATCATTTCATTGGGTCAAAGAGTCCTAAACTTCTGGCTTACAGCCAAACACATGACCTATTTTGGAATCGTAGAATTTCACTAAGGAACAAAAACATTCTTTTCTACCATCTTTCAAGATCAAGGGAAATAATTTTCAAAAGTGACTTCAACTTCTATGGATAATTCAAATGTTTTCAGAGAATGTTTACCTTATGAATAAAAAATACTGATATAGTTTGTATTTCAAGATAGCATAGGTTTACATAGTGAAAATAAAGACTGTTTGTATAATATTTTCTCTCAAACATATCTTTATAGAAATTTGAAATGTAATTTCATGTTCACAGCCAATCCTTTTAAAGCTTAAACCCCATTTTTACCTCAATTTTCAATAAACCCTAGAACATTACTGTATTTTTTATGGGGGGGGGGGGTCTTCACTTCACCGGATCGTCGAAATGTCTTTTCTGGAATTGGGATTTTATGCTTATTAACCTTTAAATGCATGATTTTTTATTTTGTTTTAAAAAAATTATATTTGACTCGCAGAAAAGTCTATTACACAGGAAAAAACAGACATACATTTTACATGCAATCTTTTCTTCTGTCGCACATCTATAATAAAAGTAAAAACTGCTGTTACATCTAAAATATTTAAAATTAGTTATTATTTGCTACTATATGCAACTAAATACCTTATTTTGTATAGTTTTACATTATGTAAAACTTAACCTTAAATACATAAATTATTCTATTTAGAATTGTGTTTTTTATTCTTATATTAAGGACCCTATTAAAGGAGCTCAGAAAAACTGAAATCCCTCTAGTCGAAAAATGTCTGAATTAAGAACTGAATAAAAAAACCGCCACGAACACTCTTTCGTTTCTTAAAATAACATTGAAGCTATTGATAATCTAATCAATACTTGATGAATAGGATATATTTTATACTTAATGCTTTATAACTTTCTAAATTGCATAGTACCTTTTTAAAACTCACGACACTTTGGTGTTGCCTAAATGTCGTGTTAACTATTTAACACCCACCATTATATGATAACATGGGAGGTTCAATAATTATTATCCCAAGTGTATATTAAATTTTTTATTGTGATAATTGATGTGGAATATCGAACCTTATGTCTTAGATGCGTATATGCTTAATTTCTGAACTGTAGCTGTTATATTAACATATTTCTGGAAGGAGGGTTGGAGTAAAAGGTGAGGGTGGAAGACTGGTTTGGAGCTTATGATGCTAGATTCGTGGCAGTGGATGAGACGTGACTACTGTCGTTTGGACTCGGGATCATTGTGATGCAGCCACGTATAATCCACTGTCGCAAATCTAACCCCATAAGCACCGAAACAGATTTTCTCTCTCACCCACCCTTTTAAAATACTTTAAAAAATAAATTTGTAAAACGTCACCTTTTTTGTTAAAGTTACGTTAATATGGCAGATACGGTTCTGAAATTGAGCATATAAGGGTGTTCTTAAATCAAAAAGGGCAACTTTGTGACACATGCATTAATTTTTTTTGTTCGAAAATGCATGAACATAGCAGGTGTTGTTATTCAGAAACTGTCAAATTGCACTCATTCTTTTGTTTTTTAAAAAACACAATAGATTTTTCATAACAAGCCTTCAAAATTGACACTTTTGAGCATATTTCCCGACGAAAGCTGAAAAACCGGTCGAAAAGGAGGAGAAAAACGGGTGATTGCGTCACCGAAATAGCTTATAACTCGATAAGTAATTTAATTAGCATAAAATGGAAAAATAAGTTCAATTCGAAATCGTTTTCATATTCAGGGATTAAAATTTTATAATTTTCTGTTAAAAAATGAATTTGTAAATGTGTCAAAACGTTTTTCGCTTGTTGAGCGGATCAGTTAAGAACACCCATAAGCATCTAAGACATTCGGCTTTGATATTCCACATCAACCATCACAATACAAATACTTTATATGCACTAGGAACAATAATTATTGAACCTTATTGAACTATCCTCATAATAACTTCCCTCTGTCTTAATATATTAATCAGTTTTTAACCCTGCTGTTCTGTTCGGGTCTATTTGACCCGAAAATTTTATTGTTCACTTATAAAAAAAATTAGCGCAGAGATATTTCCATGAAACTTTTTGACTTTGTTCATTAGTAATATAACTATATATTCCTAAAAGTATTTACGTTTATTTATATTTCCAAAAGATATTTTTTAACTTAGTCCTAATGTACTGTTCGGGTCATACTGACCCGATTTAAAAAATAATTTTATCATGCACTTTTAATTTTGTTTGGAGTCATTCAATAAAAATAATTACTGCAACGTATCTATTTCGAAATCTGTTTCGTTGGCACAGGTGTTAGATCACGTGACAGGAGAGCAAAGTCAAATGTTGATATCATTGGTGGAAGGAAAAAAATGCACCCGTTAGTAGCGTTTCTTTTTTCTTGCTGTATTTCAATTTCTAATAATCTGAAGAACAGTTGTATCTCTGAGTATTAGTGAAAAATTGGCGAATCGTAGAAATTTGAGCGACGCTGATATTGCTAAATTAATGGAAGCCTCTGACAGTGAAGAGGAAAATGCGCCTGAGTATGAAAATCATGCAAGTGAGGAAACCGAAAGTGAAAGTTCTGACAACGATTTTGATATTGATATTCAAAAGACGCACAATATACAGAGTATTCAGTCTAAGAATCGTGAAATAGTATGGAAATTGAATCCCCTTCTTCATTCTGGTGGATTAACGTCTGCTAATATTATAAAAACTACTCCAGGTGTCACAAGATATGCAACGACATGGATAACTGACATAAAAAGCGCATTTGCGACGGTATTCAATTCTACAATCAAGAACGAAATCATAAAAATGACTAATATAGAAGGAAGAAAAGTGTATGAAAAAGAGTGGAAAGATATTAGTACTGAAACTTTTCAAGCATACATCGGATTATTATTATTAATCTGGTGTGTACAAATCATATGGAGAATCAACCAAAAGTTTGTGGAATCAAGAAACAGGCAGAAATATATTTCGTGCTACAATGTCCCTCGAAACCTTTCATATGATATCGAGAGTCATACGTTTTGACAATAAATCTACCAGGCAAGAAAGAAGGTATGTAGATAAATTACCTGCTGTTCGAGATATTTGGGAAAAGTGGATAGAAATTCAACCTAAATTGTATAATCTAAGTGAAAATGTTACTGTAGATGAACAATTAGTAGGATTTCGTGGACGATGCCCTTTAATATATACCTAAACAATATATACCTAGTAAACCCTCCAACTATGGGATAAAAGTATGGACTTTATGTGATAGCAAAACTTCGTATGTACTGAATGCACAAATGTTTACTGAAAAAAATCAAGGATGAAAGCCAGAGAAAAGTCAGGGTATGCGGGTAGTGAGTGACCTTACTTATGGGTATTCGGGGCACAATGTTACATGTGATAACTTTTTCACATCCTATAACTTGGGAAAACTTTTTCTAAAACGGAAAATGACTATGCTTGGCACCATTAGAAAAAATAAGCCCGAACTTCCTGAGAAAATGCTAGAGAAAGAAATGCTGAGAAAATGCTAGAGAAAGAAGTGCACAGCTCATCATTTTATTTTACAGAAGATACAACAGTTGTAAACTACATCCCTAAAAAGAACAAAAATGTTATTCTTATGAGCACTTTCCATCATGAAAATGAAGTTAGCGACAGACCTGACAAAAAACCACAAATGATATTAGATTATAATGCAACTAAAGGGGTGGTGGATAGTCTTGATCAACTTTTGAGTACATACACTTGTAAGAGAAAAACAAATCGCTGGCCTGTGATAGTATTCTATAATATGCTTGATACATCTGCTTACAATGTATTTATACTGTGGATTTCAATAAACAGCAAATGGAATGAAAATAAATTAACCAAACGAAGGCTCTTTTTAGAAGAATTGGGGAAATCTGTAATTTTTCCACACATTGAAGTAAGACAGCATCTTCCCAGAAGCGAAGATTCAGTCAAAATTGTGAAGAGAATGTGTAGTAAAAGTGCAAACGTACCCTCGGAATCAGATGAGAACACTTCATTGTGTACTAAACATGCAAGATGCAAGTTCTGCCCATCAACCAACGACAACAAAACTAACATATTATGTTACAATTGCAAAAAACTCACTTGCAAATTTCATGTAAGCTATTTTTGTCCAAATTGTAAATAAAAGCAAGTATTCAAATATTTTTAAGCTATTTTACTGGTGTTTTGTATTATATATTATATATTTAAGCTTATTTTACTATATTTTAAATTATTTCTAAAATAGTTATTTTCATTTACTGCTAGAAAAGGTAATATTCTAAATCGGGTCACATTGACCCGAACACTGCATACGTATAGTAAATGCGAACAGAACAGCAGGGTTAATACCTATTGATTCTTTTGTTCCCATGTTTGTATCATAGTTTACCATCTCTCTTCCATTCCTCTTGGCCTCTGGTGTAGCCTAGTTTTCTTGTGATCAGATGAAGACTGAAAACGACATTTTTCTGATTCTGGAATGAGTTGTTGTTTTTTCCCTAAAAAGTGCTATGATTTATGCGTATGCATAGCTTGTGGTAGTAACTATCACTAGGAGTGTAAAAAAAAGATTTCTTCGTGCTATCGTGAGGGTTGGTCTTTCTTTTGATTTTGATGAAAAAGCGTGTTACTTCCAAAAGATGTTGCACAGCTACTTCTTTCATGTCTATTTCATAAGTGTTTTATTTTGGTATTACGAGAAAAACTTCAATCAATCTTAATTTTCAATGCTATAAAGATATTTAAAAAAACACATGACAGTTAGATAAAGTTTTAAAATAATTTGGGCATTAACGGTTTAACTAAGATTTAAAGTGTTATTATATGGGAGAATTTGAATCGATAAAAGCTACAGCAACATAATAATTAGGACTCCTCCTGCATCAGTTTTCAAAACATTTGATTGGATGTTCCAGGAAAGGCTTTTCTTTCGACAGTTTTCTTACCACTTCATTAGCTATTTCCAGTGACATCTCTCAACGTTTAACTTAAAGGAATATTATAGGTGAAAAAACTGCTTCAACAATAAAATGTTGCTTGTTCTTCGATCAACATTTTGGAAGCCATGAGTTAAAATTGTGTCACCTAAAAGTAACAACGATTTTGAGGCCTCCAATCATAAGCAATGGGAAATAGCATACGATTTCTCATAAACAATGTTTTCAAGACGAAAAACATCTCAAACAAAAACTGTAATTCAGAAATTCGTTTATAATAACCTTTATTGATTTCCTCGTTATTTTTTCTCATTTATTTACACAAACACAGAGCCATTCCTTAACCCTTTAATTTCCATGCTAGAACACGAACTAGAAATTATGTAGTTCATTTCACACCAGGAAAATTCAATGGCTAATTTCGTTTTATTTAAATACGGAATGTTCTGTTATTGATTAAAGCAAATATTGTTGTTTTAATTTTCTGGTGGGAACTGAAATATACGAATTAAAATATCTCGGGCGGTTTGGGATCCAGAGGGTAAATGGCATCGAAATTAGTATTGTTACTTGTATTTCGTGAACTGTGCAACGCCTTTTAGAAAAATTTCCCTCGGAACGATTTGTTATATGTAAAAATTTATAAAGTTATATGGAGTTATTTTTAAATAAGGTTTATTTTGAGATTATGTCTTGTTTTTCGGAGAGTGGAGGGAGGTGAAGCGTTGCCATAGTAGCAAAAAATGGATTGTTAACATTGGCTGAATTTGGGCTAATTTTTACCCTATCATTTCCTTAATCTTACCATTCTCAGCTCTACCACTTTTTAAGAGTTTCTACAAATTACCAACGAACTCTTCTACCTATGTTTGATTTCGAGCTTCTTAAAAAATCTCGCTAGGAATTATTTTCTATTTTTTTTTCAGAACATGATACAATACAACGACTTAAAATGTGACAGGTATAAATTCTGTTTCTGTCTTAAATGTTATTAATTTATCAATTATTCCTCTTATGCAACGTGGTCCATTCTGCTGAAACGTTGTTTGCAAAACAGTAATATTTTAATCGATTAAGACTATTCCTTTATATCGATTTAAATCAATTGAAAGGCTTAAATCGATTGCCAAGATCTCCTTCCATGAATAACTAAAATGAGGAAATAAACATGGAAAAAAATTTTATATGCAATTTTTGTTTTACCATAATTTAAAAAAGAAAAAAAAAACTTTTATTAATAATTTGAAAAAGTTTCATTACCATATGGTTAAATTTTGTTATACTTCGAAAATTTTCGCTAATTACAGCTACTTTTTAATAAATTTGCTAAGAAAAAAAAAATCAAATGACTCTTCTAACAGAAGCAAAAAATTTAGAAGCAGAAAAACGCAATATTGAAAATAAGTAAAAACTGACATTAAGTCCACAGTTCATTAATATTAAATATATATATATATATATTCAAAAACCATGTCATCCAAATTTAGTACTCTGATAAATAAATTAGCATATATCGAAAACGAATTCTGGATAAAATTTTATATTAACAGTGATTTCTGTTCTGGAAAAGAGCCAAAGTATGTAACACACGTTCCGAGATTAGGAGTATAAAATGATTTTTTTATGATCTTTAAAATTAATACTCCATAATGTTGGCAACAGCAAAAGAAAAAAAAGTCAAACTTACAGTTATTAAATAGATAGAAAATGGTCGAAGATGAGGGAAATATGAACCTGTAAAAGCGATTTCCATCTTTTCTAAATTTACAAGAAATTTCGACAAGTTTAATTTTTATAATAAAATATTTATTATAAAAATTTATTTTTACAAGAAATTTAAAAGAAATCCACTTTAAAATGATAGCTTAAATGCCAATTAATTTATATACAATATGTGTGTTTTTTAAATAACAATTAGTATTTTTATTTTTGTTTTCTTGTATATAACATGCTCAAATTTAAATAGAGATATATACTTACATACAGGGAGTTTCAAAAAATTGACCTCGGCATTTGTTCCTTAAATATTGATCATGGACATATATTAAGTTTATCACTTGTATTTATATCAATTATATTTATATTGATTAAAATTTTCAGGCGATTATATTCGAAAGAGTACAATAAATAAATGTTTATACGGCCCCTGTACAAAAAAAATTTTCCAATCAATAAAATGTGATCATACATTAAGATGATCATGCAAAAAATTTCGGCATTTTTTCTTAAAAAATCGTGAGGTGAATTAGGTAAGTTTTTTTAAAAAGTTGTGTTGCTGAAAGATTAGTCATAAATATGAACACAGGAAAACAATGCAATCATTGTTTTATATTGTTACGAATTTTGTAAATAGTTAGTGTTTGTACTGTAAAATAATGTAAATAATCTTATTAAGCTCCATTTCTTTACTAATATTAGTTTTTGTTACATTGTCTCTGTTGTCAAGCAAACTTGTCTATTATTTTCAGTGAATGTCTATGGCAGCTTTGCGAAATATTAGCGATATCGCCAAGTTGGCGTCACTTTTGGCGACTAATTTTGGTCGCGAAATTTGGCGATATATCGCCAAGTTGGCGACAAACTTGGCGATTGTTGGCGATGGTAACCCTTCCCTCTTAATGGTAACCCCCCCCCCTTAGATATACTGATACATTGTTTGTTGTTCCGTGGATTTTTCGAGATGGTTCTAGAAATTTCCAGCACATGCTACGAGCCTATATAAGGAGAGCAGTACGAGCTGTTGTTATTATTATTTACCAGTCAGTCATTGAGTGAACAAGGCGTAAGCAAGTTTGCTTGAGTTTCATCTATGTTGTTTTGAATGTTATTAAGTGTTGAGTCGTTGTATAAAGAATCTCTGGGGTCTAAAGCTGTAATTGTACGATAGATTTGAGCAGTTATTTTTGAATATCCAGCAATATTTGTGAGTTTCGAAGACTCTGTTGTTCTGAAGTCTGTAAATAAATTATTTTCTACTTTTCTAAGAGCAAGAGTTTGAAGTTGTCTAACCATAAGATCAAAAGAACCCAATATACGCTACAATTTTTTGGTGTCAGAAGTGGGATCTTATGGTGAAAACACGAACAATGGACGGACAACTGAAAGAACTGTTAGAAGCTATTAACGGATTAAGAACAGAGATGACCAATAAAATTGATAAAGGCCAAGAAGAGTTGGCGGATAAAATGAATAAAGGCCAAGAAGAGTTGGCGGACAAAATGAATAAAAACGAAGAAAGAATGGAACAGTTGACAAATAAAATTGATAAAGGCCAAGAAGAGTTGGCGGAAAAGATGAATAAAGGCCAAGAAGAGTTGGCGGAAAAAATGAATAAAGGCCAAGAAGAGTTGACTGAAGAAATGAGAAGAAGCCAAGAGAGAATGGAAGAATTAAAGGAGGAAGTTAATAAAAGCCAAGAAGAAATGAAGAAAACTTTGGAAGAAAAGTTCTCATCGGTAGAGAGAAGAATAGGCTCGGTAGAAGAGAAAATAGAGGAAGTAGAAGAGAAAATTCAGAATGAAGTTAGTAATGTTGAACAGAAAATGGAAAGGAAAATGGCGGAAGTAGAAGAGAAAATTCAGAATGAAGTTTGTAACGTTGAAGAGAAAATACTAGGTGAAGTAGATGAAAAGCTAAATAAAAAAGTACAAGATCTTGAGAAGAAACTTTCAGCGTCCAGTGGTAATTATGAAGAATTTAGGAATCCGCCTGCTTCTCCTGTGCAAATTAAGCTGTCGACATACGACGGAAAGAGTTCCTGGCAAGTTTACAAGACCCATTTCACCATTGTAGCCGAAGCGAACAAATGGAGTGACGAAGTGAAAGCTTGTCAACTGGCAGCATCTTTAAGAGGAGAAGCCGCCGACGTGCTGCAAACATTGCCCGATATGACGCAACTCAAATTTGAGACTCTAAGTTGTGCACTTGAAATGAGATTCGGCGAAAAATTCTTCAAGGATTATACGAGAATACAAATGAAGAGCCGCCATCAAAAATCGAGTGAAACCCTTCAAGAGTTTGCCTCGGAAATTGAACGGCTTGCATATTTAGCATTCATTGACTGTCCAACAAATGTACGGGAAATGCTCTCACTGCAATATTTTGTAGACGGAATAAAAGATCCAGAAGTGCAGAGAGCGGTACGAATGGCAGATGTACAGGATTTAAAGGCTGCACTACTATATGCCTTAAAGATGGAAGCAGCTACACAAGCCAGCCGAAGAGATCGTCATTCAGTCCGAGGGGCAACGGTGAACAAAAGCTCAGACACTGAGAACGACGTCTTGAAAGAAATTAGGAAAATAAATCAAGAAATTGCAGCTTTAAAATACGGAAGAACAAGTTCAAGAAGACAGAATCTCACGTGCTGGGGATGCGGTGATACAGGACATCTCCGAAGAAATTGCCCCAAAATCCACGAACGTGAGATAAATTCAAACAGTCAGCAGGGAAACTAAATTTTGGCCATCTCGAGGGCCGAAGGTTGCCAGAGAATGAAAAGCCCCACCTGAAGATCCTCCAGATATCAAAAATGAGTGGCGGTGATAATGAGTATATGTGATAGGCTTTATTAACGGAATTCAGTGCCGTATGATTGTCGATACAGGAGCCAATGTTACAATAATAAGAGAAGATTTGGCTCGAAAATTGAAATGTAAACTCATCTGGACTCCACCATGCGTTACCCTGCAAACTGTGACGGGCGACAAGATAGGCATATATGGAAAGGCAAATTTAACCATCAACTTTGGAGGAACGAAATATTACCATATGGCATATGTGGCTGACATAACAGATCCTTGCTTAATCGGGCTAGATTTTCTGAAGAAGTTTGACTTCAAACTTGATTTCAAAAATAACAAAATGCTCTCAAAATTTGAAGAAATAAGCCTTTTTGGATTAAATAACGAAATTGAATGTAAACAAATAGTAATAGCCAAAGAAGACATCAATCTAAGTCCAAGAACAGAATTTTTAGTTCCAGCTGTAGTTAACAATGAAACTAATTATCGATTTGGCCATATAGATTATCCCGATGACAATAGTAAACAAGCAGGAGTATTGGTGGCTTCATCTGTAGTGGACCTCTCGAAGAAGACCATTCCAGTCAGAATTGCTAACATCAGTGATAAGACGAGGACTATCAAGAAAGGAGAGGTGATAGCATCATGTGCTCCTGTGACGTGCATAAGTCAAAATTCCAATCACTCTCAGAAATCTTCAGATAATTTAGTCAAGGATTTGTTACAAAATACTGACTTAGATCCAAAACAAAGGGATGCTGCGGAAAATTTAATTAGAGAATTCCAAAGTTTATTTTCCCAAACATCTGAAGACTTTGGACGAACTAAAATGGCACAACACCGAATTGACACGGGAGATCACTCTCCTATTAAACAGCACCCTAGACGATTACCTTTTGCTAAGCAAGAAGAGGTGCAGAATTTAATTAAGGATATGGAAGAAAATGACGTCATCGAACCATCGACAAGTCCATGGGCGTCTCCCATTGTGTTAGTAAGAAAGAAGGATGGTTCTACAAGATTTTGTGCAGACTACCGCCGACTGAATGATGTCACTAAAAAGGACAGTTACCTTCTACCAAGGATTGACGACACTCTCGACACACTTGCGGGCAACACCTGGTTCTCGACTCTGGATCTGAAGAGTGGTTACTGGCAGGTAGAGATCCATCCCGACGACCGCGAGAATACTGCCTTCACAACGGGACAAGGATTATGGCAATTCAAGGTAATGCCTTTTGGCCTATGTAATGCACCTGCAACTTTTGAACGACTTATGGAAACGGTTCTCCGGGGCCTGTCATATGAGGCATGTCTTGTTTATTTAGACGATATCATAATCATAGGAAAATCTTTTGATGAACATCTAAACAACCTCAGGTGGGCGCTACAAAAATTAAAGGAAGCTAATTTGAAGATAAGCCCTCCGAAGTGCAGTTTGTTTCGAAATGAAGTCGCCTACCTTGGACACATCATTTTGGCGGAAGGAGTTAGGACCGATCCAGAGAAGATATCGGCTGTGAAAAATTGGAATCGTCCAGCAGATGTTCACCAACTTCAGAGCTTTCTAGGATTATGCACCTATTACAGAAAATTTGTCAAAGGCTTCTCGATGATTGCAAGACCACTTCATAAATTAACAGAAGCCAACCAAAAATTTATGTGGACACAGGAATGTGACGCTGCTTTCGAAAAGCTTAAGGAGGCCTTGACATCCACTCCAATTCTGTCGTATCCTCAAATCGATAAACAGTTTATACTTGATACGGATGCAAGTAACAAAAGCATTGGTGCTGTACTGTCCCAGGAAATCGACGGCCAGGAGCGTGTTATCGCCTATTTCAGCAAGTGCTTATCAAAGTCTGACCGAAACTACTGCGTAACAAGAAAAGAGCTTCTTGCTGTAGTGAAAGCCATAGACCATTTTCATCACTATCTTTACGGTCGAAAATTCTTGATCCGAACTGATCATGCTTCTCTGACTTGGCTATTGAATTTTAAGAACCCTGAAGGCCAGATAGCCAGGTGGATACAAAAGCTTCAAGAGTACGATATGGAGATTCGCCATCGAAAAGGCTCATCACATGGAAATGCAGATGCTCTCTCAAGAAGACCCTGCTCTGAGAATTGTAGATACTGCGACCGGGTTGAGAAGAAATTTAATGTCAAAGGTCCTATAGTAAGACAAGTTACAACTGGGTCTACATCATCGCAAGATCCGTGGAGTGACGAGAGCCTGCGTAAAGATCAACTTGCTGATCCTGAAATTAAGCCAATTCTAGAGCTGAAAGAGGAGTCCAACAGGAAGCCCAGCTGGCAAGACATGGCCCATTACCATCGTACGACTAAACGTTATTGGGCTCTCTGGGATTCCCTACATTTGAAGAACGGTATCTTGTACCAAAAATGGGAGTCTGACGATGGAAAGACATGTAGATGGCAACTACTACTCCCTAAGTCGAGAATTTCTATGGTCCTTCAAGAACTGCATGGTAGTCCCACAGGAGGTCATTTTGGTGTAATGAAGACCCTGCAAAAGGTTCGAGAGCGTTTTTACTGGAATAATGTTCGCAGCGACGTGGAGAAGTGGTGTCGAACTTGTGACACCTGTGTAGCACGTAAAGGTCCAAAGAGGCGCACCCGTGGACGATTGCAACGTTATAATGTAGGAGCTCCTTTCGAACGAATTGCTCTAGACATCCTGGGTCCTCTTCCTAGAACATCTGATGGCAACAAGTACATCCTCGTTGTCATGGATTACTTCACCAAGTGGCCTGAAGCCTATGCCATTCCTAATCAAGAGGCGGTAACCGTAGCAGACATACTGGTTCAACACTGGGTTTCCAGATACGGAGTTCCTCTTCAAATCCATTCTGATCAAGGAAGAAACTTTGATTCGGCTGTGTTTAAAGAAATGTGTGGACTACTCGGCATGGACAAAACTCGAACAACACCTCTACATCCTCAATCGGACGGCATGGTGGAGCGGTTCAATCGTACCATCTTAAATAGCCTCTCCCTCCTTGTGTCTAAAGATCAACAGGACTGGGACAAGAAATTGCCTCTTTTCCTGCTTGCCTACAGGAGTGCCACTCATGAGGCCACTGGTTATTCCCCTTCTCAAATGCTCTTTGGTCGTGATCTTCGTCTACCTGCGGATCTTTTGTTTGGCCGTCCTCCTGATGCTCCTTTATCGCCCGAGGAGTACATGGATGAACTCCAGGCACGGATTGAGGAGATTCATCGTCTAGCGAGGAACCGAATCGGACTGGCATCGGAAAAGATGAAGACACGGTACGACACAAAGGCAACTGGACATGAGTTCAACGAAGGTGACAAAGTTTGGTTGTGGAATCCCATACGTCGCAAGGGACTGTCGCCAAAATTACAAAGAAACTGGGACGGTCCTTACACAGTCGTCAACAGGCTGAATGACGTCGTCGTACGCATACGAAAATCGCCACACACCAAGCCCAAGGTCGTACATTATAATCGGCTAGCCCCTTATTTTGGCCAAAGTGATTAGAAATTCAAAACTGGAATTTCAGACCATGGTCATGAAAGTCACTTTTTGTAAATATGTAAATAGTAATTAGTTCTTATTTATGTAAATTTTATTATTATTGTTATTATTATTTATTTATTTATTTATTTGTTTATTTATTTTAAGTGTTTTCCTCTAACTCAGGGATTGCACTGCCCGGGACGTGCAGTCTTTGAGGAGGGGGTAGTGTTAAGAATTTTGTAAATAGTTAGTGTTTGTACTGTGAAATAATGTAAATAATCTTATTAAGCTCCATTTCTTTACTAATATTAGTTTTTGTTACATTGTCTCTGTTATCAAGCAAACTTGTCTATTATTTTCAGTGAATGTCTATGGCAGCTTTGCGAAATATTAGCGATATCGCCAAGTTGGCGTCACTTTTGGCGACTAATTTTGGTCGCCAAATTTGGCGATATATCGCCAAGTTGGCGACAAACTTGGCGATTGTTGGCGATGGTAACCCTTCCCTCTTAATGGTAACCCCCCCTTAGATATACATTGTTTGTTTTTCCTTGGATTTTTCGAGATGGTTCTAGAAATTTCCAGCACATGCTACGAGCCTATATAAGGAGAGCAGTACGAGCTGTTGTTATTATTATTTACCAGTCAGTCATTGAGTGAACAAGGCGTAAGCAAGTTTGCTTGAGTTTAATCTATGTTGTTTTGAATGTTATTAAGTGTTGAGACGTTGTATAAAGAGTCTCTGGGGTCTAAAGCTGTAATTGTACGATAGATTTGAGCAGTTATTTTTGAATATCCAGTAATATTTGTGAGTTTCGAAGACTCTGTTGTTCTGAAGTCTGTAAATAAATTATTTTCTACTTTTCTAAGAGCAAGAGTTTGAAGTTGTCTAACCATAAGATCAAAAGAACCCAATATACGCTACAATATTTTAATTTATATACGACACCTAAAACACAATTATCCAACTTTTTTTTCTTTTGCAAATTTAGATCCAAGCATCGAAAAACATATAAATCAACATTTATGTACTTTCATTTTTCGGCGATTTTTTATGATAAAATAGTGAAATTTTATACGTGATCTTATTGGTATATAAGGCAGATTTTACTGAATGAAAAAAAAATTTGTACGGGATTTTATAAAAATAGAAATTTTCTATTTATTAATTTTGTATTAATTAAATTTCTATAAATTTCCATTTTTAAAATTTAATCCACTGAGAATGTTCAATGATTTCATTAAATTCTGTATCTTTTTTACATACCTTTGCAACTTATAGCATGTGTCTATGATCAATATTTGAAAAATAAAATTCTCTGTCGAGTTTTGGGACACCGTGGATAAACGCTAGAAAACTGGATAATAAGCTAATCTTTTAAGCGTCCTAACCGGGTATTTCCGTCCGGCAACACTTCAATTCAAGGGCTAATGTAAAGTAAAACAAATACACTGTTAAAACTAATGGTGACACATTGCACCTTTTAGGGGTGAAAGGCTTGTCTCACTGGTGACACCCCTAAAGGAGCCAGAATGACACCTTTAATTAGGGTGAAAAGTTACCCCCTTAATCCAGAGTGTCTAATAATAAAAAATTAAAAAATATACAAACCGGCTTTTGGCCGTCGAAGGATTCGAACTCACAACGTCTGATTAGAAGCTCAGCGCTCTAACCGCTGGGCCATCGAGCTCACTTTCATTCACTTATAGCCATAGATTTTACTTGCCGTCACTGAAAACAGAAAGACACACGTCACAGCGCATGCGCATGGTTCCAGTCACCCGATGAGGTGCTACATTGTTGCCAATACGAAGTGTATGGCACCTTATTTAGCTCCAATCACCCAGTAAGAGACCTGTCGGCACTGCAACTACATATCCAAGCCCCTATGGCACCCTAGGGTTCCAAATGCCCCGGGTTCCAATGGACCCTAGGGCCTTTTCACCTCCGGGTCCCAAATGGCACCGGTTTGTGACCTTCACTTTTATCAGTGTATTAATATTATTTTTTGCCGTACATAAGAAAAATAAATATATAAAGTAATCATAAAAAAATATTTTTATAGCTATTATTTTATGAATCATTAAACGTAAATAAAAAAAAATGCCAGACGATTAAAGGGTTTCAAACAAGATATATATTTCTATCTACATTTAATTGTAACTTCTTTCTACATTTCATTATAAGGTGGTCTGGTGTAATAACGCCAGGCGGGGTAATAACGCCAAGTGCTAATATTATGCATAATTATGGAATAATCTGGTAAATGACACCCATGTGCGCTGCGCAGAAGGGTTTTGAGTCATATAAATTGCAAAAAACAGCTTCAAGTTAATTTGTTTCATTTTTAGGTCGTATTGTTTTTACAAGCAACTAAAATTAACGCTTGATCTAAAATTTGCGAGATACGTTTTGTGATGTGAAGGCTATTTTTTTATCCGGAAATATTTTGTTAATTACATAAATTTATAGTACATTTCATGGACTTTCAAAATGTTGTTGAAGATTTTAGGTGTCTTCTCGAGATAATTTGTAATTTAAAATGTACAGCGCAATAACTATAACGGGGTAATAACGCCAATCCTTGGCATTAATACCCCGGTTGGTTCCCTACAGTGGCCGAGCTACCTTCTAAATACTGATTCAAATAAACACAGTTAAAACTGTGCAGTGTTTCTAATATTTCTATTTAAGCGGTCTTTTTTAAGCAAAAAGAAGCTCGCGGTCTAATATTCTTTTGCCTCATCCTCCCCCCCACCACACACACACCACACCTTTATTTTTCTTACACTTTCACAAAAAATTGAACATTTTCAATAGCTTAGAATGCAATTTGTCAATTTCTAAGTTTTTAGAGTTTGTATTTTTAGAATTGGGCAATCTACATGCAATTATTCCATCTTACTTCATAGTTTTGTTTGCATGGCGTTATTACCCATATAGGTGGGTAATAACGTCAAATAGCATTGGTCAAGAAATCATGCCATTACATTTTATGAATACATATCTGTTAAATTATTTTTTTATATAGATAGTCAATGAGTTGCTGTATCAAATCATATATTTGTTTGAAAAATACAATCTAAAACTGAGTCGTGAAAATTGGTAGAACCTTAACGTGGCGTTATTACCCCCAGGGTACCTTAGATAGAAAGATATTTTTATTATACTTTATTTTTCACTTTTATGTATCCATATTATTTATTTTGACGAAATAAAAATTTATGGCCAGTGGTATTGTGTGTTGCACACTTGCTCTTTTTATTTTTTACTCATATTTTTTAATAATTGAATTTTTTTAAATTTTACTTCATTTTCCTTCTATCTATAAAAATTTCCCCAATCTTAGCGGCATGTATTATAACAGGATTAACTAGGCTATTTTAAAATCAGAAAAAAAAATCTAAGTTAGCTAGAATATGTCGCCACCTAAAAGTGATCATTTAACCTCATTTCTGCACTGTAAAAAAAATTCTGTAGAGTTACTAAAATTTTTCTAGGAAACTGGGATTCCAAGAACTTTTCATGTTACGGTAACATGAAAATTTCATGTAACCGATTCTGAAACTTGAATTTTTGCTTTTACCGTTACAGGAAAAGTTCTTGGAATCCCAGTTTCCTAGAAAAAGTTTAGTAACTCTACAGAATTTTTTTTACAGTGTGCTCTAAAAAGTATCCAAAATGCAGCTGCTTCTTTTAAAGAAAAATGTTTTGCACACATCGTCACCTGAGAATAATAAGATTCTATCATTCTAAGGTCATCTGTGTTTTCGAAAAAAAAATGACTTATCGATATAGAAATGTTCTATTTGTATCTATGAAGGCATTTCTAGATTAAAATAATGTCGTAATATAATTGTAAGGTTATATGTAAATTATATATAACATCATTTTGTTGCAAAAATGCCTTCATAGTTAAAAATAGAACCTTTCTATAGAGAGAAGTCAATTGTTTCAAAAACACAGATAGAAAATTATTATTCTCAGGTGACGATATCTCGATTACAGATAAAGGAACAGACTATACTTTTCGAATTTTTACAAATAAAATTTCACAATTTTTACAGTTAATAAAGCTCATGTTTCACAATTCAGTTTTTCAGACCTTAGCTATTGAAGATACAATTAACTGGTCTCAGAATTTACACATAAGAATTTCTAATTTTCACATATTGTTTCCTGAACCCCAAGTATTAGAAATCTTTAATTCATTGAAACATTTTATAATACAATAGCTCAAACATCCTATTGAAATCAGAGAAGGAATTTTTCTTTTCCGGGGGGGGGGGGGAAGATGCATTCTGACGTTCATGTAAATAAAATAGCAGATCTTCCGGTAAAAGTAACTAGAGAAACAGGTACTTCATATGGACATTCGAAAATTATGATTAAAATTTCTACTGTTGGAAACCCTAAGGAATTTATGTAATGAAGAAATTTATGTTATGTATGTACATGAATACGTTAAGAGTACGGGATTATTCAAAGTTTTGAAAAAATATAGTCTCGATATTTTTTTCTCGAAAATTATCCCTAACTTCGGATTGGTATCCCATAGCTCCATAGAAAACCTCTTAAGTCTATTTTTAAATCAAACAAGTTGGAAATTGCACGTGTAGCGTAGCAAATGAGGTGCGTTCGTACGATAACGAAGTTTTAAAAATATTACTCTCATATATCAATCTCATAAAATTGTAAATAGTGAATTACAATTAAAACGCTCATCAAACAATGTTCTCCCGATACCATTATGTAATGGAATACTTTTGTGTGGCCTTTTAAATCAATAACAAATGTTCTTTGCACCACAAATTATGTAAAATGTATATTATAATATGTACTTTATAGTTGCATATAAATTTTATTAAGTTCGAATGAGTGTAACACCATTAAAATGCATTTGAAACATTTTTTCCCTTTGATTGTAATGTTATGGAATACTCTTGATTGTCCCTGTAATTTACCTATGCATCCAATTTTCATAAAATTTCAAATAACTCGGCAAAATTATGTAATAATTATGTATTTTAAATTTCAAACGTATAAAATACATTTGAAACTTTTCCCCCATTGACCATAATGTAATTGAATACTTTTGATTGCCCCTGTAATTGATCTATGCACCGATTTTAAATTTCAAACGATTCGGTTGGGTAGTTTTTGCGTTGTTATATGCGGACAGACAGACGGACGGACTGAACGACCACTATAGGTGCTACGTATTTACATAATTACGAACGCACCTAAAAAGGTTAAATCAAAAACTTTATAACATAATTTTTAATTTATTTTTGTTCGGAAATGCATCAAACTAGAGGATGTTGTTGTTTGGAAACTATCGA
Source organism: Maratus speculifer (assembly GCA_964019185.1). Taxonomy (NCBI): domain Eukaryota; kingdom Metazoa; phylum Arthropoda; class Arachnida; order Araneae; family Salticidae; genus Maratus; species Maratus speculifer. The sequence continues at coordinate 384,980,573 of OZ025294.1, forward strand.
ATATAACTCTTTTTTTTTTTTTTTTGGAAACACAACAGATTTTAAGACAATAGTAACAAAGTGGGTGATTTGAACCAAATTTCCGCGCGAAAGAAGAAAAATCTGTGAACGAATGGAGAAAAACGTCTTGTCACGTAATCAAAAAGCTTATAACTCAATTGGTAATTTATTGATTTAAAAAATGGAAAATTCAGTTAGATTCCAAATCGCTTCTATGGCCAGGCTTTGCAATTTTTTATCTTTCCGTTAAAAAGGAATTTCTAAATGTGTCAGAACATTTTGCACTTGTTGAACAGAGCAGCTAATAACAGCCTTAAACCTGCTTTGGATTCATCTCCATTATCGCTGCAATGATTCGCTTTGGGTTCATCAGAGTCGCTCACTGGAGCAAGAGATGCTGTAAACGGACCGATATCGTTATCCGACAACATACCTTATTCAGAATTGTTTTTCCTTCCACCTTCATTTTTAACGCAAACGTTTTGAAGAGAAACTACAATAGAAATGGAATGCACGTGATACGAGGAGGTATGCATATAATTTATAACCAACAGTTTCTGAAGATTGATTACTTCACAACATGAATTTAAATTTGTTTTCAACTAATCACGGATTCTGTTTTAAGTTATTTATTTAAAATTAATAGAACCCTATTTACCTTTTGCATTTGTATGCATATGTCCCTTTCTTTCCATTGGTTATTAAATTATTCTAGTGTGTAGAGAGAGGGAACAGGTAAACACATTACGTACCAAAAAATGTTCATAAAGTTTATCTGTATTGTCAAAGTAAATGGTTTGGGCAGACATGCATGCTCAATAGCAGAATACCGCATCACATTTGAGTAAGGTACCGTTACATGACAGCGATGCTGCAAAAAAGATTTTCTTGATCATATTCCTTTTTTTAGGGATGCGGCAGATGCAGACTTTCTTTTTAAGGATGACAATGAGCATCCTACACTGTAAAAAAAATCTGTGAAGGTACTAAACATTTCCTAGGAAACTGGGATTCCAAGAACATTTCATGTAACGATAACAGGAAAAGTTCATGTAATCGATTCTGAAACTTGAATTTTTGCTGTTACCGTTACAGGAAAAGTTTTTGGAATCCCAGTTTCCTAGAAAAGGTTTAGTACCTTTGCAGATTTTTTTTACAGTGTACAAGATTTCTAAAGTTCCAGACAATTTAAGGGGAAAATATGAACTTATGGCTTGGTTCGCTTACTCTCCAGACTTAAAACCTATCGAACATGACTGGAATGTCTTTAACAGAGGTGTTTTTCAAAGAAACTGACCTACTCCGTACACTGTAAAATAAATCTGTAAAGTTTCTAAAAGTTTTCTAGGAAACTGGGATTCAAGAACTTTTCATGTAACGATAACAGGAAAAATCCATGTAACTGATTCTAAAACTAGAATTTTTGCTGTTACCGTTACAGGAAAAGTTCTAGGAATCCCAGTTTCCTAGAAAAAGTTTAGTACCTCTACAGAATTTTTTTACAGTGTACACTTCCATAAAATAGAGGATTTTTTCTTGTGCTCGACGACTTAGGGTTTTGTGTGGTCGGCTATTGGGCTATTACTACGTGCATAAATCTTTGTTTCTGGCATTTTAATAAACCTTAATTCTCTAAGTGAAATGTAGAGTTATTTGTAAGAAAACATAAATGTTCCTAGAAGTAATATTCGTTAAATTAAACTTCTCATTGACGTTTTATCACCCACAGATATTCAATTTTGCGATTTCTTACCAGTCTCGTTACTTAGAAGATGCTCTTGATAAAGATAAACATAACAGCGTGTAGTTTAAATATCAATCTGCAATCTTGCTTTAATTTATTTTCAAAAATCTATGTGTAGAAAATTTTTTGCCATACACTCTAAAAAAAATCTGAAATCTTTCAGATGTAAAGATGCCGAAATCTGTATGGTTACTAACATTTTATATATGCACTGTACAAGAAAAAATGTAAATCTAGAAAAGTTATTTTTGTAAAGTTTCAGAAATCTGTAACTTTACAAACGAGTCTACTAAAATTACAGTTACGTTACTAAAATTTTGTCGGTTACCTGGGTTGCAGTTTCATGAAAAATTCTTGGAATCCCAGTTTCCTAACAAATTCTTAGAAACCTTACAGATTTTTTTATTTTCAAAGAAAATTGGTATCTGCTACATGGATTTTTGCTGTTGTCGTTACATAAAAAGTTCCAGGAAACCCAGTTTCCTAGAAAACCTTTAGTAACTTCACAGATTTTTTTTACAGTGTATTAGAAAGAATGATGAATATAAATGTGAAATTGAAGAACCGATTTTACTTAATAATGAACTTATAATATGAACTTATGGCTTGGTTCGCTTACTCTCCAGACTTACAGCCTATCGAACATGACTGGAATGTCTTTAACAGAGGTGTTTTTCAAAGAAACTGACCTACTCCGTACACTGTAAAATAAATCTGTAAAGTTTTCTAAAAGTTTTCTAGGAAATTGGGATTCCTAGAAATTTGTATGTAACGGCAACAGCAAAAAATCATCTAACAGATACAGATTTGCACTGAAAATTAAAAATCTGCAAGAATTTTTTAGGAAACTGGGATTCTAAGATTTTTTTCATGTTACTGCAACTCAGGTTACAGATAGAATTTTAGTAAGATAATTGTAATTTTTATAGACTCGTTTGTAAATTTACAGATTTCTTTAATTTTACAAAAATTAGTTTTGTCGATTTACATTTTTTCTTGCACAGTGTACAGATAAAATGTTTCTAACCATACAGATTTCGGCAACTTTACATCTGTAGGATTACAGATTTTTTTTACAGTGTACGATGGTTATACTTCGGAATAATTTAGTAGACAGAAAGAATAACAGATGCAAAATGTGGACTAGTGCACCAAGAAGGGTACATTACTTCCTGAGCGATAGATATCCTCTTCATCCTTCCATCTGGAGGTTTGGTTTTTTTTAATCCCGTTTTTTTATGTAGTGCGATCTGTGTCATGTTGCATGACAAATATAAATCTCCACATCTGTTACACAGGTACTTACTTATTATGTATTTTAAAAATGTCCTTAGCAATTGTCCACAAATGCCTTCATCAATGAATCAATAAGTCATGTCTGTGACATGCTGTGTTCTCCATAAACAGCAACCATGCGACTTGAAATTTTGCATGTTCCAGCATTCTCCAGCCACAAAAAACCGAACAGTGTATGTCTTTATGTTATAAAGAAGTGTATGTCTTTATGTTACTTTATTGTATGACATATTCTCAGGTGACGATGTGTGCAAAACATTTTTCTTTAAAAGAAGCAGCTGCATTTTGGATACTTTTTAGAGCACACTGTAAAAAAAAATCTGTAAAGTTACTAAACCTTTTCTAGGAGACTGGGATTCCAAAAACGTTTCCTGTAACGGTAACAGCAAAAATTTAAGTTTCAGAATCGGTTACACAAAATTTTCCTGTAACCTTTACATGAAAAGTTCTTGGAATCCCAGTTGCCTAGAAAAAGTTTAGTATCTTTACAGATTTTTTTTACAGTGTATTATAAATTATGTATAAACTTGTAAAGATTTAAAGATAATCTAAAGATGTCCCAAGAATATTAATCCCCAATCTTTAGCCTGCAGTATGAGAGTTTTCAACAGAGTGCTATATATTCTTCCAGATTAACTATGTTAATGAAGAGGAGCGATGTTGATAAGTTTCAACAGCATATAAAGCTAGGATTTGTATGATGTTTGGTGATTTAAACTTTCTTAATGCAACGCCAATTTTCATATTAGCCAGCTGTTCTGGTCTTTGTGTAGGCTGAAAATCTTTAATATGTTCACATTTAGCGAATTTTGCAATGATTTACTGTACTGTATGATGTTTCGTTTTTACAATTTATTTATTTATTTATTTTAATAATGATTAGTTAATTCTATATGTACAAGAAAAAATATTTGATCTGTGAAATTTTTCGATTTTCTACGGATTTAAACATTTTAAAAGGTCCTGAATACTATTTGATGGTTTTTAGAAAATTTCTGTCTGCCATTCGGTCACTCAGTGTGTCTGTGTGTGAAAAAAAATGTTGTGGGTGTTCTATCTGAAGAGCTACTAAACGGAATTTCATAAAATATTGGATTTAGTTAGACCTTGATATCAACTGAAGCTTTAGGTGTATATCGCTTAACAGGTTCCGCTTCTATATAGCATTAGTCACAAATTTTACAATACCTGTGTATGAAGAACTAATGCATGGGATTTCCATAAAAATCTAGATTCAGTCAACCCTTGATATAATTTGCTGCTGGTAACTTTTTTATGTACATTGATCAACAGATATGCTGCATTATTCATCAATCACAATAGCTCTATCACCAGAACTAATGTATAAATTTTAATAAAACTTCAGTTAGAATAGTGCTATTTAATTAAGAGAATAGTGTTAATAGAATAGTGTTATTCAGTTTTTGGTGTAAATTGCAGTACAGGTGGCAGTGCTATGCTACATTTATTATAATTTCAATATAGATTTATCTCAAGAACTAATGCATGGATTTTTATCAAATGTTATATTCAGCTAGCATCTGATATATACTGATCCTCATTAGTTTTTTGAGTGCATCACGTAAAATGTGGCGCTGTTATACAGGCTTTTTTCAGATTACCACAATAACTCTACCTCGGAAACTAATGCACGGGTTTTCATCAAACTTCAGATTCAGTTAGAAGGTGACATAAAATGTTGCTGAATAGATTTTGGTGTAAATCTCCTAACTGGTGGAGATGCTATGCTGCATATTTCCGAAAGTATTAACATATAAGAGAAAGAATAAAGTTTTGGGATTGCCACATCTGACTAATATAATTAAGTAAAAATAATAGAGTAACGATCTCTACATTTTGTTAATTATTCAACATGATTCATGAAATCATATTTATTTTGATATTAAACTTATTATATTCTGCAACAGCAAGTGAAATACAAAATTTAATTAACTGTAATTAACAATCAGAGCATTCTAAAAAAGAACTTTTTAAATTAGAAATGCATATTCATATGTGAATTGAGAGGCTTCCACTTACGAATAAATTACAAGTTTTAATTTCCTCATTTCACACGAACCATTGAATACAGAAACTGTTGTATTTTATGGCCAATGGACAATTTCCTGTGGGTGCTTTCCTCATATATATGATGCTTTCAATAAACAGGTGTTAATTCAATTGAAAATCATTTTCTCCGGTAAATTTTTCATCATAGTTTTACTATGAGAGAAACATTGATTGATTGCTCTTAAATATTAACCAGATAAGTATAAACTCCTACTCAAAATGATCCATATTTTTATTCATTTAAAAAAAAATAGCTTTATTAGATTATTTAAACAGGAAATGAAACTGAATTATTTCATTATCAAAGCCATTTTAATTACTTGTCCTTGGTAAAAAGAAGTAGGGTCAGGTGGGATAATTATGACCTAGAGGTAATTATGATCCCTCCTATAATTGAGAAAATAGTGTATGCTAAAATTTTATTTCACGCTTAAATATTAACCTCATAATGTATTTTTCATTTTAGACATGCTTTATCACTAGTCTAAAGCGTTTTTGATATCCACATAACAATTTGAAAAAAGTCTACCAAAATGTTTAATGAACGGGTTTGTCAATTTGCAGTTCTAATGATTTCATATGCCCTAAATAAATGTGTGTAGGCAATTATAAAGATGAAATATAGTTGTCATAATTTCCCCAATAGTACTCTTAACCTTCCGTCGGGCGCGCCGTTGTAAAAAGTACAACATTCACATTCTTTTTTCTTTAAAACAAAATTCAAACAGTAGTGGGTGTTAATAACCATTTGTATTCGTTTATTGGATCTCTTTAGCCAGTTCCTGAAAGTTATTTGTATTTCAGATTGCTCAATTGTCATTTTAATCTGCTAACAGTGCATGAAATGCGCAAGGTTTATCTGTAAACAGCCTTTAAAAAAGCAAATCTTATGCTTGATATGGGAAGCGACTAATATAGGTGAATTATTATCTGTAAATCCGAAATTACTGAATTATTGTTTATTAAAATTAATTCATTATTAATTTTTGCTCTTTGTGATTGCAATAGCAAGTAGCTTTTTATACATCTATAATTCTGCTTTAATATGTTATAACAAAATAAGTGCATTGCCCAATACTTTCATAAATTGTGGTCAGAGATAACGCATATGATATTTACAAGTTAAACTGTTTGTAAAAGTAAAATAACGCAGCAATAATTGATTTTTTTCCACCTGTTGTATCATTTACAACGCGCGCCCGCTCATGTGATGAAAATTTGGGCTTCCGGCGACAGGTTAATTTCCCCAAACTTTTGAGATTATGAGTTTTTGATGGGATAATTATAACTATCCTTTTAACATAAAAAAAGAGCTCTGATAATTAAGACTTTTAAGAAGTATTCTTAAATTGTCAAAGTTACTTGCTATGTACTAAAAACTCCACTTTTTCAAATAGAAACAAGTAAAAAAAAAATAACTTAAAATGTTAAAAGGGGTCATAATTATCCCTCCTGACTCTACTCTTGTTGTTTTTAACTATTTGGAAGATGGTTGTTGCTTTCAGTCTAGAAATATCCAAGACATATCTGAATACTTGTGATGTCTAGATTTTATTCTTTTTCTCATTGGTCAATGTCTAATGTCCAGAAATGGAATACTTATGTTGCCACTATGATAAAAAATGTATTAAAACCTACATAAAAATTAATAAATGAAAAAAATTGAGATACAGCTTTCAAACAAATTGCATTATATTTTTTTCCCTTTACGATGGTGTAAAAATTGAAAATGTATGATGTTTACAAGTTTAAAAATTTGCTATACCGAAAATTTTAAAGCTGAAACTTCATTTAAAATTAGTTTATGATGGGTCCAGGAATTTTAATGTTTAATCCATGGCTTACGTAATATAAGACTCTTACTTTTTAATCATCATCAAAATGATGTTTATTATTATTGTTGTTTTAAGAACAGAATTTATTGATAAGGTTAAAATTTTAGTCTTTAAAAATATCTTTTTCCAAGTGGTTCTTTGTAATTTGCTAAGTTTCATTTTATTTCAAAGATTTTGAATATTTTTAATTGGTTAACAGAATTGTGAAAATAATTTCAGTGAACTGTATTCTTCTTACAAACGTTCATTGTAAAAGCACCTTCATTTTGTTGGATATCCGCAACAACAAAGACGAGTCTTGCAGTTAAACCCATATCAGAATCCACAAGCGTTGCGCACACAAGGCTTTTCAGTGCACCTGAAAAGAAACAAGTTGGAAATTGCACGTGAAGCGTAGCAAATGCGGTGCGTTCGTACGATAACGAAGTTTTAAAAATATCACTCTCATATATGAATCTCATAAAACTGTAAATAATTACAATTAAAATGCGCATCAAACAATGTTCTCCCTATACCATTATGCAATGGAATACTTTTGTGTGGCCTTGTAAATCAATAACAAATATTCTTTGCACAACCGATTATGCAAAATGTATATTATAATATCTACTTTATAGATGCATATCAATTTTATTACGTTCGAATGAGTGTAACACCATTAAAATGCATTTGAAACATTTTTCTCGTTTAACCGTAATGTAACGGAATATTTTTGATTGTCCCTGTAACTGAACTATGCATCCGATTTTGATAAAATTTGAAATAACTCGACAAAATTATGTAATAATTATGTATTTAAAATTTCAAACGGTTAAAATGCATTTGGAACTTTTTCCCGATTGCCCGTAATGTAACGGAATCCTTTTGATTGTCCCTGTAATTGATTTATGCATTCGATTTTCTTAAAATTTGAAATGACTCGACAAAATTATGTAATAATAATATTTTTTAAATTTCAAACGATTCGGTTGGGTACTTTTTGCGTTGTTATATGCGGACAGACGGACTGAACGATAACAATAGGTGCTACGAATTTACATAATTACGAACCCACCTAAAAAAAATCTGTGCTGCAGTAATAAGGAGAGCGTGTTGGCCAGAAATTCGGTTCAACAGGGCCAATCCATCAGGTCCAAACCCTTGGTTCAAATGTTCACGAACAGTGGCGCCAGCTTATATGGGCCCGTGGGGTCTGAGCTTACCCAATAATTTTGAAACATATAGCGTACCCAACTTTCATTGTTTTACTTATTTATTTCATTATTATTTTATTATTTATTTTCCTCCATAGAATAAAATTTATTTTTCCAATGATCATGTGTTTTAATTCTCCGACAAACCCCCATAAATCCAGAATAACTTAAATGTTTTGCTTCCATGTTTGACTTCCAATTTGCAGTAATTTTTATGATATCATGACATTTCAATAAATTTAAGTGTCTTTATAATGAAAAACACATGAGAGTGTAATTTAATAAAATTGCAACTTTATTAAACTATGATAATTTGACTTAAAATTCTCATCTTTCACAGTACACTGTAAAAATTGAAGACTCAAATTGGGTTGAAAGATTTCTGGGTATAGTAATTTTCCTGAAATGGTACAGTAAGGATTCCAAAATGGTAGAGTATTGTTCCCAAAATAGATAACCCAAAATGGTTCGAAACAGAGCAGATCTTTATTAACATTAAATTAATCAAAATTTCTGAGGTATAATGTATATACTATCTAAGATATTTTAATTGTTTTAATGTCATTAAAAATCAGTCTTATTTAAAACGATTTTGTGCTACAAACTGAACTTTCCAAATTGGAACAATTCTGTACCCAGAAATCTTTCAACCCAATTTGGGTATTTTGTTTTTACTGTGTAAAACAAACTGGTCGCGCCATTTTACAAAAAAAATTTTGAGCGCACCCAATATTTTTCGGAAGTTGGCGCCACTTTTCACGAACGTATCTGCCAGAATACGGAAGCGCCCCATCATTTTGAAACCACATATGGCGTCTGACATGCTGTGGCACAGTGTCAAGTAAGTTTGATAACGTTTCTTGCAAAAATGTATAATAATCTGGAGATGTTATAGATAGTCTGCAGATGTTCACCGAACGGGGAGCGAAGCAATTTCCAATCATGATTTGCTATGCAAAACTAAATCCTTGTGATGTCCCCTATTTCCCCTTAAAGTGTGTCTCTATAATCCTGGAACACTCCGTATATTAATTTTAGCAAGTTAATTACACAAAAACAAAAATTTACATTTTTAATTAGTTTTTAACTGACAGGCTATCATAGCCTGAGAGCTTATGTGCCCGCCCGTTCTGTATGTATGTACGTGCGTAACGCGATAACTCATGATAAAAATATCCAATCCACATGAAATTTTGTATATGGGTATATCCTGATAAGGCGCTTCCCTGATTAGTTTTTCGAGTTCATTCGATATGTATAACAAGGGGAAGGGGGATCATGCCCCTCCCTTTAATTGATATAAATGGGTTTTTCATGCAGAATTGTCAGTTTTAGATATAGGATCATTCTGATTGGTATTAGGCGTATATTGGATAAATATATTCAGGAGGAACGGAGGTTCTAATGCTCCTCCCTTCAATTTTTATAAATGGGTTTTTCATGTAGAATTATCAGATTTCGTTCAAATCCCTGAATAATTTTGGAAGTTTAATGGTTAAGTATAAAAGAGGGGGATAACTCCTCTTAAATTATATAAATGGGTTTTTATTAAGAATTTTCCAATTTGATCTGAATTTTGGATATAGATTTTTTATATGATAAAGTATGTCCCTGATTAGTTTAGGGGATTCAATAATAAAAGGGGGAAAGGGAGCTGTTTTCCCTCGTTTAATTTTTTTTCGAACGGAATTAACCCTTGAAAATATAAGGCTGTAATGTACAATTAGTATGTGTAGCCTGTGAGCTCAATGCCATCAGTTTAACTGGGCAGTATTCTTTTTATTAATCAATTCACTAGCAAATAGTAGTTTTAATTCCTCGGCATTTTTTTCCCAAAATCAAAATAATTTACAACTTTGTTTTACTATACACGAAGAATTTTCTATTATAATATTTTGATTTAAAACAAAAGTAGGAGATCAAACTCTGCACGTACTATTAAAAATTAAATTTTATTTTTAAAGTAAAAAAAATAAGTAAAATTTACTCAGTTGTTTTCCATGTTTCGTAAAATCTATGTTCTATTCATGTTAAATATACCTTTAAATTTTACAGCAAATTAAGGAATTTTTTTTTGTAAAATAGAATAAATTGTTTAATCATTCAACAATAAATCTTTTCAATGCGAAATGAACAGTAGATATACTTTGAATTCATTTACAACCCATTTAATTCAAAGCTTTTATATCCTCATAATTTGTTTGTCATTTCAAAACTTTTACATTTTATAGCTATGGAATAATTACATCTTTGTATTTTATTTACATGCGTGCTGTTCAATTTTGTGATTACTAGGTTTTAATTCAATTCAAGATCAAAAAATCCGATTAACTTTCCGTTTTAAGTTAATTTAGAAAATGAAAAGCACTACATGTTCCCAGCCATTAACTAGACAAGAAGTAATTTAATCAAAATGGCATTTGAATCTGAAAAAAATAACTATTTTATTATATTGAACTTGAAACAGGTTTACATAACATTTTCACTAGAGCAGTTTTTAATTGTAACCTTTAATGCAATAAATTATGATAGTATATAAATTTAATCAAAAGAAAAATAGGGTTGGGCAAACGCACAGACACTGTATATTTTTCGCACAGGCACTGTAATGAGACTTTAGAGCTTTCTTCACATATTTTGAAATCGTGATGATAATTTCTTGATGACAATCACCTCATCGAAAACACAATGAAAACATGACGATAAATCTACGAGTCAACCGCTAAAACCGTGTTTTAAGGGGATTTTTCATCAATATATGACTTGGTAGACCGATTCTGCTTTCATATGCGAATCGAGATTTAATTGATCCTAGAATTTCATCCGGGAACTCAATGAGGTGATTATCTGTTGCACATAAAAATTAATTATTCCGTAAAGATACTGACAATGTTAAGGACAAATTTAAATTTATAGAACATTTAAAAATATATATAGATGGCGAAAAGTTTTCTTTCAGAAAAATGCATTTGAAATGCATCATTATATATTATTTGCAACATTTATTTTTTTAAAAGGATCCTAATTTATGTCTAGTAAGTACTGATGGATACTATCAGTTATTTTTTATTCGAATTAATACATTTTGGTAATGCGCAAAACCATAATTTTGGCATACTTTGTATATTTTTAATCAATTGTAAACGAACTTTTGTAGGGAAATATTGAAACTGTTTGTTAAAAAATTTCTAAATTGTATGTATTTATATATAATTTTAGGAAGGTAATAACACTGAAACAAAAACTGATATTTTAGTTCCTTATCATTCTATTCCTAAATAGTTCATAATTTTACTTTACTGAAAAAGGAAAAAAAAATATTTTCTGCAAAACATTTTTACTAGATCAAAATATTGACGTATATTTAAAACTTCATTTAAATATGTAGAAAAAAAACATGCAATGTTTCTTAATTTGCATGTGATGTTTCATAATATCTTTATCATATTCATATTAGATATATTATATGGCCAATGATGATCAGTCATTTGCTATTTTTGACGTTTTCTTTAATATGTAGAAAAATACATGAGGAATTAACCTGAAACTCTAGGTGTGTAAATAAAATAATACATGTCATGTATTTCCGTGAAGACTTTTTTCAGAACTGTATAGAGGACCGTCAAGGAATAGAAAAATAACAAATATCTTTTGGTTGATCCTGTAAAAACGAACCTATCAAAAACATTGAAACTATAGAACTTGATTTAAAGACTTATTGTAATAAACTGTGTTTATTTTTATGAGAATAGCATGTATACATGTTGAGAAAGTAAAGTTTTTATTTTTAAAAAGTGCGTATTTTTTTTTCTGTAACTTGCAGAGTTTTTTTTATATATATTTTTTTAACTTTAAAAAACAACATTGTGCATAATATTCTGTAATCAGAATTAAAATAATAATAAAAACTAAATGAAAACTGAGCACATTTCCGGAGTAATTTTTCATTGCACATGCACGAACACAATCAAAATATAAAATGTATAATGTATCGGCTAAATGAATAGAGTAACTTTTATGAAAGTCTCAAAAATATAGCTTGAAAATTTTGAAAATTATTGTCAAAAGAATAATCTCGAGATTGTTGATCCCAAAACGAACCAAAAAGATAAAGGGCTATATCAAAGTGCAATAGTACATGCAATATTGTGTACTGGCAATTGTGTGTAACATACACTATACTTAGATACAACCTCTCATCGTTTTTCTTCCTTTTGATAACAATGTTTTTCAAGCTTATTCTATTGACAATCACTTTTAGAATTTTCAAGGTATATTTTTTAGACTTTTACAAAAGTTCCTTTATACATATAGCTAATGCATTGGCATCATTACTGTTTAATTAAAAAATCGTCTGCTTTTTATTCCAGTGCTTTTCCCTCTGCGTAGGGATAATATGTGTTTTTCCCTCTGCGCAGGGATATTATTGTTCTATTATGTTTACTTTATAGTTGAGTTTGTGAATCTTGACGATATGTGCATTGTGTTCCCTCAGCGGATTTTATTTGTGAAAATTTGTTATTAAATTGTGTGAAAAGTGATAATACAGTCTACTGCTTTCTTCAACTATATCGACACAACATTTTGGTCGGCATCGCAGCCGGAGTATTGCGAAATTTAAGTAAAAAAGTTAGTAGAATAATGCGTGCGTAAAATTCATTCTAAAGTAAAATGAGCTAATTGGAATTGTGCCAAATAGAATAACGCAAGAAAAAAAATGGATAAGAAAATATTGACTGATAAAAAAGTTTTAAAATCTTCAACTACAAGAGTGAAAAATAAATTCTTCAAAACTGATTTGAGTGTGTGCGACTTAGAACAAATTCAGTTATTTAAAAAAGAAATTGAAAAATTAGATGAAGAGTCAAAGAATTTATTTAAATCGATCTTTTATGCATGTGAAGGACATTGATTTATTTATAGAAGAGAAGGATGAGCAACAAGACATCTTAGATGAATTAACGGTAAAAATTGAACGTGAAATTAATGCTAGAAAAATAAATACGGACAATCCAAAAAAGGAGGTGAGTGAAATGAAATTGCCTAAAGTTTCTTTACCATCTTTCAGTGGAAATATTCATGAATGGTTAAGCTTCAAAGATTTGTTTACAGCAAGTATACACGAAAATGCTAATTTATCGCCTACTCAGAAACTGCAATATTTAAAATTATCGTGTCATGGAGACGCGTTAAAAATAATAAAATCAATACCTATTGAAGATTCGAAATACAATGTAGCATGGCAATTATTAACGGAACGGTTTTCAAATAAAAGAGAATTGACTTATTCTTACATTAGAAGATTATTAAATTTTCCATTCGTGCAAGGCGATTCACCGGCAGCAATACTTAATTTAGTGGATATGACGAATGAATGTGTTCGATCTTTCGAAATCTTGGATCAGAAGGTAAGTGGCTTTTCAGAAACTTTGTTGATTTATTTACTTTTGCAAAAACTTGACTCTAATATTAAATTGTGGTGGGAACGGCAGTTAAAAAATGCCGAACTTCCAACGTTAGATCAATTAATAAATTTTCTGAAAAATTATGCCCGTTCATTACAATCTGCTAAAGGAAATAGTATTTATAAGAAAAACAACTATCCTAAATTAACTGCGATGACTGCTTCTGTTAACAATAGTGAGTGTAAATATTGTTCTTCACCTAGTCATAAAATACCTAAATGTAGTGAGTTTCTAAAATTATCTGTTCGTGAAAGAGTGCAATTTGTAAAAAATAAAAATCTTTGTTTTGCATGTTTATCTGCTGATCATAAATTAACCAATTGTCAGTCAAAAAGAGTTTGTTCAAAATGTAATTTGAAGAGTCATAATAGCTTATTACACTATGAAAGACGAGAAACTAACTATCCAGATATAAAAAACGAAGTAACGCCTCAGTCCTCATATCATACTAGTGAGACTGCTCCTGAAACATCTAATAATACAAATTTGTCCATAAATTCATGTCTTGGGGAAATAAATTCAAAATCATTTGGCATACTTGCAACTGCGCTAATTAATGTGAAATATAATTATGGAGGCAATAAATTATTGAGATGTATAATAGATGTCGGAAGTACTAACAATTTTATAAGTGAGCATGCAATACAATTATTAGGTATAAAAAGAAATTCTGCTAATTTACAGATTAAATGCTTGGGAATGGGATACTCCGAAGAGACACGTAGTGTTGTAAGATTGGAATTTTCACCACATTTTGATAAACAAAACACACGATTAGGTACTTTTTATATTTTGAAAAAGATAACGAGTAATCAACCAGTTGTATCATATGATATTAATGCATTCAGTCATTTAAAGAACATAACACTAGCTGACCCTAAGTGGAATGAACCGGGACCAATAGATTTATTATTTGGCGTGTCATTATCATTATCTATAATTAGAGGAGAAAAAATATTTGGAAAACCAGGACTTCATTTTGCAGTAAATTCAGATTATGGGTGGTTAATAACAGGAGATAGTGATACATTTTCAGAAAATAAACCAAATATTATAGTTAATTTTGCAAATGTTGAAACAGATTATGTAAAAAGGTTCTGGGAGTTAGAAAACATCCCCTCAAAAGAAATATACACAAATGAAGAAAAAAATCGTGAGGAAAATTTTTGATACAACTCATTCACGCGATACTAATCGAAGATATATTGTGCGTTTGCCATTTAAAAGGCAATGTAAAGAATTAGGGGAATCAAAATCGTTAGCTATGAAAAGATTTCTAAATTTAGAAAAACGATTTAATAGAGAGACCGATTTGTATGAAAATTATTGTATATTTATGAATGAATATCTTGAAATGGGACACATGGAGAAAATACCAAAGAGTGAAATTCAAAAACCTGTTAATGAAATTTACTATCTGCCACATCATCCAGTAATCAAGGAATCTAGCACAACAACCCGTCTTAGAGTTGTGTTTGACGGTAGCGCAAAAACTACAAATAATGTTTCTCTTAATGAAAATTTAATTGTAGGTCCTAGGGTTCAACAAGAGTTATTTTTTATTTTGTTAAGATTCCGCACACACGCTATAGCTATTAATGCTGACATTGCAAAAATGTTTCGTCAAATTAAAATATTTCCTGAAGATCAAAATTTTCAAAGAATTCTCTGGAAGGATAAATTTTCCGACGATGTAAGTGATTATCGTCTTACTACAGTTACATACGGACTAACGTCTAGCCCCTATTTAGCTACTAAAGTTCTACAGAGATTAGCGTTGGATGAAAAATTAAATTTTCCATTAGCGTCAAATATTGTATTACGTGATTTTTACGTAGACGACTTACTTACAGGTGCATCATCTCCCGAAGAAGCTATAAAATTAATATCACAGTTACAAGAATTAATGAAAAGAGGCGGATTTGAGTTACGCAAGTGGGCCAGGAATGACAGTAGCGTACTAAAAAACATTCCTGAAAATTTAATTCAGTCTAAATCAGATTTATCAATTGAAAACGATAACTCAATAAAGGTGTTAGGATTAAAATGGGACTCAAATCTCGATGTCTTTAAAATTAGTGTCACCATAGAACCAACATTAAAAGAAGTCACAAAGAGATCCATATTGTCAGATATAGCAAAATTTTTCGATCCACTTGGTTGGATCTCCCCCTTTATAATTTCTCCAAAAATTCTACTTCAGGAATTATGGAAAAGTAATCTGGCATGGGACGATCCTGTTCCACTTCTAATTAAAAACAGGTGGATAAAAATTCGGGAAGAACTCGCATGTTTAACATCAATTACTGTGCCTCGTTTAGCAATTATTCCTTCAGCTAACACATTTGAAATTCATTCATTTAGTGACGCTTCCTTAGTGGCATATGGTGCAGTTGTTTACTTAAGATCCTTATCAAATGATTCGGCTGTATCAGTTAGAATATTAGCAGCAAAAACAAGAGTTGCACCTTTAAAAACAATAACTTTACCTAAATTAGAATTGAGTGCCGCCCTGCTGTCAGCCCGTTTGGTAAAAACTGTTTTAGATTCATTGTGTTTGAACATCTCTAAAATTAATTGTTGGACGGATTCAACAATAGTTCTTTCTTGGGTATCAACCGAATCAAGAAGATGGCAAACTTTTGTTGCGAATCGTGTTTCTGAAATACAGCAACTTGTTCCGTCTGAGTGCTGGCATCATATAAAGGGAAAGGAGAATCCAGCAGATTGTGCATCAAGAGGTCTGTCACCGTCAGAATTATCATTGCATGATCTGTGGTGGAATGGCCCCAGTTGGCTCTGTGATCCATCTTTCACTTCTCCAAAATCACAATTAGTGAGTGTTTTCTGTGACGAAGCTTTATTAGAACAAAGGAAAAATTATTTTTGTGCTACAGCCCAGTTAAGTGAAGAAATGCCTATTCTCTCAAATATATCATCATTTACTAAGCTAAAACGTGTTATTGCTTGGTGTTTGAGATTTCTTACGAATTCTCGTTTACTTGTTTTAAAAAGAAACTTCGGCTTTCTTACACATACAGAAATTCAGAGTGCCTTAAAGGTGATAATTAAACAAGTGCAAGAGTCATCATTTCCTGATGACATAAAATGTATGACTTCTGGTAAGTGTTTACCTCGCAACAGCAAACTGATTAATCTTTCTCCATTCCTTGATAAAGAAGGAATACTCAGAGTTGGAGGACGTCTTCGTCATTCAAATCTCACACAAGAACAAATTCATCCAATATTGTTACCAAAAAATCATCCAGCGACAGTGTTGATTATCAGATATTTTCACTTATCTCATTTTCATGCTGCCCCTCAGCTATTATTGCGTGTTATCAGACAGAAATTTTGGATTTTAAGTGGACGAAGTGCTGTAAGAAAGTTCGTAAGGAATTGTGTAATCTGTGCTGCTTCTGCTTCTACAGCTAAACAAATCATGGCTGATTTACCTACAACTAGAGTGCAACCTACCCGTCCGTTTCTTATTACAGGAATTGACTATGCAGGACCTATATTGTGTAAATTTAAAAAAGGTAGAGGTTCAAAATCTTTTAAGTGTTATATTTCATTATTTATATGTTTTTCTACTCATGCAATTCACATTGAATTAGTGACTGATTTATCTACTCAGGCTTTTTTAGCTTGTCTGAAGCGACTTATATCCAGACGAGGAAAACCAAAAGAAATTGTAAGTGATTGTGCCAAAAATTTTGTCGGTGCGAGCAAGGAGTTGAAAGAATTGTATAAATTTGTGGCTTCTTCTCAGCATAATGAAGAAGTGACAAAATACTTAAGTTCGGAAGAAATAAATTGGCATTTCAATCCACCCTCAGCTCCTCACTTTGGAGGACTTTGGGAGGCTGGCGTTAAATCGATGAAATTTCATTTAAAAAGAACCGTTGGCAATTCAGTTTTAACATTTGAAGAACTTTCAACTCTTTTAGCTCAAATCGAAGCATGTTTAAATTCTAGACCCCTTTGTCCTTTAAGTTCTGATCCTAATGATTTACAGGCCTTAACCCCTGGTCATTTTTTAATTGGTGCTCGTCTTACTTCAGTACCAGAAGTAGATATTTCAGAGGTACCTGCATCAAGATTGACCAGGTGGCAATTAGTGCAGAAAATACAACAACACTTTTGGAAAAGATGGAGCAATGAGTACCTTTCGACCCTACAACAGAGAATAAAATGGTTTAAAGAAGAGCCTAATATTAAAATAGGTGATTTAGTTATAATAAAAAATGAAGGTCTCTCCCCTTTACAGTGGAAATTAGCTAGAGTGATCAAAACTCATCCTAGATCTGATAAAAAGGTTCGTGTAGTTACCCTGAAAACTGAAAATAGTGAATTAAAAAGGCCAATAACTAAGTTGTGTAAATTACCTTTAGAGTAAATTTTTGAAACCCTTTCGGCTTTTAAGGCCGGGAGTATGTTTATTTAAAAAATCGTCTGCTTTTTATTCCAGTGCTTTTCCCTCTGCGTAGGGATAATATGTGTTTTTCCCTCTGCGCAGGGATATTATTGTTCTATTATGTTTACTTTATAGTTGAGTTCGTGAATCTCGACGATATGTGCATTGTGTTCCCTCAGCGGATTTTATTTGTGAAAATTTGTTATTAAATTGTGTGAAAAGTGATAATACAGTCTATACTGCTTTCTTCAAATATATCGACACAACAATTACAGTTTAATTCCCTTAACGCAATTTTATTAAATAATGAAACATTATTTAATAAACTTGCTCGTATTTCATCCAATTTTTATTATTTTTTTATTTTCAATTGTAGGGTATTGTGTAGAATGTTCTTTATCCCAGCTTTTAAAAAAAAAACATTTTTTTTTTTTTTTTTTTTTTTTTTTTTTTTTTTTTTTTTACATGAAGAACTCTGTAAATTATTCGAAACTGTTTTTTATAAAAATCTCAATTTATGTACGATGTCACATGCCAGCCTCATAAAAATGGTGGTCACAGTTTTTTACAGTAAGTCACTGTATCAAGATTTACAGTTTGAACGTTTTTGCTGCATTAGTTTTTATAGGGTTATCCAAAAACTATTCGTTCTTTTTCAATTTTTGATGGACTCCTATGGGATTTCAGAAAAAAAATCTCCATGAAATATATGTTTTGCATTACTCTGTTTGCACACCTAGAGTTTTAGGATAATTCCCTATGAATATTTTTTAAATATTTAACTAAACATCTCGAATTGCAAGTGACTGGTTATGATTGGCAATATAGTATATATCTTGCAGGAAAATTGAATCAACTGGAATTTATTGCTTACATTCTAAAATAGGACTTTTTAGTAGGAAATGTACAGTACACATACAAATTCAGTGACAAGCCATTTAATTTCAAGGTTTTATTTCCTCACAATTTGCTTGCCGAGTTTTGTTTAGTTCAAAACTTTCACAATTTATTGCCGTGTAATAACTTCTTTTTTGCGTTTTATTTATATACGTGCTATTCAATTAGGAAATTACAAGGTTTTAGTTCAATTGAAGATGTTAAAATCCGATGAACTTTCCATTTTAATTTAACTATGAGAAGCAAGATCAGAAGATTTTCTCGGTCATTAACCAGATAAGAACAAACCCGAATTCAAAATGGCGCATAAATTAATTCATCTAGAAAGAATACCAGCTTTATTATATTAAACAAGAAAGAACATTGAGTAATTTTCTGACTGTAATAATTTTTAATTTGTAGCTTTAAATGGAAAAAAAACTTAGAATAGAAACTTAATTAAAAGTAAACAAGTCAGGAATTACACGTATGTCCTTGTAAATACTGTTTTCCATTATACAGAAACTAATTTGTAGTAAACCTCAGCAACGTTTATCAATTTCAAAAAATATGAAAACGTTTAATATAATAAACGCACTCCAAACAATGTTTCTTCCTATACCATTATGTGATGGAACACTTTTGGGTAGTCCTGTAAATTAAAGGCACATATTATTTCCATCACAGATTGTATAGAAGTACTTTTTAGTACATACTTCATGGATGCATATAAGTTATATTATGTTCGAAAGAATGCAACATCATTAAAATGCACTTAAAACTGTTTTTCCCATAGCCCGTAATGTAACGGAATACTTTTGATTGTCCCTCTAATTAAACTATGTATCTGATTTTCATAAAATTTGAAAAGACACGACACAATTATGCAGCAATTATATATTTTAAATTTCAAACAATTCCGCTTGATTTAAAGATTTTAATTTCTGTTTTTATAAAAATCTTAATTTCTGTACGAGGTTACATGCTAGCGTCATAAAAATGTCTACAGTATCTTACAGTAAGTCACTAAATCAAGTTTTACAGTTGGAACGTTTTTACTGCATTAGTTTTTACAAGGTTATCCAAAAAAATTTTTTTTTTTTTTTTTTTTTTTTTTTTTTTTTTTTTTTTTTTTTTTTTTTTGACGGATTTCTAAACTTTTATGGGATTTCAGAAAAACAAATCTTCGTGACATATATGTCCTTCACTACTCTGTTTATACACCAGTTTCAGGATAATTCCTTCTGTAATTTTTAAAAATATTTAACAAAACATCTAAAAATTGCAAGTGATCGGTTATCATTGGCAATATAGTATATATCTTTCATTGCCATAGCAAATTAAAGGGAAAATTGAATCAACTGCAATTTATTGCTTACATTCTAAAGTAGGACTTTTAGTAATAAATGTACAGTACATATCGTCACCTGAGAATAATAAGGTTCTATCTTGGTTTTCGAAAAAATTTGACTTATAGACATAGAAAAACTCTATTTAGATCTATGCTGGCATTTTTACATCATGATGTTGTTATATATAACTTAACAATTATAGTATGACATTATTTAAAACCAGAAATGCCTTTTCTATATCTATAAGTCATTTTTTTTTTTTTTTTTTGAAAAACACAGATAGAACCCTGTTACTCTCAGGTGACGATATATAAATTTAATGACAAGCCATTTAATGTCAAGCTTTTATTTCCTCACAATTTGTTTGTCGAGTTTTGTTTAGTTCAAAGCTTTTACATTTTATTGCCGCGTAATAACTTCCTTTTTGTGTTTTTTATATATACGTGCTATTCAATTTAGAAATTACAAGGTTTTAATTCAATTGAAGATCTTAAAATCCGATAAACTTTCCATTTTAATTTAACTATGAGAAGGAAAATCAGAAGATTCTCTCGGTCATTAAGCAGATAAGAACTAAACCGAATTTAAAATGGCGCATAGAAAGAATACCAGCTTTATTATATTAAACAGGAAATAATATTGAGTAATTTTCTGACTGTAATAATTTTTGATTTGTAGCTTTAAATGTAAAAAATTACCTTAGAATAGAAACCTAATAAAAAGTAAACAAGTCGGGAATTACACGTCAAGCGTATCTAATGAGGTGCGTTCGTGCTATAACAAAATTTTAAACATATTCGGATCTAGGTGTAATAGTATATAGCATTTCGGATACAGTATAATAGCCGAAATATTTTGTATGTCCCTGTAAATATTATCTGTTTTCTATTATACGGAAACTAATTTGTAGTAAATCTGAGCAACGTTTATCAATTTCAAAAAATATATAAACGATTAATATCATAAACGCACCCCAAACAATCTTTCTTCGTATGTGATGGAATACTTTTGGGTAGTCCTGTAAATTAAAGGCAAATATTATTTCCATCCCAGATTGTATAAAATATACTTTATAGTACTTTATACTTTAATGTACTTCATGGATGCATATAAATTTTATTATGTTCGAAAGAGTGTAACATTATTATAATGCACTTAAAACTATTTTTTTTTCATTGCCCTTAATGTAACTGAATACTTTTGATTGTCCCTCTAATTAAACAATACACCCGATTTTCATAAAATTTGAAAAGACAAGACCCAATTATGCAGCCATTATATATTTTAAATTTCAAACAATTCGGTTTGATTTAAAGATTTTAATTTCTTTACACCTTGTTTTTCTAGGATCATTGAATTCCACATATTTTACAGTTCCTTATGATTGAACAGTTTTTCTATATGCATGCTGTAGAATTTAGAGATAAGTAAGTTTTAATTCAATTCACTATCAAAATATGCGATTAGCTTTTTAGGGTTTCATTCATCTGACGAAATCCTATTTGTCTCTGTTCTTTGTTTGTTTGTCCGTCACAGAGTCCGTACGCAAAAAATGTTTAAGTTAGAGACTCCAAATTTTCTGTATTTACAGCTGAATACCCTGTGCCACACGACAAAACATAAAATTTTGATATATTCTATTACTTGAATTATATTAATTTTTTCAGTGTCATCCGTTAAATTTTAAAAGAGAACCTCAATTTCAACGTTTTGCATGTGGATATCATGACTTGGAGGTAAAGCATCTCGATAGCAAACGGGAGTTTCTTAGTTCGATCTCCGGTACTAAAAAGTAGAACTTTCATATTAAAATGGATTTACTTTAAAAGTTATTTCACATTTTTTTTCAATTGCATGGTTTATATTATAAAGATTTCGTCCATGTGACATTCATAGTATTTTTTGGAATTCAATTTACGTTCTATTTTTAAAATTGTTGCGATGTATTAATGATTCAGAATTTTCAATTTCGTTTCAAATTTTTTTTTATTTTAGAAGTTTAAAATTTTATTTATATTTCCGCTGATTTTTTTAAATTTCGGATTTTCAAAAAAAAAAAGGAATTTTCGATTTTATTTAAATAATTTGACAATTTTTAAGGTAAATGCACCAGTAGTGGGCCACTTAAGGACATTTATCTAATTATTATTAAAGCATTGGTGAATTTAAAAAATATATATATTTTTTTAGCCTAGTCCTTACCTTGCAGCGCCGAAACTAGCCTTTTTTGCGCCCAGGCCAAACATGGATTTTGGCGCCTCCACCCCCCACATATATGCATTCTTTCTATCAGACACACCAAACAAAATATTAATTTAGCGCCCCCTTCACCTTGTGTTCTGGTAGCGCCCGGGGTACGTACCCCCTCTGCCCTTCTCTAGTTTCGGCCCTGTGTATCAGAATAAACATTCAAATTTTTAAAATATATTCTCTAGAAAAAATGAAAAATAAAAAAATTTAACCTTCCTCTATGCTCCAGTAGTGGGCCAAGTAAATTACTGATGCTCAAGTAAGGGGCCCCCCTAGAAGTGGGCCTCTCCATTCTTGAGTTTAATGCATACTGTACAGAAGTTATAATTTGTTTTACACTTCTACATTTAAATATACACAATAATGAAATCATGTTTAGAGGTTTTGATGATTGCGTAAAATAATTTTAGCTTCTATTTAGTTTTTTCGTATAGTCTGTAAAAACACCCTTTCACCTCAAAGACTATGAGAATATAGAAGTTGTCCCTTTGCCTGATAACGGATAAGGGTTCCAGCCAATCAGCAATTAGTTTGTTATCGGACAAGGGTGACTAAAAAACTTATTTTACAACTTTGAAAGCTGGTGGCTCACTATTGGTACATGGCCCACTACTGGTACACTTACCCTAATTTTGATTAAATAAATAACTTCTTTTGATAATTATTTTTAAATTAAATTTACTGGTGCTACCATCTATCTTAAAAATTATAAATTAACAATTTGGATTTATTAATTAAAAGATATGTTGTTTTGAAAGAAATATTAAACGAAACCATGGATGCAATTTGCGTTTACCCACTTGTTTATTAGTTAACAAAAAGAATGAAAAACAAAACATAGTCTCAGCCATTAACCAAATAAATAATTGTCTGTAATCAAAATGGCGGAAAAGTTATTTTTCTAAAGTAACAGACTTTTTATATTAATTAAACGAGAAAGGGGGTGAATTATTTGGTCAGTGGGATATTTTTTTTATTTATAGCTTTTAATGAAATAAAATGTTGTAAGGTTTAAAAGAATCAAGAAGGGATTTTTTTTTAATATTTACGTGCTTTAACTTATTTATTCCAACATCTGGGAAACATTTTTCACATCAGGTCTTGAATCATAAAAGATTATTTTCTTGATCTTGGATAACTGAATTCCTAATAAGGTGGTCTGGTGTAATAACGCCAGGCTGGGTAATAACGCCAAGTGCTAATATTATGCATAATTATGAAATAATCTGGTAAATGACACCCATGTGCTCTGCGCAGAAGGGTTTTGAGTCATATAAATCGCAAAAAACAGCTTCAAGTTAATTTGTTTCATTTTTAGGCCTTATTGTTTTTACAAGCAACTAAAATTAACGCTTGATCTAAAATTTGCGAGATACGTTTTGTGATGTGGAGACTATTTTTTTTATCCGGAAATACTTTGTTAATTACATAAATTTGTAGTACATTTCATTGACTTTCAAAATGTTGTTGAAGGTTTTGGATATCTTCTCGAGATAATTTGTACAGCGCAATAACTGTAACGGGGTAATAACGCCAATCCTTGGCATTAATACCCCGGTTGATTATCTATAGTGGCCGAGCTACATCCTAAAATTGATTCAAATAAACACAGTTAGAACTGTGCAATGTTTCTAATAATTCTATTTAAGCGGTCCTTTTTAAGCAAAAAGAAGCTCACGGTCTGATATTCTTTTGCCTCATCCCCCCCCCCCCACACACACACACCACACCTTTATTTTTCTTACACTTTCACAAAAAAATGAACATTTTCAATAGCTTAGAATGCAATTTGTCAATTTCTAAGTTTGTAGAGTTTGTATTTTTAGAATTGGGCAATCTACATGCAATTATTCCATCCTTTTTCATAGTTTTGTTTGCATGGCGTTATTACCCATATAGGTGGATAATAACGCCAAATAGCATTGGTCAAGAAATCACGCCATTACATTTTATGATTACATATCTGTTAAATTACTTTTTTTTTTATATAGATAGTCAATGAGTTGCTGTATCAAATCATATATTTGTTTGAAAAATACAATCTAAAACTGAGCCGTGAAAATTGGTAGAATCTTAACGTGGCGTTATTACCCCAGGGTACCTTAGTTTAACGCTTATTAAGTTTGAACAGTTTTTCTTTATATGCGTTCTGCACAATTCAGAGACAAGTAAGTGTTCATTCAATTCACTATCATAAAATACGATTGGCTTTTTTTAATTTGTTAACAAAGAGAATGGAAAAATAGAACATAGGTTTACGCCATAGACAAAATAATTGCCTGTTCTCAAAATGGCGGAAAAATTAATTTTTCAGAGAAACATACTTTTTATATTAATTAAACAAGAAAGGGATTGAATTATTTGGTCAATGAAGCATTTTTTATTTGCAGCTTTTAATGAAATAAAAAGTTGTAAGGTTTTAAAAAATAATCAAAAGGAAAATTGTTTCATATTAATATGCTTTAAATTATTTAATTCAATATCTGGGTAAATATTTTTTTTCGAATCGGAGTGTGGATTCACGAGGAGTTAGACATACATTTTAATTTCCTTGACCTTCTTTGTCTAGGATCATTGAATTCCAAATATTTTACCGTTTATTACGATTGAATATTTTTTCTTCGTATGCGCTTTGCACAATTTAGAGGCAAGTAAGTTTTAATTCAATTAACTATCATAAAATAGAATTAGCTTTTTTATTTTAATTAACAAAAAGGATGAAAAAACAGAACATAGTCTCAGCCATTAAGCAAATAAATAATTGCCTGCGCTCAAAATGGCGGAAAAATAATTTTTCTAGAGTAACAGACTTTTTTATATTAATTAAACAAAAAATGGGATTGAATTATTTTGTTACTGAAGCATTTTTTTATTTGCATCTTTTATTGATACAAAATGTTGTATGGTTTAAAAAGAATCAAAAGAAAAATTGTTTTACATTTACGCGATTTAAATTATTTATTCCAACATGTGGGTAAATATTTTTCACATTTTAGTGTTGAATCACAAAGGGGTAGGTACGGATTTTAATTTCCTTACCCTTTGTTTTTCTATGATCATTGAATTCCATATATTTTACAATTTATTACGATGGAATAGTTTACCTTTATACGCGTGTAAAATTTAGAGGTTAGTAAGTTTTTATTTAATTCTCTATTATTTATGACAGTGAACTCGATAAAAAATTATTTGAAAAAATTAAGTCGTAAGCAACATAAAGTTAATCATAAAAACTTTTTTTTTTTAGTTTATCGTATTTTAATAGATTAACTTTTTTTTATTTAAGTTAACAAACAGAATGAAAGACAGAACATAGTCTGACCCATTAAACAAATAAATTATTGTCTGCCCTCAAAATATCGGAAAAATTCATTTTTCTAGAACAATAGACTTTTTATTTTAATTAAATAAGAAAGGAGTTGATTTTTTTTTTCACTGGAGAATTTTTTTTTTATTTGCAGCTTTTAATTAAATAAAATGTTGTACATTATAAAAAAAAGGGGTCGATCTACTAAAAAAACTTTAGTGATCCTTGTAATTACTAAAAAATTTTTAGTAATATTAGTCGGTTACAAAAAAATCTGTAAGAATTACTAGAAAAAAGTTAGCAACAAATAGAGTAAATAGTTTTATATTTTTAATAGCTCTTACTAAAACTGAGTTGGTGTGGTCTTGATAGCATAGTGGTTATAGTAACGGACTCCAGGCTAAAAGGTCCCGGGTTCAAAACTTGCCACCGCCAAATACGCCCCGAATGTATGTAGTGTCTCGTTAATAAAGGGGTTATGAAAATCCTGTCGGAGCAGGTAGGAATGTTTGGTGCTGCCATCTATTGCGGTTTTGCCGAAAATCTTCCGCCTCAGAAGTCTGGATGCAGCTCGAAGGGAGCTCCTCCTTTGGAGATATTTAGAGATTATTACGAGCTCCTCCCTTCGGGCGCACGTAATTGTTATTAAAAATAATTTTGGAGCTATTACTAAAATTTGCTTGATGACTTATACTAAAAATTTTTAAGTTGGTTATACAAAAAATTCTTTTGTTCAGTTTACAAAAGAAATGCTTGTTTCACTTGCAAAGATAAATTTTGTAATGGTTACTAAAAAATTCTGTGGAATACAAATTTACTAAGCAATTTTTAGTAACCTCTTGAATTTTTTTTTACAGTGTAGGGTTTAAAAGTAATTAAAAGGGAAATTGTTTAATATTTACGTGTTTTAACCCTTTGCATTCGAGATGTCATTTTCACTGACTTCTAGTGTCCAGCATAAATTACGTTTCCAAATGCATTGTACACCAGTATTACAGATTAATTTTCTTCGCCTTATCTGATGGCCAAATAATCTGTGATAAAAGATGATGAAATAAACTGCAAGATATTAGTGGTGTCCAAAGAATTTAACATCCCGATTTACGAGGGACACCTGCAGTGGGGACCACCCCCCCCCCAAACCCAATGACGCAAATTCCCCCCCCTTCCCAAAAAAAATATTTATACGTTAACATTGACCCCCCCCCCCCATTAAACAGAATATCAATTGTAAAATATATTCTACTTATAATCTACTGCAAATTCAAAAGATAGCGAGTTGAGTATAGCGGAATGAGTTCTTATTGTCCTTACCTAGAATTTAAAGCAAGAAAACACAGGAACATTTTTGAAAATTGAATGTTGAAAAAATTTAAAAGTGATATTAAAAGAATCAAGATTTACAAAAGATAGCGAGTTGAGTATAGCAGAATGAGTTCTTATTGCCCTTATCATTTATTATTTGCAGGTTTAAAAATAATCAAAAGGGAATGTGTAAGATAAATATATTAGTAAAAATGAAGAAGTCATAGATATTTTCGGTATTTTTTCATAATTCGACCACATTCGAAAAAAAAATAACTATTGCTAAATTATTTTCCGAACCCAATAAAAAATAAATAAAAGAATGTTGATTTTCTATATTTTTACATTTTTACACATAGAAAAATTAATTGATTTTAACATTAACGTGGCACTGAAGAACAAGAGGCCTTTATGTATGATGATATCGTTATACCAGATATAAAATTTGACTCGTTCAGACGATTTTGGATAAAAGAATGCTTTGTTTTTTAAAAATCAATTTAAATAATCACAATAATTCATTTAATAAGAAATGATTTAAAAACTGAAATGCAGAATTATTAAATTAAATCATAAACAAACAATTTTAGATATTTCATATTTTGTAAATTGTTATCGGGTTAAATTAACTATTAGAGCAACAGGTTTTTCTTAATGTGTAATATATTAAAACAAATGAATTGAATTGCGAGACATTTAACTAGAAATTCTAATTTTCTTATCACTTTTTTCTCAAAAATCCTTAAATTCCAAATCTTTTACATTTCATGTTGATTGAACTATTTTCCACAAGTTTATTTTACACGTCGATTTAGGGATAACTAAATTTTAATTATATTCAATACATAAAATATGATAAGCTTTTTCCTTTTGAATTAAGAGAATGAAAAATAGACTTTCCATTAACCCTATAAATAACGATCCATTCTTTCAAATGGCGTATAAATTAATTCGCTTAACAGAACGGCTTTTTTATATTAATTAAACAAGAAACTGGATTTAATTATTTTATCTCTGAAGTTATTTTTATTTTCTGCCTTTAATCAAATTCATTGTTGCAAAATGCGAAATTAATCAAAGCAGAAAAATACGGAGTAGATTTGTTGGGAGTGAATGCATAAAAAACATATATAATACATAAAAACTCCCATTATAAAAAATTATGGAGGGAAATTTCTCAATTTAGTGAAAGTAATACATCATTGTTTATCATGTACTGAGGTATTGATGAACTTTCTGAGTATTTAACTCTCTCGGGGTCTAGTGTACTATTAATAGTACATGTCTTTTAATCGAATATTATATTATTTTAATAAATACTTTTGTTACTGTTTACCTGTAGTAACATTAGTACGTGTCTATGCATTTACTATGTGACTTCATCAATGTTACATAGTAATAATAATAATTACTTAATAAGAAAGTCTATTTTTCATTCTTTTTTATTTTCTAAAATTTTTAATACATTAACTGGGATAACGTTTTTTATGTATTTTCAACACCTTCCAACAAAGTTAAAATGCGCTTATTGTGTCGGTTGGTCTGTCCGTCTGTCCGCGTTGTAACTTCTGTAAGTATACTCGGATTTTCCTGCAATTTATAAACTTTTTTCAGGATCACAAAGTCGGATTAGGTACTTGTTAATGAAGTAAGTGCGATTTATAGTTCATTTACAGGAGACTCAGAAGAATTTCATTACATTAGGATATATGGAGGAAAACCATTTGCAGAGTATTTTAATGCAATTACGCTATTTTAAGTATATTGAAACTGATAAAAATTACTGAATTTAACTACAAGATGACTACGATATAATGTCATTCATTTACAATAATACCCAAAATAAATCGATTACAATACTGTTTTTGGGTAAGAATTTCTGGAGTGCATTTTAAAACGTGGCATGCGCTTTTGAATTTAACTAATTTTTTGCACGTTGCTGGTTGCATATAAATTCTATACATCATATACAGGACTGCAGAAAATAATTCACGCACCATTTTCCTTATTAGCGGAAGTTTTTGAAGGGCTATTTTCGGCTGAGGTATATGTCTTTCTTAATTGAACTAAATTTTGGCATGCGTTTAATTAACAGGTACAAATCTATGTATCAGATACTGGACTGCTCGAAGAATTCAATTAATCTCCCGATTGTATATAAGAACAGCTGAAATTGGGTTTTTAAATGTATTATACGTTTCCACATTGTTGAATTAAACATATTATTTTAACTTATTAAACTGTTTAAAAAAAAATCAGTTAAATTTACGGCAAAAACTGAAGGCCGCAATGTTGCCAGCAGTTTTTGCTATAAAAATTGCAATAAAATTATATTTAACAAAAATTTACATCTAATTTTGCAGTATAAACGGTACAGTTTTGTTACATTCCTCTGATGTGTTAGAGAGCGTTTCGTAATCTATATTTGGCGTATGATTTTTTTCCTTTCTTGTTTAATTTTGAATTGAATAACACTGTTCATATGCCTATATGATCATTTATTATTAAGTTACGAAAGAATTTATGAATACGTATTCTAAATTTACACTTCAGGGCAGGAAAAATATGCTTTTACAGTAACAACTGAGGACTATTCACAAAAATTGGGAATAACTTCGTTCTGTATCTATAAATGATCCGATGAGTTTCCAAAATTAAAGTTGTTTTAATCATTTTTTTTTGGGGGGGAGGGAGGAGGAAACTCAACTTTTTGTAAATAGGATATCATTTATTAGTTACCTTTTTTAAATTATGAACCGGCTTACACTATCTGTAATTCGATATGATCCTTTCTTAAAAACTTACGAGAGTTATTACGAAAAAAAGTCCTGATTGGTTTTTTGAATGCAAAATTGTGAATACAAAAACATCTCGTGATCTTCAAGATGATTCAGACGATAATGATTTCGATTATTGTTATTTTCAGAACATTCAATTAGTTTAAGATTATTTAAGATGATATAAAACATATGTTTAGAAAGTAAATTAAATGTAACAAAGCTGTTTGCTCAAGAATAAAGTAAATTTTTGACTTAAATTTTTGAATAAGATAATGCATATTATTACTAAACTCGCTCAAAAAACACGACAGAAAAATTATGCATCAATGATAGTTTATGAATGAATTTTTAATACTTCCAGAATACTTCAAAGTCACTTTGCTTTTTTTATAAGGATAAAGATGAACTATAAGTAAACATTTTAGAGAAAGCAATGTAGGAAAGTAGCCACGTCTCAGCTACTGTCACGAATCTAAATCCATAAGCTGCGAATTAACTTTTGATCCCTTCCGATCCGTTTCTATCCCTCCCTTAAAAGTATGTTAATATAGCAGCCATGTTTCTTAAATTGAGCTTATAGGCATCTAAGACATTAAGACCCCTGTCCCTGCCCACGAAGACACTCGCGAGCTAATGCTATTCCTATGGCGAGGTATTTTTCTAATAACTCTTTCGCATTTTGACATTTTTAATTTTTTTTATTATTATTGCATTGGATAGCTGAAGTCCCTCTCAAGATCGCTCCTTAATTACTTTTCGAATTTTGGTCGCAGGTATTTTCTATAAAGTTACTTTCACTTTCGGAACCGGTTTTGGAAATGAAAGTAGGGGAGACTGGGGTACAATGGTCCACTTTTGTAAATTTTGGCTGTTTACTCTTAAAGTATTGATTTTTTTCTTTTGATCAAGTACATGCATGTTACCTATACATTAAAGTTTATACGGCATCCACTCAAAAATAATAATTATGCAAACTTTTTTTTATATATTTTTTTAAATAGCAAGTTACAAAGTGGACCATTGTACCCCAATGGTCCACAGCATGAGGCTCTATGGACCACTTGTAATTTGAATAAAAATATATCAGTGTAGTTTATTTTTTAACAATAAGAAAGCTAAACTATATCATAATTTGTTTATTCACATTTTATTATTCATTTTTATTTGTTTATTCACATTTTTTTATTCATTTTTATTTCTTTATTCACTCTTTTAGCTCTAACTAAAGTAAAAAAAAATTTCTTCTTTTTTTTTAATTATTTTTTTTATTATTATTCTGTCATTATACCGGTCGCAGATTGAACAATAAGGTTTATTATCTTCCACAATACATTTTACAGCCTGTTCCATAACTTCATGTGGTACAGAACCTTCATTGGTTTTCCTAGGCTTGTTTCTTGGCATTGCTAAAAGAAATATGAAAAATAATATATATCCTTTTTGTCCAATGATGCCACTTAAAGTTAAATGTAAACCTTTATAATAAGAAATACATATATATATCTAAATATATGACTAAGGAAAAAATATAATAAATTTTTCCTGTCTACTTTACATCATCTGTATTTCTTTTTAAGAATTTTACCTTATTTAATTATTATATCCAGATACAAACTAATAGGTAGATATATTTTTGTTTTTCTCATTCTACTATTTTATTTAAATCTAACTTATTATGGATGCATGTATGCATAAGTTCAGGAATATTGAATTAACAAATTATATGAAATTAAAAAAAAAAACCTCGAATGCACAAGATATTTTGTTTACTAGTTTTTGGTGTGCAATTTGGGTTAATTTTTAAATTTGAAAACTTATATTATATTTATAAATGTACCAAAAATGCATTTCACAACATGAATCATTAATTAATTCACACACAGAAATAAAATAATTTATTAATTCTTAATTTGGGCTAATTTTTATATTTGAAAGCTTATATTATGCAGATAAATATTTCAAAAATGCATTACACAACATGAATCATTAATTAATCTACACACAGAAGTAAAATAATTTATTAATTATGAATTTCACATATAATATTTAACTTTTAAAATCATGGGATACAAAACTGAGGTACAATGGACCATGGTCCATTGTACCCCAGTTTCTGATGATCCATTGTACCCCATATGGAAGTTTGAAAAAAACTTGATGATAAAAAAAGAAATTTAGAATTCTATTATTTTAGCTACAATAAATATAATAATGTATTGTCTTACCTTTTTATTTTGCCACGCAATGTCTTTCAAAATACAAATCTGTAATAAATAAATGAAGATATGTTTCACTGAAAATATTTACTTTTGCCTTACTCCTCCTGTTTCAAATCAATTATCAAGCATAAAATGGCTAAAATGTCAGCTATGCACATGGTTTCAAACTTCTTTTTACTACTTAATGATTGCCGCCATCTATATACTAAGATATGAAGCTTTCAAAAACAGAATTAATATCAAAAATAGGGAGTGCACCATTGTACCCTGTGTTCTACCCCAGTCTCCCCTAACTATAAAAAATATCTGTGACCAAAATCGAAAAAGCAATCAAGGAGCGATCTTGTGAGGGATCTCAGCTATCCAATGCAAAAAATTATTTAAAAAAATGTCAAAATGCGAATAAGGTATTAGAAAAATGTCTCCTTCGTAGGAATAGCATTAGCTCGCGAATGTCTTCGCGTGCAGGGACAAGTGCCTTAAGCTTTGATATTCCACAGCAGCCTTTGCAGTTCAAATATTACAGATTCAGATATGTAATTGTTGAACCAGCCTCATGGATAAATTGGTATACGGCTAATTTTATGAACCATAAAAGCAGAGCTTAGTTATAAAATGCATTATCTTATAAAATCGAAAATTTTACTTTATACTTGAGCACACAGCTTTGTTACATTTTTTTTCTATTTAAACATGTGTTTTATAACATATTAAATAATCTTAAACTTTCTAAATGTTCTTAAAATAACAATAATCAAAATCAGGATCATCTGAATCTTCTTGAAGAACATCGAAGTTGTCAAAAACTTTGTATTCAAAATTTTACATTCATAAAACCAATCATGACTTTGTATTGTATTCAAATTGATAATATATTTGAACAAGTATTTCTATTCTATAATATTTACTCACCCTTCAAAAAATATATAACATCAATTCGAAGAATAAAAAATATTTTTTTCTCAAGAAACTCAATAAATAGTTGCTTGTAATATGAAACAATAAATAAAATAAAAGTAAGGTATAATCGTTACTTGAACTGTAATTTTTTTTACACAATGACCGATATTTGAAAACAATCTGCTTTTTTTTAAAATGATACTCTATAAAATATCGCTGTAAAATTAAATAAGATGCATTCTAAATAAAAAAAAAAAACAAGTCCTGTTGATCAAATAAATTCAACTCATAAATCTTATCAGACAATTTAAAAATCTACAAAGATAATTGTAGAAATATGCAGTTAAAGTAACATCTGAAACGATGTTCTAAAATTAAAAAAAAAAATGTTTTATTTCAAAATTAATGACAAAAATATTGCGCTTTTACTATGCCGATATGAACTATCTAAAATTTTAATATCACTAGGAAGAATATTAATCCATTTATAGGAATGCATTCGGAGCCATTTATCGACGCCATTTAATGACATGTAAAATCATCAGTTACTTTTGAAATAAAAATAATTTCACTTCTCATATCTCTGCAATGGAAGATAAGTGGAAATTGAAATCTGTGTTTTTACGTCTTCCAACTATTATTCCATTTAAATTCACGATTTTGGACATTTAGTTTGATAGCTTCTTTTAAAACCTTCTAATAGAGATAAAAACATTTATGACTTTGACATTTATATAGGAAAGATAGAGGCAGGAGTAGAACAGTAGTAGGTATCAGACAATTTTATTTAAAATAATCTAAATATATCTTGTACATACTAAAATATAATGTGTATAGTATATCTGACACATAATATAAGATGCATAAAATTGTATCTTAACATTATATCTTATGCCTCTAGATAATATTGTGTTATATATACCCCTCGTTAATAAATTGATATACATTTAATTTTATAAACCATAGAAACAAAGTTTGCATGTGTTTGTTTTGGATCTAAATCGGTAATATATTTGAATACAATTTATTATTCTTTAATATTTACTCGCACTTCAAAAAAGTATTTAGTAAATTCGATAAATAGAATTATTTTTATGTCAGAAAATGCAACAAAGAATTGCAGGTAAAAGAAACAATAAATAAATAAATAAAAAGCAAGAGATAAATAATTTGTGAACTGTAGCATTTTTTTCCATTTTTAGAATGACCAATATTCGAAAACAATTTGCTTTCGTTTAAATGAATCTCCAGGAAATATTGCTGCTAAATTGAATAAAATATATTCTAAATAGAGAACATCAACTCCTGTGCATCGTATAAATTCAGCTCGTAAATCCTATCGGATAACTTAAAAATCCATAAAGATAATTGTAAAGATAATACAGTAAATTTAACGTCTGAAATTATGTTTTACAATTTTTTTAATGTTTTATTTCAAATTGTGACAAAAATATTACATTTTCACTATGATGATATCAAACATCTAAAACTTTAATATCACTACGAAAAATATTAATCCATTTAAGGAAATGCATTCGGAGCCATTTATCGACGCCATTTAATGACATGAAAAATCATCAGTTACTTTTGTAATAAAAATAATTTCATTTCTTATACTTCTGCAATGAAAGATAACTTGAAATGGAAATCTATGTTTTTATTTCTTCCAACTGTTATTCCATTTAAATTAACGATGTTGGACATTTAGTTTGATGCCTTGTTTAAAAACATTCTAATGGAGATAAAAACATTTACGACTTTATGATCGTGATAGAAAAGACAGAGGCAGGAGTAGGACAGCAGTAGGTGTCGAAC
The DNA here is from genome assembly GCA_964019185.1 of Maratus speculifer. Taxonomy (NCBI): domain Eukaryota; kingdom Metazoa; phylum Arthropoda; class Arachnida; order Araneae; family Salticidae; genus Maratus; species Maratus speculifer. The sequence goes on from OZ025294.1 coordinate 385,015,397, forward strand.
AAAAATCATTTTATTTAAAATAATATATCTTAAGCATAAGATAAGATATATAATAATGTATCATAGCATTATAGCTTATGATTCTACACCATATAGCGTTATATTAATAAACTTATTTTTTTTTATTCACATTTTACAGTCTTAATTTTATAAGTATTTATAATTTAAAAATCTTATTTTTATTGATCAAAATTATAATTTATGTTCGATTATGAAATAGTTTTTCACTTGTAAAATTTGTAAAACAGGTGTAATGTACCGTCATCATCGTTCTATATAACCATTGTTTACAAATCATTAATTAACACAATACGATCCGGGCTGTTTGTGCGAAAATTGTTGATTGTGGTTGTCAGTTTTGTATTAACCTTCTGTATCCCAGACCGCCCGAGATATTTTGAGACATTTTAATTCGTATATCCTAATTCCCACCAGAAAATTAAAATAGCAATATTTGCTTTACTTAATACCTGACATTCCGAATTTTAAAAAAACGAAATTAGCCATTGAATTTTTCTGGTGCAAAGTCATATTTTCTGAACTACATAATTTCTAGAACGTGTTCTATAATGGAAATAAAGGATTAAATCTAGATTTAAATACAGTTGAAGTTCGGCCCACTTCTGAAAGACTCTCGTAAAAAGTCTCTCAAAAAACAAAGTATGAACCAATAAATAAGCAGATAAATAAATAAATAAATAAATAAATAAAAAGGGAAACTAATCAATTTTTGAACGGAAGCATTTTTTTTAGAATGACCGATATTCGAAAACAATCTATTTTCGTTTAAACGAAAACTCCATAAAATATCGCTGTAAAATTAAATAAAATATATTCTATATAGAAAACATCAACTCTTGCTGATCGAATGCATTCAGGTCGCAACTTTAATTATGTTATCGGATAACTTAAAAATCTACAAAGATAATTGTAAAGATGATACAGTTAATGTAACATCTGAAATGATGTTCTGGAACTTAAAAAAAAGTTTTATTTGAAATTGTGACAAGAATATTACATTTTTACTGAACCGATATGAAATATCTAAAATTTTAATACCCCTACGAAGAATTTAATCCATTTACTGGAATGCATTTGGAGCCATTTAAGGGTGTTCTTAAATCAAAAAGGGCAACTTTGTGACACATGCATTTATTTATTTTTGTTCGGAAATGCATGAAAATAGCAGGTGTTGTTATTCAGAAACTCTCTAATTGCACTCATTCTTTGAATTTTTAAAAAACACAATAGGTTTTTCATAACAAGCCTTCAAAGTTGACACTTTTGAAGATATTTCCCGACGAAAGCAAAAAAACCGGTCGAAAAGGAGGAGAAAAACGGGTGATTGAGTCATCGAAATAGCTTATAACTCGATAAGTAATTTAATTATCAAAAAATTGAAAAATAAGTTCAATTCGAAATTGCTCCCATAATCAGGCATTAAAATTTTATATGTTTCTGTTAAAAAATGAATTTGTAAATGTGTCGAAACGTTTTTCGCTTGTTGAGCGGATCAGTTAAGAACACCCTTAAGGACATGCGAAATTATCAGTCACTTTTGTAATAAAAACAATTTTATTTCTTATACATCTGTAATGAAAGTTAACTGGAAATTGAAATCTGTGTTTTTATGTCTTAGAAGTATTATTACATTTAAATTCACGATTTTAGACACTTTATTTGATAGCTTGTTTTAACACCTTATAATGAAGATAATTATGCATTTATTACTTTGACATCGTTAGATTAAACACAGAGGTGAGAGTAGTACCGTGGTAGGTGTCGGACAACATTAATTTTATTTAAAATAATCTTAATATATTTTTTGCATGATTAAATAAAATGTCTATAATTTATTTATCAAATTTTGAATTGCTTAAAAAGCGCAAATGCCAACCTAGTGAAAAAGATTCCATGCCGGGAATCGAACACGGGCCATTAGTATAGCCTACTGACGCTCTACCGACTAAACCACATGGAATGACACCCAGCTAAGAAATTCTCACTATTGCATGTTGGCAAGGCTACAAACGTATCACAAGATGGAATATATTCCGCGAGCCACGGACCTGAGGCAAGCACGAAACTCAAATTGTTCTGGGTAGAGAATTGGGAAATCTAAAGTATATCTGAATCTTTTGATTGGTTCAATTCGGCAACTTATTTAATTTTATTCGTTTCCTGATTGGTCCAAGTTAAATGTCCAAAAATGGAATACTTCTGTTTTTTATTTTATTCGTTTTCTGATTGGTCCAAGTTTAATGTCCAAAAATGGAACACTTATGTTGCTACGATGATAAAAAAGTAATAAAAACTTTTAAAAAATAATAATTTAAAACAAATTGTGATAGAGATTTCGAAGAAATTTCATTTAAAAGTGCAATTTTTTCTCTACGCAACGGTGAAAAATTTTAAATGTGCGATTTATATATAAATGTGCGAGAAGTTCAAAAATTTACAGTTCCGAAAATTGTAAAACTGAAATTTTATTTAAACTTTGGTTGGGATGGGTCCAGGAATATTAATGTTTAATGCATGTCGCACGTAATATGAGGCGTTCAGAAGTCAGTCTGATTAACTCCATTAAAAAAAAAAAAAAAAAAAAAAAAAAAAAAAAAAAAAAAATGCACATTTTAAACAGTTAAAGTTGTCTATCTTTAATCTACTTTTTTTTATCGTTAGTCTATATCGTTATGTTTATATCGTTATGTTTAATGCACGGCGTACGCAGTATATAACTCGTTATATTCATCCTTAAAATGATTATTATTATTATTATTAATTTAAATATATAATTTATTTATAAGTCTTTAAAATTTGAGTCTTTGAAAATATCAATTTCCAAATAATCGTTCTAATTTGCTAAATTACAATTTTGTTAGTATTTTTTTTTATTACGGATTTTTCGTAATTCCTTTAACAATTAAAAAAAGTGGTGTCAAAACCATAAAATTCGTGTAAAAGATGCTAGTTCTGAACGGATTTAATAAACAAGCAAATTCTCATGTCCGGTAGCAAATAAAATGATGTACCTTTCTGTTTTATTATGTTCTATTTAATAGGAATTGTCGATGTAATTACTTACGCCGTAATGTCTGTCCTGTATTTTGTACCATTATATATACAGGGTGTTTTGAATTCGACTGACAAATTCAGTGAGGTTATAGTAGGAGTCATGAGGATAAAACATTGCCATAGAATATTCGATGGAACATCACTTATCCAGTCACAAGTACAGGGGGGTTCACCCTATCTGAAGTCCGCTTAATGGTCATAATTTAGGGAAAAGGATAAAATGAAAATAAAAAAGTAACGATATGTATCCAGTTTTATATGCAATGTAATAGCACCAAAAATGTTCTATAAAACCAGAGTGCTCACGCAATCGATGATATCGTACAGGGTTCGAAGTTTCGCTTCCATATTTTTTCAGAAATTCTGAATCATGCCAGAAAATACGAATAGTTTTTTTTTTATTTATTTATTTAATGAATAAGAGATGTTTCGCGGTTAATTAAAATATAAATTCTTCTTTATTAATTTCGGGTGCGAGTTCGATATTTTGGAATAAATTTGGAAGCCAGACTGGCAACCCTGGTATCGCACGATCTCATAATTACAATCCGTCAAGTGAATACTGCTGGCATGTTTAAAGGAAACTTCTGTTATTTTTTTTAACCATTTTGAAACTGATTGTTACTTTCGGTTGAAAATGGACCTTATGGTTTCCGCATTTTATTTTGTTTATAATTGGTCGAGGAATATTAATGATTCCATCCAATTCCAATGAATTAGGGGCGTACGTAATGTATGACTATGTTATTACGTAATTCACGTTTTGATAATCATAATACTGATGTTCTTACTGACTTTTATTAACTCAATCGGAAACATTCAAACATTTTGCTTTGGGCAATGGATGGCTGCATTTTATTATTATTATTATTATTATTATTATTATTATTACTATTTACGAAATTCTTTACATTGTAACGTGGGCACAATATGGTAAGATAAGTTCTACACTGTTAAAACTAATGGTGACACATTGCACCTTTTAGGGGTGAAAGGCTTGTCTCTCTGGTGACACCCCTAAAGGAGCCAGAATTGCACCTTTAATTAGGGTGAAAAGATGGCGCCCTTAATCCAGAGTGTCCAATCATAAAAAATTAAAAAATATACAAACCGACTTTTGGCCGTCGAAGGATTCGAACTCACAACGTCTGATTACAAGCTCAGCGTTCTAACCGCTTTGCCATCGAGCTCACCTTTATTCACTCATAGCCATAGATTTTACTTGCCGTCACAGAAAACAGAAAGACACACGTCACAGCGCATGCGCATGGTTCCAGTCACCCGATGAGGTGCCACATTGCTGCGAATACGAAGTGCATGGCACCTTATTTAGCTCCAATCACCCAGTAAGAGACCTGTCGGCACTGCAACCACATATCTAAGCCCCTATGGCACCCTAGGGTTCCAAATGCCCCGGGTTCCAATGGACCCTAGGGCCTTTTCACCTCTGGGTCCCAAATGGCACCGGTTTGTCACCTTCACTTTTAACAGTGTATTTGTTATTTATTTGTTAGTTTTTTTTTTCACATTTTTCAAGCAGATATGAAAAGGGTCGACATTCATGGCGCATGGATAGGATAAGTGGCTTGACGTAGTATTAACATTGTAGAAGATTAGAAAATCGGATTAGCAAAAAAGATTTCCATGCTTTCAACTATAAAAACTTTAAGAAAATTAAGAAAAATCAAAAAATACTTCAAAGTATTAAACAACATTATTTCTAATGTCTTATTCAGTAACTTCGCTGAAATATACAGAACTTAAAAAAAATTAAAGATTGCAGGAACAAAGGACCAAACGTATTATGGGAATAAAGGAATTTTCCAAGAGCTTTATTGAACCAATCGGTTAAGCAGATTATAGGAGAAAAGGAATTTTCCAGAAACTTTCCAGAATAAATGGATTAATTATTTTCATAGCATACTTAATGGAACTTCCTTATAATGCTTATTTCACTAAAAATGTTTTTATTATAACTATTTATTTTCCTCCAAATTTTATAAGGACAATAATATTAAATTTTCAACAATATTGTTAACGGCTGATTTCTATCTCATATTGAATAATATATATTTTGCCACAGGATCTGATAATTTTTAACTTTAGGCCGTTTTCAAATCCAAAGAATATTCACTGTTAAACATTTCTGTAAAAACACAGAAAAAAAAGCGGGACTTTCTACAAATTTACACTAGTTCTTTGTGAAATGCATTCGATCAAGTTTCTTGATAATCATTTTACAGACATTTTACTTACCCATCATACCTAATATAGGGTAAGTCTTGCAATCGTTTTGAAAATCGAAAAAAAAAATTTGACGGATTTACACGTTTCAGATGCTGGAGATTTCGAAAAACATATTTTTATAAAAAAAATTTTGCCGTCCGTCCGTCTGTGTGTCTGTCTGTAACCGCTCTATCTCCCGAACAAATTGAGATAGAGACTTGAAATTTTGTATGTACTTAGTATGTAAGAATGGGACGAAGCCTATTTAATATCAGTAACCTCGATTATCCGGAACTATTTTTTTCGGACTCTCGAAAAATTCGTTCTGATGAAAGGTATATAAAAATTTTCGAATTTTTTTTTTAAAGAAAGGAAGTACAAGACAATAAAATAACACAAATTCTGCAGCAAAAACGAAGTCGATCGGATCATTAGTTACCGAGATATGTGTAATCTTGTTTTCCAAATTCTTCAATTTTTCATGACCCTGTATTTCATTCAAATTTCAATTCTCAGATATATTTTGATTGGAAATGAGACGCTTAATCCGACGCAGTAAATTGTTAGTTAATATGATTATTATTTTTGGAATTATAAGGATGTTTCTTTTACGCAATGCGGTACTACTCGAGTATTTTGTCGTTTTATATAATTAGTCGAAATTGGCTCGTCAGAAATTCATTCATGGAGCATTATTATGTATGTTAAAATTATTTATTTATGCGTTTAAATTTTATTTTGGAATTGCCATAGATAGTTTCCACGCATTTTATTTTCAGATTTTATATTATGATGGGTAAGTATTACGGTGGCCCCCCAACGACTAGTTTTCTATATTATGTATAATTCTTTTTAGGAATTTCCATATCTTTATTTAAAAACATTTTTATCTTTGATCAATTTTGGAGTTCAAAATACACACTTTTAAAATTCTTTTGCAATTTTATTAAAAATATTAAAGAAAAAATTTAGTTTAAAGTCTTTTTTTTTTCGTACATAATGGCAATATCTCCTGTAGTTCATTCCGTTGTATAGAGGTCTCGAATTTAAACCACACGACAAATTGTGTTAAAGTTTCAAGACACAACAGTTTAAATTCACTCGGAAAATTCAAACTATTTGAATCTCACTGAATGTTGAGTGAGTCGCTATTTTTAAAAACTAAATAAAAATTACTATCATTAAAAGTAAATTTACAGAATCTTGTAAATTTTTACAGATGTTAATTTACAGTGTCTATTCTAAATTTACCGAATAACTTCTCTGTTATTTAACGCAATCTCTGTTTTTCTAATCCCTGTAATTTTACACAAGATTTAAGGTAATGGATTAACTGTAGATTCTCTGTAATTACAGAGAAAATTTCTTAACAGTGCAATTTCTGAGATATTTCTGAATTCATTGTTGTTCGTAAAGTTATGAAGTTAGCATCATTCAGAAACTATGTAATCAAACCTAATGGTGCTTTCCCTTTTTATTAAATGAAGAAGATCTTTCAAAAAAAGTTATCATAGAAGTTGTTTTAAAATAAATTCCCGACGTGACCTTTTTTGGTAAGTTTTTTTTTTTTTTTTTTTTTTTTTTTTAAAGAGTCAACTGCAATATTTTCTTCAATTTGATTGCGGCATTTGTGGCGTAAAAGTACTATCCTTCGGATTATGTATTTCAGTTTTAATTGCATTGCGCGGTTTGATCTATTTACGTTAAAACAAATCTATTAAAAACACAAATAAAATTGAGACGTTAATTTTACATTTCTTTTCCATGCCAAATGCATTGATGTTTCAGGCAATTTGTTTTGTATTGTGTTTGCACCAGTATTTTTCTAATATAGATTTTTCCAAAGTGTTTGTTAAAGATTTCAACGACTGGTAACGAAATACGTGATTCTTTGATGAGAATGCCTTGAGATTTTTAATTTAAACAATTAAATTAATTGATCTTATTTTTGAAATTTTGAGTTGCATGTGTACAGTGCTAGTAAAAAAAATATCTTGACACTCATTGAAAAATGTGAAGTTTCTGACAGACGGTCGTTACTAATACATTCATAAGTATTTTTTTTTCTAATTCTTCAGTTGTTACAGTTGATATTTACAGTGCGTCATTTTTAAAAAAAATATCAGACCTTGCCAAAGCCTTTCTTGGTATTCTTTAACCGATATATCGTTTTAGTGTACTACCAGGGTATAAATCTGTCTAGCCTTTTTTAGGACTTTGATAGTTTTCCCTGATCTTTGTAAATATGACGCTTTACGACTTACAGGGATATTTTGTTCTAATAAAGACAAAACACGAGGTTTTTCAGTAATTGTAAGCTTCTTATATCTATTATGTGCATCAAAAGAGTATATTTTTGTAAAGAAAACAATTTTAAAAAATCCCTCTTTTGAAATCACTACCAGAACTAAAAATAAATAAAGGGAGAACTCTAAATCATGTTATGTTTTAAGAGACACCACTCTACGTATCCAACGATTGATAGAAAATCTCACCCGCCTCTTCTATTTAAAACCGCAAAAAATAAAATAAAAAATTCGAGCATTAAGATTATGGCTTAAATGTCAAGATTTTTTTCCTCTGGCATTTTACATTACGAGAAACCTTGGACTACTTTTATGCATATTCTCAATCTTGTACAACTGGTATATTTTTCTAGCCATCATACAGACAGAGCGAAACCTTCTTTTGTTAGTACAGATGAAATGGATAATACATCATGTAAATATTAAATATGTATATATATGAACCTTAATTTAGAAATATTCGTGTTAAAAAACTTGACATCTGTCACTTGCATGTTCCATATAACATGACTGATGTGTTTTAAACTTCTGTAACATAATTTTTACAACCGCTAAATGCTGTCCCGACATAATCACAATAGAAAAAAGTTTCCTTCTTCGTGCGATAAAAAAATAATAATAATGACGGAATGCTAAGCAACTTCCAACATTCACATTAACTTTTATAAGACAACCAACTCTCTATGTTGCTTTAATAACATACTCAATAACAATTACCTTCACGCCACACAGCTAAACTCGGAAGTAACTGTTCGGAGATGTGAGAACTTCGTGACTTTCAACCATAAATTTAGGCCACGGAAGAAAACCAGATAATGTTGGCCTGTTATGTTTTTAATAATTTGATAATTATTTCCAGGGTAATTAAATACTGTAATGCTAAATTAGTTTGCTTTCTTTTCCCATTTTTTTTATAAATATGAAAATCTCTACTTTAATTCTAGATAAATTTATGCATTTTTTGGCTTTAGTAATAATGATAAGTTTTACTTCTTTTGTTTTTATATAATGCAGTATGTTAGAATTAATTAGAATATTTAGTAAAGCATTCTCATTAGTGCAATTTTGATTACTCAGTCTTCAGTACACTTCTATAAAATCTTTTCAAGTAAAGTTCAAATAAATGTTAACTGATATTTTTTTGTGGCTCGCCAAACTTTTAGTCTTTTATCGCCATAATTTAGCTGTACGAATACGTATGCTGAATATGCAAGCTTGGCGAACAGATTGTGGTATTAAAGATGACAATCATCGGAAATGTATAGATCAGTTAGCGGGGATTTTTTTAGAATGCAACTACAATCTTTGAATAGTAATATTTGTCTAATTTTTATCTTATTTTTATAGTGTCATTAGAACTCATCTGCTGTTTCTTCAACTAATCACGATTCAGCACAATTTGATACTAGAGTGATGCTATTGAGATATTCGGGATTCCAAATTTTTATAATTATTTATTTATACATTATTCTTTTAGTATCATGCAGTTAAACATATAAAATATACCTAATATGACATACCACACACATATTTTCTACATATATTTAGCTATGTTCACTATTGCACTTTTGCATGACAGCGTTGTCTAACTGCAACAATGAATGATACATTTTTAAGACTTGAAAGTAGAAAACAATTTATAAATTAAATGTGAAATGTGCAATATTTAACTCCTTCGGTACCGGATGTTTTTATACAATTATCTTAACTTAACCATTTGGGGACGAGCGACATGCATTTTTGCCGATCCCACCGAAGCTAGTCTAGGGGAGAAAATACGGAATTCTGATTGGTTCAACAATTTAAACACTGAGAAAAAAATATAGTTCTGGCATCCAGAATCTAAATTGTGGCTCTAGAAAAAATAGTTCCATGTCATCCTTATAAATTCTAGCTATCTTAGCTTGAGAGTTCTTAGCTAGAGTCTCCTAATAGAATTCAGGGACGTTTTTCAATATTCTCGATGTAATAGTTATTTTAAAATCTATGCAAATAAATGCGAATACAAGAGGTTTGGTTTAGTAACTGTAATTCTAGTTTCTGAAACTATTTCCGGAATCAAGCGATAATTTCTCGTTATTGAAACGATAGAATATCTTTTCGTCGCCTTGAAAACAAGATACTAGAGATGTCTGGTCCTTTTGTCTATTCAGCTTAGTTATTTAATATATTCGCATAGTCCGGTGATCTATAATTCCAGTTTAGATATTCAGAAAGTGGCTAACTATTCATTCTAGGTGAAAGAGGCATATTTTTTTTCGCAGTGAAGAGCCTTTTTCTTTAGTTCATTTTTGAGTTTACGTTTATTTTAATCATCATTTTCCGTTTAAAACCTTTTGAAAGAATGATTTTGATAAATTTCCTTCTGATTTTTCGTATTTATTAATGATAAAGAAATACATTCTGGAATTTATAATTAAACAAGTTGATCATGATGTTTCTCAATTCTGTATTACTTTTAGAAAATAATAAAAACTGCCGTTTCATATTATTATTTTAACATGATATACACATAAATGCCCCTAATACGTATATCCACATTCAGAACAATTTATTTACAAACAATCACAATTCCTCTTACGGCGTCAATTACGCGATATTTGCAAACCCAATTGTTCTATATTACTACACTGTAAAACATTTGAGTAACGTTACACCATAAAATTGGTGGCAGCTTTGCTGCCTCCAGTTTTATGGTGTAACCTTGCTTACTCCAATTTTAAGGAGTAATTAAACCGATATAATAGGTGTAACATTGTAATGTTACACCAGTAATATCGGTTAAAATACTCCATAAAATTGGAGGAAGCAAGGTTACACCATAAAATTGGAGGCAGCATGCTGCCTCCAATTTTATAGCGTAAGGTTACATAAATGTTTTACAGTGTATGATAAAAAGTTAATTAAATCCAATTGATTTTTTAATCATCAGATTTTAAAGCATTCACCTTTTATATAAACATTTTAATAACAATTTTAATTTTTCTTGAGAAAGGTGTTATAGTAAAAGTAACTTTTTACTATTATTAATTACTTTATTAATAACTTTTTACTATTATTGTTTATTTTCTTTTTACTATAACACCTTTCTCAAGAAAAATTAAAATTGTTATTAAAATGTTCTATATTACTCTTTTAAAAAATTGCCGTTTCTTCTTGTTATTTTAACACGATATACCTATATAAGCTCCTAATATGTACATCCGAATTCAGAACGATTTATTTGCAAAAAACAATTGTTCTTTAAATTATTCAACCAATCAGAAATCCGTATTTTCTTCCGTATGCTAGCTTTGGTGGGATCGGCAAAGATGCGGGAGGCACATATACGTGCCGCAAAAATTCTTAAGAATAATTGTTTATCCCCACCAGTAAAATTTTACTGTAAAATATGCCTTTTTAATCTGAGCGTTTTCTCGGTTTAATAAGAGACACTTTTCTATTAAAAAAAAAACGGTGACAAAGCAGCAAAAATTTCGTAAAATGCTTCCGTCGCGAAGGGGTTAAAAAATCGCGAAAATGCTCTAAATAAAGAAAGCAAATACTCCCTCTGTCCCAAATTAGTTGCGACATTTAGGTTGAAAATTTTGTCCCAAATTAGTTGCTACATTTCAAATAGGTGGAGTCATAAATAATTTCTGATGCAGTTTAGCAGATTGACACCAGTAAAATTATACTAAAATTTTGAATTTATATTAAAAAAGAAAAAAAAGAAGTAATAGTTGGAATAAAATGTTCTTCAATGAATTCACGATTGAATAGATTGAAGACAGTTTTATATGATTACTGTAAAAAGAAACTTAATAGGGCGTGGTTTAAGAGCGTGTGAACCAGAGCCATTGTGAACCGAGATTTTTTAAACTAATTAATTACTTATTTATAGAATCGTGTAGGGAATTTTGGTACATAAATATTGTTGATTGATTGTATAGCTCTCTGAAAAATGTTCAAACAAAATCATAAAGTCATAAATATCAATAATCAGTACAAAAGCATTCAAGTCGCAACTAATTTGGGACAGAAGGAGTATTATTTTTATTTTTTACTAGCACCAAAAGAAAATTGTATGAAATTTTTAAGGATGCATATATCGACCAATGATCCCGAAAAAGTGAAAAAATACGCTTTTAACAATCAATAATTAAATATTAATTTATTTACTGTTACACATTAAGAAATAAATTAGAAATCCTAAAAAACATAAATTAAATCAAGATTAATTTTTTTAATTTTCTGTTTCCTATTTTTTTTTTTTTTTTTGACGTGACAACGTCTTGTAAATTGGTTTGCCGGGAGACACTTCAAGAAACTGCGTTACGCTCCGCTCACGATACGTGCTCACTTTTCTCTTAACTTTTTCCGGTCACTTGTGGGACCATTTTCTGAACGTGAATGTGAATTCGCTGCAAGGAAGGGGCGGTGCTTAATAGGAATTTTAGATAGTATCAAACTAAGACGAAATACGTTATGTATTAGTTATTAGTATAAAGTACAAAGAAAATAAGTGTAGTTTATTTCGTAATTCGGTGGTATATTATGGAAAACTAATGATATGTGATTAGTGAAAGCCATTTTACTTTAGTTATATTCTGCTCATTGAAAAATTCTTTAATATGCTGTTTACAAAATTCAACATTTGACATCAATAAACATGAAGTAAAATGTGTTTAACAAACACAGTGTATTGCAAGTTATTGTATGTATATTTGTATATAAATACGTATGTATGTGTAAAGGTAAAAATAAAATTTTGTTAATATGAAATTCAGTGCGAGATTCTTTGTATAAATTAATGTTTTAAATATAATTCTTTGTATAAATAAATGTTTTAAATTGTTACTATTATTTCATCATTCTTCCTACTATACGAATGAATATTCACATTAAAATTATTTTACAACTCAAAGTCGTTGTCACGTAAAACTTTCGCCCGTATACCGACTTTACAGGCAACCAATTTTTTAATAAACAAAGCAAAAAAAAATTTAACTAATCCATTTCCATGAGCTTTCTAGCAAGCATAAAAAAACAGTGAGTTTTTCACAATGAGTTCGTTGCTCACACCAAATTCATGTATCGAAATTTTCGGGACAGAATGTGAATTTCAGGTAAAAATTTAGGGTGTATATTCAAGATAATCATTAAATGTTTTAAGAAGTGTTTCTAAAAAACTATTTTTATTTTTATGTACGCATCTTATTTTAAATTTAGTGTATACGCATGTTTATAATATAGATATACTTTAAATAAAGAATGTGTTCTGTGGTCTCGCGTCTTCTAGTACTATTCGTATGAAGTTACATTCATTCCTTCGAGATAATATTTTTGCAAAATCTGTTCTATTTTAATATTTTGTGAATTAAGCAGTTAAGACAATAAACACATAAATTAGTTTTTTTTTTTACATAAAGTATTTTAACCCTTTATCTACCGAGAGTACCATTAAAATTGCTTATTGTAAAATTTTTTTAATACGTCAATTAGTTGTAATACTATTTAGAATGAGTTACAGATAAATTCCTTTATTTTGTTCCAAAAGTAATATTGCCTTTGTATTTTTTCACTTTCTTGGCGCAGAGGGAGAGTGATGGGGATTTTTCAATTCGGAAATATTTCTATATTTATATTGTAAGAAAATTATATTTGTACATTTTATAGTTCTATAAAATACTAAGAAAAGAATTTAAAATAAAAGATTTGAGGAGGGGTTATAAATGTTGCACAAAACCCTGTAAATTCAAATTTAATTAGTCCTTCTAAATCCTTCAATTCCTCTAAAATCCTTCTAAAATTTATTAAATGATTGTGTAAATCTTTTAACCCGTCAGTAGTCGCGTATCGGTCTTTTCGCCGCCCGTATAACTTATCTTCTCCTAACTTATATCACATTACAAATATAGCGGAGATCTACCATGTAGCTGACTTTGAAGCTTTCTGAAGCTTTCTTAGTGAAGTAACAGGATACCTCTGTTTTTCTTTTAGGTAGATTTTTAGAAACAAAGTTGAAATTGACAAAATAGTCTACGTAAAAGTCACTAATGCGAGTTCATTTTTACTTTTTCTAATTACTCCAGATCTCATGAAAAAAATGCATAATTTAAGAAAACTGCAAATTTATATTTTCGTTGTAATGTTATTTTCGTATATTAGGTGAAAAATATTTCTTATTTTACATATTTGGTATGCGGGGGGCCAGCGGCGAAAAGACCGAGCGCGACTAATGACGTTGTGAAAAAAGTCGCGACTACTCGCGGGTTAAGTTTGAACGGCGCAATTGTTTTGTTCGAACTATTTCGACAAATTATTAAAAAATTATGCTTTCAAATTTATCAAACACTTTTTATTTCAATCTTTTATATGCAAAAAACGCAGTGATATGAAATTATTGCGAAATTTGTTGACATGACATTATGATTATTCTCAACATGATTATATGAACATGGTTAGTTTTCTTAAGGGGCTACTTCAGTCAAATGAAAAGACCCATTCACTAATGCTAATCCTATGGAAGAAATTTATACAGATATCTCGGCTGCATTTCAATATTTTTAAATGATTTTTTTGGCTTTGGATAGCTGAGATCGATCTGTATGCATGCTGTTAGTTACTTTTTTCATTTTGTTTACAGTTATTTTTTACGAGGACGCTTTCATTTTCGGAACCGGTTTGGAAAGCGAAAACAATTCCATAAAAAATATCTGCAACCAAAATCGAAAAACTAAAAAACGACCTCCATTCAGATCAATCTGAGATATCCAATGCAAAAAGAACCATCTGAAAATATTAAAATGCAACCGAGATATCTTCATAAATTTCTCCCATAGGATTAGCATTAGCGAACGGGTCTTTTCATTTGAGTGAAATAGCCTCTTAAAGCATGTTTTTGGGTCTGTGCAAATATAACGTTATCAACTTTTTGGTAATTTTGGACACCCTCCCATCCGTTATCATTCTTTGATCCCCCCCCCCCCCTCAGTAATGATATCGTTATCAAAGTGTAAAAATGTTTTGATTTCTAGAATTTATTCCTTCTATTCCAAGTGATATACAAAACTGGTAACTTTTATTTTTCGCATACTTTTATGATGCAAATGAAAAAAGTCAATAAAATATCATTTTGCTTATGAAAAAACTTTATATCAGATAACACTTGGAAAAAAAGTTACTATTTTAAAGTATTTTATAATCGATTTTCGTTACATTATGCATTAAACAGTAATAAAGTCCTGTTGCACTTCCCCCAAATAAAGGAGGGATGGGGCAAGCAGCAAAATAAGTGGACAACATACTTTCTCTTTTTCTTTTATTTTATAATAAACAAAAACTTCATTTCAAATATACTTCACCTATGGCTTCTCGAAACATGATTATACATACATATACATATGAAACAGAATAGGAATGTCAAACGATGGATTATTCCATATTTTAGAATTAAGTAATTTTATAACAGTTCAGTAATTTTAAGAATAAATTTGTCTTTTCAAAACAATATTTAGCAGGCTAAAAAAAGAGAATTTGCTATTTTCTATCAGAAAACATGTTACAAATAAAAAAAAGTTTTGAGTGTATTAAAAATGATAACAGCATCAAAAAGCAAAACCCTCCAACTAGAGATATCTTACGATATCATATGCCAGATCCCCCCCCCCCTAAAATGATAACATTATATTTGCACTGACCCTTTGCAGTTGTTTATGATACATTTGTACTTCAAAGTAAAAAAATATATATACATTTAGGTTTTAATCTCTTAAATGAAATTTTTTAATACATAATATAGCATATTATGTTGTTAAATGATAAATTTCTACAGTTTATTTATTTACTCATAAAATATTTCACAGATTTAACAATACTAAAAAAAAAAAAAAAAAAAAAAAAGTTTAGCTCTTCTTTTGAAAATTTTTTTTTTAATGAGAACAGATGGCGCTCGCATTAGCTATTAAAAGGTAATTTTATGCTGCATGAATAATGTAATCAATAACAATCAGCTCAACGCCAAAGTAGTAAACTCCGAAATAAACTGGTCTGCGATGTTAGGACTTCGTGAGTTTTAGCCATAAACTTAAGCTTCTATAAATATTTATCAAGAAAAAAAGCCTCATAATACTTGCGAGTATATTTTTAGTAAGTTGGTAATTAATTATCTAGTAATTAAATATAAGATTACAAAATAAGTTTTGCTGATGTTTACCCTTTTTTATGTATACGGAAAATATCATAAGAACTTTGTGCAAAGTATGTTTTTGTTTTTGTTTTTTTTTCTTCGTAAATATTATTACGATATGAATTACCTTCAATTTTGTTATAGCTGTTATATAAAACAGTTGTAATTAATTTGAGCATAATTTCTCGTAAATTCAAATATTACAATTATATGATATGTAATACATTTTCGTTTCGCATTTCAGTCTTTAATCGATCAATATAGGATTCATAAAAGTTGAATACTATTGTTTTATATTAGTAAACAGAAAAGTTTATTTATATGCTCCCATTATAACTACAAAGATATCTCAAAAGACTAAAAATACTTTAAAGATTTTTTTCTTTCAAAAGTCGACTTACATTTCTTTAAAATTATCTTTCAAGTTTTATACTTATCGATTATCCCGTCTTGTTCAGCTGAGGCAGGCGATTATTTGAGAGGAAGAGGAATGACCGATAATAACTATAATTATTTGCAATCTTTTTAAATCTTGATTTTTAAATCAATCGTACATTTTTACACTTTTAATGCTTTGCAATACGGTTGAAAATTGATTATGAATTCGGTTTATCTGTCGGTCCGTCAGAGCTCTAACTGGTGTAAACATAGCTCAATTGCCATAAGGTTCAAAGATATTACTGGGTATGACTATGATATGGTATTGGAAATGAAGTATGTAGCATTTTTGGTTTATTTACATAAACACTCATAAGAATTCTGTTACATTTTGATCTTAGGGGAAAAATACATTATTTAATTTTTAAACGACACTTTAGGTAGTTTCCATAGAGAAAAATTGCAGCTAAGGGAATTCGATACCGTTTAAACTTTTTTTTTTATTATTTAAGCATTTTATGGTATATTTTTGACACATTAATAAAAGACTCAATAAAGGAAAATGATTTTATCAAGAAGTTGTTCAATTTCCCTGGCAAAATTTGAAAAAAATAAGTTTTTTGGAAAATTTAATTAAAGCAAAGGAAGATTTATTTAAAAGAAAACACATACATTTAGCTTCTTGTCTTTTCAATGAAATTTATAGTAGATAATGTTATATGATATTTTGTTAAACGATAAATTTTTATAGTTTATTTATGTACTCATAAAATATTTCTCAGATTTAACAATATTAATAATAAAAAATAGTTTGCCTCTTCCCTGTGATAAAAAGTTTTTAATGAGAACAGATGGCGCTCGCATTAGCTATTAAAAGGCAATTTTATGCTGCATTAATAATGTAATCAATAACAATCAGCTCCTCGCCAAAGTAGTAAACACCGAAATAAACTGGTCTGCGATGTGGGAACTTAGTGAGTTTTAGCCATAAATTTAGGTCTCTATAAATATTTATTAAGAAAAAAAACCCCTCATAATACTGGCGAGTATATTTTTAATAAGTTGGTAATTAATTATTTAGTAATTAAATGGAAGATTGCAAAATTCGTTTTACTGATGTTTATGCTTTATATTCATATGAAAAGTTTCATCCAAACATTGTTTCAAAGTATGTTTTTTATGCTAAAGATTATTACGATATCAATTTCCTTCAATATTGTTATAGCTGTTATACAAAGCAATTTTAATTAATCCAAGAATAATTTCTCGTAAATTCAAATGCGATTATATAACATGGAATATATTTTTGTTTTACGTTTCTATCTTTAATCGATCAATATAAATTTCATAAAAGTCGAGCTCTATTGATCTATATTTGTAAACAAAAAAAATGATTTATATGTTCTCATAGTGCGTACAAAGATATATCAAAAATACTTTGAAGATTCTTTTTTTCTTTCAAAAATTGATTTACAATTTTTTTTTAATTATCTTTGAAGTTTTGTACCAATAGATTATCCTGTCTTGTGCACCTGATAGGTAAAATATTATTTCAGGGAGAGGTGGATGACCGATAAGAACCATAATTATTTGCTATTTTTTTAATCCGTATTTTCTAACCAATCTTACATTTTTACATTTTTTACACTTTGCGACAAGGTTGAAAAGTGTTCATGAATTCGGTTTGTCTGTCGATCCGCCAGTGTTCTAACTATTGAAAACATAGCTCGATTGCCGTAAAATCTATAGATATTATTGGATATCACTATGATACGGTAATGAAAATGAAGTATGTAGCATTTTTGTTTTGTTTACGTAAACACTCATAAGAATTTCGTTACATTTTGATCTTAATAAAACAAATTGTTTAATTTTTAAGCGACTTTTAGGTATTTTCAACATAGAAAAGACTGCGGTTAAAAGAATTCGATACCTTTTAACTTTTTTAAAATTTAAGCATTTTATGGTATATTTTTGGCATATGAATAAAGTACTCAATAAAGGAAAATGATTCTATCACGAAGTTGTTCGATTTCCCTGTCAAAACTTGCAAAAAAAAAATGCTTTTTGGAAAATTTAATTAAAACAAAGGAAATTTTATTTAAAAGAAAACGTATACATTTAGGTTCTTGTCTTTTCAATGAGATTTTAAGTAGAGAATATTGCATGATATGTTGGTAAACGATAATTTTCTATAGTTTATTTATGTACTCAAAAAATATTTCTCATATATAGCAATAATAAAAGGAAAAAATAGTTTTCCTGTCTCTGTGATAAAAAGTTTTTAATTAGAACAGATGGCGCTCGCATTAGCTATTAAAAGGCAATATTATGATGCATTAATAATGTTATCGATAACAATCAGCTCCACGTCAAAGTAGTAAACTCCGAAATAAACTGGTCTGCGATGTAGGGACTTCCTTAGTTTTAGCCATAAACTTAGACCTCTATAAATATTTATCAAGATAAAAATCCTCATAATACTGGCGAGTATGTTTTTAATAAGTTGGTAATTAATTATTTGATAATTAAATATAAGATTGTAAAATTATTATATTGATATTCTCTCTTTTTATATTTATGAAAAGTTTCATAGTTCCTCTGCCAAATATTGAGTGAAGCTTTTTATTATTATAATTTGCTAAAGGCAATTTTGATGTGAATGACTTTCATTGTTACTGTAGTTTGTAGATAAAGATCTAATTACATGGAGAATTTGATGATCTTTCTCGTAAATTCAAATTCGATTATAAAATGTACAACATACTTCTACTTCGCATTTCATTTTTTAATCGATAAATATAGGAAATGTTCATAAAAGTTGAATTCTATTGATCTTTTCACATTGTGACTACAAAGATAGAGGACCAAAAATACTTTGAAGATTTTTCTTCTTTCAAAGCGCAGCTGAGATAGACGATCACTTTGGGAGAGGGGAGGGGGTATGCCCGATAAATCTACCGTAATTATTTGCTATATCTTGCCTGTATTTTATAATGAGTCTTGCATTTGTACACTTTTAACGCTTTCCAACAAAGCTGAAAAGTGTTTATGAAAATTTTTGTGATATAATTGTGCTTCAAAGAAAAAAAAAATACATTCAGACTCTTATCTTTTAAATGAAACTTTTTAATAGAGCAAGGATACGTTGTTAAATAATAAATTTCTATAGCTTATTTATTTACGCATAAAATATTTTTCAGATTTGACAACAATAAAAGAAAAAAGTAGTTTTCCTATCCCTATGATAAAAAGTTTTTAATGAGAGCAGATGGCGCTCGCATTAGCTATTAAAAGGCAATTTTATGCTGCATTAATAATGTAATCAATAACAATCAGCTCCACGTAGTGAAGTCCGGAATAAACTGATGTGCGATGTTGGGACTTCGTGAGTTTTAGCCATAAATTTAGGTCTCTATAAATATTTATCAAGAAAAAAAGCCTAATAATACTGGCGAGTCTATTTTTAATAAGTTGGTAATTAATTATTCAGTAATTAAATCGAAGATAGTAAAATTAGTTTTACTGGTGTTTATGCTTTTTATGTATATGAAAAGTTTCATCCAAACATTGTTTCAAAGTATATATTTTTATGCTAAAGATTATTACGATATCAAAAACCTACAATACTGTTATAGATGTTACATAAAACAGTTTTAATTAATTGGAACATAATTTCTCGTAAATTCAAATACGATTATGTAATATGTAATGCATTTTCATTTCGAGTTTCAGTCTTTAATCGATCAATGTAGGATTCATAAAATTTCAGTTCTATTGATCTATATTAGTAAACAGAAAAGTTTATTTATACGTTCCCATTGTAACTACAAAGATATCTCAAAAGAAGGCCAAAAATATTTTACAGATTTTTTTCTTTCAAAAATCGATTTGATTTTCTTTAAAACTAGCTTTGAAATTTTATACTTATCGATTATACCGTCTTGTTCATCTGAGACAGACGATTATTTGAGGGGAAGGGGTATTACCGATAAGTACTATAATTATTTGCAATTTTTTTAAATCCATATTTTCGAATCAATCGTACATTTTTACACTTTTAACGCTTTGCAACAAGGTTGAAAATTGTTTATGAATTCGGTTTATCTGTCGGTCCGTCAATGCTCTAACTGGTGTAAACATAGATCGATTGCCGTAAGGTTTATAGATATTACTGGGTATAACTATGATACTGTATTGAAAATGAAGTGTGTAGCATTTTTGGTTTATTTACATAGATGCGCATAAGAATGCCATTACATTTCGATCTTAGAGGGGAAAATATTATTTAATTTTTAAACTACTTTTTAGGTGTTTTTCATGGAGAAAAGATTGCGGTTAAGGGAATTCGATACCTTTTAACTTTTTTTTTAATTTAAGCATTTTATAGTATATTTTTGGCATATTAATAAAGGACTCAATACAGAAAAATTATTCTATCAAGAAATTGTTAAATTTCCCTGCTAAAATTTGAAAAAAAGAATTTTTTTGGGAAAATTTAATTAAAGCAAAGAAAGATTTACTTAAAAGGAAATGTATACATTTAAAGCAAAGAAAGATTTACTTAAAAGGAAATGTATACATTTAATTTCTTGTCTTTTCAATAACATTTTTAGTAGCGAATGTTGCATGATAGGTTGTTAAACTATTAATTTCTATGGTTTATTTATGTACTCATAAAATATTTCTCAAATTTAACAATATTAATAATAAAAAATAGCTTGCCTCTTCAAGTGATATAAAGTTTTTAATGAGAACAGATGGCGCTCGCATTCGCTATTAAAAGGCAATTTTATGCTGCATTAATAATGTTATGACTAACAATCTGCTCCACACCAAAATAGTAAACTCCGAAATAAACGGGTCTGCGGTGTTAGGACTTCGTGAGTTTCAGCCATAAATTTAGAACCCTATATATATTTATCAAGAAAAAAAAAGCTTCATAATATTGGAGAATATATTTTTAATACTTTGGTAATTAATTATTTAGTAACTAAATAGGAGATTGCAAAATTAGTTTTATTGATGTTTTTTGCGTTTTATGTAGAGGAAAAGTTTCATCCAAACATTGTTCAAAGTATGTTATTTTTATGCTAAAGATCACTACGATATCAGTTACCTTGAATATTATTATAGCTGTTCCATAAAGCAGTTCTAATTGATCGGAGCATAATTTCTCATAAATTCCAATGCAATTATATAATATGGAATACATTTTTTTTTTTTTTTTTTTTTTTTGGGGGGGGGGGGGGTTAGTCTTTAATCGATCAATATATGTTTCATAAAAGTTGAGTTCTATTGATCTATATTAGTAAACAGAAAAAAAACTTATTTATATGTTCTCATTGTGACTACAAAGATATCTCAAAAATACTTTGAAGATTTTTTTTTCTTTCAAAAATCGATTTACAATTCTTTTTTAAAATGTCTTTGAAGTTTTATACTAATCGATTATCCCGTCTTGTGCACCTGAGGTAAAAGATTATTTCAGGGAGAGGGGGATGACCGATAAGAACCATAATTATTTGCTATTTTTTTTTAAATCCGTATTTTTTTTTAACCAATCTTACATTTCTTCACTGTTTACACTTTTTACACTTTGCAAAAAAGTTGAAAAGTGTTTCGGCTTGTCTGTCGGTCCGTCAGTGCTCTTACTGGTGTAAACATAGCTGGATGGTCGAAAGGTTCATAGATATTACTAGGTATGACCATGATACGATATTGAAAATGAAGTATGTAGTATTTTTGGTTTATTTACATAAACATTCATAAGAATTCCGTTACATTTCAACCTTAGGAAAAAAAAAATTATTTGATTTTTAAGCAACGCTTTAGGTATTTTCCATAGAGATAAGATTGCAGTTAAGGGAATTCGATACCCTTTAAACTTTTTTTTTAATTTAAGTATTTTATGGTATATTTTTGGCACATTAATAAAGGACTCAATAACGAAAATGATTTTATCAAGAAGTTGTTCGATTTCCCTGGCAAAATTTGATAAAAATTAAGTTTTTTGGAAAATTTAATTAAAGCAAATGATGTTTTATTTAAAAGAAAACGCATTCATTTAGGTTCTTGTCTTTTCAATGAATTTTTTAGTAGAGAATGTTGCATGATATGTTATTAAACGATAAATTTCTATAGCTTATTTATGTACTCATAAAGTATTTCTCAGATTTAACAATAATAATAATACAAAAATAGTTTGCCTCTTGCTGTGATAAAATTTTTTTAATGAGAACAGATGGCGCTCGCATTAGCTATTAAAAGGCAATTTTATGCTGTATTAGTAATGTAATCAATAACAATCAACTCTCCGCAAAGTAGTAAATCCCGAAATAAACTGGTCTGCGATGTGGAGACTTCGTGAGTTTGAGCCATAAATTTAGGTTTCTATAAATATTTATCAAGAAAAAAAGCCTCATAATACTAGCGAGTACATTTTTAATAAATTGTTAATTAATTATTTAGTAATTAAATATAAGGTAATAAAATTAGTTTTACTGATGTTTTCCCTTTTTATGTATATGAAAAGTTTCATCCGAACATTCTGCAAAGTATATTTTTTTTAATTTTTTGCTAAGGGCTATTATGATATGAATTACCTTCAATATTGTTATAGCTGTTATATAAAGAATTTCTAATTGGCTGGAGCACGCTTTTTCGTAAATTCAAATACGATTATATAATATGGAATACATTTTTTTTTTTTAAGTTTCAGTCTTTAATCCATCAATATAGGATTCATAAAAGTTGAGTTCTATTAAAATATATTAGTAAACAGAAAAACGTAATTACATGTTCCCATTGTGACTACAAAGTTATTTCAAAAGAAGATAAAAAATGCTGTGAATTTTTTTTCTTTTAAAAATCGATTTATATTTCTTTAAAGTTAAATTTGAAGTTTTATACTTATCGATTGTCCCGTCTTGCTGAGCTAAGATAGACGATTATTTAGGAAAGGGGGGGATTACCGATAAGTATCATAGTTATTTACTGCTTTTTTTTTCATCACTCTTACATTTTACGATTTTTACGATTAATGAATTTTCGAATTAAATTTTTGGAATTTCGAAATTTCTGAAATTAAAATGCCAAAAATCGTTAAAATATGGCACTGTAAGCCGAAAAGCTCGATCTCTGCAAGCAATCTATAACAAAAAGAAAATGTCAACTCAAGCATTCTTTGTCATCAGAACACAATCTTTTCAAAATATTCACCGATCCAAACTTTTGTATAACATTTTTACAGCTTACCCAATAAACAAACCGTTTACCGCATAATTTCATCGATCTTTATTTTTGAGAAATTTAATTTTGAAATCGGAGTCTTATTTACTGGACTTATATGCAGAACCTGTTGCAAATTTTATTGCAATATCTTAAAAACTTTTTATGAAATGATACTTCTCGCGAACTTATAGAGTGAAAAGTGCAGTTTTCTGAAAACGCAAATTAAGATTTTGATATAGTACAAAAAGTTTTGTATAAAGTTAACTTTTAAATGTACACTATCTGTAGGTGTTTATACATTTTTTATGTACTATACATTAATACATTAGTGTATTAAAATATATTGTTTACTTGTCTGCGGCTCTTTAAACATTCACTTTCGATTTCAGAAAGTTCATTTCCAGTTGGGCTTTAGCTTTACTTCGAATTATCGCTAAACTAAAAATAAGGCATTTTTGGAATTTTTAAAATTTGATTTTTAATTTAAAATATTATTTTTAAAAAATCGAAAACTTTCACAAAAACAGCGATTTGTGGATAGGCACATACCTTAAGTAAAGTTATTAATTTACAAAAATGTTTTATTTAGGGCTTCTACTTGCCATACCAAGTCATTTAAAAATTCATTGACATTAGCAATAGATTACTTTATCCTTTCACTGACTTATAATATCATTTAAAGGGGGCGGGAGACATTTCAAAGTAGTAATTTTTATTCATTGAACTAAAATTTTGAAATTTTTGTGATGATTAACCATTTTATTTTTAAACAAAATCACATGATTAAACTTTTTATATTTTTTTATTTAAAATTTATTAAACATCTTGGGTAATTTTAAATCGTTGTAATTCGAAATATTATTTGTCGAATTTAATTTTTTTTTTCATTAAAATAAACAAAAGTACACAAGCTTTAACTTTGATTCAGCATTTTAAAATATATAAATTTAAATAAAAATTAAAAATATTCAAAGTAAATTTTTTTTTAAGTAAATATATTTTTTTTATTTGCTAAATAATGATTAAAGTAAAATAATTGGAAAAGATATGTTCCAAGTAACAACTGTTCATCTTTAACGATTCTTGAGTTATAAAAACTTAAATAAAGAGAAACTATGAAAAAAGCCATTCATGAAAAAAAAAACGCACAGTCACAAGAATTCGTTTCTGTAACAAACCATTGCTTAAAAGCTGCATTTATTTAAAAATAAAAAAATAAAAATAAATAAAAATAAACGAAAAAATAAAATTTCCTGTTCCAACTTAGAAGAAACATGATTTAAACGTAATTTATAAGCAGAAACAAGAAAGAAATATTCATGTGTCAAGTATAGATTATGTAGCATTTTCCAACGCTTTCAAAATAAGGTAACAGAACTGCCCGTTTAAAAAATTAAAATATTACGTTTCATTTCTACATATGGAAATGTATAACACATTTCAAAACCGAATTTCAGCTGTTCTCATCTACAATCAGAAAATTATATGACATTTTTTTTAGCAGCACTGTATACGATATAGAGATTTCTATCTATTAACAACATGAATTTCAAAATTTAGTTTATTTAAGACATACACATATTTAAGTTGAAAATTCCCCTTCAGAAATTTCATCTGATAAGGAGAATGGTATCGGAATACTTTTGTGCAGTCCTTTTTACGAGGTATAAAATTATATATAAAGAGTAATATGCAAAAAAAATAATTAAATTTAAAGCGTCAAACAGAATTTTAAAACGTACTCTCCAACAATTATTATGCAAAGACAGTGCTGTAGCCGATTTCTTTGTGTGTCTCTGTAAATTAATAAAAAATGCTAAGTATTCTCTGTTTTAGCGTGATCGTTGTAAAATTCAGTGATTTATATCAATTTCAATACATTTGAAATAACGTAATGTCATTATAATACTCGCCAAACAATTTTTCCTCATATATCGTAATGTAATCGAATTCTTTTAAATGTCTCTGCAAATGAACCATTAATCTTACATACACTGTAAAAAAAATTCTGTAAAGTTACTAGCATTTTTCTAGGAAACTGGGATTCCAAGAATTTTTCATGTTACGGTAACATGAAAATTTCATGTAACCGATTCTGAATCTTGAATTTTTGTTGTTACCGTTACAGGAAAAGTTCAAGGAATCCCAGTTTCCTAGAAAAATGTTAGTAACTTTACAGAATTTTGTTTACAGTGTACTTCATATGCAATACCAAGTATGCTTTGGTGACCCGAAATAATCTTTATCAGTTAAAAGAAATTCTGGGTCTATTTACGGAAATTAGAACGTGGACAGATGGCCAGACAAACCGAATGCATAAGCACTTTTCAACTTTGTTAGAAAGTGCTAAAAAGCAAGAAAAAAAATATGTATACATTTATATATTAAGATTTGAATATTTTTGTGTTCCGCACCCCTTAAAATTTCATTTACATTAGAAATAATTTATAGAACCTCAAAGACGACTACAAATAACTTTCTAAATAGGTTCTGCAAAGTTAATTTCTTGATGTCATTTTTAAAATCTCTAAGCAATAAATGAAATATTTTTAACTAATGTCTCTGTTATGAAATCTATTCCTTCTAAAGTATGTCTTCGGATCATTTCTGTGAGCGCTTCATAATTATGATAGTTTCAAACTGAACGTTTCATTTATTTTCGATTAAAACTAAATCTGTTATCCCGTGAGACTAATTAAAGATAATACGCAATATAAATTTTGATATCCAACGTTATGTTTCGCGAATGACAGTTTTATAACAATTTTATTTAAACAAAATGTGTTTGATAATATTTTAGTGTGATCTATTTATTATTCCTAATTATCTAATATTATATAAATATTATATAGAAATCTATTGTGATATTAGTTACCTGAATAGTTAAATGCCCCAAAAATTCAAAAGTATTAAAGTCATGAAAAGTTTTTACTTTTGATTTTCCGCAAATTTTTTCGTTGTATGAAGTTGAGTAAAAAATTCTTGGAAATTTTTAACCTAACTGTTACTAGAATTTGTATCATATGTAGGAGTACCAGTGGCATATCTATAAGGATTTCAGGAATTTCGGTCCAGTCGTAGCTTCATCCGATTATGATCTCTTTTGATCAATGCAACACGTTTTCCAAAGGCCGTCGATTTTAATCCTTTATTAAAATTGAAGAATCATGTCAAGAGTTTTTCAATTCCAAGGAGCCGCCATGGTACTTCCAACAAATCCGAAATCTTGCAGAATATTGGCATAAAGTCGTGGACTATGTTAATCTCTACTTTGAAGAATAGTCCTTATTGCTTTTGTTGTTAATTTGCGCATAACAACGAAACTTTTACAAATTTATCAGAACTTTTTGCTCCAAAAAGTAGATCTTTAGTCTCTTTTTGGCTGTTTTGAGAAAATATCTGTCTGTGACAAAAAAAATAAAAAAAATAAAATAAAATAAAATAAAATAAAAATGGGGGTTTTAGCTCAAGAATTAATGCACGGAATGTAATAAAACTTTAGACTCAGTTAGACGTTGACATAAGTTGTTGTTGATTCGATTTGCGAAATTTCTTTCCAAAACACCTTCGTCGTTCCAAGCCCAAGCTCACACTCTGATTGGTTGTTGCTCTCGGCACTGTTTTCACGTAACTTGGCGATAACCATACTTGGCGAAAAATACTTCGCTCGTAAGTGAACGAGTAAACCTAAAACCTAACCTACTCATTCTTACTCTTCCTTCATTCTTATCCTCGTGGTCTTGTGTTCTTGTATGTAAAAACATTTAAAGAGTACAACTTTCAGTAAGACACGTTCCATCCAATCCAATGCTGCAAGAGCAAAGTTACTTTGTACTCAGTTTGGAAGGAAATCAAACTCGACGGACGGAAGCATCTATCGCTACGCCAAGTATGATTATCGCCAAGTTACATGAAAACAGTGCCGAGAGCAACAACCAATCAGAGTGCGAGCTTGGGCTTGGAATGACGAAGGTGCTTGGGAAAAAAAATTACGCATTCGATTTTGATGTTTGATGAATTTTTACTGTTGCCATTACATAAAAAGTTCTAGGAGTTCCAGTTTCCTAGAAAACTTTTAGCAACTTTACAGATTTTCTTTTACAGTACAACCTTATGATACATACAATATTGTCTAAAAGCCATAATTTGAAAGCTGCTGCAATATATTTGTATTTGTACATTATATTATTTATTTGTAACTGATAGGTTCCATTTTTATTTCTTTTTTAGGTTTCAATGTCTGACAGTAGTTTAATTTGACACAGTGTGGGCACTGGGGAAGCATGGCCCACGACCTGCTATACCAGGACGATTCCCTTCAAGCAACCTTCTTCGGAAATCTTACTGCAGTACCTAATCCACCGTCAAGACTTGTGAATATTTTTATCAGTTCTACCAAAACAGGTGAGAGCAAAATGGTTCCATATTTTACATTGCATAATTATTATTACACTTTACTGCCAATGATGGCATGTTACGTGCTATTATAGATGTTTTATTAAATACACTCGACTCGTCGGGACCACGAGAAATGTTCGAATTATCCAGAGTTCGAATTATTAAATATATGAGAAGAAAATATATGTTTAAAGAGGTATCATCACAAATGAATTAATGTTTTAGTGTTTTTTTAATTATTCATTTCGGCTGTTATCATAAGAGTACGACTTCATTAAATTGAAAAATATAAATACATAAACTGAGTAAGGTATTAGGAACAGGCACAATGAAAGAAAGGATAGAGGTGTCATCAATGGACAGACGAGGCACTAAGAAAGCGGATATCAAATGGATGGGATTATATGCGTAATAGTTCAGAAAAATTCTGATAAAAATAAAAGAAAGAAAATCATTTCAAAGATCTGAAGTCCGTAAGAAAGTAAGGCAAAATGAAATATTGGAACTCGCGTTAGTTCGAATTAAACGAAGCTAAGGCAAAAGGAGTTCTAATTAGTGAAATATTTTAACTTTAATTTGCCATTCAAAAATTTCGGTAATTCGTGTTTAGTTCGAATTAAGCGAAGATTCGATTTATCCGATTTCGAATTAACGCGAGTCGACCGTTTCTAGGCATTATCTTGAAACTTCAGACGTGTAAACAGCATAGTAAATGTTCATGCATTTCCGTGAGGATTTTTTTCTCGAAATTCCATCGGAGACAGTCAACAAAATCAAGGAAAATGGATACCTTTTGGATTACCCTGCTTAAACTGATGTCGCAGAAGCCTTGAAAAATTAGCAAATGATTAGGAGATTTCTTGTAATAGTTGCTCAGTTTTATGACGACAGCATGTATATTCGTGAAGAAATTAAGTTTTTTATAAAAACAAAGCTAAATTTCACCATGTGTATTGCTTATAATTTTCAGAGTTCTTAATATATAAAAGAATGATCTTTTCAGGATCCATGAGAAACGCCCTGCTATCAAAATTAAAAAACAATAAATATTGGATGAAATATGAACAGGTTCACTAAATGTTTCACAGCGCATGCGCGAATACAATAAAAAAAGTAATAGGCATAAAGTATCAGCTAAATGTATACAGCAGCATTTGTCAAAGTCTCAAAAACTTAGTTTGAACATTCTGTAAGTGATCATTCACAGAATAAACTGAAAAATCCTTGTTCCCAAAATAAAGCAAAATGATAAACGGGTACATCCAAATATCTGTTGATTAGTGCCAATATAGCGTATGTAATACTGTACATACTATTATATTTAGATAAAGCCTTTTATATTTTAGCTGCTTTTAGAGAATAACTGATTTTGAGCTTATTTTATCGACGAACATTTTCAGAATTTTCAAGCTCTGTTTTTGAGACTTTCACGAAAGTTTCTCGATATACATTTAGATAACACATTACGCATATTATATTTTGAATGCATTTGCGCACGCACAATGACACATTATAAGCTGCTCATTTTTCATCCAATATTTATTACTTTTTAATTCTGAACGCAGGGTGTTGTTCAAAATGGTGCTTGTCATAGTTTCTGGAAAGAATATACTTAGATATTGAGAACTCTGGAAATTATGAGCAAAACACTCGGTTGAATTTTACTATTTTTAAAGGATTTTTTTTCACAGGATAGCTAAAGACGATCTACAGCCAGGCTAGTTTTTACTATCGATCGTTCGCTAGTCTTTCGATCGTTCGGAAACGGTTCGAACTGCATTGAAATTAAGCTAATATAAAGAAAGTCTAACAAAAACTGAAAAATTAAAAACTAAACCTGCTATAGATCACTCTTAGCTATCCTATGCAAAAAAAATCATTTAAAATTATTAAAATTTGAGCAAGAACTTTGAAAATAATGCCCCCATAAGATTAAGAGCCCTTTTCAGTTAGATGAATAAAGTGAAATGATAACACAGGCCTACAAAAAAAAAAAAATTGTTTTGGTGCCTGAGATTTTACAACTGATTTTGGATATTTTTGGGACGCTGATTCCAAATATGCAATCAGTTTTTCTCTGTCAGCTCTACTTTTTTAGATATGCAAAGCGAACTAAAGATTTTTTAGAACTAAAGTGACCTTGAACACTTATACTGACCTTATGATACATAGTCCTGTAACGACGCTCAAGGCGATTTGAAAGACGTTAAAATACCACAAGATCTTTAAAAAAAAATGTTTAAGCAAAACTGGGGATCTGCGCATGCTTATGATTTCGCGCCGCTCATCCATAAAGCCAAATGTAAAAGCCTCCAAGAGATAAGGTTAGTTTCAGAGTTCGCTCCATGGAAACAGAACTGGCTTTCTTTGACTTTCTAAAGTTTTTGAACTTCTATGATATTTGTGTTTAAGGTAGTTTGTATCAATTTAACGTAAAACTCGTAGTGTTGTAGATTGTTGTGTTTGCGTTGTAGAATGGAATTTTAATGAGTTCAAGTAAAAAAAGTTGTATAAATCATCCAGATAAGTTTTGCTACATATGCGGAGAATAAAAGTTGAAAGAGCACAGAAAATATGTTACTGACTTTGTAAAGAGAGCTTATCTTGGATACTTTAGGGTTAGACTTGGTGATCAGGATAAAATCTGCGACCGCAACAGGTCTGTAAAACTTGTACAGAACATTTATGACAGTGAGCTGGCGGAAAAGAATAAGTCTCAAATTCGGCTTACCAACGTTTTGGAGAGAACTCCAAAACCATTTCTATGACTATTATTTCTACCTAGCACTTTAATACTATTTGAATTAATCGAAACAATTGTAATAAGAAAACTTATCCTGATTTAGTGTCTTCAAGACCCCCCCACTTCCTCACTCAGAGGAACTACCGATCCCAACGTTTCATCAGCTACCAGAGCTTAGTGAGGATGAATATTGTCCTTCTGATCATCTTTTAG
This sequence comes from Maratus speculifer, assembly GCA_964019185.1. NCBI lineage: Eukaryota > Metazoa > Arthropoda > Arachnida > Araneae > Salticidae > Maratus > Maratus speculifer. The sequence goes on from OZ025294.1 coordinate 385,046,139, forward strand.
ATAGCTGTGAAGGTAACAGTGATTACGAGGAGGCGTCATCAATGCCTAAATTTTTCAACCAGGTTGATTTAAATGATTTCAAAAGATATTTCAATGTTTTAAAAGAAGCTTCTGAATTACTGGTTGGTTTCAAGATTAAAAGACAAAAATTTATTAGAACAAAAAGCCAAACTTACATTTTATCAATCAAGACAAAATTGTCTACTACCCTTCTTCTCTTAAAAAAACAATCTTGTATTTTGTCATGAATTTAGAGGACTGTTAGAAAAATTGGTTCTTCCTAAATATTTTCCAGATGATTGTCCTTGGACAGCAAAGAAGTTACACAAAATACTATTGTTTTTATATTTTTGGGATAGCAGGGATAAAACACACCACTAGATTAGAAAAGAGAAGCCTGAGAAAGAAAATATGGATGTTGAAGAAAGGAATGTCATTAATAACACTTTAGTTGGGCGAAATAAAATCATACTTTCTGCACTGCATATCAAGCTCTGTCCTATGAAGCAGTTTGTGTAAATTCTTCATAAGAACGGGTCATGATTTGCATATATAAGTTAAAAACACCCGAATTGAGTTATGAAGATATTAAAGCAGGAATATTTAACGGACAACAAATAACACAACTGATTAAGGATCCTGTTTTCGTAAATTCAACGAATGAGGCAGAATAAAAAGCCTGGACTTCTTTTGTGGCAGTTCACAAAAACATTCCGGGCAAATGCAAAGGAGAAATCTATGTAGAACTGGTAAATGAAGAGTATAATATTTTTAAATCTCTTGGGTGTACTAGAAGCATTAAAGTGCACTATTTACATTGCCACTTTTTCTTGAAAATAAAGAAGGCACAAGTGATAAACAACCCGAAAGATTTCATCACAATCTTAAGACTATGGAGGACCGCTACCAAAAAAGATGAGATATGCAAACGGTTTTAGATTACAGTTTGATTTTAAAAAGACACTGTTCTAAAATATATTCCAGAATGTCACGGAAAAGAAGCTTCCGAAGCATTAAATGAGTATCGGTTTCATCGGTGACGTTTTTCTCTATTTTTGTGAGTAAAAATATTTGTATAATATAATTTAAAAAAATATTGTTTAAATATGTGTATGGCATAATAATAAAAACTAACATTTGTGTATTATAAAAAATAAAAATCCTGTATTTATTTTATTTTTACATGCATTTTTTAATACATGGATTTACCTTAAAATAATGAAACATATATTTCACAAAAAGTTGTTTATCTTAAAAAACAGCTGATAGAGAAAAACTAATGCCATATTTGAATTCAGGACATCAAATTCATATAAAATCAGCTAAAAATACCCCGGCACCAAAACAGCTGTTGACCAGTGTAATGTTAAGTCTATATTGGGCGTTATTTTCAAATATCTCGCACGAATTTTGATATTTTTGAAGGAGTTGTTTTGCATAGCATAGCTGAAGACAAGTTGCAACCAGAGTAGTTTTTACTTTTTCAATGTTGGTTTCAGATTTTTTTTTAATTACTTCCACTTTCGGAACAGGTTTTGAAATTAAAACTCTTGTAATATTAAAAATCTATGTAACCAAAATCGAAAAATAAAAACCAGTCTGGTTGTAGATCGTCCTCAACTATTATATGCAAAAAAAATCACTCAAACAAATAAAAAATTTAGCGAAGTCTTTGAAAAAAACGCTTCCATAGACTTATCATTAGCATTCGAGTTTTTCTGTCGCATGACTAGATTGGAATCTTAATACAGGTATCTTGTCACAGTCATTTACTTATATTATAATTCGTTTGCATTGTCACTTGCATTTTTGTTACAACATAACTCTAAAATATTACCATCACTCTATAACAATTATCGAAATACTAAAACTTCTTTGAAAAGTTACTTAATTAACAATTCGGCCGTCTTTAAATTTCGTCGGTAGAAGCTGAGTTAAACGTTATATTCTCTCTCCGCGATTGGGGTTCAATGCGTACAATAAACATAAAAAAACCTCATAACATCAAATAAAAATAATAAACAACTAACGTATCATCTTCCATAGTTCTAATCTATTATTCATAAATTACAACAACGATTTCTTTTCGTAATAAATGTGTTATTATATAAAATTATACTGTGTTTTTTCAACCCTGTCACTTAAAAACATCTCATGGAAGAGCTTATAATATTTTTAAAAAATTGTCTCTTATTTTAACATTTCTATCAAATAAAAATAATAAACAACTAACGTATCATCTTCCATAGTTCTAATCTATTATTCATAAATTACAACAACGATTTCTTTTCGTAATAAATGTGTTATTATATAAAATTATACTGTGTTTTTTCAACTCTGTCACTTAAAAACATCTCATGGAAGAGCTTATGATATTTTTAAAAAATTGTCTCTTATTTTAACATTTCTTATTTAATGATTATTATCGATGATTATATAATTACAACTCTAAAGATGAATTTCTCACAATTAAGTGGAATACCTTATATTTACTGGTAGGGAAAAATAACATGGAAAAACATTGGATAAAATACCATCCTTAAATATTCTACTTGTTTATATATTCAGATGAAAATGGGAATGGAGAAAAAGACATATTTACTCAAGATGCAAATTCATTTCCTAAAGCTTTTATAAAGGAAAGTAATCTGCAGAAAGTAAATAAAATGCAACTTTTTTGAACTGAATAAAAATTTGCATAGGCAGATCCAATTTACTTTTTAGTGAGAGTATAAACACCTGGCTCGTAACTATAATATATTTGGTAATGTTGCATAAAATATTACATTTATTATTTTTTTATTTTTTGAAAACATTGTACTTTAAATAATAAATGTATATTTTTTCTTTAATCCTTTCGATGCTGGTGTACTATTTATAGTACATGTCTTTCTATCGAGTATTATTTTGTCTCAACAATTATTTTTTTATTTTCTAGATATAGAATACATGGTATATGCCTTTCTTGTTATTATTTCATTTATTTTTTTACATTTATTAATAACAATAATAATTAAAATTTTGCTTAATTATTTTTGCAATTTTTTTATGATTCCTTTATCTCACATATATATTTCACTCTTTAAATTTAAAATATAGATTGCTTTTGGGAACGAACCATATGTGACAAAACTGAAACAGCATTAGACAGTAGGGTGGGCCGAAAAAAACTTTTTTTCGATTTTCGATAATGGCGGGTGCGGAAAAGTGGCCACTGGTGGCACTCAGTTCACACAAAAAATTTGAGATTTTTTGGACAATGCCGCAAATGGCTTGAAGTTTTGCCAAAATGCTGATTTTTGAACTCTTTTAGTAAAAACTTTAAAAATATTAAATTAAGTTTATTTTGGCTGTATTTACTTGGAAAGGCATATTTAACGTATCTAATGTTTAAATAAGTTCTGATAATGCATTATTTAATTGCTATGTGTATTTTAAATTAGCCGATTTTTATAGGCGAGTAAAACTCGGCGTGCAGCTACATCCACGCGAGGAGTTCTCGGTTGTTTCGCGTTGGTATGGAACGCAAAACAAGTTAAAATCAAGTATATTTTTAAAGAACATAGCACTAAACAAATGCATAATTAGAGGTTTTTTAAACATCTGGCACATTAAATACATCTTTTCAACTAAATACAACCAAAAAAAAAAAAAAACTTAATTTAATATTTAAAATTTTTTTTGGTAAAAAAATTCAAAAATCAGCATTTGGCAAAACTTTAAGCCATTTGCGGCAGGGTAAATTGTCCAAAAAATCTCAAATTTTTTGTGTGAACTAAGTGCAGTCAGTGGCCACTTTTCCCCACCCGCCATTATCGAAAATCGAAAAAAAGTTTTTTTCGGCCCACCCTATTAGACAGTTGTAATACTTGTTAAATCCTGTTGCAATGTCCGAATGTGTTCAAAAACTCTTCCTTAGCCTATTATCATATAAAAATATGAATTCAACAGTACACAAAATAAGTATATTCATTGCACTTCAGATAACGAGATAAAAATCAGTAAGTATATTTGGATTTCTACGATTAATACTATCAAAGTAAAAATAATTTTGTTCTCAAAATAGAAAAAATTCGAACCCGGAAGGGTTATGTACAACTCTACAAATGGTTTCTTTCAATTAAATGGAATAAATAACTTATCTTTACGGATATTCAAAAGTAATTTGGAAAAAGCTCGAATAAAATATCACCCGTAAATATCCTACTGTATATATATACAAATGAAAATGGGAATGTATAAAAGAGATATTTACTCCAGATGCAAATTCATTTCCTAAAGCTTTTATAAAGTAAAGTAATTTCCAAAAAGTAAATGAATTCCGCCTTTTATTGAACTGAATAAAAATGGGCATACGCAGAACCAATTTATTGTTTAATGAGAGTATAAACATCTGGTTCGTAACCATGGTATATTTGAGGGAGTTTCATAAAATATTTCATCTATTTATTTATTTATTTATTTATTTATTTATTTATTTATTTATTTTTTGCAAGTATTGTTTTCTAAATAATTGAATGCATTTTTTTAATTACTCAAAAGTCCTAGTAAAAATTTTACATTACTTGATAGAAGTGTTGCAAAAATTAAAAAGAAAAAACATTGACATGTTTTGGTTCCGTTTGAGTTTGAGTGAACAATGCTTTGAAGTCTATAGCTACAATGGCTGTTACCTCGAATGATCCAGAATGCACAGAAACAATTACAGAACACTTTATTATTACAGAAAATACAGTACATACATTTTAATACACATCACAGGGACAACACAGACACCCATGCCGCTAGCTGGACTCGAACCAGGGTCCCGCGGTGCGGGAGGAGCTGCTGCTACCAACCATGCCACTGGGTCGGCGATGGTTCCGTCTAAGATCCGTAATCATAATAAAAATAAAAATAAAATTCAAATCGTTTCACGGCCAATACAAATAACTCGCGACAATGAGATGTAAAGCCGATCCAGTGGCGTGGTCGGTAACGTGTGCTCCTCCCACACCGCTGGACCCTGGTTCGAGTCCAGCTAGCGGCATGGGTGTGCGGGTGTTGTCCCTGTGATGTATATTAAATGTATGTACTGGATTTCTTGTAATAATAAAGTGTTCTGTATTTGTTTCTGTGGTTTATGGATCATTCGAGGTAACAGCCATTGTAGCTATAGACCTCAAAGCATTGTTCACTCAAACTCAAAATGAGATGTAAACAAAAAAAAAAAAAAAAAAAAAAAAGAAAAAGAAAAAAAGAAAGAAATATATATATATATATGTATGTATATATATATTGTTAAAATGTTTATATAAAAAGTGAAGTTCTTAAAATCTTGTGTTTAAAAAAAAACCTAATGGATTTAATAAACTTTTTATTATACTCAAAAGTCATTTTATGAAATTAAGGTCTCAATTCTCTTTTCCATTGAAATACAGTATATTCCAAAACTGAATAAAAATCGCTTTAAATTTTTACACGCTCGAGTTACGTAGTCTGAGCAAACTTAAAAAGTGTTCAGAATAAGATAGGATTACAGAATATGTTGAAGAAATATACCTGCCATTAAAATACTTACAAGGGGATCACCAAACATGGTGCTCACAGATTTTGATGAATTCAAAGTATATTGTAGGGGTCATACCATTAATTATTCGGCTGAAAGGATTCTTTCAAATGGGCCTTAGTTTTTGAGAAATTGGGGGTCAAAGTTCAGCGTATATTTTAAGTACTTATTAGTAAAGCTGCCTGTCAGCAGCTTCGTGGCTCCGCGGCAAAGCACGAGATTCCAGACCCGGAGGTGGCGGGTTCAACTCCCAGTTGGAGCTTTTTTTTTTCATCTTCTTTATATGTTTCGTATATGTTAATTTTTTTAAGCAGAATTGGAAATTCTACAGCTTTCAACTTATTAATATTTGCTTATGGGGATAGTTTACTTTTTTTCTTTTTTTTTTCTTATTAAAAAAAATATGATTCAAATGATAAACTAATTACACTTCAAAATTCATGAAATAAATAAAAATAAATAAAAAATGCATATATAATTAAAATTTTCAAAAGTATAAAAATTTTGAATGTTTTAAAATCCCTTCTACTTTAAATATTAATAATTTTGCTCAATTACATTTATATATATTGCTAAGTTAAAAAAAAAAAAAAAAAAAAAAAAAAAAAAAAAAAAAAAACAAGTTGGCGGTTTTTTTTTTCTTTTTTTATATATTTTTTACATGCTACATATTTTAAGCACAATTGGGAATTCTACAGCTTTGACTTTTTTGATATTTTCTTAATAAAGTAAATTTATATTTTCGAATGTATTTCATGAAAATTTCTTTTTATCTGCAATTTTTAAACTAATATTTTTATTGACAAAACTGCATAACGAATTTATGTCTTTAACCTTTTTTTATTAATTATTATGTAATTTCTTTTCTAAGCACAATTCTGAAATAATAATTTTTCTTTTTTCTATCCCTTTTTTTGTGGAATATTTTAAATGAAAATTTATCCTTTTTTCTATAAATTATACAAAATAATTTTCAGGTGCAATTTCTCAAACATTTATAGGATTAGTTAATTCAAATAATGCATACCTTCGAAAGTGTAATAAAATATTAATGCAGTAGTGCTAAAATATTATCCAAATTTTTACTGATCTTTAAATACATTTATCTCTAACGTTTAATAAAAAAATCAACTAGATTGGAAAGTCGTCTGCTAATGAAATTAGAATTTACGATACATAAACTGATATATATTTATTTTATTCGTCTGCTTTTATTTTCTCGGTAAAATGAAGCAAAAATAGAAATTGTTTTTGCAGTTGTCATTTTGTTTCTTTTGCAGACAAATAAAATATTTGAAATATTGGTATGTATATGTATAGCTGAAATTATGGTATGAAAATTGAGTATGCAATTGGTAGACTTGTATCGAATGCTAAAAATGGGTTGAATGCTAAAAATACTGTAATAGAAGGAAGCAGCACTAGTACAGAAAACTTTCGTTTGGAAAAGGAACAAAAAGGCGAAATTACGAATGCATTAAAATATTGCGAGATGTTGTTACGAAATGAAAATCTGCTTACAAATTCCCAACCGGATGATATTTTCTTTTCTTCTATTGCTATATCTGAAGAATTTCATAATTCAATATTAGAAATATGAGAAAATCGACAATTTATTGAGGCAGATGAACGGATATTGAATGAAGAATGTAAATTTAATGAATTTACAAAGGTATGATTTTTTTTTTTTTTACTTAATTGAGCAAAATTATTAATATTTAAAGTAGAAGGGATTTTAAAACATTCAAAATTTTTATACTTTTGAAAATTTTAATTATATATGCATTTTTTATTTATTTTTATTTATTTCATGAATTTTGAAGTGTAATTAGTTTATCATTTGAACCATATTTTTTTAAATAAGAAAAAAAAATGAAAAAAGTAAACTATTCCCATAAGAAAATATTAATAAGTTGAAAGCTGTAGAATTTCCAATTCTGCTTAAAAAAATTAACATATACGAAACATATAAAGAAGATGAAAAAAAAAAGCTCCAACTTGGAGTTGAACCCGCCACCTCCGGGTCTGGAATCTCGTGCTTTACCGCGGAGCCACGAAGTTGTTGACAGACAGCTTTACTGATAAGTACTTAAAATATACGCTGAACTTTGACCCCCAATTTCTCAAAAACTAAGGCCCATTTGAAAGAATCCTTTCAGCCGAATAATTAATGGTATGACCCCTACAATATACTTTGAATTCATCAAAATCTGTGAGCACCATGTTTGGTGGTCCGCTTGTTAGATAAGCCTTGTGTAATAATGCAAAATCCTTGTTTTATAATACAAAACAATTCATAAAATTCAACTTACATTGCTTACGAATCTCCAAGAATTAAAGAAAAAAATTAAAAGAAAAGCTTCTCTCTTAGACAATTTGTTTACAGAGTATTTCAGTTTAAGTCAAACCCTTATATTTTGTTGTAATTTTAGCAAGAAAAAAGATATATTACCAAAAATTTCCAAGAAAATTTGTGTGAAATGTAAACACACAGCGAAAATTAGTAGAAATGCTCTATAAGATTTCGGCGATATTACTGTCTATATGAGTTTTGGAGAGTTTTCTGCATGAGATCTGTTGTGAATTTTCTGCATGTTTCATGATGTAACAGAGTTATCAACTGCGTGAGCGTAAAAATTCTCTGTATTTGACCTCTTAAAAAGAACTCGGTACCCTTGATTCGGTAAAAAGTACTGTGAAATATCGATTTTCTTTGTTCTTCTTTTTGCTTAAATTATACTTTATTATCCCTAGTACTTTCTCATGAAATCTTGTAAATATCCGAGACTTATAAATGCAGTTTAAAGCGATTTTATCTCATCACTGTCCCTTTAAATGCACATTTCACGCCACTTAAAAAAGGATTTTTCTCATTTTTTGATCAATGTGATAAAATTATGTATATTATTCAACTGACACGATTTTTTTTTTTTTTTTTTTTGGGGGGGGGGGGTCTATTTGATAAAACTAAGTATCGGATTTCCAATAAAGAAAAAAGTTTTTTTAAACGTAATAATGTAAAATAAATTCTTGTTTTTCCTGTAATTTTACACGTTTTGTTTTTTTACCCCCAAACTAACTAACTTAGGATAAATCCGATTCTTAAAACCATACAGCACACTTTTACAAATAATTTTAAAAAGAATTAACTGAATTTTTTTAAATTGTTAAAAATTTTATGTTTTAGTTAAATTTTTCGAATTTTGCCAGGTAAATCAGTTTTTGGATCGAATAATTTTTTCCTTCATTTAATCCTTTATTATAACACCAAAAATGTATTTTAAAATACTTAAATTTAAACAAAGTTCAAAGAGTATCGAGTAACGTTAAAAGACAAAAGTGTTGTGTTTTATACTAATTAACCCTTTATCTACCGACGATACTTATAAGTACCATTGTGGAAAATTTAATAAAAAACATATTTAATCAGTCTATTAATAAAAGTTATTTTTCTTAGCACACAATATACTCTACTCGATCTAATTTAGATAGAATAGGAAAACAGTCGAAGTTAAATATTTTAAAAAAGAGGTAATTTTCTTAATCATTTTCATAGGTATAACTTTTTTTTTTCTTTGAAAAAAAAGTTATATGAAATATTTTCGACGGTAAAAGCCTTTCCATTTACAGAGAGGATCATAATACATTTAAATACATTGCTTTTATAAGAATTGTAATATTTCCGTAAGAGTATTTTTGGTTAATTAATTTGATTATTTTTGTCAATATTTTACAAAAAAAAAATTGTAACTACCGATATATTTAATCAGTTTTAATGAAAAAACACTTCTAAATTCTACATTATTATTATCTAAAAGTTCCAGAATATCTTCAGATATTAAAGAAGACAATTATTGGTGTGAAGCCATTTCTTAATAAATAATTCGGTAGATAGAGGGTTAAGTGTCCATAAATGTCGAAATATTTCCTTCCGCTGCGACGTCTAACAAGGAAGGTCTCCATACTGGGCATACTCAGAATTTTATGAATAAATACTAATTAAAATGCTTATCTGTGTAATAAAGGATCAGTCAAAATTAGCGGCGGAATCACATTAGAAATTATGTAAAAAAATAAAATAGTTTCGAATATTTGGCGTGAAAAGACGAAAGAGTCAGTCAATTTAACGAGCAGCTTTTTTCCTCGCCAAAAGCAAACGATTATATGCAACTCAAAACTGTTGAATATTTAGAATGCCTGTAAATCGTATTTAATGAATTTAAACATAAACAATGAGAGACTTTAATATATTATATACATATATATACATATTATATTGCATATATATATATTATTTGTTGAAGTAGCTATTTAATTAATCATTGGAAAAAATGTTTTCATAGATAAAAAAAGAAAAATCATATTGAGAAAAATTATCTTCATAAATTTAAGCGTATTCAAAAATAAAAGAAAGGAGTTTCCATGGCAACAAAATCTAATCGACAATTCTCAATTGGACTTTGACCAGGAAACAAAATTAATTTGAATTATGAATTTCGTTTTAAATCTCAAATTTTGATGATTAAATTTGAATATAAATACATATAAATATCGATATAACAAAATTATACTTAAAACAAATTAAAACTTATAAAACTAAAGTTATTTAAATTAAATTTATCAAGACAAGTTCAACACGAAACTTTTTTTTTCTTGAAGTATATTTGACATAAAGTATTTTTTGAAATTACATTCCTCCGCCAACCGGCGATAAATCGCCAAATAACGAAATTTTCATTATTTTTTTACCGATACTGAATCGAGGTTCCGCCGAAATTTTTTTTATAAACGTATATATCCACACGAGAAGAACATTCTGTAATTTTTTCAGATTTTTCGGGGTATGCCCGTATGGAGACCTTCCTTGTAAGTTTCAAAATTGTGATAATGATCGTTGAAACTAGAGTGTTGTTCCCCTGCTAATGAAATATAAGGTCTTCAATGATTATAGCGGGTTTTTCACCACATATAATTGGAACAATCTGTTGCTGTCCAATGAACAATTGTTGAAATTAGTCTTTTTTTAATTTAGTGGTATTTTATCCTTTGTTCAACCTGTGGATTTAAAAAGACGCTATTAAGCATCGTCAATAGAACTGAGGCTGATTTGGACATTTAAGTGACATTTCGTGCGTTGTGTGTAGAAAGTTATTGATGCAAAATGTGGCATATACGTTGTTTGGTATATGCATCAAAATATTGTATTAGGACACAGATTTTGTATTAACATAAGCGGGAAATTAAGAGCTGATTTCTTTTTTAGCATTCACGAATCCTTAAAGCCTGATTTAATAACGTCACAGATAAAGTTTATTTAATTTGTCCAAGTCACTCCATTCAACTTAGCTTTTCCAATTTAACACCAGCACGGGCAAATTCTATAACTAAACTGATAAATTATCGATTGATACCGCAATTTACAAACTATTTTTCTAGAAATTAAGAACGCCTCAATTTAAGCTTTCACTATAAAAGCAAAATTTTATTAAAATATTATTGATTCCGTTTGCAAGTTTGGAATTAAAATTTCGTGTGCCCGGATTGGGCGACCTGTGCCGTAAAATAGTTAATTAAAGTGTTTTCTTGTTGTATGTGAAGACCCTTGATTAGTTTTGCCTAACTTTAACACAATTAGGTTTTAATTTTGTTGATAATATCTTTATAATAAATGATATTACATGTTAAACTTTTAGTGAGACATGCTGTAGTTTTGAATGTATAATAAGTATGCGACCCTAGTTTCTTATATAACCAATTGTTTGAACAATTGTTTATCTTTAAATTTAATATTGAATGTAGACAACTGTATACATTTTTTAAAATGCCATTTAACTATAACTCAGTAGAAGGATATTGTTCAGTTAAGAAAAATAAGTATATTTTACTGGAGGTAAAAAGTAACTCGTAAAAGTTGGAATAAAATCCACTTTAAAAATAGTTCCAATTCATGGATATTGTAATGGAAATGGTTAAAAAGATATTTACTCAAGATGCAAATTTATTTCCTAATGCTGTTATGGAAGAAAGTAATTTATAGGTAGTAAATAAATTTCCTTTTTTCGAAACTGAATAAAAATATACATACGCAAAAGCAATTTACTATATAGTTATAGAATAAACACATTATTCAAAAGTACACTGTAAGAAAAAAAGGGTCGATCTGCTAAAAAAACTTTAGTGATCCTTGTAATTACTAAAAAATTTTTAGTATTCTTAGTCGGTTACTAGAAAATCTGTAAGAATTACTAGAAAAAAGTTAGCAATGGATAGAGTTAATAGTTTTATATTTTTAATAGCTATTACTAAACCTCACTTGGTGTGGCCTTGATAGCATAGTGGTTATAGTAACGGATTCCACGCTAAGAGGTCCCGGGTTCGATACCGGACACCGTCAAATACGTCCCGAATGTATGTAGTGTAAGTACTCGTTAATAAAGGGATTATGAAAATCCTGTCAGAGCAGGTAGCATTTTTTTTGGTGCTGCCATCTATTGCGGTTTTGCCGAAAATCTATCGCTTCAGAAGTTTGGATGCAACTCCTATCCTTCGGGCGCACGTAAAGGTTATTAAAAACAATTTTGCAGCTATTACTAAAATTTGCTTGGTGGCTCATACTAAAAATTTGTAAGTTAGTTATACAAAAAATTCTTTTGTTCAGTTTACAAAAGAAATGCTTGTTTCACTTGCAAAAAAAAAGTCTGTAATGGTTACTAAAAAATACTGTGGAATACAAATTTACTAAAGAATTTTTAGTAACCTCCTGAATTTTTTTTTACAGTGTATAGTTGAGTAGATTCCTTAAGAAGTCGTGTGAATTTGAATCTATATTGTAAGGTGTTGATTTTTTAAAAATAAATTTTATAGTTTGATAATAAATCTATCGAATATTTTATACAGCGTAATAATATCATATCTGTTGAAAAAATTTGCTTTTTAATACCAATTTATATTAGACAATCTTGTGTACTTTTCTGTAAATTGACCATACAATATCCCCTATTATTATAAATTGTGCACAAACTGAATGAAAATGCATGCGCACAAAACCACTTTACTATTTAATGAGATCGTTGCAGTCCAAGAGCCGACAGTGCAAAAACCTAAGATATCGAGCACAAGAAAAATAATTGTTATTTTATGGAAGAGTAGTAACAGGGAAATCTAATGATCCATGCACACTTTAAAAAAAAATTCAAGAGGTTACTAAAAATTTTTTAGTAAATTTGTATTCCACAGAATTTTTTAGTAACCATTACAAACTTTTACTTTGCAAGCGAAACAAGCATTTCTTTTGTAAACTGAACAAAAGAATTTTTTGTATAACTAACTTAAAAATTTTTAGTATGAGCCACCAAGCAAATTTTAGTAATAGTTCCAAAATTATTTTTAATAACCATTACGTGGGCTCGAAAGGCAGGAGCTTCCTTCGAGCTGCTTCCAGACTTCTGGAGGAAAGAATCGCAATAGATGGCACCACCAAACATTGCTACTGCTCTGTCAGGATATTCATAATCCCTTTATTAACGAGTACTTACACTGCATACATTCGGGGAGTATTTGGCAGTGGCCAGTATCGAACCCGGGACCTTTTAGCCTGGAGTCCGTTACTATAACCACTATGCTATCAAGGCCACAGCAAGTGAGTTTTAGTAATAGCTATTAAAAATATAAAATTATTAACTCCATTCCTTGCTAACTTTTTTCTAGTAATTCTTACAGATTTTCTTGTAACCGACTAAGATTACTAAAAATTTTTTAGTAATTACAAGGATCACTAAAGTTTTTTTAGTAGATCGACACTTTTTTTTTTTACAGTGCATGCGGGAAGCGAAGTGGTGCATGAGCCTAAAATTAATACCTCTAGTGGTTGACTCGTAGGCATATCATTGTGTTAGTGGTACAATCATTTCATTCCTTTGATTGTACGGCAAACACAATGATAAACCTAAAAGTAAACCACTACGGGTATTAATTTTAGGCTTATGTACCATTTCGTTTCTGGTAGACATGGATCATTAGATTCCCCTGTTACTACACTGTAAAAAAAATCTGTAAAGGTACTATACTTTATCTAGGAAACTGGGATTCCAAGAACTTTTCCTGTAACGGTAATAACAAAAACTCAAGTTTTAGAATCGGTTACATGGATTTTTCCTGTTATCGTTACATGAAAAGTTCTTGGAATCCCAGTTTCCTAGAAAATGTTTAGTACCTTTACAGATTTTTTTTTTTTTTTTTTACAGTGTACTCTTGCACAAAATAAAAGTTTTTTTCCTTGTGCTCGATACCTTAGGTTTTTATGCTGTTGGCTCTTGGACTATTGACACACGATTTGGAAGGCTAGAAAGCAACGCTTGTTTCTTATGTCACAAGTGTTTCACTGTCAAAAAAATTCGTCAATATACACTAAGTTATCGTTATTTTTTCACAAATAACTTCTGTTCTCCCAAAAGACGTATTTGTTCTGTGAGTTCATTCCGAAAGTCGAAAAATGAGGAAACGTTTCCGTTTATATCTAGCACGCATGCGCATTGGGTCTGTTAGTAATAAATTCGAATTTATTTTTAAAATGAAAAACAAAAATATTCTATCGATTAAAATGTCTAATTTAGTTTTAAAAGACAAAAATGTTTTCGAATTTAAAAATAAATAACAATTACTTTCTTTATTCGTTCAAAAATTCTCACAATCTGTTATTCAAAGTTGGATAAGTTGAATAAAGTTCAATATACTAAGTTATTTCTATGATAAATATTCGCATATAAAATAAGTGAACACATTTAAAAAATATTTTAATTAAAAAATAAAATGCAAAAAAAAATTGATACTATTAAAAAAAATCTTATCGAATAAAAATAAAACATCCATGTTTTTTCTCTAACAATCTACGTAATATATTTAAAATTCACATTTTTATACTATATTAATACTAAACGTAAAAAAAACCCAGCCATAGTTTCATTAAAGATGAAGTCTTTCCGAGATTAACTGCAAAATTAAAAGCTTTTTAACGAAATACACCAAACCACACATATGAAATGAACACTTCTATTTAAAGCAAAACCTTCACAAGCAATTCTGGCGCCGTGGATGCGCGTTGGTCTTGTAATCCTGGGGTCCTTGGTTCGATCCCCACCTCCTCCGCATTGATTTTTCCAAACTTTTTTCAAGTGACGGATATTTTTCCTCTTCTGACGGAGAAAAAAATAAACGGAAAGTCGTCAATATACAGACAATTTCTGGCAGCAGTGCTGCCAGTACATTTTCTGTAAAAAGACGGAAATTTTTTTGAGTGTGTTGTCTTCAAATTTAACATTGTCAATAAACATTTTTATAAATATTTTTTAAATAACATTTAATGACAACTCTGTTAAAGGATATTTCTCTGTTAAGAGAAATAAATATAACTTTCTGGAAGCAAAAAATAATGTGTGAAAGTTCAAATAAAATCAATTTTAAATAAGTTCCGATTCATGGATATTGGAATGGAAATTGATAAAAAGATATTTACTCAAGGTGCAAATTTATTTCCTAGCGCTATGAAGGAAAGTAATTTATAGGCAGTAAAAGCGATTTACTATTTAGTGAGAGGAAAAATACCCCACTCAAAAGTGCAGAATATTGAATAGATTTACATAAGAAATCGTGAGAATTTGAATCTATATTGTAACGCAGTCGGTTTTTCTGAAAAATGAATTTCTTCGTTTAAAAAGTTTTCTATCGAATATTTTATGTAGCGTAATAATATCATAAAAAAACAACTGTTGAAAAAGTTTTGATTTTTAATACCAATTTATTTTTGACAATCGAATGTGTTTTTCTGTAAATTGATCATACAATATCCCCCATTGCTATAAACTGTGGACGAACTAAATAAAAACGTATGTGCACAAAATCATCTTACTATTTAAGGAAATCAGTGACACACGATTTGAATGGCGAGAATGGTGTCTTGACCATTCGGCCACGGAGCCTCCCACTCTGTTAAAAATGTCCGATGTTTCTTAATCTTTAAAAATGTACTGTAATCAAAAACGAAAATATGCAGTAACCTCTTCTAACTCACCTAAGGTTTCGAAAACCGTTCCTTTACATTTAAAAATCCCAGAAAACTATTTGTTTTAGAAATTTAAATAAAAATTTATAAAAATTAATTTTTATTAGCTGCCCGTCCTTTTCGGAAACGTTTCTAAGTAGCTTTTACAGTACAATAATCACTTTTCTCAAATCAAAATATCACTTTTTCGGATGCTACCAATTCTCAAGTTAACATTTTCAGCTGCATAACTGATTTTGTGCATGCAATTGTAGCAAAACAATGCTAATTTTCATATTAATGTTAATACTGTTAAATTGTATGTTTGTATATTAAACATGTTCTCTGAATATCAAAATATTTTCGTATGAATTGGTAGCATCTGAAAAAGTGATATTTTGATTTGAGAAAAGTGATTATTGTAACGTAAAAGCTACTTAGAAACGTTTCCGAAAAGGACGGACAGCTAATAAAAATTAATTTTTATAATTTTTTATTTAAATTTCGAAAACAAATAGCTTTCTGGGATTTTTAAAGGTAAAGGAACCGTTTTCGAAACCTTAGGTGAGTTAGAAGAGGTTACTGTATATTTTCATTTTTGATTACAGTACATTTTTATAGATTCAGAAACATCTGTCATTTTTTACAGTGCAGATAATGGAGTGTCTCCGTTCTTTCTTTCTATTCCCATCGATTTCGTTATTTTCAGGAAATATGGTGGAGTTTTCTGATTTTTAACGGAAAATGCCCTTTTGTTATGGAAAGGGACTTTTTCTGTGAAATACAGGAAAGATATATCTGTAAATTTCATTTTTTTTTAAGTGAAGAGTAGTAGCGAGGAAATCTAATGATCCATGCATGAGGTACAATCATTACATACCTTTGATTGTACGGCAATCACAATGATAAACCTAAGGGTAAACCACTACGGATATTTTTGGTTATGCACCACTTCGCTTCCGGTAGACATGGATCATTAGATTACATGAGCTGTGTTGTTGGCTCATGGACTATTGACACACGATTTGAAGGGCTAGAATGCAACGCTTGTTTCTTATATAATAATTGCTTGCCTTTAAATTTAACATTGTCGTAATCATTTGTATATATACTTTTTTTAATGCCACTTAACTACAGCACTGTAGAAGGATATTTCTCAGTTGAGAAAAATAAATATATTTTTCTCGAGGCAAAAAATAACGCGTAAGAGTCGAAATAAAATCCACTTTTTAAAAGTTCCAACTCATGGATATTGGAATGGAAATGGATAAAAAGATATTTACTCGAGATGCAAATTTATTTCCTAATGCTATTATGGAGGATAGTAATTTATGGGGCGCAAATAAATTTCCCTTTTTCGAAATTGAATAAAAATATACATACGCAAAAACATTTTACTGTATTGTGAGAGAATAAACACCTGGTTCAAAAGTATAGAATATTGAGTAGATTTGCATAAGAAATCGTGTGAATTTGAATCTGTGTTATAACGCGTTGATTTTTGTGAAAAAGAAATTTTTTAGTTTAAAATTTTTGCTATCGAATATTTTATATAGCGTAATAATATCGTATACAAATAACTACTAAAATATATATATATTTTTTTTTTAGTAACAACTTATTTTAGGCAATCTTGTATGCTTTTCTGTAAATTGATAATAATGGATGTACCATAAATAGCTTCCAAATTTTGCATAGCCAGATTCTTCTTTGGGAGTACATAAAAAATGCCCGAAGAGCTCTACTCGATCGAACGAGAAAAATTGCTTACGAGAAAAATTCAAAAAACTTTGTATGACGTCACGGCCGGTGGAAGAAAAAACACTTTATTTGATTCACAACGGCAATATTTGAAAATGATAAAGGCATATATTCAAAGTGTCCGCCGTGCATGTTGAGGCAGGTTTGAGCGCGCCGTGGAATGGATGAATACAACATTGCAGCAGCGCGGTGTGCACCGAACTCCAAGCAACATGCAGAAGAGCAACTTAGTCAGTTTGTGTAGTGACTGACAGCTTAATGTCATTCCAAACGCACGCATTCATGATGCGATATGCGCAGCGAATGTTTTGAACGTTATCACCTTTAAAAATATACAAATACTGTTGTTGATGTGTCCAATATGATGCTTTTTCTTTGTACCAACTGTGATATCATATTTTGATTTCCGTATTTTTCTGGTAAACTATGGATCGTACAGGTACAGTTCTTTGAGCATTTTTTATGCACTCTCAACGAGAAAAATTTTCCCCTCTGCAGAGTTTGGGCGCTATTTATGGGATTGCTTGTATAATATCTCAAAAAACTATAAATTGTACCCGAATTGAATGAAAATGTTTGCGCACAAAACCACTTTACCATTTAATGAGAGCATAGTGAAGTCTTCAGCATATTTTTTTATAAGAGGTTACATGAATCTAAGTTTATCTTGAGAAATATTGTTTTCCCTTTTAAAAAAATTACTTTGGTATTTTATGCAAGTTTCTATTAGTTATTTTATCCAAGATATTGTCAAATTCGTATGATAAATTCAAAAAGGAATACTAGGCATCTAAAGGACAAAAAATCACCATGTAACATGAAGTCGTGAACCACATATTCAATCAAATATACAGGGTATTCTACCATAATTCAGGTTATGTGCATGGTAATAACTTTATAAAAACTGAAATATATTATAATAAATTTTTTAATAAACAGTGTCACCTTTGTTCTAAATGCAATATTGTCAAAAAAGTGGCAGAAGTTTCCATTATACGCTCCAACAATATGAACTGGATGCTCCACATTTTGGACTGCGATGACCAGTTCATACAGTGGAGTTGTGAATAAAAAGGAAGAAACATATGGTGTATTACCTATCAGTCGTGAGTTATGTAATTAAGGAGATTGCCAGAAGATAATATCTGTTTCTTGTAATCGGATTTGCAGCTCCTCATCACCGCCACTGAAAACTTCCACCAGTAAATTTAAATAGAAAATTTCGTCTTACTTTAGCACATTTTGATGGAAAATGTCTCTCACAAATTTAGTAAAAAGTTTCTATTTATTTTTACTGGTGTTATTTTGAGCTAGTATTGTAATCTTTTCATTGACACTGACAGGGGGTTGTCTTGGTTTTCAAACGTGGCGGAACTATTACCGTTGAAGTAAACTCTTACCAGTAAAAATAAATATTAGTTTTTGCTACTATTTTTTGTTTAAATAAAGGCGTTTAAATAAAGAGGAATTTTCAACATGAAGTTACTGGTGGAAGTTGGTAATGAGCCCTCTGGAAAAGCAGTAAAAATTGAAGCTTCAAAATTTTAAGGATATGTCAGTTCCTCTTTCTAATAAATTCCATTATTCATTTGGTATCATTCACTGCTTGAGCATTTGTTTTTCCAAAATGTTTCGTGAATGATAGTACATTAAACAAGCTACATATTTTCGCATTTTCATTGCAGTGTTTGCTTTTTCGTCAAAATCATTATCGTCAACACAGGCTCAGTAGAGGTGAAACACTTTGTATTTGTGACTAAATAAATGGACTCGAAGAGCAATGGCAATGTGCTATCGTGTAAATGACTATTATCACTTCTCTGATATCTTACGTCGATTTTGGAAATGTCCTGTATAATAAAATGTACTATATGGACACGCATAATGATTAATTGGTTTAATCTCATATAGCAATTTTAGTTTCCAGAAAATTTGCAGCAGACTTGCTTTGCAAACATGCAAAATTGGTTCCACTTCGGCATTAAAAGTATGAAAGATTATAACAAGACTGCAGTAAGATAGCGCATATACCGAAGTCACCACACTTTGAACTTGCATCTAATCTGTCATGCAAGTTAATCTCTTACTGTTTCAAATTTATTGCAAATTAATAGCAAACAAGTAGAAATTTTAGTTCTGTCATGATTAAAGCATTATATATTCTTTGGAAGGTAGTAGAAAATTTAGCTTTGTCTTGTCAAAAGCACAGCAAACTAATTACAAAGTATAATGGCATTCCACAGTATCTGTTTACGACAGTCACACTATAAGTTTAACCGCTTCTAATCTAATGGTGCATACGGCGCCGTCAGAAAGGACATGCACCGTTTTTATCATCGTTAACAGAGAAAGTCGATAATTTTATTTTTAGAGTCGTTTTTGGCTTTTGGTAAGTAAAGCGTTTGAAAAAAAGCGGTGCCAACTAAATAAAACTTGTGTAAGGAATGCAGTAAAGAAAGTTTTTATTCTCAGTAGAAGGATTTTTTACTTTGGTAAATTTTGTGAATTAAAGTCAGTCTTGCATCAATTTCACAACACACTACTCATGAAAGTGGGTGATGGTCTACCATGCGCGAGATTCGCTAAGAATTTATCAGATCAACTTTGTCACGGCGAGTAGCAAAGAATATAAAAAAAACAAAATTTGCTGCTAATGTGCCTGCTATAATAGCCTCTAGCGTGCTTCGGATAGCCTCTAACCCAAGCAAACTCTGAATGAAATTAAAACTGCAGGCACTTACAAATATCATTTACTTTGTTTGAGTTTTGAATGTTAAAATTTAATGTATGAGTAAAATTTCTTACACCAATGAAACAGCGTTGTTAAGTCAGATTAAAAATTAGATATGAAAAGTTATAAAATATTTAACTGAGAATTATTTAACTATCATGGTTAATTAATAATTTTGAAATTTAAATGGGATTTTAAAACCTTTCATGTATTCCTGTTATGTAACAAGTCCTCAGATCAAAACAAGTTAAAAATCCTGTTTTTTGACTTTAAAAGAGAAAAACTATCAGTTAAAAAATATGTAGGGGAGAAGGGGGCACATGTAAACATGGGACAGATGTGGACATCACATTTTTTCAAATAGTTATTATATGTTTTCTACTTTAAAAAAATACGAAAGAATACAGAACCTGTGAACATATGGTAGAACTTTTTTGAAGCTCTTTGACATTTTGTATGACAGAAATAGCCAAAATACTAATTTATAGATTTCAAAAAGTAAAATCTCAGTTCCAACTTAATAAGCAATTTTTTTTTAATTTATAAATACATTTATATGAATTTTAATGCTTTATCATATACTATCAATATTATTAATGATTTTTGATAAAGATTTTTTTCTTCTAATATTGAGAAATGTTAATAATTTATTTTAACACTAACAGACACGTGGGGTACTTATGAACAGACTAGTTGAGGAAGATATGAATAGTTCATAAGTTCCCCCGTTAATCATTCTGTGATTATGTTCCTTTCAGTTACCTTCATGAGAAATAATGGCAGCTCCAATATCTATAATATTCTTGAAATGGAAAGCATTTTCGTCATACAAAGTTGATTTTCTATTAGAACTTCCACAAACACATCTATCAGCAAGTACATATACAGCTCTTTTACGTTCATTTCGTAATTTAAGTAAATTTAATTTTTTTAATGCAAAAGTTTTATGTATTATTTTACTAAACGGCTTATAATAATATTTTTTAAGGCATTGTAAGTGCAAAAAATATTACGCTAAACAACTTTGCAAGTTGTTTTATTTCATTTGTTTCAAACTCGCAATAATGGTTTATTTTCATATCTAAAACATCTATGGATATGATGCTTTGAATGGAGATAGATACCAGCAATGTTTTAAAAAAATAAAGTTTTTAAACTGATAACTCCCGTAAAATCCCAATTACAAGCTCCCTCCCTCTCTTTAAAAAGCAAATGAAGAAATTTGGAATGGAAGCTTATAATCGAGATTTTTTTATTCATTAAAAAGTACCCTTTTTTATTAATTTAGACGTAAATAAGGCAAATACAAAGGTGAGAATATTTCGTATTTTGTTAGATTTCCATTAAATATGATGTTAATGCCACCTCCCTAAATTCTCTCATAAACAAAAACCCATAAACGAAATTTAAAAGCTTCATTTAAAAAAATATATATATTTGTTTATTTTTTATTTCATTGCAACAATATATACAATCACCTCAGCCTCCTTTTTCCCCATTCTACTTATTTTACTTCTATAGTATTTATTTTCTCCCAGAAAGAAAAGAAATATACATTTTTAGGTGCGTTCGTAATAATGTAAATACGTAGCACCTATAGTTTTCGTTCAGTTCGTCTGTCTGTCTGTCCGCATATAACAACGCAAAAACTACCCAACCGAATCTTTTGAAATTTAAAATACATAATTATTACATAATTTTGTTGAGTCATTTCAAATTTTATGAGAATCGGATGGATAGATCAATTACAGGGACGATCAAAAGTATTCCGTTACATTACGGTCAATGGGGGAAAATGTTGCAATTGAATTTTAATCGTTTGAAATTTAAATTACATACTTATTACATAATTTTGTCTAGTCATTTCAATTTTTTTGAAAATAAGATGCATAGATCAAATACAGAAACAATCAAAAGTACTCCGTTACATTACAGTCAATGGAAAAAAAATGTTTCAAATACATTTAATAATATTACACTCATTCGAACATAATAATATTGCTATGCATCATAAAGTACATATCATAATACAGATTTTGCATAATCGGTTGTGCAAAGAACTTTTGTTATTGATTTACAAGACCACACAAAAGTACTCCATTACATAATGAGTATAGAGAGAACATTGTTTGTTGCGCATTTTAATTGTAATTAACTATTTACAATTTTATGAGATTGATATATGAGAGTGATATTTTAAAAACTTTATTATCGTACGAACGCACCTCATTTGCTACGCTTCACGTGCAATTTCCAACTTGTTTTTCTTTATGGTGAATTTAACCGATAATATAAGTAATGATTATGATGACAAATGAATGCCGTATTTACTCGTGTATAACGCTCATTTTTTTTTCGAAAAAATTAAGGCTAAAGTCTAAGGTGCGCGTTATTACACGGAATAATTTCTTACTGCTTGAAGTAATCACACGATACACATATGAATTAAGAAATGTATTCAAGAAAACATTAAAAATAGAAAAATCTTACTTAATATTGCTGAATCTTTATTTCATTCCTTGCACTTTTTTTTTAATAAAAAAACGCTAGTAACGTTTTTTTTTTTTTTCAAAACTAATTAGCAATTCTTATTGCCATCACACACTCTTATCTACACTGTTAAAAATCTGCAGCACTTTATCCAGTCATTTGACCGTTTTCTACAAAAAAAGTAAAACAACCGTCTTTTTACGTTATTCTGAACTTATTATTACCAATTTTATGGTCAGAATAGAGTTAAATTACGGTTATGTTACTGATTTTTCAGAAAACCATGAAATGACTGTACAAAATGTTGCAAGATTTTTAACAGTGTACCGTCATTTACTCAGTACCCAAAGTCTAAAAATGTAATTCCATCTTGTTTTCCGGCCTATCGCAATGTTTGCTTCGACGTTCTTTACTTAAATTCCTTTGGCCATTCATTTATTTACATATCAAATTTATGGTGCTCGTTATATACGAGTTTTTAAAAAATTGTCATTTTTCCTTCTAAAGTAAGGGGTGCGAGGTATACACGAGTAAATACGGTAACAGAATAAAAAGCTGTCAAAGGATTTTTTCTTCTTATATTCACATTTGCCCCATGTATGTTTACAACAATTTTGCCGGTTGGGAACATGTAAACAATTTTTTTAATTTACAAAATTATTTAAAAAAGTAAGAATAACTATAAAGATGATTTTAAAAAATACCATGTGTAATAAAAGTTCTGTTTACTACACTGAGTACTTTTTTTTTGCTTACAAAAGTTTGCTCGGTTATGAGAAAAATTAAATTTATGTGAATTATTCACGTGTGCTCCCATCTTCCCTATTTATATACCCTGGTAAGAATGACTTGTAAAGAAATAAAATTTATCATAAATATTACACTTTTTTCAAATTTTCAATATTGGTTTAATTACAAATTACACTTAGATATGATAAAATTGAAAGATTGGATAAAATCAAAAGTAAATTAGGTTCTGAATTTATAAATACGTATTATTTCAAAGAAAGTTAAAAATGCACTTCTTCAAATTTTAGCAGCATATTTTGGCAATTTTTAATAGCATATAATTCTTCAACTATTAATGAAAATTCAACTTTTTATAAGAAATAATTCAAGAAATTTAAGATTTTCTTTATGTGTGTTATTTTAGATTGGGAGCTTGAACGGCGTCAACTCCATGATGTAGTTGTGCCTCAACTGCAACGCGAATGGTCTTCTGTTGGAGTAGACATTCAGCTAGTGGACATTCAGAATGGCGGTGAAGAGGATGCTATCATCGCTCCTCAAGCTATCGCTGACCACCTTAGAGATATTGAAGACTGTCACAAATCGTCTTTAGGCTGTTTTTTCCTGGTAAGTCAAATGGGGAAGAATTGTGATATTTTATGTGACATGTTATTAAAATAATATTTTAAAAGAAATACAAATTATATTCAAGTAATAAAGATGCAAGAACTTACCCTTTTCATCTTATCCAAAGGAAATAGCAGCACATAGAATAACATCACATATTCCTTTGAAATAATTTTTTCTATAATACAAATGCTCGAAGCTAAATTCTTATGATACGATGTTGAAAATAAACTTGTAAGTTTTTACTTATCCATAAGTCACTCACTATTCCGGCACGACGAACCACAAAATAATATGTATAAAAAATGTACTCATTAAAGCATATTAAACACAGTTTTAAATAATAAACGTTATAACTGTATCTTTTATTTTCACCACACACGATAAGCAGCGAACACTCTGGTCGCCATTCTTTTTCACACACTCAAAAACAAACATTTTTTTCTCTACTCAGTTCACTTCACATTTCAACCGAATTGAGTTCACGACGCCTACTTACGGGACTTGTAAATTCTGAAATTTCAACAATAAACACATGTAACGTTAGTCCATTCATTTCGAGAAATGTTTCTTGTTCTTATCTGTATCATACTATTTTTTACATTTACTTCACGATATTTTCGCCATTTACAGCTGAATTTACAGTTGTTTTTAGCGTTACAGAAAACTAAAGTTAGAAGCAGCACTGCCAAATGACATGAAAGTATGTGAGCCAACACGAAATCCACACTGTTAAAAAATTGCCCAATCAAACAACTATTTTTCTAAATAATGGTTAATTGACCACACTGTAAAAAAAAAGGGTCGATCTACTATAAAAACTTTAGTGATCCTTGTAATTACTAAAAAATTTTTAGTAATCTTAGTCGGTTACTAGAAAATCT
The DNA here is from genome assembly GCA_964019185.1 of Maratus speculifer. NCBI lineage: Eukaryota > Metazoa > Arthropoda > Arachnida > Araneae > Salticidae > Maratus > Maratus speculifer. The sequence goes on from OZ025294.1 coordinate 385,070,945, forward strand.
GTAAGAATTACTAGAAAAAAGTTAGCAATGGATAGAGTTAATAGTTTTACATTTTTTAATAGCTATTACTAAAACGCACTTGGTGTGGCCTTGATAGCATAGTGGTTATAGTAACGGACTCCAGGCTAAAAGGTCCCGGGTTCTATACCGGACGCCACCAAATACGTCTCGAATGTATGTAGTGTAAGTACTCGTTAATAAAGGGATTATGAAAATCCTGTAAGAGCAGGTAACATTTTTTTGGTGCTGCCATCTATTGCGGTTTTGCCGAAAATCTATCGCTTCAGAAGTTTGGATGCAGCTCGAAGGAAGCTCCTGTCTTTCGGTCGCACGTAAAGGTTATTAAAAATAATTTTGGAGCTATTACTAAAATTTTCTTGGTGGCACATACTAAAAACTTTTAAGTTAGTCATACAAAAAATTCTTTTGTTCAGTTTACAAAAGAAATGCTTGTTTCACTTGCAAAAAAAACGTTTGTAATGGTTACTAAAAAATACTGTGGAATACAAATTTACTAAAGAATTTTTAGTAACCTCTTGAATTTTTTTTTACAGTGCATATTATCATGCTTTGTCAATGGTTAGAACAGAGATAAAAATAAACAAATTTCAAAATTCTTTATCTTAAACCTTCACTGCACCGTGTACTACATCCTAAAAGCACTATCATTCTCATTATTTGCCATGAATATCGTCAATATATAAGTGATCCAAAACAGTTCAGAGAATAGAATAACACTTATTTTGTTCACGTCAGAAAAAGGAAACAAAAAAAATTGATCAAGCTATTAAAGCAAAATTAACTTTTATTATTTTTACTAAATACTTAAAATTATTACTATGAAGAAAATTGCAGAGAGTTAAGTAGATAAAATTAATTTAAGCTTATTTAATTGCAAAATACAGCAATACAGTATTTAAAAAGCTCAATTGTATGTATAGGGTGTTGTGAATGCCTCCGTGGTTTTACCAGCAAACCAATTTTTGTTACTTGGTTGCTGTTGGAAACGAACCTTTTTTTTTGTTTTGTTTTGTCAGACGATTTTTATTTTCAGTAGTAGAATTTTTTTGGAACCGAGTTGTTCGGTAAAAATTGAACTCTCAATGAGAGTAATAATTGATATTCCTTTGTAAATAATAAATGTATATATCCTTTTTTAATCTGAATTAATTTAATTGCTTTAAGTAAGATTCACTGCGTTTTAGAATTTAATATTTGAACTGACATATTAATAGAAACTTTTCGACTTTATTCGAATTTATTTAGCCTGCAATCTTAGATATAATGATGTTATGCATCATAGGGTACAAGCTGTAACATAAATTTCTAGACCGATCTATAGATTTCAAATCCTTTTTGTATTTAAAAATAAAAAAAAATCGTGCGGTGACGGATTAAAAACCGAAATGCATCATCCATTATACTTAGTTTCAGTTTGCGAAACACTAGAAATTCACATTCAGTATATTGAAAAAGTTTTATTGTCTGTCTCAAAGCCAAAGTAATTATTTTGCAATAACAAGTAGGAAAAAGAAATGCGAAAGTGGAGGATTTGTAATACCATTTTTTTATTCTCTATATTCTGTTCAATATTCCTTAAATGAGGTCTGTGAAATAAAAATCCAATCAAACCGTATATTTCTTGTTATCACGTCTTGTTGCACTCAGAATGACTTTTTAATTACAATCTTCAGATTCTATGAAATATTTTCTTTCTTAAAAAAAAAGTTGCTTCCATTCTGATTATGATTAAAAAAAACTTTTGCAAAAAGAAGCTTTCGATTTTTTCATTTTATTATTATTATTATCTTTGTACATTCTGTTCACTAATTTTGCATTCATTAATTCTGGATATCTATGAAAAGATGAAATTTCCTTTTTTTATGCAATGAGATGATTAAGATGTTTGTAATCTTCTGTAAAAAAAAATTCGCATTTTTATATCTTTTTATACAACTCAACTTAGTTTTTGTATGTAAAGTTGGAATTTCGTAATTGATATTTAACTCAAGTCCCTAGGCTAGAATTATAACTGGTCGAATGTACCAGTCCCAAAAGTTATTTTTATCTCATATATGTTAATACTACAAAATTTGCATCACAGAGCCAAAATTAAATGACAGTAGCATAGGAGCATTTATCTTATGTTTTACCAATGTTGTTTTTTAGAGTACGAAAAAAAATGTCCTAATTAATTAGAGGATAATTCTTATATAATTAAATGCATTTCCCATTTTAAACTGTAAAATGAAGATATTTTAATGAATGTTAAATTGAGAATTCCTTTTTATTTGCCAATTATCCTTATTCAGCATTTGTGAATTGACTATTTACTGTACACATTAGTCATTATTAGTATTTTAATTTTTGCATTACACGAGTGCAAAAGCATACTTCATTTCGACAAATTTTGAAATATATAAGTTAAATTTAAACCTCTCAACTTGTTTGACATAGATTATTTCATCTCTATTATTGTTTCTACGTAAACATCTATTAGTTCAAATTTAGTTTGATTTCTGACCCATTTTTGAGGACGTTGTGTTGATATCATAACTTTATTAAAATTTATTAGCCTACACTAACTGTAGCAGTGTGCAACCTTTATGAGCTAGTTCAATTTATTATTAATAACAAACTAAAATGTTTGTTAACTTTTTGTGGCTTTGAAATGTAAACTAGATTCTATTGGGATTAACTGCACATAAACATATCTTATGGTTTTATTTCATTTGATTTGATTTCATTGATTACAGAAAATATAGATTCAAAGAAAAGCAGAAATATACAACGAAAAATCAAAAGATTCGTCAAAATGATCAATAATTGTTCGAAAAATAGTTCATTTTCATGTTTTAAAAAGCCTTTTGCTGCAAAAAAACATCAAGATAAAAGCTTTTTCTTTAATTATTTATTTTTTTTTTTTTTTTTTTTTTTTTTGCATCGTTGGTATAGGTGCAGATTATCAAAATTGTTAAATGGACCAAAGGTGCCTGAACCCAAATATTCCAGTCGCCACCAGGACGAAAAATTTAGAAACAACGCGAAATAACGGGAAAACAACGTGAATATCCGTTATTTCGCGTTGAAAGATCAGGAAAAAAAGCAAATTTTATTAAAGGATTAAAAAAAAAAAAAAAAAAAAAAAAAAAAAAAAAAAAAAAAAAACGCCGCGCCTTTCATCAAATTATTACAGAAAACCGCTAATTTTATGAAAAGATTGCAAAAACGCCGCAACATTCTTCAAATGATCACAGAAAAAAAGCTACTTTTATAAAAGGATCACAAAAACGCCAGGACTTTCGTCAAAAGATCACAGAAAAAAGTTAATTTTATTAAAAAATCTCAAAAACGATATTTTGGTTGGAAAATTGAAAAAAAACACGCGATTTTTACCGGAGGATGGCGAAACAACGTGCGATTTTCTTCAGAGTATTGCATAAAAACGCGATTTTCAACAAATGATCGCCAGAAAAAACGCAAAATTCGTCAAAGGTTGGCGACTTAGAAGCCAAAAATTAGTCACCAAGATAAAATATTTAGTCACCATGTGGTGACTGGTGATCGTGTTGTTGGCATGCCTATAATTGTTGGTATAGGAAATTGTGGGACCAAACTGAAACGACATTAAAAACGGAAAAGCATTACATGTGGGAAGCGTTAAATCGGAGTCTTCTTCATTAAGATTCCGTTACATTTAAAATTCATTCTATATTATATTCCTATAACCACCCTTTTCGAGAAACAACATGATGTAGGTGACTATAACAACGTAATAAAATTATAATTTCATCCGCTTTCTACAGCCCATATGTTTAAAACTTCATAAAATCGTTGCATGTATTCGTATTCTTTTGAATAAAAAATCCTACTAAATAATTATAAATGCTATACACACCTACAAGGAAAAACAGCGACTGCAACGACGCTGTAAGTGACTGTAACGATATAGTAAAATTACATTACCATCAGCTTTCGATAATCCCCGCATTTAAGGGGGGGACATGAGTGAAATATTTTGAAAAAAACTTATTATTATTATTATTATTATTATAGACTGGGAAGCAGCAGCACAAACAATTACCTCATCAGGTTCATGGCTAAAGTTCCAAAATTATTTGAAATTCGATTCGCCTATTAACACGCAATCGGTCTGCCAACTGATATCTTGATTGAAAACACATGAAAATCCGATTTCAGCAGTTGATTCGTAAGTTTAGCATTTTGTTTACCTGCACCCAAATGTATAACAATATGGAGGACTAAAAGCAAGAAAACACAAAGGTAAACTTGCGAGTCAGCGTTTAAAATTGGGTTTTCAGGTTTTAATCACCAAGGTAAGACTTGGTAGACCGATTACATTTTAATATACGAATCGTGTTTTATCTAATTCTGGAATCTCAGCCGTGAACTCAATGAGGTGATTGTCTGTGCTGCCACCTCCCGATCTATTATTGATGATTTAAAAAATACGTTGAGTCTTCATGAATCCATTGGTATGATCTTTTTCTGACCATTAGAAATAATTGTTAAAATTTAAGGAAAGACACGACCCGGACACCACACACATTCACATTAAATTTACACTAACATTTTGTAATTGATTTTAATTTTATATTCTAATAGCACCATTATTTCTCGCACCAAGTATTGTAGTATGGACATATTGTCAAAACACATGTAAAAGTATTTTTGTGGAAGAAAAAAATGGTGCTAACCGAATAAAATTCGTATAATAGATTCTGGTTCAGTAGTTACGCGAGAAATGATGTTGAAAGGATAATGATTACAGCATTATTCCATTTATTTTATGAAGCTAAATTTTATCCAAATGTTTATGCATAATCTAATTCTTGTGCTAATTTTATGTGTGAAAATATTATGCAAGAATTTTAAACAAGTTAGAAATGTCTAAGCTTTTTGGCTCTTCTGAAAACTCGTACTTTCCAAATGAAAATCCATTACCTCCTAAATTACTTGCGCGATATCAATAAAAAAAAAAGTTATTGGCAGAATATAAACATAAGATTATATCTGGCAGACATTTTTTAAATTTTTGAATTGGTTTCAGAAAAAAAATGCTAAACAACAGCCATTGCTCCTATATGAAAAGTTTTAGTCGTGAAAAAAAAATTCTGCCATAAATCTTGAGAATAATACAGCCAATATGGATTACAAATTTCACCAAAATCGATCATGTAGTTTCCGAGGAAAAGGGTTTTTAAAAGTCTCATATTTCCCATAGCATTGCACCCAGTATTGTACCCAGTCCCTTAACATTTTCTTAATTTCATTATGTCAGTCATTTCGTAAAATACAGGGTGGTCATAAAAAAACTTTGCCGATATACGGAGCTCTAGCGGCCAGTCCGCTCAACCGATCGAAATGAAATTTCAGATATAGCTATTCACAGGTATGAGCTCGAGATTCTGTGAGCGACAACAAAATTGCGCTCACGGTTACGGTTATAGTTACAGAAACTCGGAAATTTCCAATAGCAACACCCATTTTTTTTTCATCGCAAAATGCTCAGCGCATGCGAAAACCCTAAAGAGCGTTGGAACCGTACGTGTATCGCAAGAAACGGACATGTTATGCACGCACAAAAAACCGTTCTGGGAATCCTCCCCCCTCATAGAAAAAACTCGATTGGGGCGCAAGGAGGAAATTTACATATGGCACAGAGTCAGTACACTAATCTCTGATTACAATACAGATCAAAGAAACTAAAACTTTTATTTTGATTATACATTTTACACATGGGTGCCATCACAGGCAATTAATGGTGATGTCACCCATGTGGAAAATGTGTAATCAAAATAAAAGTTTTAGTTTCTCCGATCTGTATTGTAATCAGAGATTAGTGTACTGACTCTGCCATATGTAAATTTCCTCCTTGCGCCCCAATCGAGTTTTTTCTATGGGGGGGGGGGGGGGAGGATTCCCAGAACGGTTTTTTGTGCGTGCATAACATGTCCGTTTCTTGCGATACACGTACGGTTCCAACGCTCTTTAGGGTTTTTGCATGCGCTGAGCATTTTGCGATGAAAAAAAATGGGTGTTTCTATTGGAAATTTTCGAGTTTCTGTAACTATAACCGTAACCGTGAGCGCCATTTTGTTGCCATTCACAGAATCTCGAGCTCATACCTCTGAATAGCTATATCTGAAATTTCACCTCGATCGGTTGAGCGGACTGGCCGCTAGAGCTCCATATATCGGCAAAGTTTTTTTATGACCACCCTGTAGTTTGACGAATTTGTTTCACAAAATCATTTCACTAAATTTTTATATATGTAAGAAGATAAATCTATACTTTATAAGTTACAGAAAATCAAAGAAAACCATTTTTTTCTTGATTGAATGGTAATAAATGGATTTTTTACATTTAATTTCTACAAGTCAAAACCGGTCGAATTTGACAAATGAAGATGTTTAAAAGAATTGTTTGACCTGATAAGAGGATTAACTAAATTAGTTAGACATAATTATTGAATATTACATTGGCTCCCCTAATTCTTAAAAATATGTATAATTTTTAACTAAAGTGTAATTTCAATTTTTCAATTTATTGAAAATTTCACTAATTGTATAATCACCAATTGTATATTTTAGTCTTATTTTTTCAAAGAATAATGTTCCGGGAAAAACAAATTAAGGGGGAGTATAGCTCTCCACTCCCCCTTCATACTTAAACATTGAACTTCCAAAACTAAACAGGGATGCGCCTTTTCAAAATAAACCTATATCCAAAATTCGATCCAAATCGATAATTCTGCATAAAAAACCCATTTAACGGGGGGTAATCTCCCTTTCCCTCCTGTATACTTAAGCATTAAATCCCCAAAATTATCCAGGTATTTCCTTGTCAGAAGTAACCTATATCCAAAATTTGAAGCAAATCGGAGAATTCTATGTAAAAATCCTTTTATCTAATTTTAGAGGGTACTAATCACTCGTCCCCCCCTTTATACTTAACAAAAAACCCCAAAAATAATTGAGAAGAGCCTTATCAGAATGAACCTATGTTCAAAATTTGAAGTAAATCGGTAAATTCTGCGAGAAAACCCAATTATCTAAATTAAGGGGGTACTTCTCATTCCCCCCTTTATACTTAACAAATATATACCCAAAAGTAATCATGGAGACGACTTATAAGAATGATAATATATCTAAAATTTGAATGAAATCTAATAGTACTGCTTGAAAAACACATTTATCTAAATAAAGGTGGAGGTTACCCTCCTCCCCGTTCCCTCCTTTATATTTAACCAATAAATACCCAAAATTAATCATTCAGGAGACTTATAAGAATGATAATATATCTAAAATTTTTATGACATCCGATAACACTGCTTGAAAAATCCATTTATCTAAATAAAGGCATAGATTATCCCCGTCCCTTTCTCCTCTTATAGTTATCCAATGAACTTCCAAAACTAATCAAGGAAGCGCCTTATCAGAATAAAAACAAATATCCAAAACTGATATCTAAAATTTGAAGCAAATCGCATATTTTTGTGATGAGTTATCGCATTACGTACATACGTACATATATACATACAGGCGTACATGCAGAACCTGGAGGACACATTAGCTTTCAGGCTTTGATAACTTATGAGCTAAAAATATTATTTCATTAAATTCGAAATATTTTTTTATGATAATTTTTTTTATTTATAAAATCAATATTCATATTTCTTTCTACAAAAAATCAAATCTATACAGATATATCCATATGAAGCTGTAAAATTCGTACAAAATAATTTTCAACAATGTATCATAAAACAAGATATCTATCGTAAAATTTTTCAAAAAAACTTGCATCTATTATAATATTCTCCGATATTATCAAGCTTGCTTTTCAATACTTTTTCACTTTAGTATTATTACATATAGGAATAGATAGTACAATGTCAGACGCCTTTATTATGTCAAAAGAAACCTTGAAAATTTTTCTCTCAAAGTTTCTCGGCGCATTTCATGTTTATATTTCAAAAAGAGTCATAAAATGTCAACATTAACTCGTAAAATAGTATTTACGCATTCATTCGGTAAAAATAAGGTTTGCTATAAACTACTGAACAAAAAGAAAAATGTTTGTGATATAAAACTCATTCAAATGTGAGAGCTTTTAAGATGCATTTCTAAAAAAGTTGGAAATTGCACGTGAAGCGTAGCAAATGAGGTGCGTTCGTACGATAACGAAGTTTTAAAAATATTACTCTCATATATTAATCTCATGAAATTGCAAATAGTGAATTACAATTAAAACGCTCATCAAACAATGTTCTCCCTATACCATTATGTAATGGAATATTTTTGTGTGGCTTTGTAAATCAATAACAAATGCTCTTTGCACCACAAATTATGTAAAATGTATATTATAATATGTACTTTATAGAGGTCTGCACGGGCCGGAATTTCCAGGCCCGGCCCGTTGTAAAACTCAAAAGCTCGGCCCGAGCCCGGCCCGAGCCCGGCCCGGCCCGTTCAAATGTTTATAGTTTAGGCCCGGCCCGTAGAAAAATCAGGGAAAACAGGCCCGGCCCGTTTTGGCCCGTTACAATTTCCACGATTTCTAAAAAAATCAGATTTTTATCATATAATTAAGATTTTTTTAAAGAGTACTGCATACATTCCTATGGAATGATTTTACAGTATATTTTAGAGGAAATACACATTAGTAACATAAATGGTTACTAAGGTTCTTAGGCTTTCAACATTCAAATAAAGATTCATAAAAAAATTAATATGGCTTAGAATAAAAGAAAAAAAAGAAATTTAAAAACATCATAACTTTTGAACTGTTTAATAAAAGAAGATTTATAAAAATATTTCTATATCATTTTATTAGATTTTGAATCTAAATTCATACGTTAATTCAAAGAAGCTCCTTTCTGATACATTTCTAAATTCATTTTTTCCCAGAAATGCATAAGATTAGCAGGTGTCTTCATTCAGAAACTATACAATCGAATGGCGTTATTGATTTTTTGATACAAGCAATTTAAGAACACTGCAAGCAAATAAAATATTGTCATAGTTGGCGTTTTGAATAGAATTTCCGGAAGCAATAGCATGGGAAGGGAGAAAAACCTGCAACCATTTGAGAAACTATAGTATCTCAACAAGGTTATACAAGTATTTTATTTATCAAAAATGAAAAACGCTATTCGATACCAAATCCCTTCAATAGTCAGGCTTATCACTTTTATATTTTTACAATTAAAAATTAATGTAAAAATGTGTCAAACTTTCGCGTTATTGAAAAATTAATTTAAAAACCATCAAGAAGTATATATCCAAAGATTAAGCTAACATAAGTTCTTTATCGCTGTTCATAATTTTAGAAATTATGTTGTCTGCCCTACAGATCTTGAGAACAATTAAGTCTTCTTTCGGTCTGGCAAGTCTATATGTAGAAAAATAATGCCTTGATCTCCAATTTTGATCTGAGCCCTGCACGAGTCAGTTTAAAAATATTAAAACGAGTTACACACAATGTAACTGTCCGATGCCGATCTCTACACTGCACAAGTTACATTTTTATATTGATGCTGTCAAACTAGTATGGCTCGTGACGCACCTTTATATTTATTCTCGTGGACTGAACGACCACTATAGGTGCTACGTATTTACATAATTACGAACGCACCTAAAAAGTAATTTAAACACAAAGAGACTAGTAACTTTTTTTACTTTTTTCTATCTTTATGAAAGAAAAAAAATAGTAGATTCGTGAAAATATTTGAATTTCGTTTTTCGACAGATTTATTTATTATTTATTAGTTTTAGGGGTCAGATATTCCAAAAAACATGTTTCAACAAAATGTCTATCTGTGGGTCTGTTTCTGTGAGTCTGTGAGTTTTTTCTGTGACTCTATCTATATGTCTGTGACATAAATTTTATAGGCACTCTATCTCAAGAACTAATGCACAAAATTTATTAAAAATTTATATTCTTGTAAGTCCCGGGTATAAATTGATGCTGATTAGTTGTTGCGTAAATCGCGCAAGAAGTGATGCTGCTATGATGCATTTTTTATGATTTACGCAATAGCTGTATTTCATGAATTAATGCTCAGATTTTCACCAAACATGTGATTCAGTGAATCCTTGGCATAAATTGGTGTTAATTACATTTTGGTGTAAAATTGATCAACAAGTGATGCTGTTATGCTGTATTTTTGACGATTTCCACAATAGCTCTAGATCACGAATTAATGAACAGATTTTCATAAAAGTTCATATTCAGTTAATCTTTGAAATGAACTGATTGTGTTTGCGGTTTGGTGTTAATCACTCCGCAGGTAACGCTGCTACACTGTTTTTTTTTTTTTTTTCAAAATTCCCGTAATAGCACTATCTCTAGAACTAATGAACAAATTTCCATCACCTTGACATATCGTCACATGAGAATAATGAGGTTCTATCTGTGTTTTTGAAAAAATTGACTTATCGATATAGAAATGTTCTTTTTGTATCTATGAAGGCATTTTTGCATCCAAATGATGTTATATATAACTTACTTATGGCACTACAATTATATTATGACATTATTTTAATCCAGAAATGCCCTCATAGATACAAAAAGAACATTTCTATATCGATAAGTCAATTTTTTCAAAAACACAGATAAAACCTTATTATTCTCAGGTGACGAAATGTTATTGATGGTTACGATTTAATGTAAATCACCCAACAGGCGACGCTTTTATGTTTCTTTTTTTCTGATACTGTCAATAATCCTATCTGAAGAACTATTGCACTGAATAGTTCTTTACAATTCTCACTATTGGCATAGATTGTTATGTAATTTTGGCACTGTGGTAGCGAATTTTGAATTATTAACATGTTTGAGATAGAAGAAAGTTTTGGGATTGCTACATCCGGCAAGTTTATAGATAATTTATTTTCAATAGATTAAAGAGAATTCAACAGAATGTCAATTTTGTTCGCTTACAGTTAGAAAAGAATAATTTATGCAACCATAACGAAATTCCAAAAGACGATAAATAAATAGACTCTACACAAAAACAACCTTGTTACTATACCTATTGATGAAACTTCAGAAAATTTTATTGGATATACTAAGAAAGATACATGTAAAAAAATTAAATATTAGTACCAAAAGTCGTTTGTAGAGAGCAATAAGCCATTTTTAGGTGCGTTCGTAATTATGTAAATACGTAACACCTATAGTTGTTGTTCAGTCCATCCGTCTGCCTGTTCGTCTGTCTGTCTGCATATAACAACTCAAAAACTACCCAACCGAATCGTTTGAAACGTAAAACATATAATTATTAGACAATTTTGTCGAGTCATTTCAAATTTTAGGAAAATCGGATATATAGTTCAATTACAGGAACAATGAAAAGAAACATTTGTCATTTTTTTTACAATGTATTTTTCTTTTTAAAAATCTTTTAAGAGAAAATACATAGCATGAAGTCTCTGGGCGAAAATATTTGTCCATTTTATCATCACTAGAACATAATAAATAACATTTTGATGACTGCTATAAAAATGTAACGCAATACAATTTTATTTCATCTTTTTCATCTGATGATATACAGCAGGGAACAAACACATAAATCATTCTTTTGTATTCTGCCGCCGTATTTGTACTTCTATCTTCAATAACAATAAAAGAATAGTCTTAATTTATTAAAGTAAAGAAATAAGTAAGAGCAAACGATATAAGTAAACATATGTAATATAATTTATTTCATGTGCGCTTTGGCTTTTGCGGGAAAAAAGAGGATTTGTTTAATTTTCTTATTGGTTTTTATCAAAAGAATCATACAATTATTATAGATTCTTTTTTTAGAGAGAGAGAAACTAATAAAAAAAGCTTTCCGAAATGTCACTTAAGGATTAATAATAATAATACTGACTAAAATATAATAACTTTCTTATACAGGGTGTAGAGAAATGCTAATACTTTCAGTATCATTTTTTCCAATTAAGAATCTGCGGTTTTCTTTCTTCGCAGAATTCAGCGATTTAACATGACAAAGGTTACCGATCGGAAGTAATGGTATTAATATATAAGAAACTGTACGCATTCTGTTTAAAATAAGTATTAATATATTTATTTAAGATTATTGTTTATTTCGTGATTTATTATCAAAATGATTTTTGAAAAATATTATGATAACAAATGCAGGAACAGGAGAAAAAACCTAGAAGAAAAAACCTACAATCTCAATAATTTTAATTACTATTTGTTCGGATTAAAGTAAGTGCCAATCAAAAGAGAATAACAGCTACACTGTTAAAAATCTGCTGCATTTTGTTGCAACGCACTCCCCTGCTTGTATAGAAAACGGTTACTTGGCCATGAAATGGAGCTTTCTCATTGGTTGGAATAGAGATATATACAAGCGGTGGAGTGCGTTGCAACAAAATGCAGCAGATTTTTAACAGTGTACACATATTTTAGATTTCGTGATACAGAATTTGTAAGTGCTCCTTCAGAATCTAGCCACACAATTTTAAAGTGTCCAATAGTAATTCTGAAACGAATTGCTAAGTAAAATTTCCACCATTATGGTATTCGAAAAACAAATTATCACAGCATTTATATGATTAGTTTAACAGTCAATAACTATTTTAGAAAAAACAGATTTCAGGAAATGTCACCAAACTGAAAACTTGTACTTATATCAACTATACGTGCTTCGAGTGTATTTGATACATCTTTCCTTAAATCAGCGGTTCCCAACCTGGGGTACGGAGCAAAACTGCTGTGTGTATTTGAAAGGAATATTGATAATGGCGAAGATTGAAAAAAAAAAGTTAGTAAAGTCACAAAAATTTAGAAATGACAGGGTAATTTGCATCAATTTAATATATACATAAGGTGAAAAGATGACTAATGAAGACAAGTCGGAAATTGCACGTCAAACGTAGCAAATGAAGTGCGTTCGTACTATAACGAAGTTTTAAAAATATTTAGGCCTTGGTGTAATAGTATACAATACTTCGTACACAGTATAGTTCTCGGGATCTTTTGTGTGACCCTGTAATTACTATCTGATTTTTACTAAGTAGGAAGTAACTTGCAGTAAGCAACAGCAACGTATTTCAATTTTATAAAACATGAAATAGTTTAATATAATTAAAACCTACCCCCAAACAATCTTTCTCCTACACCATTTTGTAATGGAATAATTTTGTGTGGCCTTGTAAATTAATAACAATTATTCGTTGCACCACAAATTGTACAGGGTGTATATTTAAAAATATACTTCATCCTTGCTTATCAATTTTATTAAGTTCGAAATAGTGTAAAATGCCCTTGATTAAATTACATATTACCACAGGGCATAATACATATTACAACTTCCTAATGTTTTCTGTGTTTCATCGAACATGATTTCTTCAGAAAAGTAGCCTATATTTTAAATTTAAAGCGTGAAATCCATGTATAAAATAAAGAAATCGCCAATGGTGCTAAAAGAAATAAGTAAATTTTGTTATTATTATTATAAAAATGTTGAAACATAAAGGCAGTCATAATAAAAAAGGCATAAACATATGCTATTATTTTTATATGTAGAATGAAACAAAATAATTTTTAAGATAAAATAATGTTTAATGAAAAGATATATTATTAATAGTACACCACAACCAAAGGGTTAACAGAGTTGCAATGCATTTATGGATGTTATTTTAATAGTGTGAGAAAGTAAAATGTATATATGTTTCTTTTTCAGTGTCTCATAGGCAATAAATATCGACCTTATCCCCTCCCGGCATCTATCGATGCGACAGACTACTCCCACATACGAAATGCTGCCTCCGAAGCAGGATTAGACTCGACGCTGCTGGACAATCATTACCTACTCGACACAAATCTTCTTCCTACAAGATACGTGCTCAGGCAATCACAATGTCGAACAAACGGCACAACGGGGTGAGCCCAATTTTCTTGATTTTTTGAAAATAAATGTGAAAGAAAAAAAAGTGCCTTAATCATAGATTATGAAACTTTTTTAACACATTCAGCATAATGTAACAAAACTGCAACGTTTCACAAGATAAAGTATTATGTCTAATTCAAGCAAATTCTAACGCATAACATATTTTAAAACTGAATTTCAGCTGTACTAATCTACTATCGAAAAATCATCTGAATTCCTTGAGCAACCCTGTCTAGATGGGATATAGAGATTTGTATATATTAACTGCATGTATGATAATGTTTAGTTTAGTTAAAAAAAATACATATATACTTTAGTTGGAAATTTCCCTTCGCATTTCCCGCTAATAGGAGAATAGCATGTGGATTCTTTTGCACAGCCCTGTATATGAGGTATAGAATTTACATACAACTAGTAAAATGAAAAGAAAAATAATTTAAATGAGTGTAACAAAATTGAAAACGTCTTCAGACAATTATTACTCAAAGATAATACTGTAATCGATTTATTTTGTGTGTCCTTGTAAATAAACAACAAACGCTATGAATGGCTTATTCTATCGAAATCATTTTGTTATAAAATATTTAGTGATTTATGTCAGTTTCAATACGTTTAAAGTAGCATAATGTCATTAAAATTCTCTGAAAACGATTTTTCCTCACATACCACAATGTAATGGAATACTTTTGGATGCCCCTGTAACTGAACTATTAATTTCACATATTTCGTATACAATGACAAACATGCCTGAGCAACTCTAAATAATTTTAATCAGTTATATAAAAATCTAAGAATTAATTACTGGAATTAGAGAGCATGAACAGATGGCCCGACAACAGACAAACCGAATGTAGAAACACTTTTCAATTTTGTTGAGCAGTTTTAAAATGTCACTGAACAACGAAATATTGACACTATCAATAGAAAATTATAAAATTTAAATTATTTTAAAAAATCTATTTTAAAAAAGGAATAATTATTATTTTTAAAAACGTTATATGTCTAACGTTGGTTTAGAATTGTGCAGTGTTATTAAAGAAGAGTTTGTGATAAAATGATAAAATGTCTCATATTTCTTTTAAAAAATTTTATTAAAAAATTATTTAAAAAGCAAGATACAGTCGGCCCCGCTTAAACGAATATTGATGGTTCCAGAAAAAATATTCGATTAAGCGGGGTATTTGATTAAACGGGGAACACAAAAATTTAATATTTAATGCGTAATAAGAAGGTAAAATAACCATCTACAGCACAATTAATTAATAGCATAACAAAATCGTTAATATAATAACATAAATTAGTAAAATAAATACAAATACTAAAAATAATATAAAATAAGTACGTAATAATTTAATATCAGTTCATATAATTGTATGATTTACATTATACTTAATGTAGTTCATTGGAATTTGGTTAAAACTTTGTTACTTGTAATTTACGTTATTTACACAGGCTTAAAAACGTCGTTTAAAGTGGTTTGTTTACGTGGAATTTATGCACAAAAAACGTGGAAACATTTTTGTGCATTAGCACAGGCTATTAACACTGCTCATTTCTGGAGAACAGTTTTTAATCCTAGAAGACTCGAGTTATATAAGTTCGTGTTTTTTCTTTAAATAATAATCGATCCACTTGACATTTTTTCTTTTATTTCACACCACACACACATATAGTTGGACAGACACTAACATATACTATTTACATAAAAAAAGATACATATTTTTTACGGGGAAGTAAAATATTCTTCCTCGCATCGAGAATTCGAACAACTTCTACCTTTTTAAACAAAACATTGCGCCACAGGTGGCTTTCAATTGGCGACTGCACGGCGCCTTCGGGTTGATTCACACGTGATTTGCAACAGCTTGCCCCCCCATGAACCTATGGGGTTCATCATAATACATGTTGCAATACGATACATTAAATCAAATACAAATTTCAAAATATAATAAGAATATACATACTTTAAACACTTTAAGAATTCTGGACATGCACTTCAACTAGAATAATAAAAGAAAAGATTACAATGCAAATTTCACTAAAAACAGTCAATTGTTATTGAGTTCCAAATTATAGAGTAATTGCACTGGTCTTCTCAAAACAGATTTTTGAGTTTTTATTTTGCAGGCCCTCACCTTGCCGTCTCTTCCAGGAAAGGTTTCTATAATTTTACCTAAACTCCAGAAATTTCTGGGTAAACTATCGTCTTTTATTAAGACAATATCGTTTATTTTAAATTGGGGAATATTAGTTTTGTTTATACTTTGGTGGGCTGATCTCAAATTTAATAAATACTCTCCCTTCCATCGGGACCAAAACAATCTCATCAATTTTTCTCGATAATTATACGATTTAAGCAATTCTTTCCTGGAAGAGAGATTCGAGTCAAGGTGCAGGCGTGCTGGAGGGAGAGAAGTTATTCTTCTCCCTATTAAAAAATGTGCTGGGCACGTACGGGGTCCTGGCTTTCATCACTCATGCAAGTGATGGGTCTAGAGTTTATGGTGCCTTCTATTTCAGCTACTATGGTGGACAGTTCGTTGTAAGTTAACGATGTTTTGCCTAGCGTTTTTCGTAGGGCTGTTTTAACACTTCGCACCATTCGTTCATAAAAGCCACCCCACCAGGCGGCTTTTTCTACTATATATTTCCATTTTATTTTATGGGAAGCAAAAAATTCTTTCACCTCTGGATGAGCTACTAAGCTCCACAGTTTCTTAAATTCTAGTTCAGCACGTTTAAATGTACGTGCATTGTCGGAATAAATTACGGAGCATAAGCCCCGTCTAGCGATGAACCTTCTAAATGCGAGTAAGAAGGCTTGCGTAGATAAACTGTCTACCAGTTCCAAATGAACATTTCTTGTGACAGCACAGGTAAGAAGTAAAATATATTGTTTGTGTGTCTTATCTTTTACGAATAAGGGACCTGCGAAATCGCATCCTAGAATATTAAATGGTGGAGACTGTTCAATACGATCAGGTGGCAACGGAGCTACTGTCTGGTCTCCTGGATTCGCAGAAAATCGTTTGCAGACAACACATTTTTTGAGTAGATCCTTTATCGTTTTTCTAGCTTTTAGAAGCCAGAACCTTATTCTGATTTCGACAAGCGTATGTGTCACTGAAGAATGATACACTTTCTCGTGTGCATTCCAAATAATTAACTCAGCTAATTTAGTTTTGGGCGGCAGAATAATCGGATACTTTTCATTTTCTAGTAAGATGTTAGATTTTGAAAGTCGCCCTGATACACGTAAGATGCCCTCAGCATCCATAAAAGGATTTAATTTTATGAGATTAGAATCTCTTGGAAGGGGTTTTGCCTTTTCTAAACATTTAAATTCTACAAAGTATTTTTCATTTTGAATTTGTCGTATCCAATAATTTTCCGCTTCCTCGAGTTCTTCCATAGTTAAAGTGTCTCGATTATCTTGTTTATGCCTAGTCAAATTTATGAAACGCAATACATAGGCTGTTATTCTCAACAATTTATTTAAATTAGAATATCTATTAATGTCGATGATTCTTTCACGAGTAATAACAGTGTTCACGACGATTTTATCTCTGGATTCCATTTCAATGTTAGAAAAGGAACTTTTTACGTTATTGTCAAGTTTTGGCCAAAAATTTTCGGATTTACTTAGCCAATCCGGGCCATGCCACCAGTGCTTGTTACTGGCTAATTCTTTGGAGGAGAGTCCTCTAGTGAGCATATCAGCTGGATTATCTTTACTGCTGACATGCCTCCATGCACTGGGATCAGAATTTTCTTGTATTTCTGCCACCCTATTCGCAACAAAGGGCTTCCATTTGGCAGCAGAATTTTTGATCCAGTTCAATGTTATTGTGGAGTCCGTCCAGAATACTACCTTTTGAATATTATTGAAAACATTTTTTAGATGGCTAGCTATTCTGGAAGCTATTAATGCACCTAGAAGCTCTAATCTCGGCAAAGTGATTCTTTTTAAAGGGGCCACACGAGCTTTAGAAATTACAAAACAAGTTTTAGAGAAGCCCTCGGAAGTCTGGTATCTGAAGTAGCCCACTGCCCCGTAAGATTTTAACGAAGCATCAGGAAAAAGATGAAGTTGAACTTTATCATCTAAAATATTATCTGTGTTAAAATAATACCTGGGTATCTGAATCTTTTCTAACAGTTTTATTTCGCTATACCATTTTTCGTTTTTTTCTTTAAATTCTTTAGGAAGTGTGTCGTCCCATTCTAAACCGCGTTCCCATAACTCTTGAAGAAGTAATTTAATTCTAATTAAGAATGGCGATATGAATCCGATAGGATCGAATATTTTGGCAGCGCTGTGCAAAACATGTCTTCTGGTGTATTCCAAATTATCACCATCTGACATAAACGCCTTAAAATCTATTGACAGGACGTCCTTCATATTATCCCAATTAAGTCCCAGAATTTTTAATTTTGAATGACTTTCGTCTGTTTCTATAACTGGGTTACCATTCTTCCATAATTCCCTTAGTTCTAAAGAATTTGTATTAAACTTTCTCAAGTTCATATTCGCATCCTTAAGTATTGAGACAGCAGAAGCTGATAAATTGAAAGCTTCTTGGACTGTCGGAGCCCCATATGCCAAATCGTCCACGTATAAAAAATTATCTAACATATTATAAGCAATAGGATTAATTTCTTTGTACTTTCTAATATGTTTCTTAATTGTCGAAGCCAACACGTACGGGGAGCTCGTGACTCCAAAACAATGTCGGTTAAAATGATATAAAGTCACAGGCTTATCTATGTCACAATCATCAAAGTATAAAAAACACAAATAATTCCTGTCCTGTTTAGACACTTCTATTTGCAAAAATGTTCTAGCAATATCGCCCAAAAAAGCAATTTTATGAGACCTGAAATTTAATATTATGTCAATTAAATTAGGATTTAAATTTTCTCCAGCAAAAAGACAATCATTTAGACTTTTTTCATTATTTCTTTTACTGCTAGCATCATAAACAATTCTTGATTTCGTACTAGAAGAATCTGGTCTAAAAATGATTTGGTGTGGCATTACGTAACCAATAAAGCAATTAGTATCGCACTTTTGAATAATACCTTCACTTAATTGTTCTTTCATAATTTCGTTATATTTCTGAAATAAAGATTTATTACCCCTTAATCTCTTTTCCAGACCCACAAATCTCTGTTTCGCAACTTCGTAATTATTTGATAAACTTTGTTTGTTTATTTTAGAAGACCATAAAAGTGGCGCGACATACCTTTGATTCTCAAAAATTATTTCCCTCTGAAATTGCGTAACCACCTCATATTTTTCGTCGTTTTGAATATCAGTAGGAAAGGATAAAAAATTATCTACATCCCACAATTTTCTTAAATCATTGTCTGTTGATGTACAAATGACCTTAAAACAAGAAGCTCCATTTACATTATTGCTATGCATTCGTCCAATTAAAGTTTTTCCAAATATTGTTGGTTGAATAAATAAATATTTATTGATTTTCTCTACCCCTCCCGTGATTGTCGCAAACATATAATCACATCCCAATAATATTTGTACAGTCTTTTCATTAATAAATCTGTCAGCAAACTCATTTTCATCTAAACGGAATTTATTTATGAGCTGCGAATCAATATGCGATTTTACTTGCGTCGCACTAATTATGTCTGATACGAGCGCCTGAACTGTTATCCTTTTATACGGAGGATGACGACTAATTATAGTAATATCCACTAAATCATACTCTTGTTCTATGGCGTTACGATTCGCGAAAGTATAAACTAGCAATTTCTCTCTTTTTACTGGTTTTAGTTTTAAAGCAGTTGCTAAATTCTTTGCAATAAATGTGCGCGAAGATGCAGAATCATATAATAGCCTTGTACTTAATTTCTTGGAATCTCCCATTACCTGTACGCATGCCGTTTGCAAAATTGTCGAATATTTTTCTGGAAAATTTTGAGTTTTAATAACAGATAATACAGCCGCTTGATTTTCTTGATTTTGTACAATTTCTGATTTTTTAGTATTCTCAACGGGACTAATTTCAGAGGATTTCTTAGCGGGGCAAAACAAATAATTATGTTGAAAACTCTTGCATAACTCACACGGTTGTATTTTAGCTTTACATAGAGATAATAGGTGGTTCTTATAAAAACATCGGTAACATCTTCCTTCTTTTTTTAACTTATAACGCTTTTGTTCATCCGTCATTTCCTTACATTTTAAACTATTATGATTCGAATTACAGAATACACAAACATTTTTTACGACCGTGTTCAGCGCAACTGAAGTGGGAAAATTACCCTTTGTTCTGGTAGGAGCATTTTTTTCCCATCGAGATTTTTCTGGACTTTTTAAGGAATTTCCTGATATAACAGTTGCCGCTTCCCTTGAATCAATCTCAAATTTTATAAATTTCATTAATTCATTAACATCCCCCGGCTTTTCGTTATCCTTTTTCCTTTGAAATTCAATTACCAAATTATGAGGTAATTGCCTTAAAATGATAGGGATTAGTAAATACCCAAAATTGTCGGTAGCTACTCCTATCGCCTGCAAATTTCTAATGCTTATTTCGCATTCATCATAAAAATCTCTCAACATTTTCGTATTAGAGCATGACTTGATCGGTTCGATTTCTAATAATTTATTTATAAAACCGCTAATTAAAATTTCCGTTTTACCATATCTTTTTTCTAGTAAATCTAACGAGTGATCGTAATTACTTTCTGTTAGGGCTAATCCAGATACCGTTTTATAGGCTTCACCAGACAAAAATGATTTCAAATATATTAATTTTTCTATTTTTGTCAAATTATCATTAACATCAATAGTATTCTTAAAACTATTGATAAATTCAAGAAATGTATTAGGATCGCCTTTAAAATTCGGAATATTTAATTTTGGCAAATTTACAGTAGGCAATCGTGTACTAACATAAGGAACCGTACTAGCGTTTGACAACGAACTAGCGTTTCTCGATTCAACATCATTTTTAAATTTCTTCAAATTTGTTTTTATTTTAAATTTCGTTTCATTAATAGTATCATTATAATCGATATTATTTTGAACTTCCGTTTCTAAATTTGTATTATCAGTGATCAATTCTTCGATTTTCAAATTAATTTCCTTTAATTCTAATTGTTTTTCATCCAAATTTATCAAAAACTCCGAAAGCTTATCAATATTATCTTTATTTTCAAAATCAATATCTTCAATAAACGACTCGACCTTTGTTATTAGTTTAGTTAATGACGTTTTCATAACTTTACGCTTAGCCTTTAATTTTTCAAGATTCATGCTTAGAAATAAAAATTACAGTACCTTTTTTCTGCCGAGATTTCGAGCTTCTTTTCGGTAATCTTGAAATCACAATTCTGGATCGGGAATCTATGTTTAATCCATATTAGTTTTGATATTAATGTTCCATTTGCCGGGTTTCGGCGCCAGTAATGACACTGCTCATTTCTGGAGAACAGTTTTTAATCCTAGAAGACTCGAGTTATATAAGTTCGTGTTTTTTCTTTAAATAATAATCGATCCACTTGACATTTTTTCTTTTATTTCACACCACACACACATATAGTTGAACAGACACTAACATATACTATTTACATAAAAAAAGATACATATTTTTTACGGGGAAGTAAAATATTCTTCCTCGCATCGAGAATTCGAACAACTTCTACCTTTTTAAACAAAACATTGCGCCACAGGTGGCTTTCAATTGGCGACTGCACGGCGCCTTCGGGTTGATTCGCACGTGATTTGCAACACAGGCTTTTTGCATAATCAAAGCACCATTTTTTAACGAAAATTTCGCTTTTTTCGCCAAACTCATTCCAGCGCATGTTGACCAATGTTATGAAAACTGGGATTATGTTCCCTTTTTCAATCCCAATTTCCATTTTATCTCTGTTCTTTTGGGATTTTTTCGGCATTGCGTTTCATATTGGATACTTACGTCTGTGACCTGGACTTCTGTTTTCTTATTTGACGCTTCAAAAACTGTAGTTTTTCAGAAAGGTTTAAAGCTTTCCATTTAAAATTCATAGCAACGTCTTTTTCCCGACAAAAACGCTACAAAACGCAAAAATAATCCCATTGGCCAACTTATTTTACCCATTCACAGAAAAGGGAGGAGGCGATCATTTGATCTGTCCATTACACACCTGCCGGCCGAAATCGTTGCAAGAAGAACTGATAATTTGTCTTCAGTGTAAATGAGCCGAAAATGACAAAACGTGAAGAAAAATTCAAGATGAAACGTGTTTTTCGCGTTTGTTATCAAACATAGGTCACACAGATGGTATTCGAATAAGCGGGGAGGTTTGCGAAAGTTATTCGGTTTAAGCGGGGAAAAAAAACATAGATCCAATGACGATAAATTCGGTTCCGGAGAGTTCTATTCGAATAAGCGGGGTATTCGATTATCCGTTACCCGATTAAGTGGGGAGGACTGTAGATTAAAATCGTTATAATTAGAAATATTATCTATATAAATTCAGTTTTTTTTTAAATCTAAATAAACGGAAATATAAAAATTTGTTTTTTTATTCAGCATTAAAAAAAATATTAATTAACTAAAAATAAAAATGTTTAAAGAATAAGTTTTAAATAATGTTCTGACTTTTAAAAAAATTAATATTTTCAAAAATAAATATTTTTTCGAAATAAATTTTCCAAATAAGAATAAATGAAAAATAATTGAAAAAGACATATTCGAAGTTTGAAACATTTACCTTTAGCGGTTCTTGACTTATAACAATTTTAATACGAAGAATGTTGAAAAAATCCATCGTGAAGAAAAATGTTTTTTCACAAGAATTCGTTTCCATATCTTAATCATTGCTTTCAATCTAGATTTTGAAAACAAACTGAAACGAAAAAAATATAATTTCTTGTTCCAATTAAGATAGAAATATGATATAAACGTCATTTTAACAGCAAAACACAGAAGAAATCTTAATGCAATAAAATATTTTTTTGAAAATTTGAAGATTTCCGTGTACAGAGCCCTCTTATGTACCACCGCCCTGAAACCCCCTCCCCCTTTTACCCATCCCACAGATTAAAGTAAAAATGAACTAACATTTATTTCACGCACAAAATTATGAACAAACAACATTTAATTCATATTATGTTATGGGAAAATAACAAAGTTATTATCAAGATACACAAATCAAATATTTTTAGGATAAAAATATTGTTTTCAAACAGTTTTAAATTATTATAAATTAGAGTGCATAATTTAATATTTACATTATTGAACATTTTTTATACCATTATCGTAAAATAAACCTTTACAAATTACAAAATTAAAGTTTTATTTAGGTTTTTGATATCATATATTCTTCCAAAATTCAGAAAGCGTAGGATCATTTTTAACCTGAATTTATTCGATGCGATATGGATGCATCAATTGACTCATTTTTAAATATTTCACTTTTTTAAGTGAAGCTACCCCTTTAGAGTAATAAACTCTTGCAAGCTTGAAGGTAATTTATGAGAGCAAAACTGTTCATTTTATTCATGCTTGTAACAAATAAGTTTCGTGAAATTTTATTTTTTTTTCCGTTTTTATAATATTTCGCTTTGTACTGTAATTTACCAGTGCCGAAAAATGAACAGACTGTTTTTAAAATTCAGTAAATAAATAAATTAATTAATTAATTAATTAAAAAAAAAGATATACTCTTTCCACAAGAGAGTTGATTCCCACTGACCACTAGTGTTCCGCATAAATGGGTATTCCAAAAGCTCTGGACACCAGTATTTTGAACTAATTTTCTTCACCTTATCTAATGGCTATGATAAAAAAATAGTGAAGTAAACTGTAAGATATTAGTGGTGTACAAAGCATTTGGTGTCCAGGTTTACGAATTACACTTGACAACAAAACAAGTTCAAAGAGTTAAAATTATTACAAAAAATTCTTGCAGGTTTATGTAAGCTGTCAGAAGTTTTCTCAAAGCGATTTCTGATCTCAGTACCCAATAGCAACGATAGTTGGCGGCGCTAAACCTATGGCCAAAACCTAAATCATTCAGCATTGATGCGGATGAAAAAGAACACAAGCTATGGAGTGGGTCTCATTTCGACTGAATCAGGCATTAAAAAAAAGATTTTGGCCGGGATCCAGATAAATATATCGCTGTTAGCAAAATGAAGTTTAGCAATTAGAAGCCTGTATTTTTGCACATAGTTAGCAAAAATGTAGGTCTCTGATTGGTCAATCTCTTTTCGCTAGCAGCAAAAAATCTATCTGGATTGTGGCCTATATGGACCAGCTTTATATGACTAATCTCATTCGTTTCCATCAATGTTGCGAGATTACGGTTTTCGCCATCCTTTGAGCACTTATTGCTTTCAGCGCCATCTATCGCTATACAAAAATTCCTTCCATTTAACACAATGCTTCTGCAAGAATTTTGCAATTTATTGATTTTTGAAACCAGTCAGCATTTAGGGAATCCGATATTTATTTTCGCATATTTTGCTTGTGGAACAAAAAATTGTGAAAAAGTATTATTTTATCTTAGTTTATATCAACATTTATGTTTATTAGGATGAGCGAAGCGAATCCTCTACTAGGCCACTCAAGTTACACTTTGTCGTACACTTTATAAAAAATCTATTCAGTATTTTGACTTGAAATTAAGCATAAGAATAAATTATGATATGTAGATTTGCAGAATGTTATTTTTTTTTTTACAGAACAACGCTTAAAAAATATTATTTTAATAATTAACTTATTCTACATGTTTTTCTATTATATACGCATTTTTGCAAATAAAAAATTGAACGCGTATCTTTTTATTTTCAGAATGAAAATAAACCATGGGGTTAGTAATTATAGATAGAATCATGATTAATTAATTAAATAAAATATATTTTCATTATTCCGCCAAAATCGTTTGCAAATAAAAAATTGAACCCTTATCTTTTTATTTTATGAAGGAAAAAAACTATGGGTTTAGTAATTATAGATAGAATCATGATTAATATATTAAATAAAATGTATTTTCATTATTCTGCCAAAATTATTTACGCAGTTTATACTTACGGATTTAAAAAGAATTACATTATGATTTATTTATTTAGGTATTTACTTTGGTAAAGTGGCAACAAAAAGAATCGTAAACAAGTAAAATTAATTCTTATATTTGGTATTTAAAGTGAATATTTTGTTAAATTTGCTAAGTTTCTTAAGTCACGTATTCGAAATGAAAGATTTAAGAATAATTTAAGAATATTTTAATTGATTGAAGAATAATTTAATTCAACCAAATTAAATATATTAACTACGTTTATAAATAATTTCTGGAATGTATAATTTAAAAATGTCGAGAAAAAGAACACTTATTGGCCAGAACGAACGCCGTTACTGGCCATTGGAAAATATAAAAACATCTTTAAAACTTTAGTTAAAAATTAAAAAAAAAATATTTTGTAAAATTCTGCTTCGAAAATATTTTTATTTATACCAGCCTTATATCATAAATAAAAAATTCCCAGGAAATTCTTAGTAATTTGGCCGAATTTACGTTTCTAAAATTTAAATGCGCCAAAACATGAGATAACGTTTTTGCTTAATAAAGATGCAAAAATAATATAAAACAGTAATGTTCCTTTCAAATATTTATCTTATGAAATAATGCTTCGCGAATCCAAACAAAGCACGGCTTTTGCTAGTTTATTTGTAAATCCAATGATGTTTATTCATGTTAAGTTATTTGATAGAGATTTGTTCATTTATGCTCAACGTGTGTTCTGTAGATGCAAAGAGCCTTTAAACAAACTTCTCGAGGATTCCAGAGAAAGCAACTGGCCCGAAGAAGAAGAAAAATTAGTTCAAATTCTCCAGTATGGAGCAAAAGTAGCAATACAAGAGGGACTCATCGAAACAGAAGATAAATCCATGCCATATATATTATCAGGTGTAATTTCTTTATTAATACTAAACTAAATCATGAGTGAAATAAGATATTTATTATAGCTATCAAACACAAAATGGTACAATGCAATATATTTTCGTCTTGAATTAATAGTTATTAATGATTTTTGCAAATTAACATAACAATGTATCGTGTCAGTTTTTAGTTCTAAGAAGATTGAACGCTTATATAAAAATCTGACGTTAAATTATTCATAACTAACAAATTCATTTCACTAAAAGAAATATGAATCAGTTAAAGTTGGAAAATTAAAGCAGACTTAAAATTGCTTAATAAAACTTTCTACTAAAAAAGATAAAGTGTCAGTTCAGGTAAAGTTTTGCTGAAAATGTTAGTATTAAATCAAAAAATACATACCACTTTCCATTTGATAAAATTTATTTTTAACGTATATAATTGCTCTTTGAAGTTTTTACATCTATCATCTTTCATGAAGACTTGTTAATTATTTCAACCAAGTGAAACTATGCAAAATCGTACACTTTTTCTTCTATGCACCATACATTTTTATGTTTTAAAAGTGAACATGTTCGACATCGGTGATTGGCAGTTTTTGTCAATCATATTTGAATGATGACGCTTTATTCGTGAAACGCCATTATTAATGCGATGAAAATAATTTATTTAAATTGAAATCTTATAAATCTTTAGCACGAGCTATGACAAATACCAGTGATATTTCAGAGCTTAAAGAAAATTAATTAAAGCAAATTTAAAAAGCATAGGTGTATTACACTTGCATTTGGATGGTAAAAAAAGCAAGAGTTTCTTTATTTTCTTCAAGAGCACCTGAAAAAATAATAAAGAATCTCTTGCGTTATCAATAGGGGACATAAGCATTCACAGTATACAAGGAAGCTGCAACATACGCGCTTTCCTGTTGAAATAAATTTATTTTTCAATCGTAATCATATTAATCTTCTTAGTAATCTTGCATTACTATCCTAATAGAATTAGACATGATCAGAAACTTTAGCTTATTTGTACTCCTCATAAAGAAGATTTATTTTTCTAGTTCCTTATATAAATAGTGATTGGTTGTAAAGATTTACTAGTGCACTAGTTACATGGTGACTTTCTTAAACATCCACAATAGGCAGTCTTGGTACACAGTCTGCAATGTGTTTTGAATGTTTAAATACGCGGAGAAGCATCATTAGATATCTTTATTCAGAAAAGTACATTCAAGAAGAAATAGCTGTTCCAGTAAAATAAATAACTGGACGGCGACCCCATTATTAATATATTTAGTCCAAGAGCCAACAGAACAAAATACCTAAAGTATCAAGCAGAAGAAAGAAACCTTTATTTTATGGAAAAGTAGAAATAGGAGAATCTAATGATCCTTGTCTGCCAGAAATGAAGTAATGCATAAGTCAAAATTTAATACCACCAGTGTGCCACTCTTAGGTTTATGATTGTGTTTGTCCTACAAAAAAAGGTATGAAAACGTGGAGGACAAGGAGCAGGAAAATATAATGATAAACCTACGAGTGAACCACTCGGGGTAATAAATTTTAGCTCATGCACCACTTCACTTCCAGCTGACATGGATAATTAAATTCCCCTGTTTCTACTCTTCCATAAAATAAAGTTTTTTTTCCTATTCTTGATAACTTTGTTTTTTGTGTGCTGTCGGATCTTTGAATAATAGGAGAATTGAGGTTTAGTTCACTACTGAAAGAACGGAAAAGGGAGACTGTTTTTCTCTTGTTTTTGATAAAAGAGTTAATTGATGCTTGGATATGATTAAAAAAAGACTCTCTCTGGAGAGAGTACAAGTGTTCCTCAAGGCAAACTTTTAACTTCTTTCGACAAATATCTTATTAACTGTCGATAAGTTTAATTGTTCTGTGCGTAACTTTAGATCTATTTTCACATAAATGAGTCCATAATTGCAGAATATGAGCAAAATAAGATTCTAACGTTATTCATCAAATCCCACTATTTCTAATACAATTACTGAACTATCCCTTTATGAGGAGCAATTGATCTACAAATATGGTTAACAACTACAACTCAATTTATTAACTACAATTTATTCTACGAGTTTACCGTACTCGACCGCCAACAGTATTGCACTCTTTTAATCCACTGTAGAGATTCCGTTTATACTACAAGTGCATATGTAAAATGATTAATTAGAACCATTACTGGCGACAACATTATTCGTCAGCATTTTCTTGTTTTATGATGTCCACTCTCGTGATCAAATCTCAACTCCTATGACTTTTTGCAAAAGTGTTATATCGATTTCGAATGTCTATCGGAATAAGGCCAGAAATTTGTCGCAGTTCAAAGACTCTGAGACAGATTCCTAGCATTCAAATTGATATAATGCGATACCGCGCTTTAATCTAGTTGCAGAAAATGGTGGACAGCATATGTGTGTTATTTTCATGATTGTTAGTTTCAAAATGTTTTGATGTTAACACCAGGACAAAACGTTACAGACAGGTAGACAGCAGCAGAGACAACCACCTCATCAAGGCTGAAATTCCAGAATTAGTTAACACTTGTTTCGCATATTCAAGAGTAATCGCTCTGCCAAGTCATATCTTGGTGGAAAACACCTGAAAACTAAATATTAGAGGTTGACTCGTTGGTTTAATAATGTGTTTTCCTATACTAAAAGATATGAAAACATGAAAGACTGGGCGCAGGAAAACACAAGAGTGAACCCTCGAGTCAGCCGCTAAAATCGAGTTTTCAGGTGTTTTCCCCCAAGATATGACTTGGCAGACTGATTGCGTTTGAATATGCGAATCGAGTTTTAACTTACTCTGGAATTTCAGCCGTGAACTAGATGGGGTGATTGTCTGTGCTGTCATCTCCCAGTCTCTTAACTGTTTCCAACTCATTACTATTTTTTATAAAGATTTCAGAGTGAAACTTTAACTATGGACAAACTTTGTACTAATGTTTAGAAGAAAATTTCTGTTCCCGTTTAACTACTGAATAATCCTTTTACTTCTAGCCCAGTTAGCCACGACCTATTAAACTTTCGAATGTAACATTAAGTAAATAAAAGAATATTCGTGTAACTTTAATTTTGTGTGTAATTATCCTATTGAATAGTTAATGTTTCGATTTACCTTTCCAGGTGTTCATACTCATCTTCGTCATGCTGTTAAACTGTGCAAAAACGACACAAGTCGGATAATATGCATTGTTCGGCAGTTTGAAGGTATGCACTCCCTTTTTATTGTATTCTACTATATGTGAACCCCCCTTTTTTAATGACAAAGTCCTTTTTTTTTTTTTTTTTTTTTTTTTTTTTTTTACTAAAGGCATTTTTGTAGCTTCAAAAATTGCATAGTTAACTTTCTGATGGCTACCAAAGCTCAGTTGCTATTCAAAAAATGCACAACGATGGTAGCAATATCAGGCGCCATGACTTATCTTTTATAGCTTCTACATGTTTTCTAAATACAGCACTATTTCAAGTTTTCCATCATCGAATAAGAAAAATATGTACTTTCGGTAGAAATGTGTTGCAAAATTGGAAGTCAAGTTACTGACTTTGAGGGCTTTTCAAAATACATTTTAAGCATATGTATATTATCTGTCTCTTCAATATTAAACAAAGTTACCACATTTGACATTAATAACTGAGGGTAAATTGAAAAGGTAAAATAGCAGATTAATCAAAATATGAGATTAAACATGAGTTATCGTTCTTAGGCGCTAAGCTGAAATAATTAAAGAAAAGACATAGTTTCATTTTATCATGAACATACAAGTAAAATTACTGTCACTTAAATTGGTTACAAGATATGTTGCCAAAATAGGCTTAGAATCATATTATTATTACATTTCATAAGGAAAACATGAGCCGACTGGTTCAAATAAATTACTTTATAAAAAGGCAATTTATTTTATTAAATAAATGTTTTCATGCAATTTCAATTCAAATTTTAGAATTTTTAGAAAATAATAATTAATACGGGGTAATTACCGATTATGTCTTCAAGAAGGAAATAAAATTACATTTACACAATTATTTTTTCAACAAGTATACTATTTCAGATACCAAAAATGTAACAATAACACTCGTAACATGAATATTTCTACAGAAATACTCATTCACGTTCTTTGGCTATTTTTCTTTATCTTTCGCATCTTAATTTATAGAAATCACCGTAAAATTTTAGAACATATTCAAATATTGAACGGGAACATAATTTTTTAACGATTGGTTTTATATTCATAAAACCAAAACTTTGGGAGATAGAATTTTTCATAACTGGTTGTTCATAAAAATCTTTTTTTCTTTTTTTTTTTTTCCAAGAAAATACAGTTATTTTTTTTATTCTGAAAATTTATTAGAAATCCATCTATTAGATCACCTCAAGTAAAATATTATTTTATAACTTTTTAATTTTATATAATTTTATAAAAGCTGTCCAGACTTCTTATGTTGTTCTTATATAATCTCAATAATAAAGATTCCTTTTCTACTCAAATCTTAAATAAAAATTTCCGATTATTAAATGCACACTTCCGTCTTCTAATTTCAAATAGAAAACAGCCATAAATACATACCCGCTTATTACAATTACTTTCGAATAAAATGGTTAAACTAATTTTTGGTACTTGCCCGAAATAGTCCAGTTTTTGCCCAACCTATAATTTATTCCTCTTGGTACCTTCTGAAATTTTGTAATGTTCCGAGAATTATAAATACAATTTAAAGCGATTTTATTCGATCGCAGTGTCTTTAAATATCACAATCTACTTCACTTACTAGTGATTTCTATCACATTGTGTTTTTTCGACGAATAAGCATGTTCAAAGTGATAAAAGTTTTGTGTACGTTGTTACATTGACTTGAACGTATTGGAGAGTTGTTGCTTATGGTCGATTTGATAAAACTAAATATCAAATTTACAAGCTAACAATTTTTTTTTTTACACATAAAAATGTAAATTTAGTTCTTACTTGTAAATTTCACACGTATTTGACATTTTATTTTTTTCTCCCAAATTAACTTAGCATAAATCCGATACTTTCTTTCTTTCTAACCGATGACCAGGCCCCTACCTGCCGAGTTATCTCAGCTTAACGGGATAGATACCTGGTATGGGGGCGGACGATCGCCTAATTGCCATGTAGCGGCAATAAACTTTGCTTCGCATGACATCATTTCTGCAGTATTTGCTTGTCGTTGAGCATACTTTGTTTCGCCTGTTAATTAATGGTACATCCTGTTGTTTGAACTGCAAATGGCTTCGCAAGATGGTCTCGTAATTTAGAGCCTTGATCAGATAACGAGACCTTCTCCTGGCAAGGCACCTCCAGAGGTATAATTCACAGGTAACTTGGAGGACTTTGCACCCACGACGGATTTTACATGCATCAGGCGCCATTAGCGTACATGATATAAATGCGATACCTAAAATTATACAGCACTCTTTCGTGAGTAGTTTTTAAGAAAAATGGCTCAAACTGTTGAAAATTGTACGAAGAGCTGCATTTCAAAATTTACTTAAATTTTTCAAAAAAAATCGAATTTTCTTTGGGAAATCAAACAATTTCTTGATAGAATCATTGAGTCCTTTATTATTATGCAAAAAATGCACCTTCAAATGCTTCACTAAACAAAAACATAGTTCAAAAGGTACCGCGCCCCCTTAAAATATGCATAATTTTAAAATTTCCGAATATTGTAGAACAATACAGCATTTTTTCCCATTCGTTTCATTTTCATGATTATTACTATCATTATTACTAATGAAAACTGGAATATATTTTAACTTCATTATTTAAGTTATACTTTTGAACAGTCCGGTATTGCACTTTGATCATATACGAAGAAATTAAATTTTATAAACCATATCTATGCCAATTTTCCTTACATTATGGAACATTTTGCTTGTTTTTTACTTATTTCATAAAACATACTTTTCTCTCTTTTTTCTTGACATTTTCGTAGCATATTCTTAAATAGGAAATCTAGAACGGAAACGGTAAAATTATATTAGAAATATTTATTCGATGTTCTGGGTTTTTGAATGACAAGGCTATTTATTTTCAAACGACAAAGTCTTTTGTTTTATAAATGGTATGAAACTTTTTCACTTCAAAAAGTGGCAGCAGTCATGCAGCATTCCAAGAAATGTCTAAGGAATTCGTAACCGAAATGGTATTGACTTTTTTTTTTTATTGTGGGTTTCTCAGTATTCGTATTTGTGCGTGTAATAGCACTTTTAGATATCTAATATTTTGTCTTTCTTGCATAGAATGCATGTAATGCTTATTACTTTCTTCTATCTGTACAATAAGAAAGTATTGGATGCGTAAATTTTTTGAATTTCGATTTTCGGCGTGTTTACACATGATTTAGGGGTCACAGACCCTGAAAACACATATTTGTACAAAATGCCTGACTGAGAATCCGTGACTATATCTGTGTGTATGTCTGTATATATGCTGCATAAATTTTGTGGGTGCTCTATCTTAAAATGTAATAAAAGGAATTTAAGAAAACTTTAAAATTACTTAGTCCATAATATAAACTGATGCTGATTTCTTGTTAGTGTAAGACACTAAAGAGCCTACACTAGTCACTTTAAAATACCAGGATGATAATGTTAAATCTATAGGGGAGATATTTTCAAATATCTCGCTCAAGTTTTAATATTTGTTCTTTTTTTTTTTTTTTTTTTTTTTTTTTTTTTTGCATAGGATAGCGGAGGACGATGTAGAACTGGGCTAGTTTTTAATTTATCGAAATTGGTTTCAAATCCTTCTATATTAAAAAAAAACTAGCCTTAAAAGAATTGACTCCTAGAATGATGCTGATGTGTAAGATTTCCGGCAATAACGAATCCGGGCGGACCACTCCTTCCATGAGTCGAATAGACCAATCAGGAAAGGGCTCCGTCTATGCATCGCCGTATGGATTACCAGAAAGAGGGAAAGGTTAAAATCGCGAACAATCGCCACGTTTGTCGCCAACTTGGCGATATATCGCCAAATTTGGCGACCAAAATTAGTCGTCAAAAGTGACGCCAACTTGTCGATAACTGTAATTTTTCGCCAAATTTTCAATTTCTTTACAACACCAGTCGTGTGACACATCATTTGAGAGGTCTGCAACTGCTTATTCATATTATGGATGTCTTGTGTGTCACCCCCCAATCTGTCCCCCCAGGGGGGCACATTTTTAATTTCTTTACAACACCAGTCGTGTGACACATCATTTGAAAGATCTGCAACTGCTTATTCATATTATGGATGTGTGTCACCCCCCCTCTGCCCTCCAGGGGGAGCACATTTTTAATTTTTTTACAACACCAGTCGTGTGACACATCATTTGAAAGATCTGCAACTCTTTATTTATACCATGGGGTATTGGCGAGGCAGCAAGCAGGGGTAGTCTACAACTAGGAATCGCGAAGCGATTACGCGGGGGGTTGGCGAGCGTAACGAGCAGGGGGGCGGAGCCCCCCTAGTTTTCTAAAAATAAGTTAGTTTAACTTTCTTAACTAGTTGAAACCGGTTCTTAAATCGAAACTATCATACTATAAAAAATATATAACAAAAAAGAAAAAGTAAAAACTACCTCGGTTGTAGATCTTCCTCAGTTATCCTAAGCAAAACAAATCATGTAAAAATATTAAAATTTGAGCGAAATATTTGAAAATAACGTCCCTATAGACTTAACATTATCATGCGGATCTTTTTGAGTTACTCGAGTGGCGTTTTAATACGTGGCCCTGGTATGCAGCCTTTTTCACAATTTCCGCAATAGCTATATCTCAAGAACTACTGAATGGATTTTCATAAAACATCGGATTTCATTAATCCTTGATATAATTTGGTGCTGATTCCCCTGATGTAATTTATGATAATGATAATATTTAGTCGTCGATATAAAATGGTCCTGTGGTTAGTTTTGGAGTAATTCGCCCAACAGATAACTTTGCTGTGCACTGTTAAAAATTTCACCGTCAGAAAACGTTCATTTGAACGGCAGCATTCTGTCCGGCATTTTGACCGTATTTCAAGATAACGGTTACTTAAACGTACTACACATATATTGTCATATGACCGTAAAAATACATATATATGGTCATTTGACCGTAGTAGTTTAAAATGGTCATTTGATCGTATAATCATATAAAATGGTCATTTCACCATAATCGTATAAAATGATCATTTGACCGTAATCATATAAAATGATCATTTGACCGTAATCATATAAAATGATCATTTAACCGTAAACTTATAAAATGATCATTTGACCGTAATCATATAAAATGGTCATTTGACCGTAATCATATAAAATGATCATTTGACCGTAGTCATATAAAATGATCATTTGACCGTAGTTATATAAAATGGTCATTTGACCGTATTCGTATAAAATAGTCATTTGACCGTAATCGTATAAAATAGTCATTTGACCGTAATCGTATGAAATGGTCATTTGACCGTGAAATATACATGGTATGGCTTTTTGACCGTATTGTTAAAAAATGGTTATTTGACTGTATTATGATTTTATTAACATATGACTGTAAAATATGTATATATGGTCATTTGATTGCATTATGGATTTATTAATATATGACCATAAAATATACAGGATGTTATCATATTTTTGAGGTGATAGCAGGCGTCAAAAGGATAAAAATTGCCATAGAACAGGAGGTGATTGCAAGCCATATTGAGAGAGGAATTCACAAAAATAGTTATGAGGGGTATGTTATGTTGAGTAGTATAAATAATAAGTAGACAAACATTTATTTGACCCAAGCAGGATTACAATGCATTTCAGTTCAACATTAAAAAGTACATGATAAGGCATTTTTAAGGGATTGTTCAAAGTTGAGATCATTAAGGTAATTGCACAGCATATATCTACAAAAGGATTGCTGTGCAATGACCTTTGTGCATGCAACTTCAAACAATTCCTATAAAAATTCTTGTGTCCTTTTATATTGAATTGTACTGCACTGTAATCCTGCTTAAGTCAAATAAATGTTTTTCTACATATTTGCTTTACTTGACATCACCCTTTTCATAACATTTTTTTTTGTTTTTGTGCAATTTTCTCCTATTTAATGTGGTTTGTGGTCACAGGCGGTTCTATGGCAATTTTTTATCCACTTGATGCCTGCTATCACCATTCTGAATTTCCCAATCGAATTCAGCAACATCTTGTAAATTTTATGGTCACATACTAATAATTTCATAATGCAATCAAATAATCATACATGCACATTTTAGAATCATATGTTAATAAAAGCATAATACAGTTAAATAACCACTATCATCCCTCTGAATTTGTCAGTTAAATTCAGCAACTCTCTGGATATGTTCTTTCATTTGTGAAAATTTTTACTTAAACCATATTTTCAGTTTCTTATATAATCTTATATATATATGATTACTTGACGGTATTAAAAAAAAAGGTTCATACATATATATCTTAGAGTTACAAAACTATAAATTAAAATTGTGTGCAATAAATGGAAAATAAAAATTCTGTTTTTTATGTAACAAGAATATCAGAAATGCATGTAAAAATGTCTTAAATTAGTTAAATCGATTTTATTCTTCACAGATGTATACATATACAGTCTTTAAATATTATAGCAGCTCTTGCATAATAAATAAATAGTATAATATTAAAAAGATATATAAAAAGATAATTAGTGCATAACATTGATTATGCTTGACGCAGAGTCAGCTTCTCTTTTGGCCATATAAATTTTCAAAAATGAAAATGAATTTAATAAAATTGACCAAACTTTTATAATTATTTCTGAGATTCTTTTTACTTGTAAATTATAAATTTTTCTGTCAATGTACAATTCTATCTAAATTTTCTTATTTCAGTTAACTGTTAAAAATAGTCACTGTTGAGGAAATCATTTAATATATATATATATATAATGGAGAAACAGCATTTCATTAAGCTTTGAAACTTAATATATAGTTTAAAATTTAGAATAATAAGACTTTTAGAGACTTTGTATATAGTTAACTTGATATCGATTTTTGAAAGACAATAGGATAATAATCATTGAGAAGTTTATTACAATGTAAGGTTTTAACCCTTTATGTCCCAAATTATGAATTCATGAAAATATCATCATCTAAAGCATTTTTAAAACTATATTAGAAGATTTATACACTCTCTTCAAAAAGAAAACAATCTCCTAGCAAAATTGATCTTTACTTCAGAAATACATCTCAAAAAAAAAAAAAAAAAAAAAAAAAAAAAAAAAAAAAAAAAAAAATCACAGAAATTACTCAAAAGTGTTGTATGAATAGTAAGAAATATCCTATTTAAAAAATATTTTCGCTTTAAATTAAACAGAAAAAAATATCTTGAAAGACACTTTGAACATCTTCATAGACACAACTTTAAATGCTTAAATGACATAAGCTCATCTTTCATCTTATGTCTCTTTTGCACAACAATTCAATAACTAACTCCATGTGTTTGAGTAGACAAAATGTCTGATTACTAAACTTTCCAGATTCCCTCTCCTCCCCCCAATTATTTTTCCTAAACTTTCTTTGCACGAATCCTGAGAATGTCCAAAAGTATTATGAGGAACTGTTTCATGCCTGATGAAATCAGTTATGAATAACAAATTGCAGAATAAGATATGAATATTTAAAGTTGATGCAGAAAATTTATTAGATTTTTTTTTTTTTTTTTTTTTTTTTTTTTTTAACAAACTTTTTATATATCTATACATAAAAAAGAAATATTTTTGAATATCTATACTTCCAAAAACTTACAATAGATTTATTTTCCTTTAACAAACTTAATACAAAAAATCAAAAAATATAAGACAATACTTAAATATTCATAACTTATTCTCTAAATGACTTAATTAGTTGCAGCACAGTTATCAATTATTTCAAGTGTATAAATTTAAATTTGGTACTTAAGTAGAATACAGATTTACTTCATGGGTCTTCACAAATAATATGTAGAAGTTTAGCAGATTATAAAAACTTTTATAACTTACAAGTCATTCAATAAAATGTCATTTCCTACACCAAAACAAAAAAGAAGGATAAATTAAAATCAATCCAATAAATTTTGAATTTTTACTATTTAATAAAACTTCTACATATTAATTAAAAGCCAACTTCATTATAACAGTTAAAAATGCAATCAAAATCATGCTGCATGTGTATTTTGGAAAAAAATTAACTTTTTTTTTTTCTTTTTACTATATTAAAAAAAAAAAAAAGAAAGAAAGTTGTGAATCATGAATAATCAAAATAATCAATTAAAATACAGAAATATATTTATTAATTAATAACAATAATAATATATTAATTTTACAATAAAAATTGCATTATATTATCATGCATGGTTAGTTATATTTATACAGAATTCATTAAAAAAGGGAATTGGCTTGGCCATGTCATTAATTAAGCCGACTGATTCGTTGAAGTTTGTTCCACACATAGGGTTGATCAACAATGGATACCTTAAAGAAAAAGTTAAATGCATTAAACTTGGTTATAATATAAGGATAGTTTAATATAATACATTTATTCAAATACTTTTTCTAAAAAAATACAAAAGTAATTTATATAAAAATTTTATCAAATCAGGCAGTACATTCTCACAAAAAAGAAATGCATAGGATTAAGTGGGGTAAAATATGTAGGTTTTGAAATAAAATTTATGAAAAATAAATTTTTCTTTAAATTATTTTACCTAATTAGTGGTTAGAATTATCTGAAAATTTACAATGAATAATAAAATATTTCTTGCAATATTATTATACTTTGTACTTATTTTTAAATGCTGGACGAAAAAACCAAAAGTTGCAATGATGAGAAAGTAAATAAACTTTAAAGTAAATAAGAACTTATTTTCAATTTATTTAACTTATTATTGCATAAAACAGTTAGAATTAACTTTCTGCATCTTCAATACAAAATAAATAAAATTAATTCAAAATAATAAATGGAATAAAATTGTTAAAATGTTAGGCTTAGGAAATAAATAACGATTTTTTATTTTATTTTCTGATAATTTTGTTATATTTTCTTATGTAAAATTTGACATTAAAACAATACTGTGTTCTAAAACTATTTAATTTTGTTTAAATCACTTTAATTTGATTAATTAATGTATAGTAAAAAAAAAATATGCTACTTTGAGTTTCATGTTTATTTTGCACTAAATGTAAAACAAGGAACTTTGTAACGTGACATGAAAAAAGAAAAATGTTAGCCTGAAATCACAACTAAAAGCCCTACCAATATAGTTACTGATGATTTATAAATTTACAAGAAAAAAAAATAAAAGTTTAGTTATACAATAGTTAAAGTACTGTTCTGTATGAGCAATTCCACAGATAACTGACTGATATTCACAAACCAAAACAATAAGTATTTTGTAACATACAAAAAAAAAAAAAAAAAAAAAAAAAAAAAGATGTTTTTTAAATATTTTTTATCTGGTTTATTGACTTTTTTAAAGCTAAATCCAATGTTATCGTTGAATTTCTAAAATAATTTGATTAATTAAAAAAATTAGTTTAATAACTGACTTGACATTAAGGGGGCTCTGGGGTTGAAAATTTTTCAAAAAATCGATTTTTTTTAATGATCTAATTTGATTATTCATTTAATTCTTAACTCAATGCAAAAAACCTCATAAAATTATTTGCATTTGTAATGGAGTTATAAGCATTTATGTATCAACATTTTCACAGCCGCATCCATATAATTTCAACTTTAAGTCACGTTTTCTCAAAACTTGATTTTTGATGACTAACACTAAGATTAAAAAAACTATTTGATGGAATGGTTTTTTTTTTTTTTTTTTTTTTTTTTGCATGCATATAACATCATTATCTAGATTATGAATTAATATATTTTAGATAGTGTAATATTTTGAGTATTTTTAATGGAAAAAAAGTTGTATTTTTTAGGGGTTTTTTTTTTAAATTTTCAACTTTGAGACATTTTTTAATAATGTTTTTATTAAGTGATAGTTATATCCTTAATTTATAATCTAGATAATGATGTTATATGCATGCAAAAAAAAATTAAGCCATTCCATCAAATAGTTTTTTTTAAATCTTGGTGTTAGTCGTCAAAAATCAGGTTTTGAGAAAACACGACTTAAAGTTGAAATTATATGGATGCGGCTATGTAAGTATTGATACGTAAATGCTTATAACTCCGTTAAAAATGCTAATATTTTTATGCGGTTTTTTGCATTGAGTTAAGAATTAATTGAATAATCAAACTAGATCATAAAAAAATCGATTTTTTAAAAAGTTTTTAACCCCTGAGCCCCCTTAATGCAACCTACATGAAAAGTAACATAGACTAACTTAGAGATTCTTCTAAAATTATAATGGATTTTAAATAAAGTTACATTAGAGTCACAGAACAAATAAAAAGCTTTCAACGTATGATAACTGAGTAAAAAGAATTGTTAGAACAAAGAACGATAAGAATTTATAAAAAATGGTAACTAACATACATCTATAAATATCTTAAAGCAAAACATTCAAAATTAGAGAATTAAATCTAATAAATCTTGCACAAATGTTGAGCAATTAAAGATTTAATTTTTATTCTACTAGCTATTTTTGTTTACATAGGAATTTATTTTGTTATAAGCTTTGAAGATCTTTTTCTCCTTGATAACTTGAAATGGACAAGATCCTTGCAATGTTATAGGGCCATAAAAATAAACTGATATTCTATTTTTCTTCTACATCATCTGACCTTAGTCACTCACATGTCTGTTTCCCTTTTTAACAAATTTCACTTCGACCATTTCCCCAATATCATTATCTTTCTGCCTATACAATATTATAGATTATAATAAACTGCATAGTAATTTTATTTATTAACAGTCACTTCATACAGTTTTGAATTTCTTCCTGAAAGAATAAATTTGTACTTTGGCTGTATTAATTATAGAAAATGTTTTTCTCTACTGTTTTGAAATAATGCATTATTTGTATATTAAGATAGGAATGGCCAAAGTGTCATGAAGTCATCTAATTTATTTTTTGAGACATTTACATTTTCTTTAACAAGAATAACTTTCATTTTCTTTCACTGCATTTAGATGGTTAAAGCAGTATTAATTGATTTTTCACTAGTGCTTGCTTTAAGTTAAATAAAATTAAACATAACATACAAAAGCTATTTCATAATTAAAGAAATTGTAAGTTTCTAATTGTGTCCCATATCCCCCCCCCCACACACACACACGAACAGGGAGGTATAGAACACACAGCAATAATTCAAAGCCTATAAGGCACAATTAGTCTAGTTAAATAAGTTAAAAATAAATTGTTTTGGAGCACAATTTTTTTAAACCTGAATTTTTAGACTAATGACCAATTTTTTAAAACCTTCAGAACAGAACCATTCTGAGAAATATACTGTGTGGACTAAAAATTCCAATTAATGTAAAAAAAAAAAAAAAAAACATGCACTTGTGTTTTTTTTTGCAAAAAATCATAGTTTAAGACCGTTTTTCATAGCATCATAGTTTACAGGTTTGAATCATAGCAACTATCATTTTTTCGTGACAGTTGGCAGGTCTGCACTTTTTACAAAAGTAAGAAAATCATTTTTGCTTGCCACAAAAGAAAAATTTCAATTTAGGTAAAACATTTTTTAATTTTACAGAACAATATAGGAACATAATATGCATATAACTAAGAAATTTGAAGTTTCAAAATGTGCCCCATACTTTCCTATTAACAGGGAGGTACGGCACAGTAATAAAACAAAACTACAAGGCATAAATAATCTAGTGTCAGCTAGATAAACAAACAAAGGTTGTAAATTGATAATGTATGTACCACAATGTTAAATTTCAGTGTTTTCATAATTGGAATGAAAATTCAGGAATGTCAGCAAGGGTGTAGTCACAAAAAAGCCAGAGATTATATGATCGATACAGAGGGTATATCCTAGAGAATACATGCTATGGGTTTCTTGAGAAACAGAAAATATCTGGTGTTCCTTAAAGAAATCTAGAAAATATATGGAGTATACCCCAGTATATCTTCCACTACACCCCTGATTGCCAGTCATAGATGGAATAAATATATATATATATATATATCCAGGGTTGGGGAATTTTTAAAAAATCTTACAAGCTAAGGATTTATTTCACCAGCCCGCAAAATGCAAAACAGTCGCAGTTGAAAATAATTATGACAAAATCGAACCCGATTACAGAAGAAATTACTATTATTGTAATGCATTTTTGTAATTCTTTTTTTTCTATAATATTAAGAAATATGTACAAAAAAGGTAAGCTTAATATAAGATAGAACTTAGTACCATATTTACGCTGTGATAATTTGGAAAATTAAAATATTTAGATTAAAAAGTGTGTCTGATAATATCTCTATTGCCTACAATTTTTAAACAACCAAAAATGCGCTTGCCTTACCATTAAGCAATAACATTACATGTGCACAACCCCATATTACTGATTACATGTTAATGATACAATAAATCATATGAAAGCTATTATTATTTTTTTAATTAAAGACCCAGGTGAAGCAAACAGGAAATATCTCTTCTTCCCAAACCATCTAAGTATCTGCATACAGGTTTTTAGATTTCTATTTATGGTCTGAAAATGTAAATCCCACCCTCTTCAAACTCAGAAAAAAAAAAAAAAAAAAAAAAAAAACACTTTATGACTTTTCAAGATGTAGAAATTCTTTCCAAAAAAGATTTCAGTTAAATACTAAAGAATATACTCACCTGTAAAATCTACAAGCTCAAATTCAAGTACATTTTATGTATAACAGAGAAATATAGAATTGACATATAACAATTAAAAGTACCTAAGAGCTCCACAAATGAATTTGAATGAGATCAAATGATGAATATTATCCAGTTTTTGAAACACAGCATTCTGCTCAGGCACTCTCAAGCATAACCATCAAAGAGTTAATCCATAAATTTGGTACCACCATCTAATGAGCATAAAATAAACAGATTTAGGGTTTTTCAAAGAATTATGTGCTTATTTGAATTACTATGAGAAAAAAATGTTTGAGGAGGGGGAGATACTTCTAATGTAGAGAAAAATTCATATTTATTTATTTTTTCTTTTTGGCGTAAAAAGTAATTGTTGCAATTAAAGATCGAATGTACATCAAGAATTTATAAATATTAACTTTTTGCAAGAGTCCATTGCAAACTTTCTTTCTGTAAACAGATTACTGTTTAAATAAATTATTATTTATAAAAAATACATGTCAGATTTTAACAATTTAAATTTAGGAAAGTTTGCTAATCATAAATTGAACTTTGCTATAAAAATTTCTTTTTGTGTAATAGAATTTTGAGAAAGGTCTTTATTTTATTAAATTCTGTGAAAATAATAAAATTGCGTTAAAATCGTCAATTTTTGCTTTGGTCTACCTGTACATATGAACTGCATTAATTATAGGTGAATCAAAATCTGAATATATTACATTTTTCAGTTATTGTTTGATATACTTTTAATTATTAATAAATGTTTTCAATGAGATTTAAAAAAGGCTTTTTCGATAGTTAAACTGTAGTTACACATACTTTATGTTTAACTAGCCCTAAATTTTGCCCCCCCCCCCCTTCTTCTTTCAAAAATATGCACATATTTTTAAAATACCACTACTGTATCAAATTTCTAAAACTGAGATTTTTAACTTAAATAACATTCTTATATTATACTGTCTCAAGTGATGAAGGTAAGATTTTTGTCTTGGAATGGCTTTGAATTTCAGACCTTTTCAGAACATTAGATAATTCTATTTAATATAATAAGATCTTCACAAAATTCTTCTAAATAAAACTGATCCCAATCACAAAATTCCTTTTAAAACTTAAGATTTTTCAAGAAAAATAATCCTTTAAATAAAATCAGGCCCTTTATAAAATTCCCTTCCATAAAAACATACTCTTATTACTTTTAGTGAAATTGGTTTGATTAAATATGCAATTTTTGTACAATGTGCAATTGTTACTTTTTATTCATCACAATTTCAGAGTTTTTGTACATACATTTCTTTCAATTGGTTTGTGTGTATAGTGGGGGGGGGGGGGGGTAAAACCTCTAAATCTTGTTTAGCACTAGGCAGTGCTTATCACAAATCTGACAACAAAAGTTTTACATCAGTAATATTATTTAAGCTGTTCTCTTATTAATATTTTTTTTAATCTTATTTACAAAGATGGAAGTTTATATTTATAAATCTATTTTGAGGAATATTCTAATCTTTTATACATTTTTGTGGAGGTGGAGGGAATCATTATCTCTTTCCCAAGAAAATGACTGATTTCTAAACTATGTGTACATTATTTATAAAAAAATATATAAATATTAATCATTTTAAAAAGTTGGCAGTTTTAAGTGCAATTAAATTACATAAACATAAAGGAGTTAGAAATTAACTAACTTATAAAACGGTCAAAAATGTATAAAAATTCTAATCTCTTTTCTCAAATAAATCTAAAAATAATAAATCTTATTCAGAAAGATTGAAGTTTATATTTATAAATTTATTTTAAGGAATATCCTAATCTGTTATACATTTTTGTGGCAGTGGTGGTGGTGGTGGTTGGGGGGGGAGGGGGTCATTATCTGTTTCCCAAGAAAATGACTGAATTTTAAACTATGTCTACAAAAATATATAAACATTAATAATTTTTAAAAGTTGGCAGTTTTAAGTGCAATTAAAATACATAAACATAAGGGAGTCAGAAATTAACTAATTTCAATCTTATAAAAGTCTTGTAAAATGGTCGAAATGTATAAAAATCCTAATCTCTTTTCTTAAATAAGCCTAAAAATAATAACAGACTTTTTCAGACACAAATATATTTATTTTGATGCATTATTTTTTTTGCCTGCATCAAAATAAACATTTTTAAAGAAAAAGAGTAAGCAACAAATAATGATTCAGTAGAATCATTTATTTTCAGAAGATAATTTTTTCAATATACAAAATCTTTTAAAGTTTTGAATTCAGAACAGAAGCCTGCAAATGTGCAGTCTGTATTGCAAACTACACATAACAAAAGCTAAAGGTATGATTGATGCATTTTTTTTTTAGAAAAAATCTAATGACATTTTCTCCATTTTCTTTATAATTTATGTGTTTCATATTATTGGATATAAATAATTTCTACTTTTAACATTTTATTTCAGTACTAAGCATTAGATATAGTGGGTTTAAGTCATTTTTTATGTGTAGGATTAAAATCAGTATGCACTGGGGACATATCTATTGATCTAAAGAAAAAACTTCAAACATGCGAATGGATCAAAGAAAAAATAGATTAAAAATATTCAATATTTAGTATAGAATATTTTAATTATTATTATTTTTCTTAAATGGAGACTATGTA
This sequence comes from Maratus speculifer, assembly GCA_964019185.1. Lineage (NCBI taxonomy): Eukaryota > Metazoa > Arthropoda > Arachnida > Araneae > Salticidae > Maratus > Maratus speculifer. The sequence continues at coordinate 385,115,199 of OZ025294.1, forward strand.
ACACAATGAATAACATAAAACGATATTTTTTAAGATTTTTCTCAAGCTGTAAAATATATAGGACATATTAATTGGGAGGTTAACTTGAAGAATTAAAATATGAAGTCGAATAAGAGAGTTCTCAAAGATTATTATTATAACTTATTAGTAATCAAAAGATTGTTTGTAAAGATTTTCAGAGTATCAATGTTTCACTATGTAGAGCAATTCATTCTTTGACCATAAGACTATTTAAATTAAAAAAATTTTTTTTTCAATTTTTACATAAATTCACTGTAATTTAATTATTTAATTTAAATTATTTTTAAATGATGTTACACTGCTTATCCAACAATGTCTATTTTTATCAATAAATATGCATGTATATGTAATAAGAAAGATTATAAAAAAAAAAAATTAAAAACAGATTTTTTGCCAACCCTGATAAATACAGATAATGTTATGCAATTTAAGGCAATCCTAGAATAGTTTCAACTAAACTAAATTATATCTAAGCAATTAAAAAACAGGCATCACTGTTGGCTACATTTGGCAAGCAAAACTGGTTTGATTAAAATTACTCGGTACATTTGATTGATATGTTGTCAAAGTGTTTCAATCAAAGCACCTTTGATTGAGGTTGTTTTGAATTCAAAGATCAATAATTTTAAACATAAATAGGCCATACTTTTTATTTCTATATGCAGTAAATCTCAGATTTAATTACAAGTTAACATACTTATTATATTATAAATATTAATTCTATTATTTCAATAGTGAAATGAAGTTTTGTAAATATCACAAGAAAAAAAATCAATATTTTTAAAATAGCTAACTTATTCTTAATAATAAATTAGTGTTCATTCTAGAAAGAAAAAGGATAAAGTACTATTCATCTACACTTTTATTAACTAAAAATATTAAAAAATGTATTGCATAGCGATAGTTTGAAAATAAATATCATAGAAAATACCAAACATCTTTACATTTCAAAAGTAAACATCAAATATATGGAAACATAAAAGAAATCTTGATATTTAAAAAATAAATGCACAGTAGACAATTAAATTATGGATAATATACAGTCTACTGTTCTGTAAATAAAGAACTATTATATAATCTATGCATTAAAAAAATCATTCATATACAGAAAGCATAAAAAGAACATGAGGCACATTTATTTTTGATTCTATAATCTTTTCCTTTATAAAATTGCAAGCAAACACAGCTTTTTTTTTTTTTTTTTTTTCAAATGAATATTGGACTATGATTGCTTCATCTTGTGTGTGAATGATGAAATGATTAGAACAAAACATAAAGAGAAAAACCTATTGTCCCATTCCTCCCACTGTCAATCACAGTCTCCCCTACATTTCAACACAGATAGAAAATAGTTAAAATCTGAATTGTGTGTTTGAAGGAATGTTATGTCATAATTTTCTTTAGAAGGCAAGGGCATAAGAGAGGGGAGGGATTTATTTTGACATTCTGCACATATATGAGGAATAATTCCTATATTATTTTTCTATTATATACTTTCAAAATACGTCAGAAAACTTGTTAATGATAAGTTCATCTCATTTTGAGAACGTTGCATTAGCAAGAATTCAATGAAATATGTATTACTGATATAATTTTTAATTCCAGTGTTTAAAAAGCTTATTTAATGATAATGTTTAACTATTTTAATAAAATGTCAAATTATTTTAATGTTTATATAATGTTGATTCTTTTTTCTCTTCTTTGAATCTGATGTACGATGATTAATGTCTTCTGAAATATAAATTCTTTGGAAAGAGGGGGGGGGGGGGGGAGGAAGCTCCTTTTAGACTTCAGAAATTATAACATTGTACCTTTGTATTTCATATTTACTCCCCGAAAATTGTAAAGGATTGCACAGAGGTATCCTGTGTGTGGGAAGAGGAGGTGATTTTTTTTTTTTTTTTTTTTTTTTTTTTTTTTTTTTTTTTTTTTTTTCAGAGAAGGATAAAGCCCATGAAATTTTTAGAATGTATATATTTTGCATATCTTACAAAATTTTGCAGCAAAAAGTAAAAAATAAACAGTAGAATTTCAAAGAAATAAGTACACTTTTACCCTCAATGTAATAATGTTGATCAATGGTGAGTATGTTATAAAGTACGAATTAAAATAATTCCTAATTATTGATTCTCTGGCCCAAAGATGGCATAACTTTGAATTGTATAATAATGTAAATTAAGCATTTTTGAGATAAGTTATTGAAGCACAATTGACCTAAAATTTTGGTCCTAAGGCCCTCTAACAGAAAAATCCAAAAAATAGACCCCTTTCACAAAATCATACTCTTCATTATTTTTAACTTCTTTATCCTTTAAAATGTTAATTTTGAAAAAAAAAATAGCAGATAGAGAAATTTTAGCAAGGGTTTCAAGAGTTTATTAATAAATGCATAGTTAACATTTTCTTTAATTACAAAATGTTATTTCTCACATAAGTGCACCAAGAAATTTATATATATATATATATATATAAACTGCACTCCCCCCCCTTTTTTTTCTCACCCTGCTAATGATGGCAACTCAATTTTACCAATTTCTACTATTTTAATTAATGAATAAAATAAAAATAGAAATTTCAAGTAATATTAATATTGTACAATGAAGTAGTTTGGTTAAATACATTAATTTCAATATAAAGGGATTATTTAGACTATAATATTTCTATTTATATACACATATATAACATGTGATTAATGTTTAGTAATACTTATTTAAGACTCAGTCACAAAAATCTGTTAATACAGACGTCTTTATGAAATTTCTCTTAATTAATTGGCCCTGATCATAAAATCTTATTCCATGCAAAAGAAAAAAAAAACTATAAATTATTTCATTTTTGTTAGGTTTAAAATGCACAATTTGCAAATGAAATTCATCAGAAAGGAAAAGTTTAACAAAAGTACTTAAAGCATATTTTAATTGTTTGTATCGAATTTGAGTTTCATCTTTTAATACAAAAATATAGTAATTTTTTCAAAAAGTTAGCCTTAAGAAATAAAACCCTGCATCAACCCCAGAGTATTATACATTAAAAAATGTATAAGAAGAAGAGCTTAAAAGTCTTTTGCTCCCCTCGGAGTAGATCAAACCCTCAATCTTTAAAATTAGACACACTTCAATATTTCTAGTGACATGCAAGAAAATTTTACTCTGTTCCAACAGGTGTGCGTGTAAGGGGGGGGGGGGGGGTGAAGGTCAGAGTAGGTTAAATTAAAAAAAAAAAAAAAAAAAAAAAAAACATGAAAAGGGAAATTGATTGCACACAATGTGTGAAATAGTACAAAAGTACATAATATGGAGAACAGTGATGTCGATGCGTGCTTTTTTTTTAACGGTGAAATACGAAATAATTTACGATTATGTTGGAAATAGAGACATTTTTCAAATTGATTTGAAATACATTTTCAGTCATAAAAGATAAAGGGAAACAAAGAAATTCAATGGAACAACTTACTCAAATCAAACTGCTTTCTCATTCTCACCCACGGAAGCACGTTACAGCCATGGTCATGTTGACAAACAAGTTCCAAACACTGATATGTTGCCATTCGTGAATCTAGATTAAGAGAAACGGATAGTTTTAGCGAACAAGGTATAAATCCATCTCGTTGGTTTTAGCGCTGTTCCCGAGACGAGATTGACCAATCACAAGTCTGCATGGGATGTAATTTTATGCTTCTTTCACCGTATTCAAGTGCAACTGCTAAAAGAGGATTTTTTTACCGCTGGTCGTTTGATATCTTTGTAGATTAACGGTGCTTCTTCAATTTTCTAGAGAAATGGTAAAGTGAAAGTCAAATATACATACAACGCATCATTATTTTACAGAAATTTTTAACAGTGTGATTTTTTTTTTTTTTTTTCGAAACAGCTCTATTTCAAAAACAAATGCGCGAATTTTCATCAGACTTCAGTTTCAGTTAGAAGTTGACATAAGTTGTTGCTTATTAGGTTTTGGTATAAATCACGTAACTGATGGCGCTGATTTTTTTTTTTTTTTTTTTTTTTTTTTTCAGGAAGTATTAAAAGGTATAAGATAAAAGAAAGTTTTGGTATTGCCGCATGTGACCTGTTTTAGTATGTTTAACATGCATTTACTTTTTCAAAATAAATTTTTGTGGCATCCCCTCAAAATGATTAGATATAGATAAGTAACGCATTATTGGCTCGATTATTATTCATTGTTGAGATTAGCTTTTAAATACTAGATTTTAATAAATTTATTACTCTTTATAGCATTATTAAAGATAGGTTACAGTACCGGAAAGAAAAAAAAATCTTGACACTTAAGATAGAATTTCAGTGTTCAAATGCTTTATTTTTTTCAGTTTTAAATAGAAGAGGCAGGTGCGAGTTTCTATCACGCGTTGGTAATGTCGAGTAGTGACCCTTGTTGCTTAACACGATTTAGAGTTCACGATTTATTTATTTATTTATTTATTAGTTCTAGTAGTGTTTAAAAAGGGATTTTATAAATTCCTTTCTCTATAAAAGGAAACAATTTTGCTACACAAAATCCACATAAAAAGCTTACTATTGTTGAACTAACTCGTCCTTTGACTTTATTGGAACAAAATCTTCAAACTTTAAATTTAGAAGCATCAGTACTAATCTATGCCTTAAAAAATACAAGGCCTATTTACAAAATGGCAATACACGAAAACGAAAAATCGGTTCCAAAAAACCGAGAAAGACTTCGGCCGGATCTGATATATTTTTTAAAAACGTGACGTACTGTAAATACCAACTGTAACATTTGAAAAACTTAAAAATTCAGAAACTGCACGCCAAACACAGCAAAGCAGATGCGTTCGTACTATAATGAAGTTTTAAAAATATTAAGGTCTTGGTGAATTAATATACAGTACTTCGGATACCGTATAGTATTCGAAATCTTTTGTGCGTCCCTATAAATATTGTCTGTTTTTTATTATACAAGAAGTAACTTGTAGTAAACTTCAGAAATGTATCTTATTTAAATTTTCGTAAAATGAGAAATAGTTTAATATAATTAAAACGCGCCCCATGCAGTGTTCCCTCTGTACCAATATGTAATGGAATACTTTTATATTGCCCTGTAAGTTAATAAATAATATTCTTCGCACCACAAATTTAATTCAAAATTTTAATGTCAGTTTTATCAAAAATATGTCAATCTTATAAAAATTATCAGTTTTTCATTTTTTATTTGCAAATAAATAAAAAAAATAAATACTTCTTTTATTAAATGAACAACTAGATGCTTATTAATAATCAAGTAAATCCCACATTAATTTATGTAACATATTTCCCGAATTACCCTATGTTCATTTATTAGTATGAATCATTGAGAGATCTTCTTCATATTTACTTTTGTCATCATGATTTAAATTACCATAACCTATTTTACAGAACTAATACAAGCGCTGTCTTTATTTGCCTCAATATTACTCAGCAGCATTTTTAATTAACAACGTTATTATCTGAGGATATTTATTCCATCAAGAATACAAATGAGCTTAAAAGACTGAAAGATAGCTTCCTCCGGCGGTATTTCGCGTAAAAAGAAAGAACAAATTCTCCGTTGCATGAAATTTTAATCACGACTGTCGTGTAAAATTGAAGCAAAACTTCGAAGTTAATATAAAATCAACCAGTTGTAAATAATGGATTTTACATCATTTTACTCTGCAAAATGTTTTTGTCATTTGAAACTTGAAAGGCGAAAATATGGAGTAAATTCTTAATAGCGAAATTTCGTTATACTGTAACAAATGCGAATTTACATTATATTGCATATACAGATATGATGTTATAATCATACATAATATTAATCTTATGATCAATTTAAAATAAACAAGCCGAAAAATGTACGTCAAGTGTAGCAAATGGGGTGCGTTTGTACTGTAACGAAGTTTTAAAATATTTAGGTCTTGGTGTAATAGTATACAGTATTTCGGTTACGGTATAGTGTACTATTATTTTCAGCACAATCTAACTGATTGGTAAAGTAATCATACGAATTGAAATACTCAGTTGGAAATATTCATTTCGTATGATTACTTTACCAATCAGTTAGATTGTGTTGAAAATAACAGTATATCTACGTAACCATCGTCATATGGAATTCCATTACCTGCGGTCTATTCTGTTGAGCTATTTAAATGACAGACCAGATGTTATGACCAATAAGGTATCTGAGCGAAACATCCCAGCTGGCTATCGCCCAGGTAGCTTAACAGATAAAGCATTGGCCTTGTAAGCCAAGTATCTGGGTTCGATTCCCAGCCTGGTCAATTTTTCGCTCAGTTGGAAATATTCAATTCGTACAGTATAATAGCGAAAATCTTTAGTGTGTCCTTGTAAATACTATCTGCTTTCTACACAGGAAGTAAGTAGTAATCCTCAGTAACGTACATTAATTTTATAAAATGCTAAATGGTTTAATACAATTAAAATGCGCCCCAAGCAATATTCTTCACTATACCATTATGTAATGGAATACTTTAGTGTTGTCCTGTAAATTAATAAAGAAAATTTCTTTGCACTATAGATTTTATTCAAAATTTTATAAATCAATTTTATCATAAAAAAGAATAAAAATTATCAATTTTTTATTTTCTATTTGCAAATAAATAAAAAAATTAAATACCTATTTTTTAAATGAACAACTAGATTACTTACTAATAACCATGCGAATCCCATAATTATTTACATAAACTATTTCCCGATTTACGCGTTGCTCATTTATTAATGCACTCATTGAGAGATCTTTTTCATGTTTACTTTTGTCGTCATAATTTAAATTACCATCATTTACTTATTTTACAAAACTAATACAAGCGCTGTCTTTATTTGTCTTAATATTATTCAGCAGCAGTTTTAATTACCAACGTTATTATCTGAGGATATTTATTCTAACAAGAATACAAACGAGCTTATAAAGACTGGATAATAGCTTCCTCAGTCGCGTAAAAGAAAGAACAAATTCTCCGTTGCGTGGAATTTTAATCTCGACTGTCGCATAAAATTTAAGCAAAACTTCGAAGTTAATATGGAATCAACCAGTTGTAAATAATGGATTTTACATCATTTTACTCAGCAAAATGTTTTTGTCATTTGAAACTTGAATATTCTTGATAAGGAAACTTCGTTATTTTATAACAAATGCGAATTTATAATACATTACACATACAGATATGATGTTATGATTATACAAAACATTAATCTTATAATCAATTTAAAATAAACAAGTCGGAAAATGCACGTCAAGCGTAGCAAATGAGGTGCGTTCGTACTATAACGAAATATAAAAAATATTTAGTTCTTGGTGTAATAGTATACAGTATTTCGGATACAGTATAGTAGCGGAACCTTTTGTGTGTCCTGTAAATACTGTCTGCCTTCTACAATACAGAAAGTAACTTGTAGGAAACCTCACAAATGTATCTTATTTTCAAAAAAAGAAATAGTTTAATATAATCAAAACGCGCCCCAAAGAATGTTTTGGAGTACTTTTGTGTTGCCCTGTAAATGAAAAAAAAATTTTGCACCGCAGATTTTATTAAAAAATGTATGGTATCAGTTTTATCATAAAAAGCTGATAAAAAACATTATCAGATTTTGTTTTTTATTTACAAATAAATAAAAATATACACAGTTCATATTAAATGAGAAAATAGATACTTATTAATAAGCATGCGATTCCCATATTAATTTATATATAGTCTATTTCCCGAATTAACCAATGTTCATTTATTAATGACATCATTGAGAGATCCGTTTAAGGTTTATTTTTGTCATCATAATTTAAATTACCATGTCCTATTTATTTTACAGAACTAATACAAGTTCTGCCTTTTATTTGTCTCAATATTACTCAGCAGCAGTTTTAATTACCAACATTATTGTCTGAAGATACTTATTCCAACAAGAATACAAATGAGCTTAAGAGACTGAAAAATTGATTCCTCGGGCGATATTTCGCATAAAGAGAAAGAACAAATTCTCCGTTGCGTAAAATTTTAATCACACTGTCGCATAAAATTGAAGCAAAACTTCGAAGTTAATATGGAATCAACCAGTTGTAAATAATGGATTTTACATCACTTTACTCTGGAAAATGTTTTTGTCATATGAAACTTGACTAAAATTTTGAGTAAATTCTAGATAACGAACCTTCGTTATTTAGTAACAAATACGAATTTGCAATATATTATATGTATAAGTATGATGTTTAATCATGCATAATATTAATCTTATAGACAATTTAAAATGAACAAGTCGGAAATTTGGTGTTAAACCTTGCAAATAAGGTGCATTTGTACTATAATGAAATTTTAAAAATATTCAGATCTTGGTGTAAAAAGATACAGTAGTTCGGTTACAGTATAGTAGCAAAATCTTTTTTGTGTCCCTGAAAATACTATTTGTTTTCTATTATACAGGAAATAACTTGTACATCCTCAATAACGTACATCAATTTTATAAAATTTTAAATGTTTTAATACAATTAAAATGCGCCCCAAACAATATTCTCCCTATACCGTTATGTAATAAATAGTTTTTTGTTGTCCTGTAAATTAATAAAAATATTCTTTTGCACCACATATTTTATTCAAAATTTTATAATATCTGCTTTATCATAAAAAACTGATAAAAAATGTCAGTTTTTTATATTTTATTTGCAAATAAATTAAAAAATAAGTACTCCTATTATAAATAAAGAAATAGATATTTATTAATAACCATGCGAATCCCATATTAATTTATATAATATATTTCCCGAATTACCCGATGTTCATTTGAGAGATTCTTTTCATATTTACTTTTGTCATCATAGTTTAAATTACCATGTCTTATTTATTTTACAGAACTAATACAAGCGCTGTCTTCTATTTGCCTCAATATTACTCAGCAGCAGTTTTAATTACCAACGTTATTATCTGAGGATATTTATTCCAACAAGAATACAAATGAGCTTAAGAGACTGAAAGATTGCTTCCTTGGCCGATATTTTGCATAAAAAGAAAGAACAAATTCTCCGTTGCGTGGAATTTTAATCAAGGCTGTCGAATAAAATTTAAGCAAAATTTCGAAGTTAAGATGGAATCAACCAGTTGTAAATAATGGATTTTACATCATTTTACTCTGCAAAATGTTTTTGTCATTCGAAGATTAAATCGCGAAAATTTGGAGTAAATTACTAATAGCGAAACTTCGTCATTCAGTGACAAATGTGAATTTACAACGTAGTGTATATTCACGTATGATGCTATAATCATACATAATGTTAATCTTATAATCAGTTTAAAATAAAAATGTTGAAATATCACGTAAAGCGTAGCAAATGAGGTGCGTTTGTACTATAACGAAGTTAAAAAAAATATTGAGATCTTGGTGAACTAGCATACAGTATTTCGGATACAGTACAGCAGCCAAAATCTTTAGCGTGTCGCTGTAAATACTATCTGTTTTCTATTATACAGGAAGGAAATTGTTGTAAACTTGAGAAATGCATCTTATTTTCATGAAAAGAAATAGTTTAATGAAATTAAAATGCGCCCCAAACAATGTTTCCTCCCTATACCATTATGTAATGGAATTATTTTGTGTTGTCCTGTAAGTTAATTAAAAAAATATTATCTGCACTACAGATTTTATTAAAAATTTTATTATATCAGTTTTATCAGTAAAAAACTTAAAAAATTAAAAAATTATAAAAAATTATCAGTTTTTTATTTTTTATTTGCAAATGAATCTATGAATTTATTTGCAAATTTTGTTTTTTATTTGCAAAAAATCAATAAATATTTCTTTTTTAAATGAACAATTAGATACTTATTAGTAACCATGTAAATCCCATATTAATGCAACACATTTCTCGAATTACCCGATGTTCTTTATTAATGACAATCATTGAGAGATCCTTTTCATGTTTACTTTTGTCATCATAATTTAAATTGCCATCACTTACTTATTTTACAAATGTAATAAAAGCGCTGTCTTTATTTTGTCTCTATATTGCTCAGCAACAGTTTTAATTACCAACGTTATTATCTGAGGATATTTGTTCCAACGAGAATACAAATGAGTTTAAGAGACTGAAAGATAGCTTCCTCCGGCGATATTTCGGGTAAAAAAAAAATAACAAATTCTCCGTTGCTTGGAATTTTAATCACGACAGTCGAATAAAATTTAAGCAAAAATTTGAAGTTAATATGGAATCAACCAGTTGTAAATAATGGATTTTACATCATTTTACTCTGCAAAATATTTTTGTCATTCGAAACTTGGAAGACACTTGGAAGATTCGAAACTTGGAAACTTCTTAATAGGCGAAACTTTGTCATTCAGTAACAAATTCGAAGTTACAATGTAGTATACAAAGAGGTATGATGTTATAATCATACATAATATTAATCTTATAATCAATTTAAAATGAACAAGTGGGAAATTGCACGTCAAGCATAGCAAATGAGGTGCATTCGTATTATAACGAAGTTTAAAAAGTATTCAGAACTTGGTGTAATATTATACAGAATTTCGGATACAGTATAGTCTTCGAAATCTTTTGTGCGTCCCTGTAAATACTGTCTGCTTTCTATGAAACTGAAAGTAACTTGTAATAAAATTTAGAAAACTATCCCATTTTCACAAAAAGGAGTAGTTTAATATAAATAAATGCTCCCCAAACAATATTTTTCCTTATACCATTATGAAATAGAATACTTTTCATTTGCCCTGTAAATTAAAAAAAATATTCTTTTCACCAGAGGTTTTATTCAGAATTTTTTCATAAAAAACTGATAAAAAATTATCAATTTTTTTATTTTTTATTTGTGATTAAATAAATAAAAAAATAAATACTTATTTTTTAAATGAACAAATCGATACTTATTAATAACCATACAAATCCCACATTAATTTATGACACCTATTTCCCGAATTACCCAATGTTCGTTTATTAATGACAACCATTGAGATATCCTTTTCATGTTTACTTTTGCCATCATAGTTTAAATTACCATGTCTTATTTATTTTACAGAACTAATACAAGCGCTGTCTTTTATTTGCCTCAATACTACTCAGCAGCAGTTTTAATTACCAGCGTTATTATCTGAGGATATTTATTCCAACAAGAATACAAATGAGCTTAAGAGACTGAAAGATTGCTTCCTTGGCCGATATTTTGCATAAAAAGAAAGAACAAATTCTCCGTTGCGTGGAATTTTAATCAAGGCTGTCGAATAAATTTAAGCAAAATTTCGAAGTTAAGATGGAATCAACCAGTTGTAAATAGTGGATTTTACATCATTTTACTCTGCAAAATGTTTTTGTCATTCGAAGATTGAATCGCGAAAATTTGGAGTAAATTACTAATAGCGAAACTTCGTCATTCAGTGACAAATGTGAATTTACAACGTAGTGTATATTCACGTATGATGCTATAATCATACATAATGTTAATCTTATAATCAGTTTAAAATAAAAATGTTGAAAATATCACGTAAAGCGTAGAAAATGAGGTGCGTTTGTACTATAACGAAGTTAAAAAAAATATTGAGATCTTGGTGAACTAGCATACAGTAGGGTCAATCCATTTCAAGTGGTCCAGAAAATATTTTTTTGGTCGCTCGACCATTTTTAAAAAATCTGAAATTTTTTGTAAAACAAACCTAACATGACGGAAGTTCAAAATGACCGTTTTTTTAATTTTACTATTTTTTGTTTGTGCATGGCGGCCATCTTTGTTTCATCGTGTGCAGCGATTTTCTCAGATACTAGGATACACAAAATTGCAAATATCTCGTCTTCTATTTTCCCAATTGAAATGGGGTTTGCAGCATTTTGTTCAGAATAAAATAGGCTAAATACACAGAGATAGAAAAATTTTGAAAAATAAATTTTTACAGGTGAAATTTTAGCACAAAATGTACGATTTTTTCCAAAATCTGTCCGTTTGCAAGAGGAAAACTTTCATGCAAGAGCAACTGTCAACCTTACACAATTTTTTCTACAAATAGGTGAAAAGTACGTGTACTCATACACCAAGTCCCAGATCTGGGAGATAATTTCTCTTTGCGAAAAAAATTCCGAAATTCGTCAAAAATTTCAAAAATCGCACTTTTTAGGCTGTGATATCTCTGGTGGGGCATGAGATAAAAATCTGAAATTTTGGCCTGTGATAGTATTGTGTAGTAGCGTTACGTACAAAAAATTTCAAGAAGGAGATTTGACTACAAGCTGAGATATGACATGGAAAATATGTGAAAACAATACTGTCAAACTATTGTAAACCTACTATGTAATTGTTCAACAAGACTGCCAACCTTGCACAATTTTTTCTACAAATAGGTCAGAAGTGTGTGTACTCATACACCAAGTCCCATATCTGGGAAATAATTTCTCTTTCCGAAAAAAATTCCGAAATTCGTCCAAAATTTCAAAAATCGCACTTTTTAGGCTTTGATATCTCTGGTGGAGCACGAGATAAAAATATGAAATTCTGGCCTTTGATAGTGTTATGTAGTATTGTTATGTACAAAAAATTTCAAGCAGGAGATTTGACTACAAGCTGAGATACGGTGATTAAAGAAATGTTAAGAAATGCTATTACGAGTACATTAGGAGAAATGAGATTAGTCTCTTTTATTACAATATTTACCCAGAAAATATCGTTTGTTGAAAACAGTTAAATAATAAGCATTTAATTTACAAAATACTATATATGCTCAACAAAGAGCTTAACAATATTTACGAGAGATGTTGTGAGTTCGACCAGTTACTGTTGTCAGTCCATCAGGCTGTTCTTTCTAAAAATTTTATTTGAAGCCCCCCAAGTCTTGTCATCCCTTGTTAACTTAAATGAAATTCTCTAGGTTTAATAATTGAAGCCATGTCAACTCGATCAGTTGCAATTCATTGTCTGTAATTTACTTTTCCTGAAATGTGTTCCGAGTAAAATTGTTGCAATAGCATTTCTAGTAGATTTGTTCATCTGGACAAATAGTGTATTGGCTTAGCATATATTCTGAATTGTTTAAATCACACAGAAGCATTTGAAAAAGATATTTGTAACTAACATTTAACTTTGTACCATAAATAATTAACTTAAAATTTTGGAGGTATGAACAATTACGTAGTATGTTACAATAGTTTGGCAGTATTGTTTTCACATATTGCCCATGTCATATCTCAGCTTGTAGTCAAATCTCCTTCTTGAAATTTTTTGTACATAACACTACTACACAATACTATCAAAGGCCAGAATTTCAGATTTTTATCTCGTGCTCCACCAGAGATATCAAAGCCTAAAAAGTGCAATTTTTGAAATTTTCGACGAATTTTGGTTTTTTTTTTTTTTTTTTTTTTTTTTTCAAAGAGAAATCATTTTCCAGATCTGGGACTTGGTGTATGAGTACACGCACTTTTGACCTATTTGTAGAAAAGATTGTGCAAGGTTGACAATCTTGTTGAACAATTACATAGTAGGTTTACAATAGTTTCGTAGTACTGTTTTCACATATTTTCCATGTCATATCTCAGCTTGTAGTCAAATCTCCTTCTTCAAATTTTTTGTACATAACGCTACTACACGATACTATCATAGGCCAAAATTTCAGATTTTTATCTCGTGCCCCACCAGAGATATCAAAGCCTAAAAAGTGCGATTTTTGAAATTTTTGACGAATTTCGGAATTTTTTTCGCAAAGAGAAATTAACTCCCAGATCTGGGACTTGGTGTATGAGTACACGCACTTTTGACTTATTTGTAGAAAAAATTGTGTAAGGTTGACAGTTTTCCTTGCATGAAAATTTTCCTCTTGCAAACGGATAAATTTTAGAAAAAATCGTAAATTTTGTGCTAAAATTTCACCTGTAAAATTTTATTTTTCAAAAATTTTCTTACACTGTATATTTAGCCTATTTTATTCTGAACAAAATGCTGCAAACCCCATTTCAATTGGGAAAATAGAATACGAGATATTTACAATTTTGTGTATCCTAGTATCTGAGAAAATCGCTGCACACGATGAAACAAAGATGGCCGCCATGCACAAACAAAAAATAGTAGAATTAAAATAACGGTCATTTTGAACTTCCATCATGTTAGGGTTGTTGTACAAAAAATTTCAGATTTTTTAAAAATAGTCGAGCGACCAGTGCTGGACCACTTGAAATGGATTGACCCAGTATTTCGGATACAGTACAGCAGCCAAAATCTTTTGCGTGTCGCTGTAAATACTATCTGTTTTCTATTATACAGGAAGGAAATTGTTGTAAACTTGAGAAATGCATCTTATTTTCATGAAAAGAAATAGTTTAATGAAATTAAAATGCGCCCCAAACAATGTTTCCTCCCTATACCATTATGTAATGGAATTCTTTTGTGTTGTCCTGTAAGTTAATTAAAAAAATATTCTCTGCACTAAAGATTTTATTAAAAATTTTATTATATCAGTTTTATCAGTAAAAAACTTAAAAAATTAAAAAATTATAAAAGATTATCAGTTTTTTATTTTTTATTTGCAAATGAATCTATGAATTTATTTGCAAATTTTGTTTTTTATTTGCAAAAAATCAATAAATATTTCTTTTTTAAATGAACAATTAGATACTTATTAATAACCATGTAAATCCCATATTAATGTAACACATTTCTCGAATTACCCGATGGTCATTTATTAATGACAATCATTGAGAGATCCTTTTCATGTTTACTTTTGTCATCATAATTTAAATTGCCATCACTTACTTATTTTACAAATGTAATAAAAGCGCTGTCTTTATTTTGTCTCTATATTGCTCAACAACAGTTTTAATTACCAACGTTATTATCTGAGGATATTTATTCCAACGAGAATACAAATGAGTTTAAGAGACTGAAAGATAGCTTCCTCCGGCGATATTTCGGGTAAAAAGAAAATAACAAATTCTCCGTTGCTTGGAATTTTAATCACGACAGTCGAATAAAATTTAAGCAAAACTTTGAAGTTAATATGGAATCAACCAGTTGTAAATAATGGATTTTACATCATTTTACTCTGCAAAATATTTTTGTCATTCGAAACTTGGAAGACACTTGGAAGATTCGAAACTTGGAAACTTCTTAATAGGCGAAACTTTGTCATTCAGTAACAAATTCGAAGTTACAATGTAGTATACAAAGAGATATGATGTTATAATCATACATAATATTAATCTAATAATCAATTTAAAATGAACAAGTGGGAAATTGCACGTCAAGCATAGCAAATGAGGTGCATTCGTATTATAACGAAGTTTAAAAAGTATTCAGAACTTGGTGTAATATTATACAGAATTTCGGATACAGTATTGTCTTCGAAATCTTTTGTGCGTCCCTGTAAATACTGTCTGCTTTCTATGAAACAGAAAGTAACTTGTAATAAAATTTAGAAAACTATCCCATTTTCAAAAAAAGGAGTAGTTTAATATAAATAAATGCTCCCCAAACAATATTTTTCCGTATACCATTATGAAATAGAATACTTTTCATTTGCCCTGTAAATTAAAAAAAATATTCTTTTTCACCACAGGTTTTATTCAGAATTTTTTCATAAAAAACTGATAAAAAATTATCAATTTTTTTATTTTTTATTTGTAATTAAATAAATAAAAAAATAAATACTTATTTTTTAAATGAACAAATCGATACTTATTAATAACCATACAAATCCCACATTAATTTATGACACCTATTTCCCGAATTACCCAATGTTCGTTTATTAATGACAACCATTGAGATGTCCTTTTCATGTTTACTTTTGCCATCATAGTTTAAATTATCATGTCTTATTTATTTTACAGAACTAATACAAGCGCTGTCTTTTATTTGCCTCAATACTACTCAGAAGCAGTTTTAATTACCAACGTTATTATTTGATGATATTTATTCCAACAAGAATAAAAATGAGCTTAAGAGACTGAAAGATATCTTCCTCCGGCGATATTTCGCGTAAAAAGAAAGAACTAATTCTCCGTTGCATGAAATTTTAATCACGACTGTCGCGTAAAATTTAAGCAAAACTTCGAAGTTACTATGGAATCAACCAGTTGTAAATAGTGGATTTTACATCATTTTACTCTGCAAAATGTTTTTGTCATTTGAAACTTGAAACTTCAACGACGAAAATTTGGAGTAAATTCTGGATAACGAAACTTCGTCATTCAGCGACAAATGCGAATTTACAATGTAGTGTATAGCCAGGTATGATGTTATATTCATACATAATATTAATCTTATAATCAACTTAAAATAAACGTGTGGTAAATTGCACGTGAAGCGTAGCAAATGAGGTGCGTTTTTACTATTATGAAGCTTTAAAAATATTCAGATCTTGGTGTAATTGTATACAGTATTTCAGATATAGTATAGTAGCCAAAATCTTTTGTGTGTCCGAGTAAATACTAACTGCTTTCTATTAAACAGAAAGTGACTTGTAGTAAACCTTGGAAATGTATCTCATTTTCAAAAAGAAATAGTTTAATATCATTAAAAGCGCCCCAAAGAATGTTTCCGCCTATACCATTATGTAATGGAATACTTTTGTGTTGCCCTCTAAATAATATATATATATACAGTTTATATATATATATATACAATGTATATATATATACAGTGTGTATATATATATATATATATATACAGTGGACTCTCTCTATCTGAACACTCTCTAATCTCAACACCCCGGTATTATGAACGCATTTCGATGGTCCCGGCGAAACGCCATAGACTTAACATAAGATAAACTCTCTGTATTCTGAACACCCTCTAATCTGAACACCCCGCTATTATGAACTCTACTTTCCATCCCCATTTTCACTTCACCTCTCTGTAAACTGAACATGTGTTTGGAATCGGAATTTAGGAAATTCCCGCATCATGGAAATTCAGCAAAACTTGTTGCAGAAGAATAAAAAGGTTTTCACGAATTCAAATAAGTATAGAATTTTGTTATAGAAAAGGGGAAACAAAAACATAAACATTGATGTTCAGAAGATTTTTTGTCAAATGAGAACAAAGAATCATCTTGTCACTGGATTCCTACTTTGAATTTTTCACAAAAGCAGAAAATTGCAGAATTAAAGGCATCGGAAGGATTGTTGACTCATTTCAAAATTTAACATAACATCGAATTCAAAATAATCAATGGTGAAGCTACAGATGCAAATATTGACACTATGGAAGAATATAAAATAAAACTTCTGAACATAACGAAGGATTTCGATACAGCAAACATTTTCAATGCTGAAGAAACCAGCCTGTTTTTCACAGCTCTTCCAAATAAAATTCAAGCAAAAAAAAAGAGAAAATTGCATAGTTGGGAAAATGTCAAAAGAAAAATTTGCCATTATGCTCTATACGAGTTTTATGGATGAGAAGCTCAAATCACTTGTGATCGGAAAACGTTTAAAAATGTGTAGATCACATCATTGCCTTACACACTATAAACCAAATCGGAAAGTGTAGGTAGTATTTACAATTTTCTCATAGTGGCTCGAGAAAATTAAAGAGATAATGAAGAGAGAAAGGAAGAAAAAATATTGCTGTTGTTGGTAATACCAGCTCACTTACAAACATGCAGCTGAGCAATATAACCTTGAAGTTCCTGTTATCAAACTGTACTTCTATGATCCAACCACTGGATCAAAGCGTAATCAAGACCAATAAAACTTACTA
Organism: Maratus speculifer; assembly: GCA_964019185.1. Taxonomy (NCBI): domain Eukaryota; kingdom Metazoa; phylum Arthropoda; class Arachnida; order Araneae; family Salticidae; genus Maratus; species Maratus speculifer. Next base: position 385,132,903 of record OZ025294.1, read on the forward strand.
ATAAACCCATTTTCCGAAGAAATTGTTCCTGGTGATGAAGGCAGCAAATTCGTCAGAAGAAGGTCAACGTCATGGATGCTGTCTATTGGATATCAACGACATAAAATGGAACAACCTCCTACACCATCCAAAGATGCTTCTATAAAGTTGGATTCCTATCTGAGAATGGACAAACAAGAATAGAGAATCAAGAAGCAACAGCTATGAGTGACTTGGTATCTATTCTCCAGAAGCTTCATACTGAAACAGAACTTGAAGCTTATCTCGAAGCCGATGAAATCCTCATGGTTTGCAAAAACAACATTGTTGAAGAGGAAGAGGAAAGGGAAGGAGAAGCAAAACAAGAAGAGACTGACGAAATAAGACGAACGACGATTACATTCAAGCAATATGACTAAGAAACTCATTCAAGACCTATTGAACTATGTGTTTGAACATCACCTCAAAGCTTTTCCATTTCTGAAACAGCCAGATAACATGTATATTGCATGAGCACATACTTTCGTTTAAGTGATATTCTGATTATGTTTTCAAGAGATGTATAGTAATGTAAATATACGTTTAGTAAAAAAATTTTAATAAAAAAAAAGAGATGTTACAGTACAATATTCACTAAATTTAGATTGGCATTGCGCAAAGGTATGACTAGCCATGCTAAATATTTTATACGGACTGTAAATTCAGTACATAGTACACTATCTACCAAAAAGTATTTGTACACTTTCAGTTTTTGACATTTTGTCAAATATTTAAAAATATACTGGTCGGATTCTTCTGGAACTTCAGAAATATAAAGATTATGTTTCACTTTAGATTTATTTACATTCATTTGTTAAGCGGGTAATTAGGGGGCCGGCAAAAAAACAAAGAATAATAGAAATATTTGGGATCGCCCTGTACATGAAAATGCACGAAACGACTTATCGCTTTAGAATACAAATATATGAATACAGTAGAATATGTACACTAATTTTTGTGAGAATAGCATGTATATTTATGGCGATAGAGCGAATTTTTTGAAAAATTCAAAAAATTCTGGTATGTTTTTTGTTTATATCATGCTGGGTTTTTGACCAAATTTAACGCAAATTTCAGAAAAATTGGCAAAATGCAGTAGAAAAAATGTAGCGCAATTGGAATATAAATATATTAAATATTTTATAAAATATGAGTAGTTGTATAAAATAATTTTTATCTGCGCATGCGCCAACTAGAAAAACATTTTTTTTACATCATTTAATAGTCAATTCTATGGAGTGACTTATAAAAAAAATCCAATCAAATATCGTGAAAATTCAAAAAGATATCATTATTTTAGTGAGATGTTTTTACTCTGCTCTCTAAAAACGGCTGAATCTTAAGGGATTCTCCACAAATTGACATTTTTTAATAACTGACTTTTAAAAAAAACTAGTATTGAATTAATACAATATCTAATACAATATTGCTGCTAATAAGTACTTGATAATTGTGATAGAAAAGAAAAAGAGCTTTATTCACATTCAGGGCCAAAACTAAGAGAGGGTTGGGGGAAAAGGGCATGTGCCCCGGGCGCTAGGATGAAAGTGTCCAAATGTACATTTCGTTTGGCGATTTTTTCCATGTCTATGTTTAGCATGATATTGTCAAAATCGTCCCATTCAAAGCATTTCTCCTATACCAAAGCATAGAAGAATCTAATGATGATGGCATAAAGATCCCGCATAAAGCAGATTTTTTTTTTCGTTTTGATTCGGTTTCACGATTTTAAGGTATCATTTTTTTTTAAACAAAGCAGATTACTTTAATCAATATTACATATTTTAAGTTTTAAAATAAGTCGGCTATTAATAAATTAGAAAATTTTTCTTTGCAAATACTTTTGCAGATGCTTTGCAAAGAAGAAAAAAGAGGAGGGGGGGAGTTCACCAAAATTCATTGAAATATAAATGTATTAAATATTTTCTAAAATGTTCTATGTCATGCAATATTTTCAACCAAATATAAAGCCACATTCAGAAAAATTCGCAAAATGTAGTAGAAAGAATAAGGTGCTATTGAAATATAAATATATTAAAAGTTTTCTAAAATATGAGTATTTGTATGAAATATTTTTTAATCAGCGTATGCGTGAACGATAAAATTTATCATTTTACGTAATTTAATATTCAACTCTATGGAGCTACCCATAAAAAAATCCGATCGAATTTCGTGGAAATTCAGAAAGTTATTGTGGATAGGAGTGAACTGATTTTCAATTGGTCTCTGAAAGCAGTTGAATGACGTCAGATTTTACGCAAATTGCCAAATCTCCATTTACGTTTTTTACTGGTGATGTACTTCTTTTCTTAGATAATTACCAGAACGAACCTATTTCAGGATAAAAATAATTATAAAAAATCGAAGCATTTGTGTCAAATCTACCCATTGATACATAATTGATAATGGCTCTTATGCAAATGCCGATATCTGCGATCCTGAAATACGTCAAGTTCTCCACTGTTAAATGTGGTGTCGAAAACAACACTGACATCAATCGCATGCATGATGCCAAGAAGAACAGAGCTGTCTGATTTAGAGAAAGGTGTGATCATCGGGTACCACCGAAATGGCCGATCTTTAATCGACATATCTAGCGAGCTTAATTACCCCAAAACGACTGTGGCTTATGTGATTAGAAAATGGAAGCTGAATGGTGATTGTCAGAATGTGGCCAGAGTAGGCAGATCGACGAAACTGGGAGATAGAGACCGAAGGGTTCTGTCTAGAGAAATTCGGAAGAACCGCAACCAACCAATGTTACACATACGCCAAGGATTTCAACAAGCTTCAGGATGTGTTGTTTCCATGAATACCATCCGTAAGGAAGCTCATCTGCTTAATTTTTATGGCCGTGCTGCCGCCCATAAGCCTTTAATCACCAAGTCCAACCGCGCAGCTCGGTTAAGTTGGTGCAAAACACGCCAGCAATGGACTGTACAGCAATGGAAACAGGTTCTCTGGAGTGATGAATCAAGGTTCACCCTCTACCGTTCTGATGGTAGGGTCTGGGTCTGGCGTCTGCCTGGAGAACGCCTCCTACCAGAATGTATTGTGCCCACAGTTAAATTTGGCGGAGGGGGAATTATGTTCTGGGGTTGTTTTCCTGGTTCGGACTAGGACCCTTGGTCCCAATTCATGGTAAGCTCAATGCCGATGCCTACTGTAATATACTGGACAACAGTGTACTTCCTACGTTGTGGCAATACTATGGATTGGACCCATGTTATTTCCAAGATGACAACGCAAGCTGCCATGTAGCGAGGTCCAGCATGGATTGGTATGCTGATAATGGAGTGCATCGACTCGAGTGGCCTGCCCAGAGCCCAGACCTGAACCCAATAGAGAACCTCTGGGACGAGTTGGATCGTCGAATTAAGGCGGGTGACACACGCCCAAAATCAGTAAAAGAGCTTACCTGCCTTGTGCAAACAGAGTGGAATAAAATACCATTAAATGTAATACAAGGACTAGTTGAGAGCATGCCCAGGAGAGTCGCAGCTGTAATTGCCTCTCGAGGAGGATCTACAAATTATTAAATGTGAACAGGGCCAAAACCAGTCTTTTTTTCCCGAGGCAAACGTGAATTTTGAAGGTACCCCTTTCCCCCTCCTTCGCAAAGCATATTTACAAAGAAAATTTCTCCAATTTATTAATAGCCGACTTATTTTAAAACTTAAAATATGTAATATAAAATAACGTATTCTGCTTTAATAAAATACTCCAATTTGATACTTTAAACCGAATCAAAAAAATTCTACTTTCTACAGGATCTTTAAGGCCCTTGTCCCTGCCCGCGAAGACACTGCTGAGCTAATGCTATTCCTGTGGGGAGGCATTTTTCTAATAACTCTTTCGCATTTTGAAACTTTCTTTTTTTTTTTTTTTTTTTTTTTTTTTTTTTTTTTTTTTTTTTGCATTGGATAGCGGAAGTCCCTCTTAAAATCGCTCCATGATTACTTTTTCGATTTGACTCATAGATATTTTTTATAAAGTTAGTTTCACTTTCAGAACCGCTTTTGGAAGTGAAAGAAACATTATAAAAATATCTACGCCAAAATTGAAAAAGTAATCACGGAACGATCTTGAAAAGGACTTCCGCTATCCAATGCAAAACATATTATTTAAAAATGTCCAAATGCACAAGAGTTAGAAAAATGCATCCCCATAGGAATAGCATTAGCTCGTGAGCATCTTCGCGGGTAAGGGCAGGGACCTTAAGCCATCATCATTAGATTTTTTTGTGCTTTAGCATAGCCCAGATATAATAATTTTAACAATATTATGCTAAACATAGCCATGAAAAAAATCGCCAAACGAAAGATACATTTGGAACACTTTCATCCTAGCGCCCGGAGCACATGCCCTTCTCCCCCCCCCCCCTCTCTTAGTTTTGGCCCTGAATGCGAATAAAGCTCTTTTTCTTTTCTATCACAATTGTCAAGTACTTATTAGCAGCAATATTGTATTAGATATTGTATTAATTCAATACTAGTTTTTTTTTAAAGTCAGTTATTAAAAAATGTCAATTGGTGGAGAATCCCTTAAGATTCAGCCGTTTTTAGAGAGCAGAGTAAAAACATCTCACTAAAATAATGATATCTTTTTGAATTTTCACGATATTTGATTGGATTTTTTTTATAAGTCACTCCATAGAATTGACTATTAAATGATGTAAAAAAAATGTTTTTCTAGTTCGCGCATGCGCAGATAAAAATTATTTTATACAACTACTCATATTTCATAAAATATTTAATATATTTATATTCCAATTGCGCTACATTTTTTCTACTGCATTTTGCCAATTTTTCTGAAATTTGCGTTAAATTTGGTCAAAAACCCAGCATGATATAAACAAAAAACATACCAGAATTTTTTGAATTTTTCAAAAAAATCGCTCTATTGCCATAAATATACATGCTATTCTCACAAAAATTAGTGTACATATTCTACTGTATTCATATATTTGTATTCTAAAGCGATAAGTCGTTTCGTGCATTTTCATGTACAGGGCGATCCCAAATATTTCTATTATTCTTTGTTTTTTTGCCGGCCCCCTAATTACCCGCTTAACAAATGAATGTAAATAAATCTAAAGTGAAACATAATCTTTATATTTCTGAAGTTCCAGAAGAATCCGACCAGTATATTTTTAAATATTTGACAAAATGTCAAAAACTGAAAGTGTACAAATACTTTTTGGTAGATAGTGTAGTAGTAGTAGTGCATTTCCGATTCCCCCTCTATACTGAACACCCCCATAATTTGAACAGTTTTGACCGGTCCCATGAGTGTTCGGAATAGAGAGAGTCCACTGTATATATATATATATATATATATATTGCACCGTAGATTTATTCAAAAATATATAGAATCAGTTTTATCATAAAAATCTGATAAAAAATTATCAGTTTTTTTTATAATAAAAAATTAAATAAATAAAATAATAAATAAACAAATATATCAAAATATGCATATTTCTTTTTTTAAGTGAGAAAATAGATCCTTATTAAAAAGCATGCGAATCCCATATTATTTTATATAACATATTTCCCGAATTAGTTACAGTATTATTTACAGTATGTTATACAGTATATATATAATTATTTACAGTATAGTAGCCGAATCGGCAGTATAGTAGCCGTATTTACAGTATAGTAGTCGAACAGGGGCACAAAGTTGTGTGCCCCTGTAAATACTATCTGCTTTCCATTATACAGTAAATAACTTGTAGTAATCCTCAGTAACGTAAATCAATTTTATAAACTGTTAAATGGTTTCATACAATTAAAATGTGCCCCAAACAATGTTCCTGTTATACCATTATGTAATAGAATACTTTTGTGTTGCCTTGTAAATTAAAAAAATATATTATTTGTACCACAGATTTTATAATATCTGCTTTATCATAAAAAACTGATAAAAATTATCAGGTTTTTTTTTTTTTTCTTTTGGGGGGGGGGGGGGGCAAAAAAAATGTCTGTTTTAAATTAACAACTAGATACTTATTAATAATCATGCGAATCCCATACTAATGTATGTAATGACTGATGATGTGTTTTTTTTTGTTTTATTTATCGGCGCCCGCTCTTGGGTCACGTGACCAGCGGAGGAGAGTGTGGGAGAGAAAGGGGTTACGAACGCAGAGAGAGAGAGGTGTGTGTGCGGAGGTAAGAGGTGGACCTGCGAATGTCTGATGCAGGTAACAGAATTTAAAAATATTATCCCGGAAATTGGGATATGTATGTGCTACGGGCACGATCTTGATCTGTTGTGAAAGAAGAGTAGTTAGAAGTTCTTGAAAGAAATACGAAATCCGGATATTTACATATATATATTTAATTGTTTGTGTGTTTGTGTTCAAGGCTTGTTGTATTCGTCCCTGTCATTTGTGTTCCGTGTGTTTAATTAAACTTTTATTCCATCAAAGCTTGATTCCTTGGATTATTTTGGATTACTTTAAAGCACACAGGTGTTTCGTAAAAAATTTATGAAGAAAATAGGAAGAGCGTATATCACACGCTCTCTTCGCAAGAACCAGTGGTAAGGGAAACTACTTTTTATAGTTCTGGAAATAAAGTTGAAAGTTATAACTTTTGTTATTAACTGAAGATTCATGAATATTAGATTAATGAATATGTTTGCAATGATTCTAAAGAGATAATCGTATTAGAATTGAAAACAGGTATTGTTCTGAGTATATTCTAGTGTATGATTATAATGAATGATTATATTATTTAGTGATTATAATTATTGATAAAGATAGTAATAGTTAAAAAAAAGAATATGTTCAGCATTAAAGGGTTAAAAAAAGAAGACCTGGTCATTGTAGCCACAGAATTAGGCTTAAAAGTAGAGCCAGATCATAGAATAGTGGATTTAAAGGCATTAATCGAAGGAAGCGAACAATACGATAAGGATTTCGATTTTGTTAAAGAATTCCTTGTTACAACGGTATCAGACCACATTTCAAAAGAGAAACAAGAGGAAGAGGCCCTTAAAAATGAAAAAGAATATGTTAATTCTGAGCAGAAAACAGCGTTAGAATTAGAAAAAACGAAATTAGAAGTTATCAAACACCAATTAGAAATGGCTAAACTTCAGTCTGAGAACAGAAATTCTGATGGTGGGGGGGATGGACAAAATCCCAAAACTAATTCGTTAGAAGCTCTAATTAAAAGCGTTAAAACTTTAACTATTGCGATTCCTACGAAACCTGAATCGTGGAATTTATTTTTTTCTTCGCTCGAAAGGGCGTTTGAATTAAAGAATGTCGCGGAATATTTGAAAGCTGAAATACTGTTTAATTTAGTAGGGGAAAAAGCTGCGCATTTATTAGTATATGCAAATTCAGATGAAATGAAGGATTATCAAAAGGTTAAAGCTTTAATTTTAAAAGAATTTCAACCCACTCCTAAAGCTTGCCTTCAAAATTTTCTTTCGGCAAAGAGGGCGAAAAATGAAAATCATATGCAGTTCGCATCTAGGTTAAGAGCGAATTGGGATTTTTATTGCGAACTTAGAAAGGTAAATGATTTTGATGCACTTAATGAATTAATAGTTAGTGATAGATTAATGGATGCGTTAGACTCAGAGGCGCGAAGCTATGTCAAAATAAAACAATTAGATAATTGGTTAAAAGCGCGGGAAATTGCGGAATTATGCGATAATTGGTTTACATCAAAAGGTAGAACCTTTTCTGAGTTATATGATAAATCGACAAATTGTCGCGGTTCTGATGATTTCGGATCTGGCAAATATATTCCACCGCATCTAAGAAATAATTTTAATTCGCGTAATGATAGGAAAAAGTCTGTGTGTAAATTGTGCCGTCAAATTGTTCATTTACGTTTTTGTCCTAATAATAAAGAAAAAGAGAGGTCGGGAAATTCTCATTATCAAATGAAAAAAGATTCTACCGGAAAAAATAAAGACGAACGGTTGATAGCGAAAGTGACAGCTTTATGCTTTGAAAATGACGCAATAAGTACTCAACTATTGCGATACGATGAAATTTGGGTGGGGAAACAAAAAATAAAAACATTAATTGACAGCGCTGCTGAGATTCCCGTTATAAATTCGAATGAAATACCAGAATCATTTAAAAATAATGAAAATTCATCAATTCAGTTGATTTCAGCTTTTGGCGAGCAAATTACTGCTGATCTTGTAACGTTACCGGTTTCTCTAAACATGAGTGAATCAAATTGTTTATTTAACAGTGTGGATGTATTATTTGCAGTGACAGATAAATTATGTAGTTCTTGTATTATTACTCCGAAGGTTTATGAGTTATTACAATCATTGCCAATTGGAGAAGGGAAAAGAATAGCCGACAGTCTGGCACCAACAAGTGAGACGAAATCGAAAAGGGGGGATGAAAATTTATCGTTGGAAAAGAAAAAAGAACAAAATACGAGTGATAAATATTTATGTTTGCAGGTTGAAAATGAATCTTTTGAAGAGAATTTGATTATTAATTGTATTGGAACGAAAAAGGATTGCGAGGATTTAAATTCGAATCAGCGTTCGGAAACGACTATTTACAGGGAGCAACAAAAGAATTGCGAATCTTTACAGGGGGCATTTAAAGATGCAAAACAAGGGAAAAATGGGTTTGTTATGGTGGATAATTTACTTTATCATAGGGAAAAGGTTTCGGGAGATGAAGTTATGCAATTAGTAGTGCCTAAAATTAGGAGGGAGGAAATTTTAAGGATTGCACATGAATCAATCTTTGCGAACCATCTTGGTATAAGGAAAACGAAAGAAAGAATTCGATATTCATTTTTTTGGCCAGGCGTGTCACGGGATGTAGAGGAGTATTGTAAATCGTGCAAGGACTGCCAGTTGCGAAGCCGGGAAAGAGCCAGTGATCAGATACCGATTCTTCCGATTGAAAGACCGGAGCTCCCATTTGACGTTGTAAATATTGATATAATTGGGAAAATTGAACCACCTTCGGCGCGTAGACATCAATATGTACTTACTTTGGTTGACCAACACAGTAGGTGGCCCGAAGCGGTTCCGTTAAGAACAATTTTGGCTAAGGCTACTTGTGATGCGCTGTTAGAAATATTTATGCGGACAGGGATACCCCGCGTAATAGCAAGTGATCAGGGGGGGAATTTTGTATCAGGTTTAATGCAGGAATTTTATGCTAGGCTAGGGGCGGCTCCTAGATTTGCAACACCGGGACATCCACAAAGTTCGGGATTGGTTGAACGGTATAATCAGGTATTGAAACGCATGTTGCACCATATTATTCGGAGCGATCCTAAAAATTGGGATAAACACATCCCTTATTTATTATTTGCGTATAGGGAGATTCCTAACTGTACGACGGGGGTGTCGTCGTTTAAGTTGATGTATGGAAGGGAGGCCAGGGGGCCATTGGCGGTATTAAAGTCTACATGGTCGGGCGAAATTCCACTACCTATAAATCTCGGGAAAAGTGCAACCGAATACCTTCAGGATTTAAAAATTAACTTAGAAAAGGCGGCGGAACAAGCTTCACTAGTAGCGGAGGTTAAACAGGGCGCGTATGCGAAGTATGCGAATCGAAGGGCAATTTATAAGGAATTTAGACCGGGGGAGCAGGTATATTTATTAATCCCAGACTCTAGTAATAAACTTTATGCTAGATGGACAGGGCCAGCCGAAATAGTGGCGAGGTGTAATCCCGATTCTTACAAAGTCAGGTTAACGAACGGAAACATTAAAAATGTTCACGTGAATAAGATAAGGAAATTTACTCCTAGGGTACAAGCAGTGGGGGTAATTTTTGAGAATGAAGAAGAATTAGGGGAAGTCCATCCCACCCCTAGTACAAAGGATAACTCGAACTATTTTAAAATCGAAGAAGTAAATTTAAATCATTTGGAAAACGTAGAAAGAGAAAAGATGTTAGATTTATTGCTTAGATATAAAGAATTATTTTCAAAGAAAATACAAATAGCAAAAGTTGGTGCACACAAAATAAGACTAAATGATAATGAGAAGAAGAAACCTTATGTTTATCGAATTCCAGAGGCCCTAAAACCTCAAGTAGACAAACAAATTCAAGAATTACTAGAATTAGGTTTGATTGAAGAAAGTGATGAAGAAGCACCGCATCCGGTAGTGTGCGTGATGAAAAAAGATGGAACGCTGCGACTTTGCGTAGATTTTCGGGCACTGAACGCAATCACCAAGGTTGATGATTTTCGTATGGAAAACTCTACTGATCTATTATTTAATATTGGCAGGGCCAACGTCATTTCCACTTTGGACTTACTCAAAGGCTACTGGGCCATACCACTAGAAGAAGAGAGTCAAAAATTAGCGTGTTTTAAGACTCATAGAGCTCAATATCGCTTCAAGGTCATGGCTTTTGGGTTGAGGAATGCTGCTGCGACGTTTCAACGAGAAATCAACAGAGCGCTTTCTGAATACCAGGACTTTACTAGAGCATATATAGACGATATAGCAGTATTTTCCGAAACGTTCGCGGAACACCTGGTGCATTTAGAGAAGATATTTTCCAAACTATCACAGTTACAATTCTCCGTCAATTTGAAAAAATGTGAATTTGCAAAACCCCGAATAAAGTACTTAGGCCATATCATTGGGTCCGGCAGCCATCGGACCGATCCGGAAAAAGTGGAGGCCATCCGTAAGTTAGCTGTGCCTCAAACCAAGAAGCAACTAAAAAGTGTCTTAGGATTGTGCAATTACTATAGAGATTATATACCAAAATATGCTGAAACAGCATATCCCCTCACTGAACTGACAAAAAAGGACAGTCCAGAGAATTTGTGCTGGTCAGTAGAGCATGACCAGGCGTTCAACGCGTTAAAAAGAGGTCTCATCGAAGCGCCCAGTCTGCATACTCCTATTATCGGGTTACCTTTCATCATAGAGTGTGATGCATCTGCAATCGGCATCGGAGCCTGTTTATCGCAGAGAAGAGATGGAGTAGTGTATCCAGTAAGTTACGCCAGTCAAAAACTCACCAAAACTCAACAGGCATGGCCAACATTTGAAAGGGAGGCCTATGCAGTGATCTGGAGTTTGAGAAAATTTGAAACGTGGATTTTCGGTTCACCTGTGGAACTTATTACGGACCATAATCCATTAACTTTTATCACCAAAAATGCCCCTCAATCTTCAAAACTGCAGCGATGGGCATTAGCCTTACAAAAGTATGATATTAAGATTTCGCACCGCCCGGGTGCCAAACTAATTAATGCTGATGCCTTATCACGCTTGGACACTATGTAAGACATTCAACAACTTTTGAAGCACCCAGTGTTTGAACATTCCTTGAAGAGTGTGGAACAATATACATTTTTTTTTCAGCAGCTCTTAGTGTCCTGTTTAATGTTTACTAAGTTTTGTGTATTGCCTTTTGTTAATTGTATGTTATATTGTGTATATGAAGTATTAATTTAATTCTATTTTATATTAGCAGATAGGAAGAATCCCGGAAGACGTGCCTTCTCCGGATACGGTTGTATTTGTGGTGTTATTTTTTTATATATACATATTATAATTTGGGGAATCATTGTTAAATAGTGTAACATCATCAGTCGAATTTCAGATTTAAAATAAGTGTGTACCATATTTTCAATCTTGCGTGGGGGGTGTAATGACTGATGATGTGTTTTTTTTTGTTTTATTTATCGGCGCCCGCTCTTGGGTCACGTGACCAGCGGAGGAGAGTGTGGGAGAGAAAGGGGTTACGAACGCAGAGAGAGAGAGGTGTGTGTGCGGAGGTAAGAGGTGGACCTGCGAATGTCTGATGCAGGTAACAGAATTTAAAAATATTATCCCGGAAATTGGGATATGTATGTGCTACGGGCACGATCTTGATCTGTTGTGAAAGAAGAGTAGTTAGAAGTTCTTGAAAGAAATACGAAATCCGGATATTTACATATATATATTTAATTGTTTGTGTGTTTGTGTTCAAGGCTTGTTGTATTCGTCCCTGTCATTTGTGTTCCGTATGTTTAATTAAACTTTTATTCCATCAAAGCTTGATTCCTTGGATTATTTTGGATTACTTTAAAGCACACAGGTGTTTCGTAAAAAATTTATGAAGAAAATAGGAAGAGCGTATATCACAATGTATATAACATATTTCCCGTATTACCCGATGTTCATTTATTAATGACAATCATTGAGACATCATTTTCATATTTACTTTTTTCATCATAATTTAAATTACCATCACTTACTTATTTTACAGAACTAATACAAGCTCTGCCTTTTATTTGTCTCAATATTACTCAGCAGCAGTTTTAATTAATAACGTTATTATCTGAGGATATTTATTGTAACAAGAATACAAATAAGCTTAAGAGATTGAAAAATTGCTTCCTCGGGTGACATTTTGCGTAAAAGAAAAGGATAAATTCTCCGTTGCGTGAAATTTTAATCACGACAGTCGAATAAAATTTAAGCAAAACTTTGAAGTTAATATAGATTCAACCAGTTGTAAATAATGAATTTTTCATCATTTTACTCTGCAAAATGTTTTTGTCATTTGAAAGATATGATATTATAATCATGCATAATGTTAATCAGTGTTGGGTATGAACGCGCTCACTGAACGAAAACTCACGAGTTTCGCTCACTATTTGTGAACTTTGAACTGAACTTCGCTCACTATTTTATAAACGAGTTTCAACTGAACGGAAACTCAAAAAATAGACGAGTTTGAACGAAATTTACGTTCAAATTTACGTTCAATTTTTTCATAATTTATTTAAAATTTTTCCAGACTTTAGTACACTTTTTCCCTCTTTCAAATGCCATTTAGAGGCTTAAACGAGCCTCGGAACGGGTTAAGTCTGGATATCACTTCTCTGAGTAGTATCCTTGTCTTACTTCTGCAGACTCGGGTCGCGCCGAACCGGACCTGGGGTGTATACAATTTCGTCGCAAATAGATATATATAGTAAACTCTCTATACAAGGTGGACTGTGTAATGCGGAAATATGTCTAAATCGGAAAGATTTTAAAAGAAAGCATAAACATCGCAGCCTACGGCACTTCTGCATAAATGGAGATTATAAACAGACTTAGGTAAGTTTTTTTGGCCAGAACTCTTCTGTAAGGGTAAATATCAATGTCCTATAGAAATGTACTCGGGGTCGGGCCGGGTTCGGTGCGAAATTTCAACTTTTTTTGCCGGGCCGGGCCAAGCTCGGGACTTGTTTTTAGCTATTATATCGAGCCGAGTCGGGCCTTGTTTTTAGCTATTATATCGGGCCGGGTCGGGCCTTGTTTTTAGCTATTATATCGGGCCGGATTGAGCCTTGATTTTAGCTATTATATTGGGCCGGTAAATTTTCTCTACGAGCCTGGGCTCGTACTGGGCTCGGGCCGAAATTTTTATTTTAATATCGGGCCGGACATTTTTTTAAAGGATCGGGCCTGGAAATTTCCGTCCGTGCATACCTCTATCTTACATATCGAATAATCAAATGATTAGTTCACAAAATTTTGTAAATTTGGACAATAATATCCAAACATTTAAGAAAAAAAAAAAGTGAACTTTTTAGTGAACTTCGTTCACTTTTACAAATGAGTTTGATTTGAACGAGTTCGTTTGAAAATTTTTGAATTTGAACGTGAACTTAAATCACTTTTCAGAAATTGAACGTGAGTTTGAGTTAGTTCGTTTATTTTGTGAACGTGCCCAACACTGATGTTAATCCTATAGTTAATTTATGTGACAAAAAGGATATACAATTGTTTTTAATGATTGCATAAAATCAAAAAAAAAATGTTGGTGTGCTTACGGGTATTTTATAAATGAAATTTTAGTTTCATCAATCCTTTCCGGCGCGGAGTTAGTCTGTTTGAAATAAGTAACTTACACCAGAAAGGAAAATATTAAATAAATATTCTTGATGCTAGAAAAATTAAAAACATGTGTCCTTTTTTAAGAACATCGCGGCGGAAAAGATTAAGGGGGTCCGGAACACATTTTAAAATAATTTTTATTTATCGAGTTAAAAGCGCTGTGATTGTAGCAAAATTATTCATTCAAGAGCCCGCAAAAGTATTGAGAATGACGTAAAATTAATGTATCTTGAACGTATGCTTCATTTGTAAGCAATTTACCTATTTAAAATTTAAATTTTAAATTTAAATTTTAAAAATCATTTTTTATTAAAAAAAATTAGCAATTTTAAATAAATAAATTACTTACAAATGAAATAAACGTTCAAGATACATTAGTTTTACGTCATTCTCAATAATTTGTGGGGACTCTTGAACCAATAGTTTTGTTGCAATTTTGCGCACAATGGATGCAAGTCAAAAAATAATTTTATTTTTTTATATAAATTAAACATAAAAAAATTAATATAGATTGTAAAAAATTTCTATAAATAGAAGAGATAGCTGTAGAATTTACGTTAAAAATTTTATTCATTAATGTTTTGAAGGAACAGGGAAAAAAAAAAGTAAACGTGGCATGTTGCTAAGCAGCACCACCAAGTAAAAAGTAAGACATCTGATACTCCTTAAGGGAGGGTGGACGTTAATTTTTTTTTTTTCATCATGGCAATATGAAATTTTGTGCAATTATACATTTCACCAAAAGCATATAGAACACCTTCAAAAACATTTCCAATCTTATTAAAACTTTTAATTTTTTAAGAAATTTTAAATTTTTAAGCGAAATTTTAAAATGCACCTCGTGTTTTAATTTTTGAGATATTTTCTTGCTTTTGCATGTTTATCACTTAAAACTCTATTATAAAAAAATTTGTGTAATTTTTTTTAATCTTTTGAGTAGTTAATGTTTTACAGATTTTTTTCAAAATTCCATATCGATTTTCATCAAGATTTTGCCTTTCAATAAGTAAAAAATCAAATTTGACTACCTTAATGAAGACGTATTTTTAAAAAACTTACACAATTTCTTTCTAAACAATATCAGGATATTTTCTTATCAATTTCATGAATATTGATCAAAAATTACATCGCAAGGATCAGTTCAAAAATCGAAAAACGCTGAAAAGTTAGTTTTGATAAAATCAGATTTAAAATTATATAAATACATTTATCTTTATTATTTATTTCTTAAAACCTTCATAAATGATATTTGAATAAGAAAAATCTGTTTTGGCACTATTATACCTCAGAAATAGACCTTTTTTGTGACGATTTTGCTATAAACGATTTTTTTCAAATAAAGATCCATGGTCCCCTTAAGAGCGAAATAGGATAACTGCTTGAATTAAATTTGAAATGATGGAATGCTTATTTGAAGGTATTTTTTATGTGCATTTTTTTAATGTTGCTTTAATGTAATTTTATTGCAGTTAAATTTTAATGACAACTGTCAGTTAAATTTAAGTAAAACTTTGAAATTAATATGGAATCAATCAAGTGTAAATGATGGATTCATTCATCATTTTCTCTGAAAAATATTTTTGTTATTCATAATTTGGAAGACAAAAATTGTGAATTAGCCCTAAATGGCGAAACGTTACAAATCAGCAACATATGCAAAATTAAAATATATTGTAAATATAGGTATAAAGTTATAATGCACAATATTATTTCTACAAGAAAATGAAAAGAAAAATACGATACCCTGTTAATATAACAACTTCAGAAGTTTTTTAAATGGACAGTGTTTATTGCAAGATACTTTTTGCATGGGCATTTGTCTTCACACATATTGCTGGTGTGAAATTGTAATTTGGTAAAATTTTAATCGTGGGAGTGGTTAAAATTTTGAAGAAACTGTCGATAAAACTTAATTATTGAAATACCCCATATGTATATACAAGTTTAATATGCATCAGTCATTGGGTTATAAACATGTTAACACTTTTTACCCGTTTAAACATTTCTTCTTAGAAATATTAATGTTACCTTACATTGTTTTACGCCTACACTGTAAAAAAAAATTCAAGAGGTTACTAAAAATTTCTTAGTAAATTTGTATTCCACAGAATTTTTTAGAAACCATTACAAACTTTTTTTTGCAAGTGAAACAAGCATTTCTTTTGTAAACTGAACAAAAGAATTTTTTGTATAACTAACTTAAAAATTTTTAGTATGAGCCACAAAGCAAATTTTAGTAATAGCTCCAAAATTACTTTTAACAACCATTACGTGCAACCGAAGCGGAGGAGCTTCCTTCCAGCTGCATCCAAACTTCTGAAGCGGAAGATTTTCGGCAAAACCGCAATAGATGGCAGCACTAAACATTCCTTACAGCTCCGACCGGATTTTCATAATTCCTTTATTAACGAGACACTACATACATTCGGGGTGTATTTGGCGGTGGCAAGCTTCGAACCCAAGACCTTTTAGCCTGAAGTCCGTTACTATAACCACTATGCTATCAAGGCCACACCAACTGAGTTTTAGTAAGAGCTATTAAAAATATAAAACTATTAACTCTATTCGTTGCTAACTTTTTTCTAGTGATTCTTACAGATTTTCTAGTAACCGACTAAGATTACTAAAAATTTTTTAGTAATTACAAGGATCACTAAAGTTTTTTTAGTAGATCGAACAAAACAATCGATGAAGGCATATAAACTGATTATCACAGTCCAAAATGTGAAGTATCAAATGCACATTTCTGGCACGCACAGTGCAAACTTCTATTACTTTTGATTGGTTTAATCACATTTAAAACAAAGGTGAGAATGTCTGTTAAATCGTTTATTACAATATACTTCAGTTTTCTGAAACTTATTACCGTCAAACATAATTGCGTTAGGATGAAACACCCTGTATTTGTGACTCAATAAGTAGTTTGCGGCCCTATGTTTCTATGTGATTTATTTTATTCCTGTCCTATGCCTGATTTGTCATATCATTTTGTCAACGTTTTTTTTTAATCACCCTGGACTTTGAATCATCCTTGACCAATGGCGTTTTAAATTATAAAGAATTTTTTTTTACTTATTGCGCTATTATTTATCAAACTGTACGCTATTGTTTGATGAATACCTATCGTAAAGAATGCCTCCTTTTTTTATACTACTATCCTTGTGCGTAAACCCTAATCAATAAATACGAAAAGCTAGCTACCGTGCACTTAAGTACAGGGTGATTATAAAAAAACTATCCCGACATTTGGGCCCCTAACTATCATATCATTCACAGAAACTGAATGAAATTTTGGCAAAAGGTATTTAGAGATATGCGTTCAAGAATGATATGCAAAACAACAGTTTCACTCAAACAGTTACGGTTACAGTGAAAAAATTTCGAAAAAATCAAATAGCAACACCCAGTTTTTTATATTGGTATGTGATCTCCATTATTAAAAACCCTAAATAGCGTTGGAATGGCAACTGTAGCATGAAGATCCCCGGAGCTAGGCAAGGCAAATGCAAAAAGGACTTTGCCATGCAACAGAGCATTAATGTTCGTTTCATTTTTGTCGCACGTCACACCATTTCTTCGTCTGATATCCCAGCCAGATTAGTTCTCCACAAAACGAGAAGAAGAAACCAAGAGATGCAAATTTCGGGTTCTGCGTAAGACGCAGTCATGCCTAACGTCGTCACGCTAGGTGAAAGAAAAGGCATTGCGAAATGCGAGCCGCGTATGTTGCTTTCTGTCATTACGAACAAGCTGCCTCTTTCAGGGAAAGAACGTTGGGGAAATCGTAAAGATTTATTACTTGAATGGACAAAATGCCGCAGAGACATTATGTGTTTACCGCCGCAACCACGGTTTACGGCGAGGCCCTTGCACTGTCGAAGCTGTAAGGGACTTGATTCATAAATTCTTTCGAAAGGCTTCGCGTTTTTTAATATATTTTACGGTGTGTTTAAGAAGTTGTTTTAACAGGTCGATTAAAAATAGGTCAGTAGTAGGAAAATAACAGTACGGGGACAGCAGGCGGCACTGCGGCACCGTGCCGCCTGCTGTGCCGCCTGCGGTGCCTCCGGCTGTCCCTGCTCAGTCGCTGGGATGAAGGGGCCGTCCCTGCTCCCACCGTGCGTCCCCCTCCACAAACGCCCCCTAGTGGAAAAAAGGAACATTCTATTATAACAGGATAGGTGAACAACCTTCCCTAATTAAAAATATTATCAATCACATCTCAACTCGAAATCACACTATATGATGAAGATTAAATTTATATTTGAATTTTGAACAACCGTAATTTTAATGAGTATTATTAATTAAGCGAAACAATTAAAATCTCAGTTTTTAACCATTTTATTTAGATTTCTTCAACTACAAGATGAGATTATCAATTTAACACAAGAAAGTTAAACATATATTCGAATTTTGCTTGATAGACATCTTAATGAGTAGTATTAATTAAGTAAAAACAATAGAAAATATCCAGTTTTATAGAAAAAGACTGATTTCTTACGATTTTTATCAACTATATGATCAATGTAACGACTTAAAAGTTGAAAGTTAAACATGTATCCTAGTTTTTCAACAGCTATAGCCTTAATGAGTATCGTTAATTAAGTAAAAAAACAATGGAAAATATCAAGTTTTATGGAAAAAGACTGATTTCTAACGATTTTTATCGACTTACAAGTTGAAAGTTAAACATGCATTCTAGTTTTTCAACAGCTATAATCTTAATGAGTATCGTTAATTAAGTAAAAAACAATGGAAAATATCAAGTTTTATAGAAAAAGACTGATTTCTTACGATTTTTTCAACTCAAACTTCAGACTATCAATTTGATAGAAAGAAACTTAACCATGTATTCCAGTTTTGAACAACCATTTCCTTCACGACCATTTTTAATTAAGTAAAACAACGGAAAATATTAAATTTAACCAATTTCTTGAGAATTTTTCAACTATAATATCAACTTAAGAAAGGAAACTTAAACATTTATCTTAGTTTTTGAACAGCAATCCCTTAATGAACATTGTTAATTAAGCAAAAAACAATGGAAAATATAAATTTTAACCGATTTCTTTAGATATTTTCAAATTAAAAACGACATTTAAACATACATTTTTAACATTCGAACAACTATTACCGGGACGAATTTTAATAATTAAGCATTTAACGAACGAAAATAGTGATTTATTTTTTTATTTATTTATTTTTTTTTTTTTTTAAGCAAGAAGGCCAATTGTATAAACTTTTACAGTAATTTGACATTTTAACATACTTTAAAAAACACTAGTTACGTAAGATTTCAAACTTTAGGTGACTAAATCTCAAGATATATTTTTCTCGAAAACAAATATAAAATACATTTTTTAAACTAATTTCCTCAATCTTACGAATTCAACAGGATTTTTACCGATGCAAACATTAGAAGTGAACAACAAATTCTCTCCCCATCTAACCTCAAAATTCCTAAAGGGGAGAGTACAATAGGTTTTCGACGTCACACTTCGTAAGGTTTTCATTCAAGAAAAATATCTTTTACGTTATAAAAGTCGTTTTCTTAGAAGGATATAAACTTGTGATTTTTGTTTTTGAACAATCATTATCTTAATAAATATTAATAATTAAGGAAAAACAATGGAAAATAATATTTTTTAAGGAAAAAGACGAATTTTATCGAATTTGATTAATTTTTACACTAGTATTTTCAAAAGCAACATGGAAATATCGATTTTTTTAACTGAAGAATTTAACGCATGTTTTAGCTTTAACAACAGAAACTTAATAAGTATCACTGATTAAACAAACAAACAAAAAAAAAAAAATACTGATTCTCAAGAAAAGACGAATTTTTATACAAATTTTCAACACTTTACCTTTCTGAAATTTTTATGTTATCAAACACCAAGTTATTTAAAATATAAATATTATGCTTAATGTTTAGATAGTACACATGACGAATTCCACTTATTCTTTTCATATTATTAATTAAATTGACACATGTTTCACTCTACACTTCAATGATTTCTGAATTTTTACAATACTCACAACCAATTTTCTAACATTTTCCGATTATACATTCTTCAGAAGTACATTTCTAAATGCTACAATCACTTTACATATCGAAAAGATATCATTGAAGCAACTGTATTTAATATTTTTAATACCAATTTTCTAAGATTTTTTAACATTTTCCGATTATACATTCCTCAAAAGTTATTATTACGTATTCTAAACAATAGCAAATATTAATTTTAAGAATAAAAAGACGAATTTAAACAAATTTTATTAGTTTTACACTATTTTTTCTCACCTCCAACACGGATATATCAATTTTAACAGAAGAATTAAACGTATATTTTAGTTTTTAACAACAAAAATGTAATAAGTATCATTAACTAAACAAAAATAAATATCAATTTTCAAGAAAAGACAATTTTTTACACAAATTTTCAACTTTGAAATACATTTGCTTACATATATTGTTACAGTATATTACTAAACTTAAACTTTTTAAAAAGTTTGAATGTCTTTACAAAGGTTCATACTTATATTTTTCACGTCTTGACTGCATTCGAAATCTTACAACAAAAGTATACTTTTATTATTATTATTATTATTATTCTAGAAAACCTAAAAAATCGTTTCTTGCTGCTTTAGACACTTGACATATTAAAACTACTCTACCCATATAATTAATCAAATTAGGACATGATTCATCTTACACTTCAAAATTTCTGAATTTTTACAATACTTATTTTCATCAAACTTTATTCTTGATCCTATATATTTTAATAGCACAGAATTTTAACATCTGTTTTTATCTACTTATCAAAAAATTATTAAAACACCCAACAACATTTTCCAAATATGAATATTATCTTTACAATTTAATAATGCAAAACATACACGAATACAAAGTTTAATTTTTACAAACATTTCATATTTCAAATCAAACTATTCGAAATTTTCACAACATAAGAGCAAACATTAGACGAACTTTTTAACATTAATATTGCTTACATCTTTTCATCATAACTTTTAACTATGATAATTATCCATTTTTAGGTTGATTGTCGAAAAACTGTAACTGAAATTACATAAACTTAATGTAAAAAACCGTGTTCTCACACAATTTCTTGAAATTCAACAAAGAATTGACTATTACTCCAATACTTATCTACTTCAATCTCGACTCTCGATAGTATATAGATATTGCATCATTACATACATACAACTCTTTTCAAACGTTTATCAGAAAATCAAGTCAATCAAAGTCTAGTAGTTATTACATACCTGTTCCTCAGAAATATTACTATCATATGAAACAGTAAAGAAAATTAATAGATATTTAATATTTAATAACTTCATACGTGAAATTACTGCTGAATAAGAATACTAATAATCAAAAAAATCAACTGTTGGACAAAAAAATAGTACAGATTACCGAAAATTCAAATCATTTTTTCTACAAAAATTACAAAAATTAACAAATGAATGACAAGTTAGAGAAATAACTAAAAAAAAAAAAAAAAAATAATGAACATATTTACAAATTTATTAAAATCACACCTTTTTCTGGATTACAAACCACAATTTCTTGAAAAATTTAACACCGAATTTGTAAGATTTTAATCCTAGTATTACATACACTCAATAAATATTCAAAATTAAAAAAAAATAATTTTTTAGTCTCATTAATAAGCAGAAATTCTATATTAAAAGAATATTTTCATAGTAGTACTTATAAAAATGAGAGTTTACAAACTGATTTTCATAATTTTATCACATTTAAACTTAATATTTTACATAAAACATTATTTAATCAAATTTTATGCTTTCTAATTCAGTAAAATTCAATACTTTTTTAGTTTTTAAACCAATACCACAATATTTATTTACATCAAACTTGATTCTTCACCTTTTATATTTCCACATTACACACGTGAGATAAATACTAACTTGGATCAGGAGTTGAAGTCAATTGATTCCATTCGATTTTCATCATGTACGCATTGCTCCTACACGAAATTTCTTACTGCTATAATCATCTAATGTATTAAAACTAATCTACTCATATTTTTAATCAATTCATCAGATGTTTCATCTCGCACTTCTGAATTATCGTGCATCAAGTTGCTTAAAATATAAATACTATCTTTATAGTTTTAATGATATACTATAGTATACATGGTTTATCTTGAGTTAGCACTTCCATAGTATTAATCAAATTATATGTTTCATCTTGCACTTGATCTTAATGTTTTCATCTTGCATCTGAATTATCGTCCATCGAGTTTTTTAAATAATAATATATTTATAGTTTTTGATTATACATAGCATGTACAAATACAATCTTTAATTTTAACATTTCATATTTCAAATAACCTATTTCCGAAACCAAGCTATGTGAATTTTACCACAATGCTTATTATCATAGAATAATTTGTGTTTCACACTTTTCTAAAAATTATCAGATATGTACCCCTCAGAGAAATTACTATCATATGAATAAATGAAGAAAATTTAATTTATATTAAATGTACACGAAATTGATTGCAATATACATGTATTTAATAAAAATAAATAAATAAGCGATTATTTATACATTAAACCTTTACTAAATATATATTTCTTTCATTATACAGATGTTTCAACAAGATGAACCAAAACAGCAGCAAACTTCAGAAATTAATGATCCGAATGATTCATCCCTAGCACATGTAGCGTTAACGAATAACAAATATGTGAGTACTTATATGAGAAATACTAGAATTCGTATATGAAACGTAATTAGAGTAAATACAAAATGATTTGTCTTACTACCTACACTTTAACAAGTGCTTTTTACCTATATTATTGAAGAGAATCCTAACTGTGTCCATTTATTTCTATTACAGATGTGCTCTATTTGTTACAAACACTTCTTAAGTAAATGGAATTTAATAGAACATACAAAAATCTATACAGGTGAAAAACCTTACACTTGGAAAGATTACCATAAATGCTGTTTTCAAGGAGACGTGAATCAAAAATGCACACATCATCATATAAAGCATCGTCAGATATATGTAAACTTAGCGAAGATATTCAAAAATTAGTCAGACTTTTGAAGAATTTAGAAATAAAGGAAGATATTTAGGCTATTTATCCATCATATTTTCACAACACTTACCACAATATCTCAAACTTAAAATTTGGAAGACATACACACTGCTGAAAAGTAATTTTGTGATTCTTCTAATCAGTATGAATGTATAGATATTATTTTGCAGTGTATTCTTTAAATGCTCACATTAAATATTCTTTTATATGCATATATCGTTGTGTTTATTTTTCTAATACCTATTACATTAATGAAATACATAACATTTTAAGTGAAATAACACTCTCACAACTTAAAAAATGCATAAGAACATACAAAAAATAAGCAGATGTATGAAAAAATATGCATGTTTACAAAATAATTTCATTGTTTTCTAGAAATATTAACAAAAAATATTTACAATATGAAAAAATTGCAAAAGTGAAAAGAAAAAACACAAATGTAAAAACAAAAACCACAAAGTGAAAAACTCATAACAAAGTTTTTGAAAAAAATATTTACAACAAAATTTTTTTTTACAAAAACCAAAACTTACAAAAATATTTTTTTCAAAAATTTTTTTTTTCAAAAACATTTTTTACAAAAATTTTTTTTTTCAAAATAAGTTTTTACAAAAGTAAAAAAAAGAAAATCACAACGTTAAAAAAATGAAAAATTTTTGCTAAAAAAAAATGTAAAAAAATTGCAAAAAAAGTTGCAAAAATTTCAAAAAAAGTTATGAAAAAAGTCTCAAAAATTTTGTTGTTTTTAATAGCAAATACAATGGTTTCGCCATTGCATACTGCATTAAAACCAACGAAATTTTTGAAGCTTTTTTCATAACTTTTTTTGAAATTTTTGCAACTTTTTTTGCAATTTTTTTACATTTTTTTTTAGCAAAAATTTTTCATTTTTTTAACGTTGTGATTTTCTTTTTTTTACTTTTGTAAAAACTTATTTTGAAAAAAAAATTTTTGTAAAAAATGTTTTTGAAAAAAAAAATTTTTGAAAAAAATATTTTTGTAAGTTTTGGTTTTTGTAAAAAAAAATTTTGTTGTAAATATTTTTTTCAAAAACTTTGTTATGAGTTTTTCACTTTGTGGTTTTTGTTTTTACATTTGTGTTTTTTCTTTTCACTTTTGCAATTTTTTCATATTGTAAATATTTTTTGTTAATATTTCTAGAAAACAATGAAATTATTTTGTAAACATGCATATTTTTTCATACATCTGCTTATTTTTTGTATGTTCTTATGCATTTTTTAAGTTGTGAGAGTGTTATTTCACTTAAAATGTTATGTATTTCATTAATGTAATAGGTATTAGAAAAATAAACACAACGATATATGCATATAAAAGAATATTTAATGTGAGCATTTAAAGAATACACTGCAAAATAATATCTATACATTCATACTGATTAGAAGAATCACAAAATTACTTTTCAGCAGTGTGTATGTCTTCCAAATTTTAAGTTTGAGATATTGTGGTAAGTGTTGTGAAAATATGATGGATAAATAGCCTAAATATCTTCCTTTATTTCTAAATTCTTCAAAAGTCTGACTAATTTTTGAATATCTTCGCTAAGTTTACATATATCTGACGATGCTTTATATGATGATGTGTGCATTTTTGATTCACGTCTCCTTGAAAACAGCATTTATGGTAATCTTTCCAAGTGTAAGGTTTTTCACCTGTATAGATTTTTGTATGTTCTATTAAATTCCATTTACTTAAGAAGTGTTTGTAACAAATAGAGCACATCTGTAATAGAAATAAATGGACACAGTTAGGATTCTCTTCAATAATATAGGTAAAAAGCACTTGTTAAAGTGTAGGTAGTAAGACAAATCATTTTGTATTTACTCTAATTACGTTTCATATACGAATTCTAGTATTTCTCATATAAGTACTCACATATTTGTTATTCGTTAACGCTACATGTGCTAGGGATGAATCATTCGGATCATTAATTTCTGAAGTTTGCTGCTGTTTTGGTTCATCTTGTTGAAACATCTGTATAATGAAAGAAATATATATTTAGTAAAGGTTTAATGTATAAATAATCGCTTATTTATTTATTTTTATTAAATACATGTATATTGCAATCAATTTCGTGTACATTTAATATAAATTAAATTTTCTTCATTTATTCATATGATAGTAATTTCTCTGAGGGGTACATATCTGATAATTTTTAGAAAAGTGTGAAACACAAATTATTCTATGATAATAAGCATTGTGGTAAAATTCACATAGCTTGGTTTCGGAAATAGGTTATTTGAAATATGAAATGTTAAAATTAAAGATTGTATTTGTACATGCTATGTATAATCAAAAACTATAAATATATTATTATTTAAAAAACTCGATGGACGATAATTCAGATGCAAGATGAAAACATTAAGATCAAGTGCAAGATGAAACATATAATTTGATTAATACTATGGAAGTGCTAACTCAAGATAAACCATGTATACTATAGTATATCATTAAAACTATAAAGATAGTATTTATATTTTAAGCAACTTGATGCACGATAATTCAGAAGTGCGAGATGAAACATCTGATGAATTGATTAAAAATATGAGTAGATTAGTTTTAATACATTAGATGATTATAGCAGTAAGAAATTTCGTGTAGGAGCAATGCGTACATGATGAAAATCGAATGGAATCAATTGACTTCAACTCCTGATCCAAGTTAGTATTTATCTCACGTGTGTAATGTGGAAATATAAAAGGTGAAGAATCAAGTTTGATGTAAATAAATATTGTGGTATTGGTTTAAAAACTAAAAAAGTATTGAATTTTACTGAATTAGAAAGCATAAAATTTGATTAAATAATGTTTTATGTAAAATATTAAGTTTAAATGTGATAAAATTATGAAAATCAGTTTGTAAACTCTCATTTTTATAAGTACTACTATGAAAATATTCTTTTAATATAGAATTTCTGCTTATTAATGAGACTAAAAAATTATTTTTTTTTAATTTTGAATATTTATTGAGTGTATGTAATACTAGGATTAAAATCTTACAAATTCGGTGTTAAATTTTTCAAGAAATTGTGGTTTGTAATCCAGAAAAAGGTGTGATTTTAATAAATTTGTAAATATGTTCATTATTTTTTTTTTTTTTTAGTTATTTCTCTAACTTGTCATTCATTTGTTAATTTTTGTAATTTTTGTAGAAAAAATGATTTGAATTTTCGGTAATCTGTACTATTTTTTTGTCCAACAGTTGATTTTTTTGATTATTAGTATTCTTATTCAGCAGTAATTTCACGTATGAAGTTATTAAATATTAAATATCTATTAATTTTCTTTACTGTTTCATATGATAGTAATATTTCTGAGGAACAGGTATGTAATAAC
This sequence comes from Maratus speculifer, assembly GCA_964019185.1. Classification (NCBI taxonomy): domain Eukaryota; kingdom Metazoa; phylum Arthropoda; class Arachnida; order Araneae; family Salticidae; genus Maratus; species Maratus speculifer. The sequence continues at coordinate 385,159,224 of OZ025294.1, forward strand.
TACTAGACTTTGATTGACTTGATTTTCTGATAAACGTTTGAAAAGAGTTGTATGTATGTAATGATGCAATATCTATATACTATCGAGAGTCGAGATTGAAGTAGATAAGTATTGGAGTAATAGTCAATTCTTTGTTGAATTTCAAGAAATTGTGTGAGAACACGGTTTTTTACATTAAGTTTATGTAATTTCAGTTACAGTTTTTCGACAATCAACCTAAAAATGGATAATTATCATAGTTAAAAGTTATGATGAAAAGATGTAAGCAATATTAATGTTAAAAAGTTCGTCTAATGTTTGCTCTTATGTTGTGAAAATTTCGAATAGTTTGATTTGAAATATGAAATGTTTGTAAAAATTAAACTTTGTATTCGTGTATGTTTTGCATTATTAAATTGTAAAGATAATATTCATATTTGGAAAATGTTGTTGGGTGTTTTAATAATTTTTTGATAAGTAGATAAAAACAGATGTTAAAATTCTGTGCTATTAAAATATATAGGATCAAGAATAAAGTTTGATGAAAATAAGTATTGTAAAAATTCAGAAATTTTGAAGTGTAAGATGAATCATGTCCTAATTTGATTAATTATATGGGTAGAGTAGTTTTAATATGTCAAGTGTCTAAAGCAGCAAGAAACGATTTTTTAGGTTTTCTAGAATAATAATAATAATAATAATAAAAGTATACTTTTGTTGTAAGATTTCGAATGCAGTCAAGACGTGAAAAATATAAGTATGAACCTTTGTAAAGACATTCAAACTTTTTAAAAAGTTTAAGTTTAGTAATATACTGTAACAATATATGTAAGCAAATGTATTTCAAAGTTGAAAATTTGTGTAAAAAATTGTCTTTTCTTGAAAATTGATATTTATTTTTGTTTAGTTAATGATACTTATTACATTTTTGTTGTTAAAAACTAAAATATACGTTTAATTCTTCTGTTAAAATTGATATATCCGTGTTGGAGGTGAGAAAAAATAGTGTAAAACTAATAAAATTTGTTTAAATTCGTCTTTTTATTCTTAAAATTAATATTTGCTATTGTTTAGAATACGTAATAATAACTTTTGAGGAATGTATAATCGGAAAATGTTAAAAAATCTTAGAAAATTGGTATTAAAAATATTAAATACAGTTGCTTCAATGATATCTTTTCGATATGTAAAGTGATTGTAGCATTTAGAAATGTACTTCTGAAGAATGTATAATCGGAAAATGTTAGAAAATTGGTTGTGAGTATTGTAAAAATTCAGAAATCATTGAAGTGTAGAGTGAAACATGTGTCAATTTAATTAATAATATGAAAAGAATAAGTGGAATTCGTCATGTGTACTATCTAAACATTAAGCATAATATTTATATTTTAAATAACTTGGTGTTTGATAACATAAAAATTTCAGAAAGGTAAAGTGTTGAAAATTTGTATAAAAATTCGTCTTTTCTTGAGAATCAGTATTTTTTTTTTTTTTTTGTTTGTTTGTTTAATCAGTGATACTTATTAAGTTTCTGTTGTTAAAGCTAAAACATGCGTTAAATTCTTCAGTTAAAAAAATCGATATTTCCATGTTGCTTTTGAAAATACTAGTGTAAAAATTAATCAAATTCGATAAAATTCGTCTTTTTCCTTAAAAAATATTATTTTCCATTGTTTTTCCTTAATTATTAATATTTATTAAGATAATGATTGTTCAAAAACAAAAATCACAAGTTTATATCCTTCTAAGAAAACGACTTTTATAACGTAAAAGATATTTTTCTTGAATGAAAACCTTACGAAGTGTGACGTCGAAAACCTATTGTACTCTCCCCTTTAGGAATTTTGAGGTTAGATGGGGAGAGAATTTGTTGTTCACTTCTAATGTTTGCATCGGTAAAAATCCTGTTGAATTCGTAAGATTGAGGAAATTAGTTTAAAAAATGTATTTTATATTTGTTTTCGAGAAAAATATATCTTGAGATTTAGTCACCTAAAGTTTGAAATCTTACGTAACTAGTGTTTTTTAAAGTATGTTAAAATGTCAAATTACTGTAAAAGTTTATACAATTGGCCTTCTTGCTTAAAAAAAAAAAAAATAAATAAATAAAAAAATAAATCACTATTTTCGTTCGTTAAATGCTTAATTATTAAAATTCGTCCCGGTAATAGTTGTTCGAATGTTAAAAATGTATGTTTAAATGTCGTTTTTAATTTGAAAATATCTAAAGAAATCGGTTAAAATTTATATTTTCCATTGTTTTTTGCTTAATTAACAATGTTCATTAAGGGATTGCTGTTCAAAAACTAAGATAAATGTTTAAGTTTCCTTTCTTAAGTTGATATTATAGTTGAAAAATTCTCAAGAAATTGGTTAAATTTAATATTTTCCGTTGTTTTACTTAATTAAAAATGGTCGTGAAGGAAATGGTTGTTCAAAACTGGAATACATGGTTAAGTTTCTTTCTATCAAATTGATAGTCTGAAGTTTGAGTTGAAAAAATCGTAAGAAATCAGTCTTTTTCTATAAAACTTGATATTTTCCATTGTTTTTTACTTAATTAACGATACTCATTAAGATTATAGCTGTTGAAAAACTAGAATGCATGTTTAACTTTCAACTTGTAAGTCGATAAAAATCGTTAGAAATCAGTCTTTTTCCATAAAACTTGATATTTTCCATTGTTTTTTTACTTAATTAACGATACTCATTAAGGCTATAGCTGTTGAAAAACTAGGATACATGTTTAACTTTCAACTTTTAAGTCGTTACATTGATCATATAGTTGATAAAAATCGTAAGAAATCAGTCTTTTTCTATAAAACTGGATATTTTCTATTGTTTTTACTTAATTAATACTACTCATTAAGATGTCTATCAAGCAAAATTCGAATATATGTTTAACTTTCTTGTGTTAAATTGATAATCTCATCTTGTAGTTGAAGAAATCTAAATAAAATGGTTAAAAACTGAGATTTTAATTGTTTCGCTTAATTAATAATACTCATTAAAATTACGGTTGTTCAAAATTCAAATATAAATTTAATCTTCATCATATAGTGTGATTTCGAGTTGAGATGTGATTGATAATATTTTTAATTAGGGAAGGTTGTTCACCTATCCTGTTATAATAGAATGTTCCTTTTTTCCACTAGGGGGCGTTTGTGGAGGGGGACGCACGGTGGGAGCAGGGACGGCCCCTTCATCCCAGCGACTGAGCAGGGACAGCCGGAGGCACCGCAGGCGGCACAGCAGGCGGCACGGTGCCGCAGTGCCGCCTGCTGTCCCCGTACTGTTATTTTCCTACTACTGACCTATTTTTAATCGACCTGTTAAAACAACTTCTTAAACACACCGTAAAATATATTAAAAAACGCGAAGCCTTTCGAAAGAATTTATGAATCAAGTCCCTTACAGCTTCGACAGTGCAAGGGCCTCGCCGTAAACCGTGGTTGCGGCGGTAAACACATAATGTCTCTGCGGCATTTTGTCCATTCAAGTAATAAATCTTTACGATTTCCCCAACGTTCTTTCCCTGAAAGAGGCAGCTTGTTCGTAATGACAGAAAGCAACATACGCGGCTCGCATTTCGCAATGCCTTTTCTTTCACCTAGCGTGACGACGTTAGGCATGACTGCGTCTTACGCAGAACCCGAAATTTGCATCTCTTGGTTTCTTCTTCTCGTTTTGTGGAGAACTAATCTGGCTGGGATATCAGACGAAGAAATGGTGTGACGTGCGACAAAAATGAAACGAACATTAATGCTCTGTTGCATGGCAAAGTCCTTTTTGCATTTGCCTTGCCTAGCTCCGGGGATCTTCATGCTACAGTTGCCATTCCAACGCTATTTAGGGTTTTTAATAATGGAGATCACATACCAATATAAAAAACTGGGTGTTGCTATTTGATTTTTTCGAAATTTTTTCACTGTAACCGTAACTGTTTGAGTGAAACTGTTGTTTTGCATATCATTCTTGAACGCATATCTCTAAATACCTTTTGCCAAAATTTCATTCAGTTTCTGTGAATGATATGATAGTTAGGGGCCCAAATGTCGGGATAGTTTTTTTATAATCACCCTGTACTTAAGTGCACGGTAGCTAGCTTTTCGTATTTATTGATTAGGGTTTACGCACAAGGATAGTAGTATAAAAAAAGGAGGCATTCTTTACGATAGGTATTCATCAAACAATAGCGTACAGTTTGATAAATAATAGCGCAATAAGTAAAAAAAAATTCTTTATAATTTAAAACGCCATTGGTCAAGGATGATTCAAAGTCCAGGGTGATTAAAAAAAAACGTTGACAAAATGATATGACAAATCAGGCATAGGACAGGAATAAAATAAATCACATAGAAACATAGGGCCGCAAACTACTTATTGAGTCACAAATACAGGGTGTTTCATCCTAACGCAATTATGTTTGACGGTAATAAGTTTCAGAAAACTGAAGTATATTGTAATAAACGATTTAACAGACATTCTCACCTTTGTTTTAAATGTGATTAAACCAATCAAAAGTAATAGAAGTTTGCACTGTGCGTGCCAGAAATGTGCATTTGATACTTCACATTTTGGACTGTGATAATCAGTTTATATGCCTTCATCGATTGTTTGAGCAATATCTTTTTCCAGATCTTTTTGTAACATTATTACATTTCACACAAAATGAGGTACATAGCCTTGCATTTTCATTACAATGTTTTTATTTTCTTTGAAATTATTACTTTTAAATCGGATGTAGCTAGAATGAGACACCCTGCATTTGTGACTCGATAAGTAAATTCCGGCCTTATGTTTAAGGGCGGATCCAGCCCAACCTCCAGGGGAGGGTCACAACTTTTGACAGATGATTTAATGAAGCAATTTTAAAATACAGTAAATCTTGTGAAAACGAAATTATGATAAAAAATAGCAAATTTCGCCGATCGGGCGTGAAAAAATCGCGAATTTTGTCGATTATGCAAGGAAAAATCACGAATTTTGTCGATCGGGCAAGGAAAAAATGTCTAAATTTTTTTATAATAGAAAAGATTGCGAATTTTGTTCATAGGTTGCAGATAAGTCGCCTGTTTTGTCTGTTTGACGCGCGAAAAAAAACGCGAATTTCGTTGACCGAGAGCGAAAAAATCGAATATCGTCGACTGTACTTTGGAAAATCGCGAGTTTTGTCTATCGGCCTTCGAAAAATCTCGAAATTTGTCTGTATGTCTCAGAAAAATCGCGAATTTTGTCGATCTGGAACGAAAAAATCGCAAATTTCTTTAATAAGGCACGAAAAAATCCCAATTTTGTCGATCGGCTTAGTAAAAAGCGCGAATTTATTCGATCGGGAACGGAAAAATTGCAAATTTTGTTGATTGGGAATAAAAAATCGCGAATTTCGAGTTGATATGGAACGCAAAAGTTGCCGATTTCGTGAATAGGGAAAGAAATTATCGCGAATGTAGTCGATTGTTTTCGTAAAAAAGAGCAATACGGGCGATTGGGTACGAAAAACTCGCGAATTTTGTCGAATCGGTACAAAAAAATCGCTAATTTCGATGATAGGGCAAGGAAAAATCGAAGATTTTGTCGATGATGCACGGAAAAATCGAAAATTTTTTGAGCGGCTGCAGAACAATAGCGAGTTTTATCAGTTTATCGCGAGAAAAAAAATTACAGATTTCATCAATTTACGGCGGGGAAAAAATGCAGATTTCATCAGTCAGTTAAGAATCGCGAATTTTGTTGTTCGGTGCTGTATTTCAGGGACCAAGAACGGATAATGGCGCGAATCTCGTAGATTGGGCACGGAAAAATCCCGAATATGGTCAATGGCTTTCGTAAAAAGCCCGAATTTATTCGATCAGGAACAACAAAATCGCTTTTGGTAGGGCACGGAAAAATTGCGAATTTTGTCGATCGGGAACGAAAAAGTCGCAAATATGGTCGATCAGTTTCGTAAAAAGCGCAAATACAGTCGATCGGGAATGAAAAAAATCGAGAATTACATTGATATGGCGAACAAAAATTGACAATTCCATCGATCGGGAAAGAAATTATCGCGAATATGGTCGATCGGCTTCGTAAAAAGCACGAATTCGGGCGATCGAGTGCAAAAAACTCGCAAACTTTGTAGATTCGGGACAAAAAAATCGCTAATTTTGTCGATGATGAGCGGAAAAATTTAAAAAATCTTTGAGCGGTTGAAGAAATTTCATCGAACAAGAACGGAAAAATGTGCTAGTTTCGTGGATTGGGCACGGAAAAATCGTGAATTTTGTCAATCAAGTGAAGAAAAATCGCAGATTTCGCAGACCATTCGTGGAAAATTTTCAAATTTCGTCAATCACACCCAAAAAATTTTGCGTTCCTGTTTTAGCACTTTTTACTTACACTGTACATCCCTCTTTGAAGAGCTCCAGGGGGGGGGGGGTCATGACCCCCATGACCTCCCCCTTGGATCCGCCACTGCTTATGTTCCTATGTGATTTTTTATCTTTGTTGTATGCTTGATTTGACATTCATTATGTCAGCGTTTTTTTATCACCCTGTATAATATTGTATTATTTGTATTATAAAAAACTACTTAGCATTTTAAAAATCTTAGAAAATAAAACATAATTATTCATCATCTATTCATCTTCCTCATCTATTATTTTAAAAGATACGTTACGTTCATGATATGCCTGGAAAATAAACGAATCTACGGATTACAGATCTTAGGTTAGAAGTAAAACAAGGATTTATTTTCATTGTATTTGGTTTTCATCCCAGTCTCAAATTTGTCATACCTTTCATATCTCACAGTTTTTGCACGATCTAAAAGTTTATTATAAACTCAATTTTTTTTTTTTTTTTTTTTTTTTTTTTTTTTTTTTTAAGTAAAATTGACAAGGACATTTTAGTTGAACCAAAGATTTAAGTTACTAATTGTCGTTATTCGTTGTATAGGATTTGAAATATATTAGGTGACGATAGCGATTTAGTTGTATTTATTTATAGTAGTATGTTTATCTAACTTATATGAATTTTTCTCAAAATTTTAATTTTTTAATTCTTTACTGCATAATTTTTTCTGGTTTTATGAAAAAAAATATTAAATCTATATATCGGTATAAAAATGGGGGAAAATAGTAAAAGAAAATACGTTTCAAATTTTCAGCTAAAAGTTTACAGTTTATGGCGTGTACCCTATATACACTAATAGGGTTTTTTTAGCTCACAGGCTATCATAGCCTGATCATAGCTTATGTGTCCGTTCGTTCTGTATGTATGTTCGTTCGTGCGTAACGCGATAACTCATGATAAAAATATCCGATCCATTTGAAATTTTGTATATAGGTATATCCTGATAAGGCGCTTCCCTGATTAGTTTCTGGAGTTCATTCGATATGTATAAGAGTGGGGAACGGGGGCTCATGCCCCTCCCCTTAATTGATATAAATGGGTTTTTCATGCAGAACTAACAGTTTTCGTTCAAAATTTAGATATAGGATCATTCTGATGAGGAGATTCCGTGACTGTTATTAAGTGTTCATTGAATAAATATAAACAGGGGGAACGGGGGTTCTAATGCCCCTCCCCTTAAGTTCTTTGTTTTTCAAGCAGAATTGTTAGATTTCGTTCAAATCTCTGAATAGTTTTGGAAGTTTAATGGTTAAGTATAAAAGAGAAGGATAACTCCTCTTAAATTATATAAATGCTAAATGGGTTTTTATTGAGAATTATCCGATTTGCTCTGAATTTTGGATATAGATTTTTTATATCATAAAGCATGTCCTTGATAGTTTAGGAGGATCAATGATTAAGTTTAAAAAAGGTGAAAGGGGAGAGCTGTTTCCCCTTCTTAATTTTTTTTTCGAACGGAGTTAACCATTGAAAATATAAGGCTGTAATGTACAATTAGTATGCGTAGCCTGTGAGCTCAATGCTATCAGTTTAACTGGGCAACATTCTTTTTATTAAATACTGTATTGCAGTTTTTTGCAAATAAATGGACTTAAATTAATTATTTTTTTCTGCTTAACACTCAGCAACTTCCTTTAGATTAATATCTTTAGTTATTCAGTAAAAAAAAAAAATATTTAATTTTTTCTCAATAATTTGATCGATTTTTTTTTTCCGAAGCACGAATTTGTATTTTATTGTCAAATGCAGCCACTTGGCATGAACAAATAGGAAGTGTGTTATTTCATTCTTTGGACTGTTCTAAAACATCATTACAGCTATCCTATTGGTCCAACACATACCTTTGTTAAATGACTCAATCATTTTTTTCAAAATTTAAACCACAAGTTCACACTGTCATCTTATCTTTGATGCACTGTAAAAAAAAATTTAAGAGGTTACTAAAGATTTCTTAGTAAATTTGTATTCCACAGAATTTTTAAGTAACCATTACAAACTTTTTTTTTGCAAGTGAAACAAGCATTTCTTTTGTAAACTGAACAAAAGAATTTTTTGTATAACTAACTCAAAAATTTTTAGTATGAGCCACAAAGCAAATTTTAGTAATAGCGCCAAAATTACTTTTAATAACCATTACGTGCAACCGAAGCGGAGGAGCTTCCTTCGAGCTGCATCCAGACTTCTGAAGCGGAAGATTTTCGGCAAAACCGCAATAGATGGCAGCACTAAACATTCTTAACTGCTCCGACAGAATTTTCATAATCCCTTTATTAACGAGACACTGCAGACATTCGGGGTGTATTTGGCGGTGGCAAGTTTTGAACTCGGGATCTTTTAGCCTGGAGTCCGTTACTATAACCACTATGCTATCAAGGCCACACCAACTGAGTCTTAGTAAGAGTTATTAAAAATGTAAAACTATTAACTCTATTCGTTGCTAACTTTTTTCTAGTAATTCTTACAGATTTTCTAGTAACCGACTAAGATTACTAAAAATTTTTTAGTAATTACAAGGATCACTAAAGTTTTTTTAGTAGATCGACCTTTTTTTTTTTACAGTGTGGGGACAAGTCGCACACAGTGGATGAGGCTGAAAAAAATGTCATTTTCCACTTTGTTTATCTACAATCGATGCTTCCTTTCATTAAATTCTGATTTGGACCATTAATGCTATCTTGGAAGCAAGAATATATTTTGTTTTTGAAACAAACTAAACATCACAAAATTACAAAGGCCCGTTTTGGAATATAGTTTGAGACCTCCAGTTTGGGACAAAGCAATGACACTTGCAACAATTAAGAGTGTCTTCAAAGAGACCGGTATATTTCCTTTTAGCCTAAATGCAAACCCGAGGAAGCTTTGCAGTTTTCTGAAAACCCACCTTCAATAAAGAATAGTGTCCAAAGTAAACAATAAAAATTGTAATTTAACAAATTACAACGGCTATTTGAAAAATGATATTTTAAAAGACTCAAATTTTAAAAGACTTATAAATAAATTCTATATTTAAATTAATAATAATAATAATAAACATCATTTTTAGGATGATTATAACGAGTCATATACGCGTGCATTTAGCATTAATATTCCTAGACCAATGATAAAAAAATGATAGCTTTATAGATAGACAACTTTAACAATTTACAATGTGCATTTTGGTGGAATCAATCAGACTGACTTCTGAACGCCTCCTATTACGTACGACATGGATTAAACATTAATATTCCTGGACCCATCACAAACAAATTTTAAATGAAATTTTAGTTTTAAAATTTTCGGAACTGCAAGTTTTTAAACTTCTAATTATCGCACATTTTAAATGTTTACACCGTTGCGTAGAGAAAAGAATGCACTTTTTAATTAAATTAGTTTCAAATTTTTATCACTATTTGTTTTGAAATTATCATTTTTTAAAAAATTTTATTACTTTTTTCGCCATTGTGGCAACAGAAATATTCCGTTCTTGGACATTAATCATGGACAAATCAGAAAACGGATAGAATAAAATAACTTACGGAATTCAACCAATAAAAAGATTCCGATATGCTTCAGATTTTCCAATTCTCTATCGAGAACAACAACTATTTTCCAAATAACTTTATATCCACATATTTACCAATCACATCAGGTATTATCGTAAGTTCAAAATGGGGGATTTTATTTTATTTTATTTATTTATTTTATTTTAAAATTTTATTTTCCAAATAGTTAAAAATAAATTTCTATCCTGAGTACATATTCTGTACCGTTATTCCCCTTTTCTGTCAGGTACTCCTGTCTATTCAGACTGTGCTGTGATTCTTCATCTTTTGAAGATAACGACCGAAATGGGGGAATTGTTCATGACTTTTCGTCTTACGAATTACTGCCATCACCACAGAAAAAGCGCAAAAGAACTCGTATCGTAAAATCTGCATTAAACTAATAAAAAAGAAAAGTAAAAATCCCTCCCCCCATTTAAAAACAAATTAATTTAAGAAATTACAACGACTGTTTGCAAAATAGTACTTTCTAAGGCTAAAATTTTAGACTTATAAATGATTTCTATATTTAAAAAAACAATAATAACATCATTTTTAGGATGACCACAACATAGCTTACGTAATAACAAAGTCCTATTAATATGCTTGTTTGTTTGTATTTATGTCGGCCAATTATCTACGCTATGGGATATAGGCCCTATGGGGTGGGATGCCCTCCGTGGGGGTCTTTCTAAGGGAACCTAAACCGTATTTACTCGAAGAAAACCACGGAAAACTTCAAACGGTTAGGCCGACGGTCGCGATTGGGTTCGAACCCAGCACCTACCGTCTACCAGTTTGCCTATTAATATGCTTGGACACTTATAGTCACGTTAATATTTATGAGCCAGTTAGAGATAAATTTTAAATAAAATTCCAGTTTAACAATTTTCAGAAATGCTTTTTTTTTAATTTCCAGACATTGAACAGTTTTAATTTTTACACCGTCATATACAGAAAAGAATTTACTTTAAAATGCAGGTTGATTGAAACTTGCATCTAAGTTTTTCACTGAGTTATAATTTTTGTAGTTTTTAATACTTTTTTTGTCATCGTGACAACAGAAGTATTTCATTTCTAGACATTAAACTTGGATCAAACAGAAAACGAATAGAATAAAAAACAGAAGTATTTCATTTCTAGACATTAAACTTGGATCAAACAGAAAACAAATAGAATAAAAAACAGAAGTGTTCCATTTTTGGACATTAAACATAGACCAATCAGAAAACGAATAAAATGAAATAAAATGAAATAAATTGCGGAATTCAACCAATGAAAGCATTCAGATATCTTCAGATTTCCCAATTTTCTACCGAGGACAAAACTATTTTACAAATAATAATAATAATAATAAAACCTTTTTAAAAAGCTTTATAAAGTAACTGAAGACACTCAAACATCATAAAAGCGATTAAATAGGTAAAAACGTCAGTCTGCGAGGAATAATATTAAATTGTTCCTAGCAAAAATATTGGGTTTTTTTTTTTCAGTATTTGCAACAAGTAAAAAGCTGCGGATATGAGATTGTGTGTTTTGTGTAGAGGTCTTCACGGACCGGAATTTAATTGCCTGGTCCCGGCCCGTTCTGGTCCGACACAATTTCTACTATTTCTAAAAAATTTAGATTTGTTATCATGCAATTAAGATTCTTTTAAAGAATACTGCATACATATCAATGGAATGATTTTACAGTATATTTTACAGGAAATACACAATAGCAAAATTAATGATTACTTAGATTCTCAGACTTTCCACATTCAAATAAAGATTCATTAAAAAATTAGTATGGTTTAGAATAAAAGAAAAAGAAGAAAGTTAAAAACATCATCATTTTGAAGCTGTATAATGAAAGTAGATTTTTAAAAATATTTCTGTATCATTTTATTAATGGTTCCATATCCGGATTAATTCTCAGATCCAAAGGAACTACTTTCTGATACATTGCTGAATTTATTAATTTTTCGGAAACGCATAAGATTAGCAGGTGTTTTTATTCAGAAACTATATAATCGAATGACTTTATCCATTGTTTGATACAATAGATTTAAGAAAATACTGTCAAAATAAGCGTTTTCAATAGAATTTCCGTAAGGACAGCATGGAACAGGAAAAAAATTTGCAACCATTTGGCAAGAATCTCTTATATCTCAACAAGGTTATACAAATATCTTATTTACCAAAAATGAAAAATGCTATTCGATTCCAAATATCCTCAATAGTCAGACTTGTCAGTTTTATATTTTTGCAATTAAAGATTAGTCAGAAAATGTGTCAAACTTTCGCGTTATTGAGAAGTGAAATTATGAAATACCAAGAAGTATATATCCAAAAATTACGTTAACATAAGCTCTTTATCACTATTAATAATTTTATAAATCATGCTGTCTGTTGTACACATCCTGAGAACAATTAAATCTAGTTCTGGCCCAGCTCGTCTATATGTAAAAAAAAAACGGCGAAAACCTGATCTTGGCTTGCTACGAGTCTGCTAAAAAATATTAATCTCGGCTTACACACAATATACCTATCCAATGCCGATCTCTACACTATACAAGTTACATTTCTGTATTAATGTTGTCAAACCAGTATCGGCTCGTGACGCACATTTATACTTATTCTTTTTAAAGCCATATTCATTAATAATAGCTCATATTTTATCGTTTTTGTTTAACACTTTAACCGGCCGGTAAGCCAGCTAAATTTTTTATCAGTCCGGCCTGTGTGGCCCGTTCAATTTTTTTAACAGCCCGGCACCTTGAAAAAATGATTCTAATTCTGCCGGTTCGGCCCGTTAGAAAATTTGGAAACATTCCGCACGGCAGGGTACTAGTTTTGGGCCAGACTCGGGCCCGTCCAGGCCTCTAGTTGTGTGTCGTCATTTTTTGAACAAGGAATGCGTCAGATTTACCAAGAAATATATGAAAATTTTTTACTTGCATTACATGTAAAGTTGAAAAAAAAATGTGTACGGATTTTTGTTTCTCATTTTTTTAAATATGCATCTTTTCATTATATTTCTCCTGCGGCTATATTATTTTCATATGGGCATATTACCTTCATCAACGAGACTTTAAAAAATTTCCTACAAGTTTAAATTTTGATTAATTTAAACTTACGTATTTATTTATTTTTTTCAATACTAAAGTAAGTCTGCTCTTTTAGACAATTTTTATTTTTTTAAATCAGTTACTAATATCGTTAAAAAAATTTATCTTTAAGATGGCCATATTATCTGCACTTTATGCCGTTCCAATCTGACAATTGTTTTTTAAACAGTTTTCTACGTCGAATTTCTTCAGCTCCTGGCTATAGCAACTCTATAATATAATAAATAATTTCTTAATTCTGTTTGCTTGTATAGTTGAGCCCAATAAGTATTACTCGAAGATAAATCATCGTTCTGGACGAACCAGTTCAAAACTTGATTGATTTTTCGTATACAATCGAATTATTGATTTTCCCAATACATCATTGTTTCTCTGTTTCTCCAAGTATCGATATTGTTTATTTTTAGCTTCAGAATAAAATATCTCCATCATAAGTTTTCATTTATATTGAGATTTTTCATTTTTTTATGATTCTGATCTAAACATTAGAAACTTTCATGTTAAAAATGATGTTGTTGCGATTGTTATTTACTTTCATTTTCTGGTAATTAAAGCCAGATCAATTCCAAAAAATACGTCCGGTCAATCAACATAATTATTATTATTCAAACTACCCGAAAAAAAAATTTTAGTTAAATTTCACTTATATCTATTAAATGGATTTAATTTTAAAATTATTTTTCTATTGTTATTACTTCTCTAGCCTGAAGTACATTTTATGTTTTTTTTAATATATATAGAAAGACTGTTTCTAATTATTTCCCTTATCCCCCTTTGAAAAGTTCGAATTTCTTTAGACTGTGAATTTTAAAATTCTCAGCATTGAAAAAATTACAATCAAAATCATTTTTATGAATTAGTTTTTTTTTTTTTTTTTTTTTTTTTTTTTTTTTTTTTTTTAGGCGGGGTTTATGGTCAAAATTTAATTTATTGTTTTTTGAGTTTCATACTTAAGAGCCCACACTACTGATTGAAAAAGACCCGAATGATAACGTGAAGTCTAAGGGGGCGTTCTTTTCAAATATCTCGCTCAAATTTTAACGTTTTGATGAGACTTTTTTCGCATAGGATAACTGGCGACGATCCACAACCGGCCTAGTTTTTACTTTTTCGATTTTGGATATATTCTTTTTTATATTAAAATAGTTTCAGTTTCATAACCGGTTCAAGCCGGTTCTGAAAGTTAAAGTATTTCATTAAAAATAATTTGAAACCAAAATCGAAAAAGTAAAAACTAGGCCGGTTGTGGATGCTATCCTATGCAAAAAAAATTCACGTCAAAATGTTAAAATTTGAGCGAGATATTTGAAAAGAACGCCCCGCAATAGACTTTGCATTATCATCCGGGTCTTTTTCAATCAGTAGTGTGGGCTCTTAAAAAGTAATAATGGAACCACTCTAAGATCACTCTGTGTCTCTGTCTGCCTGTCAGAGCTATTTGACTTGTAAATTAAGGAACGTGGAAATTTCATATTGAAGAATGTAATAAAGACTGATTATCCATATACTTACAGATTATTAAATATTCACAAATATATTTAGGAAAAATGCAGAGGTATTAAGTTACTTAAGAAAAAAAATCGTTATATATACATACATACATGTATGGTTTGTAGTATTGTATAAAAGCTTTCGTAACGTTGAACTCAAACATACATTACTTTTAATTTTATGTATTACATTTTCAGCGATATCGTCGAAAATGTAGTGTAAAAATATATTCCCCCACCGTCTATTACCACTGCCCCCTCAACAATGCCTATTCACTGAGCAGACGACAAACGTGAAACGTCATGAAGTGGAGGCGAAATCACTAACCTTATTGGTTCCACAATCGCCACGAAACTCAAAACGCGATCGTTGTCAGGGAAACGGCCTCCACTACGTCACAAGCGAGAAGGCATTGTAGAGGAGTCAGTGCTATTACCCAATCCACCGAAACTAAAATTATGAAAAAAAAAATGTTAGTTAAATTTCACTCATACACTATATGGCCAGAGATGACCAGCCACTTGCGATTTTTGACTCTTTGTTGAATATCTAGAAAAGTACTTGAGGAATTTTCCTGAAACTCTAAATGTGTAAACATAATACTACAAGTCATATATTTCCGTGAAATTTTTTTCCCGAAACTCCATAGGGGACCGTCAACAAATTGAAAAAGCAATGAATATATTTTGAATAACCCTGTCAAAACTAATGTAGAGAAAGAATCCAAACTGTAGATTATGATTAAGTGGCTTATTGTAAAAAACTGAGTTTATTTTTATGCAGATAGCATGCTTATTCGTACATTAGAGGTAGTAGATGTTAATTTAAACCTTGCAGGAAAATTATGGCAATTATCCTTGGTCACGTAGTTTTTTAGAAAAGTGCATTTTTTTCTTTGCGCACATATTTCGATTTGCGGGTAAAAAAAGTTTTAGCAAATGTGTTTAAGAGCACTGGAGGCACCTAACGTAGTAAAAGTATAAAAGCCTTCTTGGTAGCTGAACTGTATTAAATATACAAAATTATGTTTGCAATACATAAATAAATCCATATTCCAATGACCAATGACCAGAGTTCCTGAATGCTTGCTCATATGTTCTCTCTTTGATGCAGAAAAATAAATTAATAAATATTCACACCGTAGGTACTATGTTTCTTATTAAACTGTTTTAATAACTTCATATTATGCTAAGAAAAGAATATGATGATGAAAAATTAGAATGTATAGCTTGTGCAATAATAATCATCATATTAGTTTCATATATGCGAATAGGATGAGCAGGTATTGAAATACTTATTTTAGTTACAATTTAGTATTTCTGCAAAACTGTGAAAGGGCCTCAAAACAAAATTAGATTTTTGAACAGAAATTCATCAGGATTTTTCGAAACATAAATTTATTTAGTAACGGTGGAATATTTTCCAGAGGAGGCTGAAAATGTTTTAGGGAGGGGGGGGGTCTGATCCCCTCCCAGCACCCTATTAGCTACGGCATTGGTAGAAGAAATTTTTGAGATTGCCATATTTGACTAGTTTTTAAGGTGTGAATGAATTTGTGGGAGAATGTATACATGTCATAAAAGTTCATTCTTTATAGACAGGACCAAACATAAGTCACAAAATAGCTCCTTCTCTTAATAATTTCGGATAATAACCGAATTCTATATTTATTCGATTGAATAAATGAATGTAAATTTTTCTTCGATCTAGTTAGCTTCATTAATTAGTTTAAATCGCGTTAAAACGATTCTAGAAGAAATTAATCGATAAAATCCGAAGCATTTTAAAAATAAAGCATATTTCTTTCATCTCTGGAATGCATGCAGATTTAATCGGTTCACACAAAACATTCGATCGATTAAAATAAAGTTTGTTTAAATTTTTCTAAACAATTCTGACAGATGGAACTGAAATCTAGAGTTATCAATAAAAGATAAATTATATTTTAAAGTTTTTTGAAAGTTTTAAAGTGAAAAAAATAAATTATAATTCGGAAAATAACCTAATTCTATGTTAATTCAATTGAATAAATGAATGTAAATTTACTTTCAATTTAGTTAGCTTCAGCTGAAATCGCGTTAAATCGATTCTGGAAGAAATTAATTGATAAAATTTCGAAAACTTTTAAAAATAATGAATTATATTTTTTTTTCTCTCTGGAACTTATACAAATTTAAACGGCTCAAACAAAAAGCTCGATCGATTAAAATAAAACTTTTTTTTTAATTTTTCTAAACAATTTTGAAAATTTGAATTGAAATCTAAGTTATAATTTCACTCATTAAGAGATCAAATACTGACAGAGCTATTAACGTAGTATGGATGTTTTTCAGTTATTAATTATACTGTTACTCTATTTTTCTAAGCATTTCAGAAAGTTGCATTGATATTCGAGGTATTATTTAATAGATTTTATAAATTTTAAATATGATTTGCTAAAAAAAAAATTAAATTATATTTTCGTATCTTACGAGATTAAGTACTGATTGAATTCTTAAAATAATATGTATATTTTATTGTTATTAATTATATTTTTACGGGTTTTTTTTTTCACATTTGGAAGAAATTAATTTAAGTTTAATTCAAAGATTTTAAATCAGAATGGTTATTAAGAAAAGTACATTCTTTCCTTGAAAATGTAAACATGCGCGAATAACTAGCGTAATGGTATAATTTATAATTATTTTTACTCCTTTCCAAAGAAATCGGGGAGTTTTATTTGACTTTTAAACTATTTTTTTAAAAGTTGTTATAAATTTTAAATAAGAAAAGCTAATAAAAATATTAAATTGTAATTTTATTCCTAACAAGACCAACTAAAACACACTGACTTAGTAGTACAATTTGTATGTACTAATATTATTATAAAGGGTTCGTTTAAATTTAGGGTAATGTCTTAAAGATTTTTAATACATTTACATTGTATTTACATACACAGGAAAAAATTGTACTTTCCTTCCTTATAGAGCTGTTTTACAGACTTATTAACACAATAGTTACACTTTAAAACTATTAATTATATTTTTATACTTTCGCTAAACATTCGAAAAGTTGCATTGAAATTTAGGTTTATTTTGATAAATTTTAAGTAGAAATAGCTAATTACAAACGTAAATTACACTTTCGTTCTTTACGAACTCATTTATACAAAAAAAAATTTTAACACCGTGTTTAAATTTTACTATTATGAATTATGTCTTTATTCGTTATGTAAAAAGACGAAATAATTTCATTGCTGTTTAATTTACTTTTAATAAACTTTAAACATGAATGGCTAATTCTAATTACAAACGTAAATTATACTTTCTTCCTTCATTACAGAGCCCTTATACAGAGAGAGTTATTAACACAATATGTATGCACTTTAATTTTATACAATAATAATACACTTACAATTTTTAATTATATTTTTATTCTTTTGCTAAACAATCGAAAAAGTTGCATTGAAACTTAGATTACTTTTAATAAATTTTAATTATATCAATCTCTAATTACAAACGTAATTTACACTTTTGTTCTTTGCGAACTTATAAATACAGACAAACTATTTAACACAATGTATGTATTTCAGAATTATTAACTATATTTTAATTGTTCTCCAAAGAGAAGAAATAATTTCATTGAAATTTAGGTTACTTTTTAATAAACTCTAAACGTGAATGGCTAATTATAAACGTAAATTACACTTTCGTACGAGCTTATACATACTGACAAAATTTTGTACACAATATGTGTATTTTATGACTACTAATTATATTTTTATTTGTTCACTAAAGAAACGAAAAAGTTGCATTGAAATTTAGGTTACTATTTAATTAATTGTAAATATGAATGGTTAATTACAAACGTAAATTACACTTTTGTTCTTTACGAGCTTATATATACAGACAAAATTTTCCAACACAATGTGTGTATTTTATAATTTTCAATGTACATATATATATTTATTTTAAGCATTAAGTCATGTTTCGCATTTCTCGGAATTACTGATCTATAGTTTGCCTCAATACAAGTGTTGGAAATTTTTCTAAATCCAATCTGCCTCTAGTTCCATTCATGTACAAAAAACACCAATTTTTTAACGTAATTTGCTCTTTTTTGAATATATTTGTTAAAGTTTTAAAGACATAAAAAATGTATGACGAAACGAAATTTTCGCCTTGCTTTTAACACAAAATGTATAATATGAACTTTACAATGTTCAGGTTTACTTAACCTTCCTACCCTGAATGGGTCTAATCGACCCATAATTATAATTTGTTTTATATGACTCGAACCAGAACTTTTTACATAAAGAAAGTTAAACAACAGATTAAGAGAAATAAGTCAATTAAATATATTAAAATACAGGGTGATTATAATTAAAGTCCGAGATTCAAAACGCTCTAAAAATCGAACCACTCGTTAGAATGGCGTAAAAATTTGACAGCGTATTATTGAAGAAGGGGGAAAGAACATGAACCAAAAAAAAAAAAAAAGTTCCAAATTTGAGTGACAGATGGCGCTGTAAGCGTCAGTATATGACCTCAGGACAATTAAAAACTGGTTAGATGGATACTTTTTATGCGGTTTTTGGCCTCAGGACAATTAAAAACCAATTGGAGGGATACTTTTTATGCGGTTTTTGGCCTCAGGACAATTAAAAACCGATTTTTCCCATCCGATGTGGTACGACCTTGCCGTAGTGGACGGGCTTACGTAACTAACAGTATCACACGCGTACAGTCATGCACACTGAACAATACAGTTGGTTTATATTGTGTAACTTACGCCTTAGCCGTTGTTTTACGATTTGTCCTTTGTAGTCGAAATTCTGACGCTTACAGCGCCATCTGTTGCTAAAATTTGGAACTTTTTTTTGGTTCATGTTCTTTCCCCCTTCTTCAATAATGCGCTGTTAAATTTTGACGCCATTCTAATGAGTGGTTCGCTTTTTAGAGCGTTTTGAAACTCGGACTTTAATTATAATCACCCTGTATTTTAAATAACAATTCTGGTGTGAAATGTTTTTATCACGATTGAGTAAAATTTGAACAGGGTAGGAAGGTTAAAAGGCGATTAAAATAATCACATAGACATATTAGATGTTAATAGTTAATGTTATTTAAAAACATCTTATTACTTTTAAGTCTTTAATCCGGGCTCTTCCCCAGAGAATATTTTCTTTATTTATACAAATACATGATTCCGTTTTGAAAATGAACGAGACTCGTGGCTTGAAGATTGAATTAGTAGTGTTTTAGATGAACGTTAAAAAGAACAATTAAATATTTCTTTTTATCGTTCACTACTCATTCAATCTCCAAGCCTCGAGTCTCGTTCATTTTCAAAACGGAATCATGTATTTGTATAAATAAAGAAAATATTCTCTGAGGAAGAGCCCGGATTAAAGGCTTGAAAGTACTAAGATGTTTTAAAATAAAAATTAACTATTAACATCTAATATCTCTATGTGATTATTTTAATCGCTTTTTAAGTAAAAAACCTGAATATTTTTAGTTCATATTATATCTTTAAAAAGTTTTAAAGAATTTATGGCGCATGAACCTTTAACCATTTATCTACCGAATTATTTATTAAGAAACTGCTTCACATCAATAATTATCTACTTAGTATCTGAGGACATACATAGAACTTTAAATAATACTAATGTGAAATTTAGATACGTTTTTTACTTAGAATTGATTAAATATATCGATAGTTATGTATAATATTTTTTTGTAAAATAGTATTAAAAATAATCGGTTAAATTAACCAAAAATACTCTTATGAAAGTATCACAATTCCTGCAAAAGCAATGTATTTAAATATATTAAGATCCTCTCTGAAAATAGAAAAGCTTTTTCAGTTGAAAATGTTCCATTTAAGTGTGAAAATAATTAAGAAAATTAACACTTTTTAAAAATATTTAACTTCGACTGTTCCTCAACTCAATTTAAATTTGATAGAGCAGAGATATTGTGTGAAAAGAGCAAATATATAAAAATTTGTTTTTAATAGGCAGAATAAATGAGATTTATGTGAAATTTTCTTCAGTGGCACTTGAAAGTGCCCTGTGTGCATAAAAGGTTAAATAAGGTGTTCTGGTGTAATAACGCCAGGCGGGGTAATAACGCCATGTGCTAATATTACGCATAATTATGAAATAATCTGGCAAATGACTCCGATGTGCTCTGCGCAGGAGGGTTTTGAGTCATATAAATCGCAAAAAACAGCTTCAAGTTAATTTTTTCTACTTGTAGGCCTTATTGCTTTTACAAGCAACTAAAATTAACGCTTGATCTAAAATTTGCGATATACGTTTTGTGATGTGAAGACTATTTTTTTATCCGGAAATACTTTGTTTATTGCATAAATTTGTAGTGCATCCCATGTACTTTCAAAATGTTGTAGAAGATTTTGGATATCTTCTCGAGATAATCTGTAGTTTAAAATGTACTGCACGAAAAGTATATCGGGGTAATAACGCCAATCCTTGGCATTAATACCCCTGTTGACTCCCAACAGTGGCCGAACTACATCCTAAATACTGATTTAGATAAACACAGTTAAAAACGTGCAATGTTTCTAATAATTCTGTTTAAACGGCCCTATTTAAGCAAAAAGTAGCTTAGAATCTGATATTCTTTTGTCTCCTCCCCCCCACACACCATACCACACATTTATTTTTCTTACACTTTCACAAAACATCGAACATTTTCAATAGCTTAGGATGTTATTTGTCAATTTCTAGAGCTGTAGAGTTTGTATTTTTAGAATTGGTCAATCTACATGCCATTATTCTATCTTATTTTATAGTTTTGTTTGCATGGCGTTATTATCCACATAGGTGGGTAATAAAGCCAAATAGCATTGGTCAAGAAATGACGCTATTACATTTTATGAATACATATCTGTGAAATTATTTTTTTTATATAGACAGTCAATGAGTTGCTGTATCAAATCCTATATTTGTTTGAAAAATGCAATCTAAAACTAAGCCGTGAAAATTGGTAGAACCTTAACGTGGCGTTATTACCCCAGGATACCTTAGATATAATGAACTTTCTTTTTCTCTCTACAGGAATCAACACAACAGATCCTGCAGCCAATTTGTATTTCGACTGCTCATCTTCCGATGCTGTATCATCCGATGACGAAAGCGTTTTAGGCCTTCAACGACTCATCGATGACGTCATCATCAATGTCGATAAGAAAAATGTAGCTTACTTCAGGTGAGTCCGCTCAAAAAACTTTTCAGTTTAAACAAGAAATAATAATTTAAAACAAAATTTTAATTTAACAAATTACATCGACTATTTGGAAAATGATATTTTCAAAGACACAAATTTTAAAGACTTAGAAATAAATTCTATATTTAAATTAATAATAATATTAAATACCATTTTATGATGATCATAACGAGTCATATATTACGTAAGCCGTACATTAAACATTAATATTCCTAGACCAAATATAAAAAAAAGGATAGTTTATAGATAGACAACTTTAACTATTTAAAATGTGCATTTTTATTGGATGGAGTTAATAAGACTGAAATCTGAACGCCTCCTATTATGTACGACATGGATTAAACATTATTATTCCTGGACCCATCACAAACAAATTTTAAATGAAATTTCTGTTTTACAATCTTTGGAACTGCAAATTTTTCAACTTCTTAACATCGCACATTTTTAATTTTTACACCGTTGCGAGAGAAAAAAAAAAGCACTTTTTAATGAAATTGGTTTGAAATCTCTATCACAACTTGTTTTTAAATTATTATTTTTTTAAACAGTTTTTATTACTCTTTTTGTCATTGTGGCAACGGAAGTATTCAGTTTTTGAACACTAAACTTGGACCAATCAGAAAACGAATAAAATAAAAAGTCTTCCAAATTGCGTCACAAAAATAACGCCAATGTGGTGCATATATGACATCTGTGCTCATAAATCAAGAACTCAGTATTTTTATGCAAGCCCGGCGCAGATAATAAATCGCTAAATATGGTACATATGGCATTTTTTTTTCTTTCATTAATTATTTAAAGTATAATATAATCCTTTCACTCATTTCATTTATAGTACATAACTTTAATTTGAAACTGAAAAGTTTAAAATTCACGAATTTTATTTATATTTTTTACGTAAAATGAATAGAAAAATAAAAATAATGATATTTTAAAGCTCCATAATTGCTGCGAAGGAACACAATATAAATAAATCAAATTTACCACAGCATAAATCTTACCAAGAGGCTTTTGCATTGAAACCCATAAGATGTGTTTTATTTTATGTTGCCATTAAACAACTGACAAATAATCGTGATTTTTGTCAGTTGTTGATCGCCACATACATTAGCGTAATATATATTTAGATTTTAAGCTGAAAAGAACAAAGAAATTTTTAAGGCAATAAAATTTTTCTAGAAAATTTAGATTTTTATGTCCCGACTCCGTTTAATTTGTAAAAACACATAGTGATAACTCAAATTTTGAACGATTTTTTTAATGCTATTTTGCATTTTCTATTGTTTTTTTTTTTATTATTATTTTGGTGAACCTTTATGTTATGTGTGATAAGATATTCGTCAGGTCGTGTTTTTTTTTTTTTTTTTCGGATTTATTATCACGAGGAGGTTATAACACCTTTTTATTGATATTGCTGGTAGTAGATTCAACTGGCATTTTTTTATTATTATATTTATAAAATAGTCATTTTTCATAATCATAATTCTGAAAAATATTAAAAGCATTATAAAAATTATTGAAGAGAAAATTATCATTGAACAGTTGTTATTCTGAAGTTTAAACACTTTAAAGTAAATATATAATTTAAAATGATAATTTTTTGAGCAATCTTTATTATGTAACTCCAGAGTAAGATTATAATATAATGACCAATAGAAACCTAAATACGTTTTTTCACAATTTTTCTTGTGGTTAATTAACGAAAACAGACTCAAACATAATGTTTAACGAACAAAATAAAAAATTATGCATGCATATGCATATGTATAAATGCATAAATCATGCATATACCCTCCATTACATCCCTGCTTCTTGTAAAGATGGAAGAAAGTAAAAAATGGAATTGATGCGTGTTTTGAGTTTTATATCGAAAAGAAATAAAAAAATCCGTCACGTTATTTAGAAAAACTAATTCACGAACACTTCTGAAAGAAATAATGTCTCATTGCCGTCGTAAGAGAGAATTATTTTGCTGGCGCCAATTTTCTTTTGTAATCTTTCAACGGAGAGAACGGTCATTACAAACAAGCAACATTTTATTTCACGCAGGGGAAAAATGACTTTGAGTAAAGTGCCCAATAAATGAAAGCTTTATTTATTTTTAACCGCGCTATACTTAGACGATAAGTAGTGTCAAAAGTCCTCTCAAAAAAGCTAAGGGAAAAGAGAATGTACGATCTGTATGCGGCAGTACATTTGGTTATGTAAAATGGATATTAAACGATACTATCCTTAGCCTCTACAGACCCCAGCGTTTATTAAAGTACTGTTTTAAATCTTCTGTTATGGATTTATATTAATAAACTAATAACTAAAAAAGACAGAGCCGCGAAAAAAAAAATAATTTATACGTAAAACTTAATGACACATGGGGACTCAAAAAGTACATTTTTAGCATCTTCTTGGGATTATTTAATTTTACTTTACTTTTTTGCGCTGCAAAAACATTGAAAAACATTATTCAGATGTGGCAATCCCGAAACTTTCTTCTATCTGATACATGTTAATACTTTCAGAAAAATTAAATGTAGCACCGTCATCGATTAGGTAATTACACCAAAATCTAATGTGCAACATCTTATTTCAAATTCTAACTAAGTCTGAAATTTGATGAAAATCCATATATTAGTATTTGAGATAAAATTACACCAAAAATCGTAAAAAAAAAAAAAAAAAAAAAAAAAAAAAAAAAAAAAAACTGGATTGACGCGCCTTTTGCTGAACGAGGGACTACAAAAACTAAAGTAAACTAAATTATATCAAGGATTAACTGAATTTGAAGCTTAATGAAAATCCGTACATTATAGTTCCTGAGTTAGAGCGCCCACAAAATTTTTTGTCATATTCAAAGTGACAAAGTGAAAGACTCCTGAAAGATTTCCTGAAATCCATCAAATTCTATTCAGCACCTTCGAAAATGCATAAACCCCTCGAAATTCCGGAAGTCGAAATTTTTCACGAGCCCAATACTTTCTTCTTGTATAGATAGAAGAAAGTAAAAAATGGAATTGATGCGTGTTTTGAGTTTTATATCGAAAAGAAATAAATTTTTCAATTATTTAGAAAATATTTAGAAAAGCAAATTCAACACTTCTGAAAGAAATAATGTCTCACTCCGTGGTAAGAGAGAATTATTTTCCTGGCGCCAATTTTCTTTGTAATCTTTCAACGGAGAGAACGGTCATTACAAACAAGCAACATTTTATTTCACGCTGAGGAAAAATGACTTCGAGTAAAGTGCCCAATAAATAAAAGCTTTATTTATTTTTAACCGCGCTATACTTAGACGATAAATAGTGTCGAAAGCTCTCTCAAAAAGTCTAAGAAAAAAGAGAATGTACGATCTGCATGCGATTGTACATTTGGTTATGTAAAATGTATATTAACTCTTTATCAACTTAATAGTATTTGTAAGTACCATTAAAATTACTTATTATAAAATTCTTTTAAATACATCGATAAGTTGTAATACTGCTTAGAATGAGTTACAGAAACACATTACTTTATTTTGTGCCAAAAGCATTATTGGTTACACAAAACAAAAATATTTTTAAAAGAATGATTTCTTTTGTCTTTGTATCTTTTCAGCTTTCTTGGCGCTGATGGAGGGGGATGAGAATTTTTCAATGAGAAAATATTTCTATATTTATATTGTAAGAACATCCTATAACATTTTATAATTCTACAAAATACTAAGAAAACAATTTAAAATAAAAGATTTGAGTGGGGTTATAAATATTGCACAAAATCCCTGTAAATTCAAATTCAATTAATCCTTCTAAATCCTTCAAAAATTTACTATATGATTTTGTAAATCTTTTAATTTAGTAAAATAATAATTAGTATTTGTTTTTTTTAATTTTCACTCACGCGTAAGTAGCAGCATTTTTAAACTTTTAATTCATTTCGATTTTAATTTATTAGAAATATCTCTCGATCAGGAAGCAAACTTTTAGTCCTTTCATTATCATACTTTCCTGAAGACGGCCGCAGAAGACGGCGTGAAACGTTGATATTTTTATTTTATTTTAATTGTACAAGTTGATATTAAAATTCTTGTTTTGTGCACCATTGAGAAATGCTTTGTATTTTTAATAAATACATTCTTAATAGTTAAATCTTATGGTGCAATTGTCCAGTATATGTTTACTTTTAATTTAGTTTAAACAATTTACGTAAAATGCTTTAGAATGTAAAATTTTCATGAATCATAATTCGGTAGATAAAGGGTTAAACGATATTATCCTTAGCCACACATCAGACCCCAGCGTTTATTTATATACTGTTTTTAAAAATTCTGTTATAGATTTATATTAACAAATTTATAACAAAACAAGAAAGGAAAAAATCCTGCGTTAAGTATAGATTATAAAGCATTTTCAATGCATCCAGAATAATGTAACAAAGCTGCACTGTTTAAAAAATTAAATTATTACGTCTTATTTCAACATATGGAAATAAATTACGCATTTCAAAACCGAATTTCAACGGTTCCCACCTAAAATCAAAAAATTCTTCGATTTTTTGGCCCTGCATATAATATAGATATTTATGTCTTTAACATCATGCATTCCGAAATTGAGCTCATTTAAGAGATACATGTAATTCAGTTGAAAATTCCCTTTCAGCAATTTTCTCTGATAAGGAGAATGGTATGTGAATATTTTTGTGTAGCTCTGTATATAATTATGAGGTATAGATATTATATATAAAGAGTGATATAGAAAAAACTAATTGAATTTAAAAGGGCATACAGAATTTTAAAATGTACTCTTATGCAATTATTAAGCAAAGACAGTCTGTAACCAATTTCTTTTGTGTGTCCCTGTAAATTAATAAAAAAAACGCTATGAATTCTCTGTTTTAACGTGATCTTAGTGAAATTCAGTAATTTATATCTGTTTCAATACATTTTAAATAGCTTGACGGCATAAAACACTCTAGATACGATTTTCCCCTATAGACCATGATGTAATGGAAACTTTTGGGTGCACCTGTAAATGAACTGTTAATCCCACATTCTTCCTATACAATACTGGACATGACTAGGTGACCTTAATAAAGTATATAATCCGCCATATCCATAATGTAATGGAATGTTTTGAGTGTCCCTGTAAATAAACCATTAATCGTACATACACTGGTGTGCAAAATTTAAGGACGAGTCCCAAAATGCCAATTTTCAAGGGATTTTCAAGCGATAATTTTCACGCGAATATTCAAAAGGAAGTAATATAATTCGAATAATTACTGTTCCTGCATAACAGCTAGTTCATATAACATCTCATTCAGGTCACACATGGTCACAAGAGTCACAGTCACTATGCGAAACAAAAAATAGAAAATTACATACGTCTCTTTTATGAGTCTCAAATGACTACTATATGTGACACCACTGACAGGTCACTGCGACTGCTGCTTTGTGTCAAGTCACCAGTTGACTTTATAATGTCGTTTTATGGAGACTCTCATGTGACTGTCATTTGGAGACTCAATTTCAAAGTCATTGTGAATGTTTCATTATGATAAAACAACAAAAAATGTCACATTAAAGTCACATAGTGACTTACTGTCACAAGACTTTGTCAAATGATGACAGAGACCCTACTGTGAAGTAACCACTGTGGAAAGTGGTGAAAAGTCACCATGTGACTTTAATGGGACATTATTTGGTAATTTATCATAATTCAACGTTCACAATGACTTTGAAATTGAGTCTCCAGATTAGAGGTCACAGGGGAGTCTCAATGAAACAGCATTGTAAAGTCACTTGGTGACTTGCTACAAAGCAGCAGTCGCAGTGACCTGTCACTGGAGTCACATGTAGTCATTTGAAACTCATAAAAGAGACTTATGGAATTTCCTATTTTTTGTTTCGCCATAGCGATTATGACTCTTGTGACCATGTGTAACCTGAATGAGATGTTATATGGACTAGATGTTATGCAGGGATAGTAATTATTAAAATTATATTATTTCCTTTTGAATATTCGCATGAAAATTATCGCTTGAAAATCCCTTGAAAATAGGAATTTTGAGACCCACAATAGTCACAGAAAAAATACACAAAAAGACCCGGATGATCATGTAAAGTCTATGGGAACGTTCTTTTCGAATATCTCGCTCAAATTTTAATATTTTTGCATGATTTTTTTGCACAAGATAGCTGAGGGCAATCCACAACCGGGCTAGTTTTTACTTTTTCGATTTTGGTTATATATTTTTTATATTACGATAGTTTCAGTTTCAGAACCGGTTTAAACCGGTTTCGAAAGTTAAAGTAATTTTTTAAAGAAAATCTGAAACAAAAATTGAAAAAGTAAAAACTAGCCCGGTTGTGGATTGCCCTCAGCTATCTTGCGCAAAAAAAATCATGCAAAAATATTAAAATTTGAGCGAGATATTCGAAAAGAACGCTCCCATAGACTTCACATGATCATCCAGGTCTTTTTGTGTACTTTTTCTGTGATTATTGTGGGCTCTTAAATTTTGCACACCGGTGTACTTCATGTGCAATACCAAACGTGCTTGGGGACGCTAAATAAGCTTTATCAATTGCATGAAAATCCGAGTATGGGCGTATTCATCACAACTTACCGGTCACTTAGCGGTCACTTACCAATTATATACAAGTGGGTGAAACCAATTTTATTTGTGCTTTTCAAAATTTCTTTTTGTCTTTCTTTAGGGTCTAGATTTCACTAAATAACAATAATATTGTTTAAATATGTGTTTAAGCTGTGCAAAATTAGCATCCGCACAGAAAAAAAAATAATTTTACATTTAAAATATAATTTTTTAAAATCATATCTAGCATAAAAAATGTAACCTCTGTTACCAGACAGTATTTGCTTAATTTACGATAGAAATACTTTAACAAAAAATGTAATTTTTATATTTTACTTTAGAAAAAATGTTCTTTAGTTCAAGACAATATGAATAATAAATGATAAAATTTAATCATCATTACATGCGTAATTTTATCTCGTTTAGAAAAAAAAAAAAAAACTAAGTTAAAGTTCATAATTATCACTTATTACTTACCCATCATACGTAGTATAGGGTAAGTCTTGCAATCGTTTTGAAAATCGAAAATTTTTTTTGACGGATTTACACGTTTTAGACACTGGAGATTTCGAAAAACATATTTTTGGAAAAAAAATTGCCGTCCGTCTGTCTGTCTGTAAACGCTCTATCTCACGAACAAATTGAGATAGAGACTTGAAATTTTGTATGTACTTAGTATGTAAGAATGGGACGAAGTCTATTGAATATCAGCAACCTCGATTATCCGGAACTATTTTTTCCGGATTCTCGAAAAATTCGTTCTGATGAAAGGTATATAAAAATTTTCGAATTTTTTTATTTTAAGGATTGCATGTAAAAGGCAATAAAAATATACAAATTTTGCATAAAGAACGAAGTCGATCGGATTATTAGTTGTCGAGATATTTGTAATCCTGTTTTCCACATTCTTCGATTTTTCATGATCCTGTATTTCATTCAAATTTCAATTCAGAGGTATATTTTAATTGAAAATAAGACGCTTAATCCGACGCAGCAAACTGTTAGTTATTATGATTATTATTTTTGGATTTATAAGGATGTTTCTTTTACGTAATTTGGTACTTCTTGAGTAGTTTGGCGTTTTATATAATTTGTTGAAATTGGTGCATCAGCAATTCATAATTAGAGTATTACTATGTGTATTAACAACATTTAAATTTAGTTTTGGAATTGAAATACATTGTATAAATAGTTTTCACACATTTTATTTTCATATGTATATAAATGATGGGTAAGTATTACGGTGGCCTCCAACGACTAGTTTTAGTTTTAAAGAGAAGATTTTTTAATTGAATTTAAAGTACATAAAATATTATTTGTTTTAAATACCTTTAGTTTATTATCGGTTTACAATTATTAAAATAAAATAGAAAAATTCATGTAACAGAGGTTACAAAAATTTATAAGATGTAAACAAACTGACTTTTCAGCAACTAAGAAAGACACATTGAATAAATATGACAATTTTATTTTTGAAAGAGATTTCCACAAATCTTTAATGCTGCAATTATTTTTCAAATACTTCAACAGTGTGAGGAAACTTGTAAAATAATCTGTTTCCTTTCTGTACTACAGTTGGCAATTTTTTTTAATCTGTTCCAACTGCATGTATGCAATATCATTGTCATCTAATCTAAAAACAGATAATGTACCATCGCAAGCTTTCAAAAACATAACTTGCACTTTATCAACTTCTTCTAAATCACCTTGTGTAACAGAAGGTGTTTTTAATTATTTTATTTGATGCTATTTGTGTAAATTCTTTTTCTTCAGAAGTGGATTCAAGAATTTGAGAATACTCAGAATTTAAATTTTTTTGACTCCGTAGAGGTTTCACCAATGTATACTTCATTATCATTTCGTACAGTTTTCTCATTATTGCAACAATTTTCAATCGGAATCTCTTGTACTCCAAACAATGACACCGACCACGTTCTTCACCGCAGAAACAGCTGACATCTTTATACTTAATGACTTTAGGATTTTATACTGTAGTAATTTGATGTATGTTCATAATATCCTTTACAGTAGGTAAACCATCAGGGACAACTTGTTCTACTTTGTTCTTTTCTGGAAAATACCCCAAATAAATAATACTTACTAATGCAAAAACAAATATAAACAAATGATAAAAATGATAGGTAAATTTGGTATGAATAAATGTATATATATATATATATATATTATTTAAAAAATCTATATTCAGTTATAAAATGTAACTTCTGTTTATGTAACATCTGTTACCAAAATATCCCTAATAACATGCATGGTCACAGTGACGTCACTGTGAGTCATTTTGGTCACATCACATCTGGGACCAAAATGCCACCACTCAGTGACGTCACATTGTGACTGAGATGTGACTTTCATAAAAACCTTTAGAAATTTGTAAATATCCTTCAAAACATGTTATTTACTTTTAAAAACATGTTTCTGGCAATTTAAATATCGTCGCTTTTGTCACAGTTTCGTCTCAATGTTAATGTCAAATTAGTCACAAATGACACATTTTTCACAAGTTTGTCACATTGTGACCACTTTGTGAAACGTCACAAAAGAACTCTAAAACGGCCATAACGACTTCACATTTTAGTCACTGTGACTTCACATCGACGTCACGTGACGTCACATCGACAATCGATGGTCACAAAGTCACAATGTGACTTCACAACGACGTTGCAATGACGTCACCATGCTTTACGGGATGGTAACAGAGGTTACATTTAAGGAAAAATAATTTTCTTTCTTAAATAATAATATTCTAAAAAATAGTTATGTTACTTAAATAAACTTATTTTACTTAGAATTTAGTGATTTAAAGAGAAATTTTATTTTTAAAACATTACTTAAATCTAAAATTGGAGTAACAGAAGTTACATAGAGAAAACACACTCACCTTATAATTTGATAATACTGCTCTATACTCTAAACATGTGGCAGACAAAGGGAAAATGGCACTTGTATTCTCTTCTAGAAAGTTCTTTGAGCAATGTAGATTAGAAGCGATCTCTGATAGACAAAATTTTTATTATTTATTCTGCTAAATGTTAATAAAGTAACAGAGGTTACATTTCCATGGACAAATGTTAAATTTAACTTATGCAATTAAAAAATACATATCTTAATTCATTATTACAAATTTATAAAACTACTATATCTGTTGATTAAATAAAAAAAAAGATAAATATTGTTTTATTCATAATATTTAGAATCGTAATCTGTTTGAAGTTTTATCTCTAGTCATTTGGACAGCTAAATTTCATAGATAAGAATGGGTAAATTGCATAAATTGTGCAATAATTACAATAAAATTGGCTAGATCAAATTTTAGACTAATTAAAAATAATTTTTTCTGAAAGATGGCATAAAAATTTTGGAATTTTTTTTTATATTTAATGAAAAAAAATATTAAAGTTTTGGACATGAAAATCACCAGCATGTTTGGTTTCACCCAAGTACGAAATGAAAATCAAGGCGAAGTGTGACGTCAGCTACAATTCAACAGGATAGTTTTCATTGGTGCCAAAATTCGCCTTCGTACTGCCCTACAATCGGTCGGTCACATTGGTTACTTTGGTAAGTTGCGCTGAACACGCCCTTTATTTACATGAGTTGGAGCATAGACAGACGGACAGACAAACCGAATGTATAAGCACTTTTCAACTTTGTTGTCAGTTTTTAACACATACAATATTAAATTAAGCATTGATTTTAGAAATATTCTATCATTTAAGAAAAAAAAGAGACATCCTTTAAGAGGAGAACACCGATTTTTTTTTTTTTTTTTTACTGAGGTGATAATTGAAATACAAGAATATACAGGGTGTCCAGCAATAAGACCCCGATTTCAAAATTAAATTTCTCAAAAATAAAGATCGATAGAATTATGCGGTAAACAGTTTGTTTATTAGGTAAGCTGTAAAAATCTAATACAGAAGTTTAAAACGGTGAATATTTTGAAAAAATTGCGTTCTCATTCCAAAAGAGGCTTGATTTGACATTTTTCTTGTCTTAGATTGCTTCCAGAGAACGAGATTTTTGGCTTACAGTGCCATATTTTAACGATTTTTCGAACTAAATTCTTGGAATCTTGAAATTTCAGAAATTAAAATTCCAAAAATCGTTCAAATATGACACTGTACACCAAAAACCTTGTTCGCTGCAAGCAATCTAGAACAAGAAAAACGTCAAGTCAAGCATTCTTTACAATCAGAACGTAATCTTTTCAAAATATTCACCGTTCGAAGCTTCTGTATAAAATTTTTACAGCTTACTTAATAAACAAACCGTTTACCACCTAATTCTATCGATCTTTCTTTTTGAGAAATTTAATTTTGAAATGGGGGGTTTATTTGATGGACACCCTGTATCAAACACCCATAGACTTAACATTAGGAGAAGAATTTGGAAAGTGAGGGATTAGCAGCCTTAAGTTACCATTCACAACAATTTCTCTTTTCTTACATACATGAAAGCTAATCATTGGGGGCTACCGTAATACTTACCCATCATGGATATGCATAAAATAATATATGAAAACAAAACATGCCTAAACTATTTATAAAACGCATTGCAATTCCAAAACAAAATTTAAATGTACATCTAAATATTTTTAATATACATAGTACTGCTCTATTAATGAATTGCTGATGAACCAATTTGACAAATTATGTAAAATTCAAAACTACTCAAGTAATACTGAATTGTGTAAAAGAAACATCCTTATAACTCCAAAAATAATAATCATACTAACTAATTCTTTACTGCTTGGGATTAAACGTCTCAGTTTTAATTAAAATATATCTTTGAATTGCAATTTGAATTAAATACAGGGTCATGAAAAATCGAAGAATGTAGAAAACAGGATTACAAATATCTTGGCAACTAAGAATCCGATTGACTTCGTTCTTTATGCAAAATTTGTGTTTTTCCATTGCCATATATGTCCTTCCCTTAAAATAAAAAAAATTCGCAAATATTTATATACCTTTCATCAGAATGAATTTTTCGAGCGTCTGAAAAAATTAGATCCGCATAATCAAGGTTAATTCGAAAAATTTAATAGGCTTTGTTCCATTCTTACATACTAAGTACATACAAAATTCTTCTATATTAAGTCTCTATCTTAATTTGTTCGGGAGAAAGAGCGATTATAGACACACACGCAGACAGACAGAGAGACGGACAGCAAAAAAAAAATACTATGTTTTTCGGAACCTCCAATACCTGAAACATGCAAATCCGTCAAAAGTTTTTCGATTTTCAAAACGATTGCAAGATTTACCCTATACTACGTATGATGGATAAGTAAAAATTGTATAGATGTGTTTCCTAAGGGATGCATCAGATCTGAAGAGGTTAATGTTCCTATATGCTATGGAAAAAATAATCAACACTCTGAATGAAAATAAATTTTTAATAAGTTTTTCATAAGGGACTATTTTTTTGACGCCAATTCTCTTTGTAATTTTTCACTGGAAGAGCACAGCCATTACAAACAAGCAATATTTTATTTCACACTGGGGAAAAA
The DNA here is from genome assembly GCA_964019185.1 of Maratus speculifer. Taxonomy (NCBI): domain Eukaryota; kingdom Metazoa; phylum Arthropoda; class Arachnida; order Araneae; family Salticidae; genus Maratus; species Maratus speculifer. The sequence continues at coordinate 385,193,050 of OZ025294.1, forward strand.
TGACCTGCAGTAAAGGCCAATAAATGAAAACCTTGTTTACTTCTAACTGTTCTATACTTAAACAAAGTGTCATAATAAGCCTAATGAGAAACAATATAAAGGAGTACATCCAATCTATGTGAGATCATGCGTATTTATTTACTTACTTATTTACTAATGGAAAAAAATTTCATGTATAGTGTGCTTAAATTTATCGTATATTTCGGCTTATAATCTGTGGAAAATGTTTCGAAACGGACATTTCACTAAATAAATAAAGTCCAAGAATTACCTCATGGGAAACATTTCTGATTCTAAACATATTTATTCAGCCGGCGGGTTTATTAGGTTGGAAATTACAGTAACTATAAAATGTCTGACAATGCTATTAATCTGATGCGTGTTTAGATTGAAAAATGTGATTTATGGTCAAATTGATGGAATAATTCCAAGTATTCGATACATTTATTTCTTCATTTATAGCCGTTTGATAGGAATTAATATTATATTTTGCAAGATATTTTATTTAAAAAAAAATTCAAAAGGTAAAATTGTTTATCTTATTATTAGTTGCTTCTGGGAGAGAGAATTCCCAAAAGAGTTTCTTGACTTTTTGCGTTTTTATTGTATTAAACTATTTCACATCCTATGAAATAGATATATATTGCTGAGGATTACTACAACTTATTTCCTGTATAATAGAAAACAGATAGTATTTACAGGTACACACAAAAAATTTCGGCTACTGTATTCTAAGTACTCCATACTATTACGACAAGATCTGAATATTTTAAAAACTTCATTATAGCACGAACGCACTTTATTTGCTACGTTTGGCGTGAAAATTTAGTTTTGAATTTCTGTTACCAAACTGATAGCTAAAAAAGATTGAGTAGCGAAAAAAATCACATTTACATGGCTGCCAACTACTACGCCTATTTACAATCAAATAAACATATTAGAAACAGAAATTTTAATAAATTATTAAGAATATCTATTGTAATGCATAACATTGAATATATTTGGTATACATTTTACTAAAACTTTTTTCTGGTTTCAATCATGTTTATAAGATTTAAATAGGCGTAGAAGTTGGCAGCTATGCATTTATTTATTGCACATAAAATTGGATGATACATGGTGACACAAAAAGTACTTTTGCAATTTCTTGGGAATTTCTTTGTTACTTTTTTTGCATTGCAAAAACATTAAAAAACATAAAATAAATACACATTAATTAATTTTTTATTTCAAATGGTATCATAACTAACAGTAACATCATTTATGTTTTCTTTTTTGTACATTTCGTACATTTCTACTAGAAGCCAATATAACATGTAGTTCACTAAAAAAAAGTGCAATAAGAAACAAATTTTTATTTTGTTTAATTCTGTTATTTGTTAAGCTCCATTCACACACATTTCACTTTTTCTAACATTATTTATATACGAGAAAAAATATTGTACCGATGTGAATCTTATAGAATACACGAGGTCTTAAGAGGTTAATGCTTTAAAAAAGGAAACGAACTCAACACTTTGAATGAAAATAATGTTTTAGTTTTTCATAAGGAAATAATTTTTCTGAAGCCAATTCTCATTACAATCTTTCACTAAAGAACACAGCCATTACAAAAAAGCAATATTTTATTTCTCGCTGAGAAAAAATGACTTGCAGTAAAATACCCAATAAATGAAAACCTTGTTTATTTTTAACCGCTCTATACTTAGACATAGTGTATGAAACCTAATAAAAAACAATATAAAGAATTACATCCAATCTATATAAGATCATGCGCATTTATCTACTAACTAATTAACTAATGGGAACAAATGTTTTCATGTATACAATAACACTGTGCTTAAATTTATTGTATATTTTGCCTTATAATCTGTGGAAAATGTTTCGAAACCGACATTTCACTAAATAAATAAATTCCAAGAATTTCCTAATAGGAAACATTTCTGATTCTAAACATGTTTGTTCAGCCGGCGGATTATTAGGTTGAAAATTATAGTAACTATAAAATGTCTGACAATGCTATTAATCTGCTACGTATTTGGAAGAGAATGTAATTTATGGCAAAATGAATGAAATAATTTCAAGTAGTCGATACATTTATTTCTACATTTATAGCCATTCAATATTACTTAATATTATATGTTGCAAGATATTTTATTTACCCCTTTATCTACCGCATTATGAATTCATGAAAATTTTACATTTTTAAGCATTTTGCGTAAACTGTTTAAACTAAATTAAAATATTTACATAATCATTTAATAAATTTTTGAAGGATTTTAGAAGGATTAATTAAATTTGAATTTACAGGGATTTTGTGCAATATTCATAACCTCACTCAAATCTTTTATTTTAAATTGTTTTCTTAGCATTTTGTAGAATTATAAAATGTACAAATAGGATGCTCTTATAATATAAATATAAAAATATTTCCGAATTGAAAAATCCCCATCCCCCTCCCTCAGCGTCACGAAATCTGAAACGATACAAAGGCAAAAGGAACCATCCTTTTAAAAATATTTTTGTTTTGTGTAATCAATAATGCTTTTGGAACCAAATAAAGTAATGTATCTGTAACTCATTCTAAACAATATTACAACTAATTGACGCATTACACTGTAAAAAAAATCTGTAACCTTAGTAATCTAAATTAACCGAAATCTCTTATGCTTACTAAAATTTTATGTGTACACTGTACAAGAAAATGATGTCAATCTACAAAACTTGTAAGCAAAACTAAAACCATCTGTAACTTTACAAAAGAATTTACTAAAATTTTGGTAACTTTACTAAAATTTTATCTATAATGCTCGTTATCGTCACTTAAAAAGTTCTTGGAATACGATTTCCCTAAAAAATTCTTAGTAACCTTAAAATTTGTTTGATTCAAAGTGCAAATCTGTATCTGTTACATGAATTTTTATTGTTGCCATTACATAAAAAGTTCTTGGAATACAATTCTACTAGAAAAATTTTTGTAATTATCCAAATTTTTTTTTACAGTGTAGAAGAATTTTATAATAAGTAATTTTTATGGTACTTATAAGTACCGTCGGTGGATAAAGTGTTAAAAAAATTAAGGAATTCAAAAGATAAAATTGTTTACTTATTATTAGATACTTCTGAAAGTCAGAATTGACAACAGAATTTCTTGATTTTTTTTTTTTTTAATATTCTGTATGTATCCTTGTTCAGCAATATCATGAAGGATTTCTGTATCACATTTTTATTCATAAATGCTTCAGTATAAACTGTCAAATCATGCGCCTTGCCTCGCCAGTTAAATGAGACCGCATGGGTGTGTTAATCTTACATGAAACAGAAGAATTTAGATTTTCTTTTGTAAATTGTTACCGAGTTTTGCGTTAAGACCCCAGCCGCTGAAAAAGTCCCGGATGATGATGGAGGCGTTTTTTTTTTTTCAATATCTTGCTCTAATTTTAATATATTTACATGATTTTCTTTTTTTTTGCATAGGATATCTGAAGACGATCTACAGCCTGGCTAGTTTTTACTTTTTCAGTTTTGGCTTCAGATTTTTTAAAAATTACTTTAACTTTCGAAACCGGTTTGTACCGGCTCTGAAATTGAAACTATCATAATTTAAAAAATATATAACCAAAATCAAAAAAGTAAAAACTAGCCCGGTTTTAGAACTTTCTCAGCTATCCTATGCAAAAAAAAGTCATGTAAAAAATATTAAAAATTGAGCGATATATTTGAAAAGAACGCCCCCATAGACTTAACATTATCATCCGGGTCTTTTTCAGTGACTAGTATGGGGCCTTAAGCCCGGCAATGTAACATTGTTTTAATGTGTGTGTTTAATGATGTTCAATCCTAAATATCTGTATCTCACCAGAGGCCGAGAAGTTCTGCTCTCGAAACTGGTAGACGGGAGGTGCTGGGTTCAAATCCAATCGTGTTAATCTGCCTAATCGTTCCGAGTTGCTTTTTTTCAACATTGTATTTCCATACGTAAATACGGGCTAGGTTCCCTTAGAAAGATCCCCAAGGAGGGCATTTTCCCCCTTAGGGCTTATATCCTAAATCATCGCGGTCTCATGTTAAAAGCTATTTCAAACTATGGTGTTTTTGTAGTCTTGTTAAACTTTCTAAAGTTTTTAAAAAATAGTATTTTTACAGGGTGGCCCTGCCACCAGAATCCATTTCATATTTTTTTTAATTTGAAATCTTCAAAAATTATATCATTTTACGATTTAACATATGTAAGGGTGCGTTTTACACTATAATTTTAATAGCAAAAACATCTTGTTTAACTAGATATTTTATCTTTTCCTTATTTTCAAACACAAAATATATGCTTCTTTTTCAGAACTTGGATAAAATCTCGTGTAATAAAAACATGTATGCAAATTCAAGCTACTGATAGAAAACATACATAATTTAGAACTTCAAAGGTTACTCAAATTTTCTTTAAATAAATTAAAAAAAAAATCAGTGATCTTTCTATAATATTTCTATGGTATAGAGATTTGTTATCTAAGAAAATTGTAATTTACTTCGAAAGAAAAAGCATACCAAAATCACAATAAAATAAACTTTTCGTATAGATAAAAATTGTAAATTAATTATTTCAATGTAGCTTGATTTTATTTAATTTTGTTTTCTCATTTTATAAGAAACTCAGTCTCTAGGCAACTTTAAAATACAAAACAAAACGAGTGTAAAAAAAGAAAAAATGCTATTTTTTTAACATTTTTTAACATTTATTTTTGCTATTTTTTAACATTTGCATAAAACTTAACCAAAAATTAATTATTGAGAAAGTTTCCCACCACTTTAATCAATTTAATGGAGACAGTACCTTTGAAACTTTTCTTCGATTTTGAATAATACTGTAATGTATGTAGTGGCGCAATATTTAGTATTAAAAGTTAAAGAAAAATTCAAAACAAAATCTTATAAAACAACCTATTTTTACTAAAATTTTTTTAAATTTAACTTTGAAAACATTTTGACTACTTTTATAAATATAAATATTTTCCTTGGATTTTTTCCACATTCATAAGAATAAACTACATAAAACTGTGCATGGATTTTTAGATGTATAGGATTTTAGATTTAATTTTTTTTTCTGCGCATCTATGAACAAATATAGGAAATTCAACAAACTTTCTATTTAAATATTTAAAAAAAAAATAACTTTAAACTAGAATGTTAAATCCATCCACAAAAACATTAAATATACCATGGAGAACAAGTAAAAAAATTAAATTTCTATTTAAATTAGCAAAAAAAGATTTAAAATTTATCGAATAAGTAGTTTATAAAAATATGAACATGGATTCAATTAGGTAAAATTTTCCAAACATTTTTGTGTATTTTTGTAAAAGAAAGATAAAATGTACATACTTTACAAACGGACTTATCCAAAATATTCCGAAATAATCAATATTCTGTCCCAATTGAACTCAAATTCGTTCAGTATTTCAAATGTTATCGTGATGAAGGATTTTGCATGTTCAGTTTCGTGTGTCCCTGTAAATGCACTATACATAATATACTTGATAAGGATTTCGTTTCAAATACTGGGTAGATCCATATAATGGGCCAATTATTTTTGAATTGATTCAGTATTTCGGACGTTTCTATGATGATAAGATTTACATTATACGGATAGATGGATAAATAGATATACGAAATGATTGCAATTGGGAGATTTCTAAATAAATCAACATAAAAGTCGTAGTTCGCTACTAAAGGTAGGGACTGGCCTTCACCAATGTCAGCTACTTTTCAGCCTATTTTGATCACGTGACACCTCAAACATTTTTCAAACAGCCTATCATGGCCATGTAGCAGCTAAGATAGGTGGAAGCACGGTAACTAGAACTAAACGGTAGGTATCACGCGCATCTTCCTTCTTACTGATGACGTAAGCTGGACACCACGTTCGTCTCCGAGACCTCTGAATAGTGTTGTTTATGCTGACTTTTTATCATCGGGAGCAATTTTTTTCAATAAAGTGCTCTAGTATTTCATCTTTGATGATAAATATATTTTTCTCATTATGTATATTTATAAGAAATTGAATTTTTATTATTATATTCATATATATATATTTTAAATTTATATATACAACATATATGCATTATTATAAACTGACTTCATTCTTTTAATTTGTAAAATATCATGGAAAAAAACATACATTTATTACTTATCAACTAAATGTAGTATAAATTTAGTTTTAAATATTAAAATATTTCGATAAGGAAAATATTAGCTAGTATTCTAGCTACCGTGGGTGGAAGTATCTCGGCCTCTTTCGTCGAGTGTGGCGTGACCCAATAATACCACCATTGGATGCATAAAGCACGATTTTTTATTATTTTTAAAACATTTCTCTTTTGAAAAAAATAAATCTTTGTGATAAAAAAATCATACTTTTAAAAAATCTGTAAACTTACAAAAAGTTTTCTTGAAAACTGGGATTCTTAGATTTTTTTTATGTAACGACAACAGCAAAAGTTTAAGTAAAAGATACACGTTTGCACTGTTAATCAAAAAATATGCAAGGTTACTAAGAATGTTTTAGGAAACTATGGCATACATTGTTAAAAAAATTTATCCTTTTGCTGCATCATCACTCCACCGCTTTTATAGAAAACGATTACTCCACCCTATTATAGAGCATTCTCATGGGTCAAAAGAGAGATATTCTATAAAAGCGGCGGAGTGACGATGCAGCAAAAGGGTCAAATTTTTTGCAGTGTACTTAGATTTTTTTACGTAACTGCAACCCTGATTAATAATAAAATTTTAATATGATTACTATAATTTTAGTTTTTTTTTTTTTTTTTTTTTTTTTTTTTTTTTTGTAATACTTCAGATTTCTGTAGTTTTATAAAAACTAATTTTGTAGATTTATGTCTTTTTCTGCACACCTACGGATAAAATAGCATACATATTTAGTAAGCGTACATATTTCTGTAAATTTACATCTGTGGAATTACTGATTTTTTTACAGAGTACACTGTAAAAAAGAATCTGTAAAGTTACTAAAAGTTTTCTAGGAAATTGGTTTTCAAGAATTTTTTATGTAACAGCAACAGAAAAAAATCATGTAACAGATACAAGTTTGCACTGAAAGTCAAAACATCTGTAAGGTTACTAATAATTTTTTAGGAAACTGGGATTCCTAGAAATTTTTATGTAACGGCAACCCAGGTTACAGATAATTTTTTTGTAAGATAACTGTAATTTTAATAGATTCTTTTGTAAAGTTACAGATTTATGTAGTTTTACAAAAATTAGTTTTGTAGACTTACATCTTTTCTTGTGCAGTGTACAGATAAAATGTTAGTAAGCATACAGATTTCTGTAAATTTACATCTGTGGAATTACAGATTATTTTAACAGTGTAGTATATTGCAAATTCTGAATAAATAGTCCATATATTGTTTATATGAATGCCGTTAAAATATTTCAAGTAACAGTTTACGTTTCTGGATGTCTTATTTTTATTCCTTTTCATCCATGTAGCATACCTTGGTCCAAGTCTGGGCTGGACACAGAATGTTCTGACCATTCCACCTATTTAAAGTCATTTTCCGATTTCATCACCACAAAACTAAAGAGCCTCGTGGAGGGAGCAACAAAAAACCGGAGTCCTAACTGGAATTTATTTCCTAACTTGTACAGAAAATCAGTACAGGTAAGTGCGGTGCTTTTAAGCGTTACTTAGGTCTGCGAAATTTTTATTTATATTCTACACTGAAAAAAAGGAAGTATTCAAAACTGAGTAAATCGATGTACTCAAATCGAATTAAGTATGTTTGGCTAAAAAATGAACACATTGCTTTCTCAATTTTGAAACAGCATATGTTATCAATCCAAATAAATGATAATTCTGTACCCAGTATTAATTTATCTCATTCATGGTGGCATAAAAGATGCTTATTAATGTAAATATTAAATTATGAACAGTATTTTAAAGTATACTTGCAAACAGGGTTCGATTTAAGCGGTATCGCATCGCAATTTGCGATTCAAATTTAACTAAAATGCGATCCAAGAAATGCATTAAATCGCAATCATTGCGATGCATATTTCCCACACCCTTTGTTATGTCATGTGATAGCTTAATGAATGATGAAATCTTTATGTCTGTAATACAGTCAGGAGAATTTTGCAGCATTAAATTAAGTGGACAAGAAATTGATATCAATACTGCATACACATACCTTAAGTCCCTCAGTGCATGCGTAAAAGAAAGGTTTGCAGATTTATCGTCAGGTGCCGTTAACTGCCTTAAAGTATTAGACGTATCAATTTGGCCACAGAATAAAGAAGATTCGTTACAAGTTTTTGGTAATGATGAAATTAAGATCTTAGTAGATAACTTCTTCAAAAACATAAAGTAATTACCACCTCTATTGCAGATGAATGGGCAGAGTTAAAATCTCTTTGGTTGCTGAATTGGACACATTTGTCAAGAGATGAAGTGTGGACTGTTGTTACAAAATCGAAAGATCTTTTACCAAACCTGTCACATGTGTTTGAGATTCTTCTCATTTTACCTTCATCAAATGCCTTAGTTGAAAGATGTTTTTCATATATGTGTTTTTTATTCTTTGTATAATTTTATTTACTTTCATTTATGCTTTTGGTTAAATATTGCTTTTAAGAAAAATGTACATTTTCAAAATTTAAATGTTACGTTAGCTATTTTTTACTTGCTATACAAAAGTATCTAACTGCTATTCAAAACTGACTTTGTATAGCGTTTACTGCTATGCAACTTTCTTTTTCTAAATCGACCCCTGTTTGCAAATAATGCTCTTGTATTCGATTTGGGTATTTTACTTATAATTTTGCTATTTCTCATAACAAATAATCAATTAAATGTTTATTGTTCATAATTTTGAACAAGAAATAAATACCAGCATATTTTCACTTTAATTTGTAAATTCAGGTGGCAGATAATAGTGATATATATTTGAACACAACCATGGAATCAATAAAAAGAATACTGCCCAGTTAAACTGATGGCATTGAGCTCACAGGCTACGCATACTAATTGTAAATTACAGCATTATATTTTCAAGGGTTAATTCCGTTCGAAAAACAAATTAAGGGGAAGGGGGAAACAGCTCTCTCCATTTCCCCGTTTTATACTTAATCATTGAAACCCTTTAAACTAATCAGAGATATGCTTTATCATATAAAAAATCTATATCCAAAATTCAGAGCAAATCGGAAAATTCTTAATAAAAACCCATTTATATAATTTAAGAGGAGTTATCCCCCTCTCTTTTATACTTAACCATTAAACTTACAAAACTATTCGGAGATGTGAACGAAAACTGATAATTCTGAATGAAAAACCCATTTATATCAATTAAGGGGAGGGGCATTAGAACCCCCGTTCCTCCTGTTTATACTTATACAATGAACACCTAATACCAATCTCTGAGGCGCCTCATTAGAATGAGCTTAACCCTAAATTTTGAACGAAAACTGATAATTCTGAATGACAAACCCATTTATATCAATTAAGGGGAGGGTCATGAGCCTCCCGTTCCCTTTCTTATACTTATCAAATGAACTCCAAAAACTAATCAGGGAAGCGCCTTATCAGGATATACCTGTATACAAAATTTCAAGTGGATAGGATACTTTTATCATGAGTTATCGCGTTACGCACGTACATACAGAACGGGCGGGCACATAAGCTCTCAGGCTATGATAGCCTGTGAGCTAAAAATGAGTACATGTGTTTCTCAGTTTTGAGAACTTTTGGATCGGAGCTATTTTGAGTATGTGAAGTACTTAAAATTGAGTATTTTTTACTCAATTTTGAGAACGCAATTTTTTCAGTGATATGGCGTATTGGATGTTTCTTAAATTATTTGACATCCTAACTTCAAGTATGACGAGCATTTACCTTTTTCATTCAAGATTTTTTTAAAAAAATAAATAAATAAAAATAATAAGGATAAACATCCAAAAAAAAAATCATACAGAAAATTAAATATGAAAAATTTATTTGCAAATTATTTACAGATAAACTGTGTTTTAGATTTTATTCATTTGTGTATATGCCATCGTTCGATTTAATGTTATTATGATTAATTATAATATCTCATAGCTGTGTTTAGAACTTTCTCTTGCGTACACTATTTGTGAAACTAAATAAATGAACAACGTTAAAGAGCACAAATATTATAAAATAAAAGATGTTAAAAGCATACAGCCGTTTCGGGACTCCTAAAGTCCCTTCATCAGTGCTAAAAAATGTAAAACGTAAAAGAAATTCACATCGTTAAATAAAATAAAATAAACCGTGCATCTGAGCTCGCCGCTAACAGGAAACTGACCATGAAACGTCGCAAAGCAACAGTAAAAGTAAACTGGCACGCGCACTCAGAAGGAGACCAATCATGTGTCTCTTCCCACTGGACGAGTCCAAATCAAGGAGAAAATAAGGGGGGAGGGGGAGTGATATTACAGGAATGGAAACCAGACATTAGAAAATCGTGGAATACTGGACATGTCATTAACCAAATTACTAGAGTTTTTCCATTTATGAAAAGCTTCCCAAAAGTCTAAATCATAAACAGATGAACAATATTGTATTATTGAGGCTTCGGAAAATTTAAAATTGTGACTATTGGACTAGGAATGGTTGGCGATAGCGGAATGTTTTATTTCACAATTTTTAACGTTAGCACTGTGTTCTCCCACACGTTTTTTCAAGGTACGCTTCGTCTGACCGATGTACATTTTATCGCATTCGCAAGAAATCTTATAAATACCCCAATGTGATAAATCATCTATTGGATCTTTGAAATTTGAGAATTGTATTTTATTGAAAGGGGTAAAGGTTGTTTTAAAGTCAAAATTTGACAAAATTTTAGAAATTTGATGACTGATTTTTGGAAAATATGGAAGAATAATTAAATTAACATGGCGGTCTGAGTTAAAGTTCGAAGGATTTTCCAAAAATCAGTCATCAAATTTCTAAAATTTTGTCAAAATTTGACTTTAAAGTAATCTTTACTCCTTTCAATAAAATACAATTCTCAAATCTCAAAGATCCAATAGATGATTTATCACATTGGGGTATTTATAAGATTTCTTGCGAATGCGATAAAATGTACATCGGTCAGACGAAGCGTACCTTGAAAAAACGTGTGAGAGAACACAGTGCTAACGTTAAAAATTGTGAAATAAAACGTTCCGCTATCGCCAACCATTGCTAGTCCAATAGTCACAATTTTAAATTTTCCGAAGCCTCAATAATACAATATTGTTCATCTGTTTATGATTTACACTTTTGGGAAGCTTTTCATATATGGAAAAACTCTAGTAATTTGGTTAATGACATGTCCAGTACTCCAAGATTTTCTAATGTCTGGTTTCCATTCCTGTAATATCCCTCCCCCCTCCTTCTCTCCTTGATTTGGACTCGTCCAGTGGGAAGAGACATATGATTGGTCTCCTTCTGAGTGCGCGTGCCAGTTTACTTTTACTGTTGCTTTGCGACGTTTCATGGTCAGTTCGCCTTAGCGGCGAGCTCAGATGTACGGTTTATTTTATTTTATTTAACGATGTGACTTTCTTTTACGTTTTACATTTTTTAGCACTGATGATGGGACTTTAGAAGTCCCGAAACGGCTGTATGCTTTTAACATCTTTTATTTTATAATATTTGTGCTCTTTAACGTTGTTTATTTATTTAGTTATTTATAAGCACAAAGTACAATCCTCCCCCCCCCTTCTTACACTATTTGTGGCATTTCCGTACATATTAAACATCACCAATCAACAGTCAACATCAGTCATCATATTTAAGAAAAAATAACCCAAGCGATAACTGTGATTTCTTGTCTGTGTTTTATGTTTTTGTTAGTGTTGTTATCGTAAACGCAATTAAAGTTTTTGGCACCTTGACCTACAAACATATCTCTCATAAACATAATAAGTTGAAACTGCTGTTAATCAATTGAAGTGAAAAAAACTTCTTTAAAACACCATAAAATAAATTAAACTGCGCGAGGCCTTTCGAAAGAACTTTGTCTCTCTTCATGTATACCTGTTCAGAACAAGTCTGACAAAAATTAAAGAAAGAAAGTTATTTCAAGAAGTCTGGGAGAAAGTAAAGACAAATTAAAACTCGGAATCTCGTTTGTTTGAATTAAACGAAGCCAAGATTAAATGAGCACGAATAAATGAAAATTTTTAACATTATTCTGCTATTGAATATTTCGGGACTTTGTGTTTAATTCGAACTAAGCGAAGATTCGATTTATCCGATTTCAAATTAACGAGAGTCAACGATATATCTCTAAATTTATTTTTATCTCTATTTTCGGTTCATTTTCTGATGCAATGCTTCTTTTCTGGGCGACGAAAAATCAAAAACTTGTTTCATATTCTCTTTGAACATTAACTGTTTAATGGGCTAGACATTTCTGCTTCAAAAATATCGAAAAAAAAACTCAACACCACAATTTACAATCAAGTTTATTTAAAAATAATCAAAAGCTTTTCATTACACATATCTTGAGAGCAAACTTTATGAAAAATTTCTTTATGCCATTTGTTAGTTTTTTTATATAAAATTAAATTTTCGCCCTGAAATAGCTTATATGACTTGGATAATCACTCTTTCAAAATTTCAGCAAAATAGTTATTATATGTCCATTTTTAACAGTGAATTAAGAAGAAACGAAGTAACTGAAAAATTATTCATTAATTCCTGTCTTTTTTTGAGTTTCGCAAACAAGAACAGAGAAAATAAAGATTTTATTAAATGGAAAGATAATATCGCGAGGAATTTAGTTAAATTCTTTGAAATAATTTTCCAGCTATGCATAAAATCTGTGCCATTTCGGACACAAAAGAGAAATGAGGAAAAGCTTTCATAGCTCATTTTGTTTCAGAAAGACGAATTCCGGATAATAAAATTCAGTGACACTTCTTTTGTTCAATTTCTGAAAACTGGCTAAATGCGTACTCGTAGAGGAAAACTTAATTAAATAAATATATTAAAAGAAAAGAAAATGGCATGTTTATTTCTTTCTCAATTTATTGGAAATAAAAATTATGCTCAATCTTATAACTATCATAAACTGATGCCGGGAAAAGAATATTGAATTCGAAAATAAAGTCAGTTGATTGGATTGTAACGGTTTCGTATCACTTGACGGTATAAAGCGAGTAGCTTAGGAAAAAGTTACTAGCTTAGAGTAACTAGCTCGGCTTTTTGCTCGACAGTAATGTTCTCGCCTCCTGATCATGAGATTATTGGTTTGAATGCAACCGACGCTAATCCACTCTCTCTGTTCATTGGTGACCCGGACAAACACCCAACTTCAACTGCTGCGTGCGACATCTTGAAGTGCGACGGTGTAATATAATGACCTGTATAGTAGCCCGAAAGCATTTGCTAAAGGGACTCACGTGGGAATGTCACATGAAAGGAGCTTAACCCTTTAACGGACAAAGCATTTTCATTGCTAAGATGTTGAAATAAATGGATGTCACCGGCAATTCCGAACAAATGTATTTGTAAATTTAAAAAAGTGATTTTTCACATAAATGATAAAATGGATATCTTTAAATTTTAAATCCGGTGTCGTTGTTGCATATCGGACTTAAAAATTCTGTGGTTTCGTAGAGAGATTAATGAACGTTAAAGTGTTAAAAGGACTTGTGGGCCCAAGAGCGGGAAGTGGGACCCCCGCTCTGTCTTCCCTTATTGAGACTCTCTAGAGGAAGCCAGGTTCAAAGATCCCGACGCACGTCCCAAATACCAGTGTCTCTAGCGGAAGCCAAGTTGGGGATGAAAATCAAATCGTCGGCGGCACTTATAAGTACCGCCAGTACACTAAGAGGTGGAGAAAAACTTCTCGTTTACTTTTCGACTTTACAGTAAACCATCGTTTTTTTCTACCTTATAATTTAATTACTAAATAGTAGAATCGTAATGTTATTACTAGTATTTCGTTTCTTTTTTGTTATTATTTTTTATAAAAAATCAAAAAAAATAGTGGCACCGGCTCTTTTTTACTGTGGTAGAAATTACATATGTAAATTAATATGTTGCATATGTGGAGATAACATTTCCCTCGAATATAAGCGTGGTATAACTGAAAGCCTTAACAAGATTAAAATCTTGAAAAAAGTTTTTTTTTTCATTTAATTAATTTGAAAAGTTTTTTCTCAGTTTAAATTAAAATTTTATTTATAAAATTTAGTTCTGATATTGGATAATTTTTAATTTTTAAATTGAAAGTTTTACTCATTTTTAGTATGTAAAGTAAAACTATGTCAGTTTAACATTTTTTAATTGTTAACTTGCGTGTGTAATCTCCTTGTTTAGCATTTTTAGGAATTTAAATTATATTTGAATTATCATGTGCGTTTTCTGATACGAGAACATTTTAGGCATAGTGTACTGACTGAACTTTAAAGCACTTTGATTAATTACGTCTAATGAATTAAATTTCACACAGATAAGAATTATTTTTATGTAAATCCTTTAATTTTCATTCTAGTAACTGAAAAAAAAATTGCATGAAATAAATTTCAGAAGATAAATGTTTAAACTAAGTTATAAAAAATGGATTTGGTCCCATTTGGTTTTCAGTACCTCGATTCTCAACTAAGTTTAAGATTTTCCATAAATTTTTCTGCTGAAGAAAAAGTTTTTTTATGAGCTGTTTCCACATAAAAGTAATGAAGCACCTGTTATATAATTTGTTCATAAAATACCTGTTCATAAATTTCTTCATTAGCTCCCGAAAACAGTTTTTATTGATATACAACTGTAAGAGAGAAAATGAATATCTTACAGGTTAGAAAATATAGATATCGAGAAGAAAGAAATTAAAAACTTTCAGAACCCTTTTCCAGCTATGCATAAAATATGTGCCAGTTTGGAAATAAAATGAAAAAAAATGGTTTATTTGCATTTTGTTTGAAAAAAGACGGATTCAGAGTAATAAAATTGAATGGCAATTCTTTTGTTCGATTTTTGAAAACGAACTAAATGTGTACACGCAGAAGAAAACTAAATTAAATAAATATATTGAAAAAAGATTTAACGTTTATACCTTTATCCTTTTCTCGATTTATCTGAAATAAAAATTGTGCTCAAAATTATAAACATCTGAAATTGATATGGAAAAAGGAATGTTGTTTCCGAAATAAAGTCCAATGATTGGATAACTCAGATTTTATTGACAAAATATTCATTTAAATAAATGTTCTACATATTGAATTTTTAAGACTTTTATGGCAGTAATGTTATATACTACATCTTTTTATTATTGGATGATATCGCCTAATAACACTGGTATACAAATAAAACTTTTTTTTCCTTTTAACCATTTATCTACCGACGGTACTTATAAGTATCATTAAAATTACTTATTATAGTATTCTTTTAATATATCAATTCGTTGTAATACTGCTTAGAATGAGTTACACATACATTACTCTATTTTGTTCCAAAAGCATTATTGGTTACACAAAATAAAAATATTTTTAAAACTTCTTTCAAAATTTCTCTTTTAAAATTTCTTTTGCCTTTGTATCTTTTCAGCTTTCATGGCGCTGAGGGAAGGGGATGGGGATTTTTCATTTCGGAAATATTTCTATCTTTATATTTTAAAAACGTCATATTTGTACATTTTATAATTCTACAAAAACTAAAAAAACAATTTAAAATAAAGATTTGAGTGGGGTTACAAATATTGCACAAAATCCCTGTAAATTAAAATTTAATTAGTCATTCTAAATTCTTCAATGCTAGTAAAATCCTTCAAAAATTTATTAAATGAATATGTTAATTTTTTAATTTAGTGCAAACAATTTACGTAAAATGCTTTAGAATGTAAAATTTTCGTGAAATCATAATTCAGAAGTTAAAGACTAAAGCACTTTCATTAATTACGTCTGATGAATTAAATTTCAAGCAGATAAGAATTTTTTTATATAAATCCTTCAATTTTCATTCTAGTAACTGAAAAAAAATTACATGAAAAAATTGCAGTAGATAAAGGTTTAAACTAATTTATAAAAAATGTATTTGGTCTCTTTTAGTTTTCAGTACCTCGATTATCAGCTAAGTTTAAGATTTTCCACAAATTTTCCCCTGAAGAAAATTATTTTTTATGAGCTGTTACTACATAAAACTAATGAAGCACCTGTTATATAATTTTTTTATAAAATAACTGCTCATAAATTTCTTCATTAGTTCCCGAAAACATTTTCTTTTGATAAAGAACCATAAGATAGAAATGAATATCTTACAAGATAGAAAATATCAATATGGAGACGAAGGAAATTAAAAACTTTCAGAACTCTTTTCCAGCTATGCATATAATCTGTTGCCAGTTTGGAAATAAAATGAAAAAAAAATGGTTTATTTGCATTTTGTTTGAAAAAAGACGGATTCGGAGTAATAAAATTGAATGGCAATTCTTTTGTTCGATTTTTGAAAACGAACTAAATGTGTACACGCAGACGAAAACTAAATTAAATAAATATATTGAATAAAGATTTAACGTTTATACCTTTATCCTTTTCTCGATTTATCTGAAATAAAAATGATGCTCAAAATTATAACCGTCTGAAATTGATATGGAAAAAGGAATGTTGTTTCCGAAATAAAGTCCGATGATTGGATAACTCAGATTTTATTGACAAAATATTCATTTAAATAAATGTTCTACATATTGGATTTTTAAAAATTTAATAGCAGTAATGTTATATACTTCATCTTTTATTATTGGTTGATGTAATCTAATAACACACTGGTCTATAAATAAAACTCTTTTTTTGCCTTTAAACCCTTTACCTACCGACGGCACTTATAAGTACCATTAAAATTACTTATTTTAAAATTCTTTTAATATATCAATTAATGTAATATTGTTTAGAATGAGTTACAGATACATTAAATTATCTTATTCCTAAAGTATTACTTAAAGTATTACCTAAAGTAATACTTAATATAAATATTTTTTTTTTTTTACTATTTCTTTGTCTTTGTATCTTTTCAGCTTTCTTGGCGCTGAGAGAGGGAGATGGGGATTTTTCAATTCGAAAATATTTCTATATTTATATTGTAAGAACATCCTATTTGTACATTTTATAATTCTACAAAATATCAAGAAACCAATTTAAAATAAAAGATTTGAGTGGGGTTATAAATATTTCACAAAATCCGTGTACATTCAAATTTAAATAATCCTTCTAATTCCTTCAATGCCTCTGAAATCCTTCAAAAACTTATTAAATGATTATGTGAGTCTTGTAATTTAGTTTAAACAATTTACGCAAAATGATTTAGAATGTAAAATTTTCTTGAATTCATAATTCAGTAAATAAAGTGTTAAAGCACTTTAATTAAGTACGTCTAATGAATTAAATTTCATATAAGAATTTTTTATGTAAATCCTTTAATTTTCCTTCTAGTAATTGTAAAAAAAATACATGAAAAAAATTGCAGTAGATAAAAGTATAAAAAGAGTTAGAAAAAATGGATTTGGTCCCTTTTGGTTTTCAGTATCTCAATTATCAGCTAAGTTTAAGATTTTCAATAAATTTTCTGCTGAAGAAAATGATTTTTTATGAGCTGTACCTATATAAAAGGGATGAAGCACCTGTTATATTATATATTCATAAAATAACTATTCATAAATTTCTTCATTAGTTCCCGAAAACATTTTTTATTGATATACACTGTAAAACATTTGTGGAAACGTTACTCCATACAATTGGTGTAAAAATAGTGGCAAATGCTGCCTCCAGTTTCATGGAGTAATTGCTTTCACATATGCAATGGTGTAATTTAAACATATATTACTGGTGTAACATGACAACGTTACACCGGATTTAACGGTTAAAATACTCCATAAAATTGGAGGCAGCAATGCTGCCACCACTTTTACGGAGTAACGTTTCCACAAATGTTTCTCAGTGTACAACTGTAAGAGAGAAAATGAATATCTTAGAGGATAGAAAATATCGATATCGAGAAGAAGGAAATTAAAAGCCTTCAGAACCCTTTCCCAGCTATGCATAAAATATGTGCCAGTTTGGAAATAAAATGAAAAAAAATTGTTTATTTGCATTTTGTTGAAAAAACACGAATTCGGAGTAATAAAAAAATTGAATGGCATTTCTTTTGTTCGATTTTTGAAAACGAATTAAATGTATACACGCAGACGAAAACTGAATTAAATAAATATATTGGAAAAAAGAAAGGGAAATTTAACGTTTATACCTTTATCCTTTTTTCAATTTATCAGAAATAAAAATTATGTTCAAACTTATAACCGTCTGAAATTGACATGGAAATGTTCTTTCCGAAATAAAGTCCGATGGTTGGATAACTCAGATTTTATTGGCAAAATACTCATTTAAATAAATGTTCTATATATTGCATTTTTAAGAATTTAATCGGAATAATGTTATGTTCCTGTTCTTTTATTATTGATTGATGTAACCTAATAACACTGGTATACAAATAAAACATTTTTTGCCTTTTAAATAAACGATACATTTTTGTACTAGTAATTTGGCACAACAGAATATGAATTAATCTCCGCCAGGGCCAGGACGAGCGCGAAGTTTTTTTTTTTTTTTTTTTTTTTTTTTTTTTTTTTTTTTTTTGTACAACTCTAAAATGCGCAGTGTATTGGTGGTTTTTACTTTATCATCAAGAAATATCAATAATAATCGTCACCTTAGTTAGTCGGTGACAATTGTTACAAATTCTGTTATAAAATGAGTCGAAGATTACTTTTTAAAAAGCAGTGGTGACAATTGTAAAAATCATACGCATTGCGGATTTATCAAGCCTGGCACCCGTTCTCGCGGGTTAATTGTTACTATTTTAATATCTCGGTGTAAAAATGTATTTAATATGAAAAATTATGATTTTAAGCTAAATTGCAAAGAACATCAACTATTTAATTTTAAAAAATATCAAGTTATTTTGGGGGTTTTCTTTTCCACTTTTTTACATGAAATTCAAAATTTATCAACCATAGCAAAACATTAAGCGTATATATTATTAATCATAAAATCCTCTATTTTTTATGCTTCTGTTTTA
The DNA here is from genome assembly GCA_964019185.1 of Maratus speculifer. Taxonomy (NCBI): domain Eukaryota; kingdom Metazoa; phylum Arthropoda; class Arachnida; order Araneae; family Salticidae; genus Maratus; species Maratus speculifer. Next base: position 385,212,146 of record OZ025294.1, read on the forward strand.
TGTTCAGATTAAAAGCAAAACATTTTCATTGCTAAATTATTGAAATAAATGAGTGACGCCGGAATTTATCAAAATAACTATTTGAAAATAAGTAAAATGCTATGTTTCATATACATATTAAATGGAAAATATTTTACCAAAATTCTGATGTCATTGTGGCTTTTGGGTATTCAAATTAAATGATTTCATAAACATACCACAACCCCTTAAAGGATTAAAGAACTAATGCACGGATTTTCATTAACAGACAGATTCAGTTACTCCTGAATATGACTTGATGTTGTTTACACTTTTGTGTAAATTGACCAACAGAGGCGCTACTATGCTGCATTTTACACGATTTCCGAAGTAGCTGTTTCTTAAGAACTAATATATGGATTTTGATTAAACTTGAGATTCAGTTATATATTGACATAAGTTGTTGAAAATTGGGTTTAGGGGTAAATCAACCAACAAGTGGTGCTGCTATGATGCATTTTGCATCAGTTGCGCAATTTTAGCGATAGTCATGCTTCAGGAATTGCAAAAGGGCAAAATTGTAATGTTGTTTTCTCAGCATTTTGTTTTAATTGCTAAAAAAATATGATTCTTTCAAAATTATAGAAAAATCTTATTTACGAATATGAATGTTATCCTTGAGTGTGTTAATCATTGAACAATGTATTAAAAATCCATTCAATCAACTGAGTTATATCATTTTAATTATTGCCTGCATTGCGGTGAAACCTGGAGCTTAGGGAACGTCTATAGACGAGCTTGTCAGTGAGGGGGTTAATGCATGCAATTTCATATTATTAAATTGCCTATGATTGGCATGGATTGTCATTTAATTTTGGCACTGTGCTAGCGATTTTTGAAGTATTATAATGTATGAGATGGAAAAATGTTTTAGGATTGTCACATCTAACTAGTTAGTGCTACCTTAAAAACTATAAGAACCATATAAAACATTGTCACAGATAAATGTTTACAAAGAGGACTAACAAAATAATGTTTAACCCTTTCGGATCCATTCTTTTTTCAAATTTTAGAAAAAAATACTTTTATATTAATGACATTAACACTAGCTCACTGTAAAACATTTGTGGAAACGTTACTCCATACAAATGGTGTAAAAATGGTGGCAAATGCTGCCTCCAATTTCATGTAGTAATTGTTTTCACATATGCAATGGTGTAATTTAAACATATATTACTGGTGTAACATGACAATGTTACATCGGTTTTAACGGTTAAAATACTCCATAAAATTGGAGGCAGCAATGCTGCCACCTATTTTACGGTGTAACGTTTCCACAAATGTTTCTCAGTGCTATCCAAAAAGATTTTTAGTGTTTAACGAATATTTCATTGTCTGATAGATAACGAATGTTGTCGTTTTGCGTACTTTTCAATTAATATTCATGTGACAATAGCCTAAGGAATAATTTTTGAAGATGCTTAGAAACTATTATGTTACAACAAGATTTAACTTACATTACAACTTTCTAATACTTTTTATGCTTTATTACACATGATTCTTTCAAGAAAGTAACTTTTATTTTAAATTTAAAGAGTCAAATAAACGTTTAAAAGAAAGGAATCGCAAACGTTCCAAAGAAAATTAACCAAATAATAATTATTATTGCTACTCTAGAACCTCGACCGTGACATCGTTTTAGCAGAGATTGTATTAAACGAGTTCAACTGTATATTACATATTTTTCATATGAAAATATAACTTATGCACTTTTATAATGTTTTACAGCAATATCAGAATGCTCATTTTAACTGCGACATCGTTTTAGCCATTAAAGTAGTTCGACAGTATGCATATGTTACACATTTTTATATCAATGTAATGATTTAGAGATTCATTTATAACTTTTTCCACCAATAGCGAACCAGGCCATACTTTCCTGGCACAAAAAATGAACTAATCGGATGTGGTAATCCCAAAACTTTTATCTTATTCTCAACTCTTTTATATCATGCATGAAATAGGACAATTGTGGAAATCGGGAAAATTCAACATAAAAGCGACACCTGTTGGACGATTTATACAAAGACATGAACAGCAATGATATTTATCAAACTATACCTGAACCCGAAATTTCATGATAATTTGTGAATTAGTTCTTGAGACAGAGTTATTTCAGAAACCGTGAAAAATTCATCATAGCAGCGCCACCTGTTGGGTGATTGACACCGAAATGCAAACAGAACTAGTTCATAGCGCAGTTTTACTAAACCTGAAGTTTAATTAAAATCCGTGCACTAATTCTTGAGATAAATCTATTGCGGAAATCGTGAAAAATGCGACAGAGCAGCGGCCTCAGTTGAGCGATTTACCCCTCAAATATAAGCAAAACTGAATATAAGGGCTAACTTAATCTTAAATTTGATGGAAATTTTTGGATTAGTCAATGAGATATAGCTAATACATAGATCATAAAAAATGCAGCATTGTAGCGCCACATGTTGAGAGATTTACACCAAAACCTATTCAGCATCGATTTATATCAGGGACTATCTGAAAGCAAATTTTTATCAAATTCCGTGCATTAGTTCTTCAAATAGAGCGCCCCCAAAATTTAAGTCACATACAGAGTCACAGAAAATCACTAGTGGTCCTTTGACCGTACTGAGGAAATGAATACAGAATAATAAAATAAATAAGTAAGAAGCTCAAAAAATTATTTGTTATCAATATTTAGAAACTGTAAAATACATTTTAACGTGTATATAAGTACATTTAAATGTAACATTTATTAACAACTAATAATCTGAATGTGACAACATTTAGATAATATCTTATATTTGCTTAACAAACAGACATTTTGTAAAAACATGTTTTTTCCAATCTCTGCCCCCCTAAAATGTGTAAATCCGTCGAAAAATCGAGAATCCAGCACTTTTTTCTTATAAATATACAAAAATAGAAAAAACAGCACTGACAGAAAGTGCTGAAAGTTCATAAAATTTAATATATCGTAAATCGAAAATTATTAATCGTAGAATATCTTTTTTTTTTGTTTCATTAAGGTTTTTTTTTTATTTTCTTCCTTTTTTTTACAATGTAATAATAGATACACTGTATATATATTCCAAGGAGGGTATATATATATATATATATATATATATATATATATATATATATATATATATATTACACATGAAAATGAAAATTTCAAAAATTTTAAAGCAAGGAACATCAGAAAAAAATGTGAATAAATATTTCAAGAACAAACACGCAATCATTCAATTATGGAATGGTAATGCGTCGATTGTGTTTCACAAAAAAAAACATTTCTTCTTCGTGATTTGTTTAAATCAATTTCAAGCAAAGAAATGGACTAGAAAAATTCAATTTTCATCGCCATTTGATTTTCCTCAAGTTAAATGCAAAGAAAAAAATGACTGAATATTCAAATTTTATTTTTTATTTTTTCACTTTTTTTATTTGAAGTAGTTGTAGCATTCACTTTCTGCTATTTTTTCAAAAACATGGAATAGTTAGTTGATTTTGATGTTATAATATTTTTCTTTTGAAATATTTTTCAGGGGAGTATTCTAAAAAATCAATCAGATTTTTACTTTGACTGATTTATTTTATATATTTTCACATTTAGATTTTTACTTTTTATTGTAATTTCTCAGCTGAAAAAAAGTGGGAGAACTTTGTATGTTAATCTAATTATCATACACTAAACAGACTTGACTACATTTAACAGAGAAATTAAATTAAAAAGTATACAAAAACCATTTCATTAAAAATAATAATGTATACGAAATTAGACGTTTCGCTATGCAACGCACAATCTCATCAGTACACATATCAGCAACAGCAGAATATCGAAACATGTCCTGGACATAGTCAAAGTCTTTCTATGTCAATTAATGTATTAATAATTTCAGTAAATTGTCACAAGAGATTTTTAATATTATGACAAATAAAGGAAAATTAATGATGAAACGAATTGTATTAGGACATGAAAATATTCATTAGAGATCTGCATGAAGCCGAGCTGGGCCGGTAAAATGAACGCAGTCTATTAAACCGGTCGTTCCAATGAAAAAATAAATAGGCCGACCGGTCCTATATGTAACAAAGGAGGTGGGCTAATAAGGGCCATTTTTCGCCCATCAGCACCTAGATGTGACATACATTTTTTTCATTAGTATACCTCATAACAAATAAGAAAATAATATCTTGGATGAAAGTTTAATAATTGATAGGAAAATGAAATATATATTTAAGTAAATATGATGTATATTAATGAGCATAAAGACTATTGTCATTACTTTTAATCCAAGAAATTTATAGTAAATGCAACACTAAATGCAAAATTGCGACGAATGGAGCTTATTAAGACTTTTTTTTTTTCAATATATGAAATATCGGAAATAATCAATAACAGAAAATATAATCATACAATTGCAGACACTTTTTGAAATGTGTTTCAGATTATTTTCCTCTTTGGTTGCTTCACCAGAATCACTACTGGAGCATTCATTGGCAGCGTCTTGTAGTATATGAGCATATTTTAATGCATGTTTTTTTAAATTTAGATTGAGTTATGGCACAAGTAAACCACAAACCATCTGTAAAAAAAATTCAAGATGTTACTAAAATTTTTTTAGTAAATTTGTATTCCACAGAATTTATTAGTAACCATTACAAACTTTTTTTTTTTGCAAGTGAAACAAACATTTCTTTTGTAAACGTAACAAAAGAATTTTTTGTATAACTAACTTAAAACATTTTAGTATGAGCCACTAAGCAAATTTTAGTAACAGCTCCAAAATTATTTTTAATAATAAGCCGCAATAGATGGCAGCACCAAACATTGCTACCTGCTCCGACAGGACTTTCATAATCCCTTTATTTAAAGAGTACTTACACTGAATACATTCAAGGGCGTATTTGGTGGCGTCCAGCATCGAACCCGGGACCTTTCATCCTGGAGATCGGTACTATGACCACTAGGCTATCACGGCCACACCAAGTGAGTTTTAGTAATAGCTATTAAAAATATAAAACTATTAACTCTATTCGTTGCTAGCTTTTTTCTAGTAATTCTTACAGATTTTCTAGTAACCGAGTAAAATTACAAAAAAAAATTAGTAATTACAAGGATCACTAAAATTTTTTTAGTAGATCGACTTTTTTTTTACAGTGTAGAAGCTACATGCGACTAGTGCTTTTAGACACTTTCGCCTACTTTACATTGACAGTGCCATTGCGTGATGTAGCTTCTCTATTTTTTTTATCCAAGTAATTATAGACTAGTATTAAAAAATGCTCTGACGAGCACCAAAAAAGGTTAATATGTTTTTAAGTATGAAAAAGGGTTTGACAAGTGCTTCTGTTAATTATTGAGCATGAGGAAGGACAAGGGATCCCTTCTTGGCTACAACTCACTTCAATGCCAACTTTTAAAAAATCATATTTGCGCTTTTTCCGTATGAAAGAAATTTGCGGTTCTTTAGTAGAACTTTCCACCGTGCTTTAGATGTTAACCAGGGGTGTAGTCGTAAAAATAAGATAGGATATATGCTCTAAGCAGAGGGATACCCTAGAATGTGTATACTATAAGCTTTCTTGAGAAATAATGTATATGGTGTTCTATTAAAAAGTCCAGAAGGCATACGGCGTATAACATGCACTTACATCCCTGATGTTAACTGCACTGTTCACTCTGCACTATACTACAAATAAATTTTCTGTGCAATTATACACTTAGGGCATGCTTGGTGCCAGTGCATGAATGTGATGCAGGAACTAGGTTTTTGGCACTGTGTCGTCTTACCTTACATTTATGTCTAATTAAGCTGCACCTTTACTGGTTATGTCTTTACACTATACATTTTATAGTAACTGCGACTGATTTGTTTTCACGGAAAAAGCGCAAATATGATTTTTTAAAAGTTGGCATTGAAGTGAGTTGTAGCCAAGAAGGGATCCCTTGTCCTTCCTCATGCTCAATAATTAACAGAAGCACTTGTCAAACCCTTTTTCATACTTAAAAACATATTAACCTTTTTTGATGCTCGTCAGAGCATTTTTTAATACTAGTCATTTAATTTTTTGATAAAAACTGAAGATTTTCTAATATCTTAAAAAGAAAAATAACTGCTGCTGTCAAAATTTATAAAATGATAACAACAGCATAAAATTTTGATGTATCAGAATAATTATAAAAGTCATTGCATTGCTATATAAAATGCATGATAAGAAAAATAAACCATGGATTTGAACGAAAAAGTACAGAACTTTATTAAAAGAATTAAAAGCCATACCAATTAAATATATTCAAGGTAATTTCTCAAATAAAACATTCACAACTAGAAAAATTCTAGAAATTGAGTAACAATTAACATAAGAATATTCCCGAAGGAGTAATAATTTAACACAAAAGAATTTCTAAATAAAACGAACTTACATCCGACGGGATTTGAACTCTATACCCGCTGCTGAGCAGCCAAATGTCTTACCACGAGAGTCCTAGTTTAACACCAGAGATGTTGCAAATTTTGCTATAATACCTATATAAATACCAGCATAAGTCTTGTGACTGTCATCAACAGCTCCGATCTGATTGTTTTATTTTTTATATGCCCGACGGCTATTTTCCTACTTTTATTTTAGCTACTCGAAACAATCGCCAAATAGGTTTCCTTCGCCTTAATTTCATTTTAAATATAAAGCTGTCACTAGCTTTATTTAAAGTACATGACTTTCATTAAAAAACACATAAATTAAAAATACATATATCAGATACATTTAACTTGCACGTTTTTCTTTCATTTTATAAAAAATACTATAAGTAAATATATAACTATTTAATTTATCCCATCGACCAAAGAACGATAGACAAACTGTAAGATTATATGCCAATAATGGATGAACATAAATGTTACACTTCCTTGACATTAAACCCGCTACACTTGTTTGTTAAGTAATCAAATGATTTTAATTCAATGATTTATTTATATTCTTATGAATGTTTGACTAATTTATTTGTTCTTTTGTTATTTAATATAAATTTTATGCCAATAAGCGAATAGCTCTTGATATTAATTGAGAAAAATATAATATATAATTTATTAAAGTTACTTTATGGTTGTATCCGCCGACATTATTTGGTTAAATAAAAAGCATTTAACTCCTTACAAATTTCCGCTAACATTGATATTTTTGGTACCTTCGTATTAATGCCACCGCAGTAGAAGTTGTGCTAATGCGCCAATAAAGAGTGATCTTGTTGTTCGTGCCTTTTTCGTGTTTTTTTTTTTTTTTTTTTTTTTTTTTTTTTGGTGCTCATTTTGACGTAATTTTTAGTATTTTAGTACTTTTTTAGCCTATTTTTGATACCATTTTTTTGTGCGCGTGCGAACAAGATTGCTCTTTATTGGCACATTAGCGCAACTTCTGCTGCGGTGGCGTTAATACGCAAGTACCATATTTTTATGCTCTTTAATAAATTCTAATATTACATTTAAAATACTTCAATGTTATTCACATATGCGATATCTTACAAATATCTCTTTATGGTTTGATTTGATAAATTCTGCATTAAAATATGAAAACTTTTATTAGTATTCTTTTGTTCGAAATCACCTGAATAAATCGAATTTTATATTTGGTACGTCTCGACGTCATAACTAAACGTCATCATTAAAGTAATCTTTTTCGTTAATGACTTTTATTTTTTTAACCTAAATTCATTAATTTTCTAAACTTAAAATTTTTTAATGGCAACATTTTTCCTTTTGAGTAATTTGGCGAATAGTTTGGCGATTTCTATAAATGGGTGAAATTGGTCGACCTGATAATCAAGTAGCACCTTACGTAATATAAATAAAATAGGTATGCATTTTTGGCACAGATGTCATATACGCACCATATTGGCGAATTTTTTTTTCTGACGCCAATGTCATATGCGCATCGGAGTATTTAACTGAATCCAGAGTGTCGTTATTTTGCTTGATATGTCAACCCGGATGTTGTTATTTACTTTTTAATAAATATTTTTTTCTTTTTTTAAAATATATAAATTGTTTTGTTCTATTGTTCTATTAAACAAACCTTTTTTTATTTATTGTTATTACCTTTCAAAAAATATATACCGGGTGTCCCAAAAATGACTGATGGATTTTAAAATTCAATAACTTGCAAACGGTGGCAGCTATTTAAAAATTTTTTGCAGGAGGGTTATGTACAATGTCAGGAATATTTTTTACCGTAACTTTTGATTTTAGTTCGAATTTCAACCAATAGATGGCGCTGACAGCAATTGAAGCCAAGGTCGACGCCGAAACTGACCTCACTCAACACTGATCACCTGGCCTTCAATCGCTATCAGTGCCATCTATTTTTTGAAATTCGAACTAAAATAAAAAGTTACGGTAAAAAACTCCTGACATTATACATAACCCTCCTGCAAAATTTTTTTAAATAGCTGTCACCGCTTGCAAGTCATTGAATTTTAAAATCCATCAGTCATTTTTGGGACACCGGGTATGTAACTGGTATCCCAAAACGAGATTTTCGCCAAATTGGCTTTAGAAAAAAACTAACGCCAATGTGATTCGTATATGACATTTGTGCCGCATTTTAATATAGAAACAGAAAAAATTCGTGCGAAAACAAAAAATAAAGTTCATCAGGTTTGTTTTCAGAGCTATTTATATATTTTGGCATCATACCCTCCCTTTTTGAAGCAAAATAGCACCAAGCTTTGGCAAACATATTTATATTAATCAGACATTCATAAAATAAGTAATAATTTAACTGACCTAGAATAATTTAACGTACCCTCAAAAAAAAAGCTGACACATTCTCACGTCCGAATCATCATGGAGCGCCCGACTCACCGCTCTTGTGTTGCGCCAAACCGGATTTCTTACCGGTACGCCCTTACCTTACATCTCAAAGGCTCAAATAAATGTAAAACCATATTTTTACGCTTATCTTTTAATTGTCCTGTAGATTTTTCCATTCATGTCTAATTATTCATAAAATAATAACTGTGAAAAGTATTGGTATGAACGTTTGTACTTAATAATTTTACATATCTTTTTGTCTTGTACAATTAAAAAAAATAATAATATTAATGTCAATCTTGTGTTAAATCAGTCTTTGAAATAAAATATTACGTGATGGAAAAACACGGTTACGTCGCTTTTGCGGTTAAAAACATTTGCTATTCGGTCTTTCGGCGCCATTTTTGATTTATTCGCCAAACACACCACCAGAATAACTTTAATAATAATGAACTTTTCCGCAAATTCTTGTCCTGATTGCCTAAATTTGTTCATTTCATCTTATGGACCTTCAGATAAGCAAGTAAATAAAATTACGAATAAAAGTATCATATTACAGTGGCTAGCATAAATTTAAGAGAGACTAAACTTTTTGCCAGAGGCGGCTTTTAACTTAAATAAATGAGAAATTAATAAATAAAAAAAATATTTCACTTCGCTCGTCAAAATAGATAGTGAATATGATACATGAAAATAACAACAAATAAGTATTTTTTCACGTGATTTATCTAATCTATTTATTTATTTTTATGTTCATTTAAACTTACGTGCAACAATTACAAGAAGAAGTAAATATAAGAAATATATAAGAAAAAGACTAAGTTCAGCTGGAAATTTCAAACAAAAATTCGATTTTCTCAGCGACCAACAAACATACAAAGATGAAAAAAAAAACTGTTCTGAGTTTTACCATGAGGTTTAAAATAAACCAAAAACGAAGTTAATCCATCCACGGAAACGTTAGCAAGACTTTGTTGAATTTTTTGCTTTCATTTTTTCATTAAAAATTAAATAAAAAACTATTCTAAGCTGCAGTAATTTTTTGAATGCTATCATTTTATTCGTCTCGTCGAGTTCTATCTTTTAAAAAAAATTTCACTGCCGTATCTCAACTGGTTCGCCAGAAATTTTAGAAAGTTGTTTGCACTTTCTATTTCTTAAACATATTATACCAAACGCTACCGCGTTTGCTATGATATAGTTTTTAACACTTTTGCGTCGAACAATCAAACTTTGGTGTCCCTTAGCATCCTCCGTTAGAAAATGTTGCTACTTATTTAGGAATCTTGGCGTGTCATGTTCGACATTCATTTCTTGGAAAAGTTCCAAACAATCCCGTAAAAATCTATCACCATCATTTAGCTTTAGCAACTCTCTGATATTATGTGAATTTTTTTAATGTATGTGTAAGTATGTTAGCGTAATTGTTCTTTGAATCCGCGAAGTAATGACCAAAGACATCCAAAATATAATTTGAAGTAGTGATGAATACCATACGCTTAACGAAAGGTCTTCCCTTGTATAACCAGAATGAATTCCTCTGAAAGGATTAGTTCGCACTCTTCTGGATATAAATGTACGTGCTAGCTAAAATAATCATTACAGTATCATTGTCGTCATCCGGAATAAATAATCTTCCTGCAAAGGCCTCATACATTTTTCAATAACCTGTGTTCGGTGATGTGTTCTATTCCAAGGTGTTGTCAGACAAAGCACTTAATCAATGTCTGTTTTGCATATTTAAAGAAGATATTATTTTTTTTTTGTTGTTATAGTGAATAATATAAACAGAACACCATGAGAGAGACCGGTTCTAAGTTTTACAAGTAACACTGAAAGGCAAACACGAAATGACCTCTTTTTTGAGGAATGTATTTTGAACTTTACAAGTTTAAAGATAGATAGCTAAATGATACATAGATATACGCACGATAGTATAATAATCGATTTCAGAAAAGTGTCCAGGTGTATCAAAATCGAGGCCTTCTGCTTTGTACATTTCTGATATTGTTTTAAATACTTTCAATATATATTTGATTTATCGATATATTCTCACATACAGAGCATAAATCTTTCAGAGATAATTTACTGAAGACCGATCAAGAAATATGAGTTTTACAGCATCGTTTTCCCGACGAAATGAAGATTCTAGTTTCTAGGGCTAAAATTTCAATAGACTTTGCTACAATAACGAGGCAGTTCTTAACTTTACGTATTATACAATATACCACAAGTGTTAGTATATTAACAATGAGGTACTGATAAATGTCCCTCATATCATGCATGTTCACAGTGACGTCATAGTGACGTCACAATGTGACTAAGATGTGACTTTCTAAAAAAAATTTCACAGTTCGTCACAATGTTAATATCAAAGTAGTCACAAATGACACACTTTTCACAAATTGGTCACATTGTGGCGTCGCAAATTGGTCACAATGTGACGTCACAAAAAAGCTCTAAAACGTCCATAACGACTTCACATTTTAGTCACTGTGACTTCACATCGACGTCACGTGACGTCACATCGACAATCGATGGTCACAAATTCACAATGTGACTTCACAACGACGTTGCAGTGACGTCACCATGTCTTACGGGGTATAATCTTCTTATTTGTGGTTTCTTATTTGTGGTCTCGTCGGCTGTAATCATTGACGTATATCTCTTATTTTTACATCAGAAAAAGAAATAGAAGTATTTCGAGACTGAAGATCACGAAATACATACTATCTACATTTAGAGCATTACACAGAACCACTCTGTAGATCGCAGTTTTTCGAACATCTAATTATCGATATAACTTTTTTGTTAGAACAGATACGAAAATTTTTTCGTCATTCTTTACAACAATGACACTGACATCCAAGCATTATTTATTGGTACTTTCTTTAATAAATATTTACAAAAATAGTTTCAGAAAGCAACATTGACCTCTCAACAACATAAATATTTTTTGAGTACGGAAAAACGATACTGAACGCGCTCCGATACCGGTGAATTTGATTCTCCCGGATGATAAATTTTTTTCTTTCAGAGGTAGAAGCGCACATTACCCCAAATAAAATAATGCTCCTATGAAAGCTCATTAGGAGTAGTATCATTGCATGTCAAAATTAATTGGGTTCATCGAGCGCTTTTTAAAAAAAAATAACTCAAAAACGCAAAAAACGTCAAAAATGTATAGAAAAAAGCCAAAACAGTCTATTTTTCGGCTATAATTTCTATGACTTTCCATTTTATTTATTATGTAAAGCTTATACTAAACAAAAATACATATCTTTAATTATGCGATGCCACTAAACAATTATCGGAATTCGAAACTTTTTTTTTCGGGTATATGATGGGCGAAAAATAGCCCTTATTAGCCCACCTCCTTTAAAGTTATCAGGATGAAGTTTATTAGATATATATGGCTTTCAATAGACTTCATTTTACTAAAAGTAAGTTTTAAATGTGCTGCATGAGCCGATGTTAGTTTGAAAACATAATACAGAAATTAAACATAATATCGTGTCTGAACCCGTTCTTAATTCCTTTGGCAGGCTGAACCGGAATCAGGCAGATATTTTTTCAGCATACTCCAGCAGAGCCTTGAATTGAGAAAATATAAAAGGCAGCGTTCAAATCGTACTTTTATTTTTACACTTGACGGTGCCGAACCAAGATAGCTTTCTTTCAGTTCGCGCCCACGCTGACCTCTAACATTCGTACATAGTATTCCTGTTGCGATTTTTATGGATAAAAATGATACCATAACAAGCTTTTTTTGTGTGTGTGTGTGGACTTTACCAACATAACAAGAAGATTAAGGAAATATGCATTGTACGATTTTTTAATGTAGTTATACGGTGTTCGGTGGTCACTGACACTACAGTGAGGTAGGCAGAAATTTCTGGTTTCCAAGAAATATTTTATTAATTTTACTAGCTGACCCGCCCGGCGTTGCCCAGGTCCGTATTAACAATATTAAACGAATTTGAAATTTGTATGATTTTATCATTAACTCGTTACATGCAGAAATGCATTGTCTGAAATACTTAGCCACTGACTGTGTGAAAAATTGGTTTTAAAAACAACTAACATTAAGCTCTAAAAATACTCAAAATGAGCAATGAGAAACGCGGGAGGAAATATGTATACAACGATTGCGTGATTTTCGTGTTAAAAAGTTGATATTTACCCCTAAAAATCACTGTTAAGTCACTTAACTAATTATTATTTTCACATACAAATCCCAAGTGAAATATTTTGAATTTCAAACTAATTATATCACTCTTAAATCCGACTATACCATGAATGAAATCGATACTCGATGGTAGCTAAAAGATTGGTATATAGTATTATAATTTCAGAGTTATTTAACAAAAGTATGTGTTATTTTTAATCAAATCTTGCGTAATGTTCACTCTGTGTATAAATTCCTAACCTTAAACTTTTGTACCGTAACCAGGACCTGTCTGTAACCTAACAGCGACTTAACAGTATCCTACCGTAAATTAAATATAACATAAATGTAACCTAGCCTTCACTTTATTGTAACATATCCTTATTCTAACCATAACATAAATGCAATTTAACTTTAACCTAACTTTAACTTAAGTGATATAATAAAAAAAAAACATTCTAAAAAATATTTCTGCGAAAATTTTATGCAACCAATCAACCATAAGAAAATGAAAGAGAAAAAAGCGAAAAAAAGGCGATTTTTTATGAGAGTGAGCTTTGGAATTTAATTAATTACTCAGTTAATAAATAGAATTTTGAGATTCTGAGCTTCAGGTGCATCAGGAGAGATATTGGGCTACTCTCATAAAAATTTTGAGCCTCGTACGTCAAATAGATTTTGCTAGCCATCGCAGACACACACACAGACACACACACAGATACACACACAGACAGACAGAGCGTTTTGTTCTTTTATTAGTAGTCTGAGCGAAGCGAAGTCTTTATACTCAGAGATACGTAACGATATTAAAATTCAAAAAAATTCTTTCGTCAAGCAAATCTCAAAAAGTACTTGTCGGATTTTGATTCTGTTTGTACCAATAGGTACCTATGAAGGTAATCTGGTGAATGCACTACATACGAAAAATTAGTTCCAAATAGTTTAAAAGTTATATTAAAAAAACTGATAATAAAGCACAATTTATTTGCATACGTCACAGAAACTTGGTGTGCGTGATTTTCACCGTCTTGATATTATCGTAGATAACCGAATCAGTACATGGAGTAAATAGTAATCATTTACGCACTCAGAAATATTGAATGCAATAAAACATTTTAAAATTTAATCATGCAGGAAAAAAAGGGTGTTATTTTTTTATATTAAAAAAATGTCATAAAAAATTGGATTTTGAGATTTTGTGATAATCTCTTAATAGCATTTTTTGATCGCTAAAAGAATGTTTTATATATTTCGCGTGTGAAAATTAGAAAAATTACGTTTTTAAATAAAAAGTTTCTTTTATGACATCATTTTCCCTTTATATTTATTTTTATTGCATGTTTTCTTTTAACTTATATTTTGTTTGTGTGTGGAAGTCAATTCTGGTCACTAATTTTTCGGCACGGATACCACAAGCGCATCAGATTTGGCGCAATTTTTTTCAAAGCTCATTTGGCGAAAACTCCGTTTTCAAATAACGCTTACATACACATTTTTAAATTATTTTCTATTTTCAAAAAGAACTTACAGTAAATAAAATAATAATAATAATTAATAACTATAAAAAGAAATATTTTATATAATTTAAAAAAGGAAATGAAAGTAAATAAACATTTTATGAGTAAACAAATAATAAATAAATAAAGCCGGGTTACCATCTCAGGTAAAATAATGCCATTTTGACGCCAATTATGTACCCCGGTGCATATGTGACATCTTTTCTCATTTTACATCCATTTCCTGTTGGCATACAACTTTGAAATTTAAAATAAGTATGCATACCTGGGAGCAATACTGGAATTAGACATTGATTTTTTTTTTTAATTCGATCCAAAAAGGGGCAACGGGGGCTATATTTTTTAAAGATTTATACAATTTATACTGCATAAAGGAGCCACTTACCTATTTTTATATACAAGAAGAAGTAAGTGGTATGTAAAAACAATTATAGTATACATAAATAAAATACTTGAGGTAATATACAAGAGATATAAGCACCGGGTTTGGCGAGATTTTTTATGCCAATTAGGCGAAAACATCGTTTTGATTACCATATACATATAGCATGCTATAATAACACGTTATTTATTTATTTCAAAATGAAAACAAGTAAGAAAAATCATGCGTTAAGCATAGATTATGAAGCACTTTCCAACACTTAATGAAATCTTTAACAAAACTTTGTTATTTAGGGAAATAATAGTGTATAGCCAAATATACCCAAATATGTATTCCAGTACATTAGAACAGCCCTGTATTTCATATGTCAGTTCATATAATGGGAAAATTTAGCTTAGCAAGAAAATACCCAGTAGCTTGAAATTTCTTTTTCAGCAATTCATACTATTACACTGTAAAAAAAATCTGTAACCTTAGTAATCTAAATTAACCGAAATCTCTTATGCTTACTAAAATTTTATGTGTACACTGTACAAGAAAATGATGTCAATCTACAAAACTTGTAAGCAAAACTAAAACCATCTGTAACTTTACAAAAGAATTTACTAAAATTTTGGTAACTTTACTAAAATTTTATCTATAATGCTAGTTATCGTCACTTAAAAAGTTCTTGGAATACGATTTCCCAAAAAAATTCTTAGTAACCTTAAAATTTGTTTGATTCAAAGTGCAAATCTGTATCTGTTACATGAAATTTTATTGTTGCCGTTACATAAAAAGTTCTTGGAATACAATTCTACTAGAAAAATTTTTGTAACTTTCCCAATTTTTTTTTACAGTGTAGATGGAAACATACTTGAATACTTTTGTTGTCTGAGCGAAGCGAAGTCTTTATACTCAGAGATACGTAACGATATTAAAATTCAAAAAAATTCTTTCGTCAAGCAAATCTCAAAAAGTACTTGTCGGATTTTGATTCTGTTTGTACCAATAGGTACCTATGAAGGTAATCTGGTGAATGCACTACATACGAAAAATTAGTTCCAAATAGTTTAAAAGTTATATTAAAAAAACTGATAATAAAGCACAATTTATTTGCATACGTCACAGAAACTTGGTGTGCGTGATTTTCACCGTCTTGATATTATCGTAGATAACCGAATCAGTACATGGAGTAAATAGTAATCATTTACGCACTCAGAAATATTGAATGCAATAAAACATTTTAAAATTTAATCATGCAGGAAAAAAAGGGTGTTATTTTTTTATATTAAAAAAATGTCATAAAAAATTGGATTTTGAGATTTTGTGATAATCTCTTAATAGCATTTTTTGATCGCTAAAAGAATGTTTTATATATTTCGCGTGTGAAAATTAGAAAAATTACGTTTTTAAATAAAAAGTTTCTTTTATGACATCATTTTCCCTTTATATTTATTTTTATTGCATGTTTTCTTTTAAGTTATATTTTGTTTGTGTGTGGAAGTCAATTCTGGTCACTAATTTTTCGGCACGGATACCACAAGCGCATCAGATTTGGCGCAATTTTTTTCAAAGCTCATTTGGCGAAAACTCCGTTTTCAAATAACGCTTACATACACATTTTTAAATTATTTTCTATTTTCAAAAAGAACTTACAGTAAATAAAATAATAATAATAATTAATAACTATAAAAAGAAATATTTTATATAATTTAAAAAAGGAAATGAAAGTAAATAAACATTTTATGAGTAAACAAATAATAAATAAATAAAGCCGGGTTACCATCTCAGGTAAAATAATGCCATTTTGACGCCAATTATGTACCCCGGTGCATATGTGACATCTTTTCTCATTTTACATCCATTTCCTGTTGGCATACAACTTTGAAATTTAAAATAAGTATGCATACCTGGGAGCAATACTGGAATTAGACATTGATTTTTTTTTTTTAATTCGATCCAAAAAGGGGCAACGGGGGCTATATTTTTTAAAGATTTATACAATTTATACTGCATAAAGGAGCCACTTACCTATTTTTATATACAAGAAGAAGTAAGTGGTATGTAAAAACAATTATAGTATACATAAATAAAATACTTGAGGTAATATACAAGAGATATAAGCACCGGGTTTGGCGAGATTTTTTATGCCAATTAGGCGAAAACATCGTTTTGATTACCATATACATATAGCATGCTATAATAACACGTTATTTATTTATTTCAAAATGAAAACAAGTAAGAAAAATCATGCGTTAAGCATAGATTATGAAGCACTTTCCAACACTTAATGAAATCTTTAACAAAACTTTGTTATTTAGGGAAATAATAGTGTATAGCCAAATATACCCAAATATGTATTCCAGTACATTAGAACAGCCCTGTATTTCATTTGTCAGTTCATATAATGGGAAAATTTAGCTTAGCAAGAAAATACCCAGTAGCTTGAAATTTCTTTTTCAGCAATTCATACTATTAGATGGAAACATACTTGAATACTTTTGTTGTCTGAGCGAAGCGAAGTCTTTATACTCAGAGATACGTAACGATATTAAAATTCAAAAAAATTCTTTCGTCAAGCAAATCTCAAAAAGTACTTGTCGGATTTTGATTCTGTTTGTACCAATAGGTACCTATGAAGGTAATCTGGTGAATGCACTACATACGAAAAATTAGTTCCAAATAGTTTAAAAGTTATATTAAAAAAACTGATAATAAAGCACAATTTATTTGCATACGTCACAGAAACTTGGTGTGCGTGATTTTCACCGTCTTGATATTATCGTAGATAACCGAATCAGTACATGGAGTAAATAGTAATCATTTACGCACTCAGAAATATTGAATGCAATAAAACATTTTAAAATTTAATCATGCAGGAAAAAAAGGGTGTTATTTTTTTATATTAAAAAAATGTCATAAAAAATTGGATTTTGAGATTTTGTGATAATCTCTTAATAGCATTTTTTGATCGCTAAAAGAATGTTTTATATATTTCGCGTGTGAAAATTAGAAAAATTACGTTTTTAAATAAAAAGTTTCTTTTATGACATCATTTTCCCTTTATATTTATTTTTATTGCATGTTTTCTTTTAAGTTATATTTTGTTTGTGTGTGGAAGTCAATTCTGGTCACTAATTTTTCGGCACGGATACCACAAGCGCATCAGATTTGGCGCAATTTTTTTCAAAGCTCATTTGGCGAAAACTCCGTTTTCTAATAACGCTTACATACACATTTTTAAATTATTTTCTATTTTCAAAAAGAACTTACAGTAAATAAAATAATAATAATAATTAATAACTATAAAAAGAAATATTTTATATAATTTAAAAAAGGAAATGAAAGTAAATAAACATTTTATGAGTAAACAAATAATAAATAAATAAAGCCGGGTTACCATCTCAGGTAAAATAATGCCATTTTGACGCCAATTATGTACCCCGGTGCATATGTGACATCTTTTCTCATTTTACATCCATTTCCTGTTGGCATACAACTTTGAAGTTTAAAATAAGTATGCATACCTGGGAGCAATACTGGAATTAGACATTGATTTTTTTTTTTTTAATTCGATCCAAAAAGGGGCAACGGGGGCTATTTTTTTTAAAGATTTATACAATTTATACTGCATAAAGGAGCCACTTACCTATTTTTATATACAAGAAGAAGTAAGTGGTATGTAAAAACAATTATAGTATACATAAATAAAATACTTGAGGTAATATACAAGAGATATAAGCACCGGGTTTGGCGAGATTTTTTATGCCAATTAGGCGAAAACATCGTTTTGATTACCATATACATATAGCATGCTATAATAACACGTTATTTATTTATTTCAAAATGAAAACAAGTAAGAAAAATCATGCGTTAAGCATAGATTATGAAGCACTTTCCAACACTTAATGAAATCTTTAACAAAACTTTGTTATTTAGGGAAATAATAGTGTATAGCCAAATATACCCAAATATGTATTCCAGTACATTAGAACAGCCCTGTATTTCATATGTCAGTTCATATAATGGGAAAATTTAGCTTAGCAAGAAAATACCCAGTAGCTTGAAATTTCTTTTTCAGCAATTCATACTATTAGATGGAAACATACTTGAATACTTTTGTTTAGCCCTGTAGTTTACATTGTACGTTTATTACAAGTCAGCATTAGGCTAAAATTTATTGTAAACTAAAACACTTTTAAAACAGCTGAAATCACATTCTCATAAATCATCATTCATAGGCGTCCATGTACCGAATTCTTTGCGTGGCCCTGTATATCCCTTTATCTATATTCTATAATATTTTTTACCGTAACTTTTGATTTTAGTTCGAATTTCAACCAATAGATGGCGCTGACAGCAATTGAAGCCAAGGTCGACGCCGAAACTGACCTCACTCAACACTGATCACCTGGCCTTCAATCGCTATCAGTGCCATCTATTTTTTGAAATTCGAACTAAAATAAAAAGTTACGGTAAAAAACTCCTGACATTATACATAACCCTCCTGCAAAATTTTTTTAAATAGCTGTCACCGCTTGCAAGTCATTGAATTTTAAAATCCATCAGTCATTTTTGGGACACCGGGTATGTAACTGGTATCCCAAAACGAGATTTTCGCCAAATTGGCTTTAGAAAAAAACTAACGCCAATGTGATTCGTATATGACATTTGTGCCGCATTTTAATATAGAAACAGAAAAAATTCGTGCGAAAACAAAAAATAAAGTTCATCAGGTTTGTTTTCAGAGCTATTTATATATTTTGGCATCATACCCTCCCTTTTTGAAGCAAAATAGCACCAAGCTTTGGCAAACATATTTATATTAATCAGACATTCATAAAATAAGTAATAATTTAACTGACCTAGAATAATTTAACGTACCCTCAAAAAAAAAGCTGACACATTCTCACGTCCGAATCATCATGGAGCGCCCGACTCACCGCTCTTGTGTTGCGCCAAACCGGATTTCTTACCGGTACGCCCTTACCTTACATCTCAAAGGCTCAAATAAATGTAAAACCATATTTTTACGCTTATCTTTTAATTGTCCTGTAGATTTTTCCATTCATGTCTAATTATTCATAAAATAATAACTGTGAAAAGTATTGGTATGAACGTTTGTACTTAATAATTTTACATATCTTTTTGTCTTGTACAATTAAAAAAAATAATAATATTAATGTCAATCTTGTGTTAAATCAGTCTTTGAAATAAAATATTACGTGATGGAAAAACACGGTTACGTCGCTTTTGCGGTTAAAAACATTTGCTATTCGGTCTTTCGGCGCCATTTTTGATTTATTCGCCAAACACACCACCAGAATAACTTTAATAATAATGAACTTTTCCGCAAATTCTTGTCCTGATTGCCTAAATTTGTTCATTTCATCTTATGGACCTTCAGATAAGCAAGTAAATAAAATTACGAATAAAAGTATCATATTACAGTGGCTAGCATAAATTTAAGAGAGACTAAACTTTTTGCCAGAGGCGGCTTTTAACTTAAATAAATGAGAAATTAATAAATAAAAAAAATATTTCACTTCGCTCGTCAAAATAGATAGTGAATATGATACATGAAAATAACAACAAATAAGTATTTTTTCACGTGATTTATCTAATCTATTTATTTATTTTTATGTTCATTTAAACTTACGTGCAACAATTACAAGAAGAAGTAAATATAAGAAATATATAAGAAAAAGACTAAGTTCAGCTGGAAATTTCAAACAAAAATTCGATTTTCTCAGCGACCGACAAACATACAAAGATGAAAAAAAAAACTGTTCTGAGTTTTACCATGAGGTTTAAAATAAACCAAAAACGAAGTTAATCCATCCACGGAAACGTTAGCAAGACTTTGTTGAATTTTTTGCTTTCATTTTTTCATTAAAAATTAAATAAAAAACTATTCTAAGCTGCAGTAATTTTTTGAATGCTATCATTTTATTCGTCTCGTCGAGTTCTATCTTTTAAAAAAAATTTCACTGCCGTATCTCAACTGGTTCGCCAGAAATTTTAGAAAGTTGTTTGCACTTTCTATTTCTTAAACATATTATACCAAACGCTACCGCGTTTGCTATGATATAGTTTTTAACACTTTTGCGTCGAACAATCAAACTTTGGTGTCCCTTAGCATCCTCCGTTAGAAAATGTTGCTACTTATTTAGGAATCTTGGCGTGTCATGTTCGACATTCATTTCTTGGAAAAGTTCCAAACAATCCCGTAAAAATCTATCACCATCATTTAGCTTTAGCAACTCTCTGATATTATGTGAATTTTTTTAATGTATGTGTAAGTATGTTAGCGTAATTGTTCTTTGAATCCGCGAAGTAATGACCAAAGACATCCAAAATATAATTTGAAGTAGTGATGAATACCATACGCTTAACGAAAGGTCTTCCCTTGTATAACCAGAATGAATTCCTCTGAAAGGATTAGTTCGCACTCTTCTGGATATAAATGTACGTGCTAGCTAAAATAATCATTACAGTATCATTGTCGTCATCCGGAATAAATAATCTTCCTGCAAAGGCCTCATACATTTTTCAATAACCTGTGTTCGGTGATGTGTTCTATTCCAAGGTGTTGTCAGACAAAGCACTTAATCAATGTCTGTTTTGCATATTTAAAGAAGATATTATTTTTTTTTTGTTGTTATAGTGAATAATATAAACAGAACACCATGAGAGAGACCGGTTCTAAGTTTTACAAGTAACACTGAAAGGCAAACACGAAATGACCTCTTTTTTGAGGAATGTATTTTGAACTTTACAAGTTTAAAGATAGATAGCTAAATGATACATAGATATACGCACGATAGTATAATAATCGATTTCAGAAAAGTGTCCAGGTGTATCAAAATCGAGGCCTTCTGCTTTGTACATTTCTGATATTGTTTTAAATACTTTCAATATATATTTGATTTATCGATATATTCTCACATACAGAGCATAAATCTTTCAGAGATAATTTACTGAAGACCGATCAAGAAATATGAGTTTTACAGCATCGTTTTCCCGACGAAATGAAGATTCTAGTTTCTAGGGCTAAAATTTCAATAGACTTTGCTACAATAACGAGGCAGTTCTTAACTTTACGTATTATACAATATACCACAAGTGTTAGTATATTAACAATGAGGTACTGATAAATGTCCCTCATATCATGCATGTTCACAGTGACGTCATAGTGACGTCACAATGTGACTAAGATGTGACTTTCTAAAAAAAATTTCACAGTTCGTCACAATGTTAATATCAAAGTAGTCACAAATGACACACTTTTCACAAATTGGTCACATTGTGGCGTCGCAAATTGGTCACAATGTGACGTCACAAAAAAGCTCTAAAACGTCCATAACGACTTCACATTTTAGTCACTGTGACTTCACATCGACGTCACGTGACGTCACATCGACAATCGATGGTCACAAATTCACAATGTGACTTCACAACGACGTTGCAGTGACGTCACCATGTCTTACGGGGTATAATCTTCTTATTTGTGGTTTCTTATTTGTGGTCTCGTCGGCTGTAATCATTGACGTATATCTCTTATTTTTACATCAGAAAAAGAAATAGAAGTATTTCGAGACTGAAGATCACGAAATACATACTATCTACATTTAGAGCATTACACAGAACCACTCTGTAGATCGCAGTTTTTCGAACATCTAATTATCGATATAACTTTTTTGTTAGAACAGATACGAAAATTTTTTCGTCATTCTTTACAACAATGACACTGACATCCAAGCATTATTTATTGGTACTTTCTTTAATAAATATTTACAAAAATAGTTTCAGAAAGCAACATTGACCTCTCAACAACATAAATATTTTTTGAGTACGGAAAAACGATACTGAACGCGCTCCGATACCGGTGAATTTGATTCTCCCGGATGATAAATTTTTTTCTTTCAGAGGTAGAAGCGCACATTACCCCAAATAAAATAATGCTCCTATGAAAGCTCATTAGGAGTAGTATCATTGCATGTCAAAATTAATTGGGTTCATCGAGCGCTTTTTAAAAAAAAATAACTCAAAAACGCAAAAAACGTCAAAAATGTATAGAAAAAAGCCAAAACAGTCTATTTTTCGGCTATAATTTCTATGACTTTCCATTTTATTTATTATGTAAAGCTTATACTAAACAAAAATACATATCTTTAATTATGCGATGCCACTAAACAATTATCGGAATTCGAAACTTTTTTTTTCGGGTATATGATGGGCGAAAAATAGCCCTTATTAGCCCACCTCCTTTAAAGTTATCAGGATGAAGTTTATTAGATATATATGGCTTTCAATAGACTTCATTTTACTAAAAGTAAGTTTTAAATGTGCTGCATGAGCCGATGTTAGTTTGAAAACATAATACAGAAATTAAACATAATATCGTGTCTGAACCCGTTCTTAATTCCTTTGGCAGGCTGAACCGGAATCAGGCAGATATTTTTTCAGCATACTCCAGCAGAGCCTTGAATTGAGAAAATATAAAAGGCAGCGTTCAAATCGTACTTTTATTTTTACACTTGACGGTGCCGAACCAAGATAGCTTTCTTTCAGTTCGCGCCCACGCTGACCTCTAACATTCGTACATAGTATTCCTGTTGCGATTTTTATGGATAAAAATGATACCATAACAAGCTTTTTTTGTGTGTGTGTGTGGACTTTACCAACATAACAAGAAGATTAAGGAAATATGCATTGTACGATTTTTTAATGTAGTTATACGGTGTTCGGTGGTCACTGACACTACAGTGAGGTAGGCAGAAATTTCTGGTTTCCAAGAAATATTTTATTAATTTTACTAGCTGACCCGCCCGGCGTTGCCCAGGTCCGTATTAACAATATTAAACGAATTTGAAATTTGTATGATTTTATCATTAACTCGTTACATGCAGAAATGCATTGTCTGAAATACTTAGCCACTGACTGTGTGAAAAATTGGTTTTAAAAACAACTAACATTAAGCTCTAAAAATACTCAAAATGAGCAATGAGAAACGCGGGAGGAAATATGTATACAACGATTGCGTGATTTTCGTGTTAAAAAGTTGATATTTACCCCTAAAAATCACTGTTAAGTCACTTAACTAATTATTATTTTCACATACAAATCCCAAGTGAAATATTTTGAATTTCAAACTAATTATATCACTCTTAAATCCGACTATACCATGAATGAAATCGATACTCGATGGTAGCTAAAAGATTGGTATATAGTATTATAATTTCAGAGTTATTTAACAAAAGTATGTGTTATTTTTAATCAAATCTTGCGTAATGTTCACTCTGTGTATAAATTCCTAACCTTAAACTTTTGTACCGTAACCAGGACCTGTCTGTAACCTAACAGCGACTTAACAGTATCCTACCGTAAATTAAATATAACATAAATGTAACCTAGCCTTCACTTTATTGTAACATATCCTTATTCTAACCATAACATAAATGCAATTTAACTTTAACCTAACTTTAACTTAAGTGATATAATAAAAAAAAAACATTCTAAAAAATATTTCTGCGAAAATTTTATGCAACCAATCAACCATAAGAAAATGAAAGAGAAAAAAGCGAAAAAAAGGCGATTTTTTATGAGAGTGAGCTTTGGAATTTAATTAATTACTCAGTTAATAAATAGAATTTTGAGATTCTGAGCTTCAGGTGCATCAGGAGAGATATTGGGCTACTCTCATAAAAATTTTGAGCCTCGTACGTCAAATAGATTTTGCTAGCCATCGCAGACACACACACAGACACACACACAGATACACACACAGACAGACAGAGCGTTTTGTTCTTTTATTAGTAGTCTGAGCGAAGCGAAGTCTTTATACTCAGAGATACGTAACGATATTAAAATTCAAAAAAATTCTTTCGTCAAGCAAATCTCAAAAAGTACTTGTCGGATTTTGATTCTGTTTGTACCAATAGGTACCTATGAAGGTAATCTGGTGAATGCACTACATACGAAAAATTAGTTCCAAATAGTTTAAAAGTTATATTAAAAAAACTGATAATAAAGCACAATTTATTTGCATACGTCACAGAAACTTGGTGTGCGTGATTTTCACCGTCTTGATATTATCGTAGATAACCGAATCAGTACATGGAGTAAATAGTAATCATTTACGCACTCAGAAATATTGAATGCAATAAAACATTTTAAAATTTAATCATGCAGGAAAAAAAGGGTGTTATTTTTTTATATTAAAAAAATGTCATAAAAAATTGGATTTTGAGATTTTGTGATAATCTCTTAATAGCATTTTTTGATCGCTAAAAGAATGTTTTATATATTTCGCGTGTGAAAATTAGAAAAATTACGTTTTTAAATAAAAAGTTTCTTTTATGACATCATTTTCCCTTTATATTTATTTTTATTGCATGTTTTCTTTTAACTTATATTTTGTTTGTGTGTGGAAGTCAATTCTGGTCACTAATTTTTCGGCACGGATACCACAAGCGCATCAGATTTGGCGCAATTTTTTTCAAAGCTCATTTGGCGAAAACTCCGTTTTCAAATAACGCTTACATACACATTTTTAAATTATTTTCTATTTTCAAAAAGAACTTACAGTAAATAAAATAATAATAATAATTAATAACTATAAAAAGAAATATTTTATATAATTTAAAAAAGGAAATGAAAGTAAATAAACATTTTATGAGTAAACAAATAATAAATAAATAAAGCCGGGTTACCATCTCAGGTAAAATAATGCCATTTTGACGCCAATTATGTACCCCGGTGCATATGTGACATCTTTTCTCATTTTACATCCATTTCCTGTTGGCATACAACTTTGAAATTTAAAATAAGTATGCATACCTGGGAGCAATACTGGAATTAGACATTGATTTTTTTTTTTAATTCGATCCAAAAAGGGGCAACGGGGGCTATATTTTTTAAAGATTTATACAATTTATACTGCATAAAGGAGCCACTTACCTATTTTTATATACAAGAAGAAGTAAGTGGTATGTAAAAACAATTATAGTATACATAAATAAAATACTTGAGGTAATATACAAGAGATATAAGCACCGGGTTTGGCGAGATTTTTTATGCCAATTAGGCGAAAACATCGTTTTGATTACCATATACATATAGCATGCTATAATAACACGTTATTTATTTATTTCAAAATGAAAACAAGTAAGAAAAATCATGCGTTAAGCATAGATTATGAAGCACTTTCCAACACTTAATGAAATCTTTAACAAAACTTTGTTATTTAGGGAAATAATAGTGTATAGCCAAATATACCCAAATATGTATTCCAGTACATTAGAACAGCCCTGTATTTCATATGTCAGTTCATATAATGGGAAAATTTAGCTTAGCAAGAAAATACCCAGTAGCTTGAAATTTCTTTTTCAGCAATTCATACTATTACACTGTAAAAAAAATCTGTAACCTTAGTAATCTAAATTAACCGAAATCTCTTATGCTTACTAAAATTTTATGTGTACACTGTACAAGAAAATGATGTCAATCTACAAAACTTGTAAGCAAAACTAAAACCATCTGTAACTTTACAAAAGAATTTACTAAAATTTTGGTAACTTTACTAAAATTTTATCTATAATGCTAGTTATCGTCACTTAAAAAGTTCTTGGAATACGATTTCCCAAAAAAATTCTTAGTAACCTTAAAATTTGTTTGATTCAAAGTGCAAATCTGTATCTGTTACATGAAATTTTATTGTTGCCGTTACATAAAAAGTTCTTGGAATACAATTCTACTAGAAAAATTTTTGTAACTTTCCCAATTTTTTTTTACAGTGTAGATGGAAACATACTTGAATACTTTTGTTGTCTGAGCGAAGCGAAGTCTTTATACTCAGAGATACGTAACGATATTAAAATTCAAAAAAATTCTTTCGTCAAGCAAATCTCAAAAAGTACTTGTCGGATTTTGATTCTGTTTGTACCAATAGGTACCTATGAAGGTAATCTGGTGAATGCACTACATACGAAAAATTAGTTCCAAATAGTTTAAAAGTTATATTAAAAAAACTGATAATAAAGCACAATTTATTTGCATACGTCACAGAAACTTGGTGTGCGTGATTTTCACCGTCTTGATATTATCGTAGATAACCGAATCAGTACATGGAGTAAATAGTAATCATTTACGCACTCAGAAATATTGAATGCAATAAAACATTTTAAAATTTAATCATGCAGGAAAAAAAGGGTGTTATTTTTTTATATTAAAAAAATGTCATAAAAAATTGGATTTTGAGATTTTGTGATAATCTCTTAATAGCATTTTTTGATCGCTAAAAGAATGTTTTATATATTTCGCGTGTGAAAATTAGAAAAATTACGTTTTTAAATAAAAAGTTTCTTTTATGACATCATTTTCCCTTTATATTTATTTTTATTGCATGTTTTCTTTTAAGTTATATTTTGTTTGTGTGTGGAAGTCAATTCTGGTCACTAATTTTTCGGCACGGATACCACAAGCGCATCAGATTTGGCGCAATTTTTTTCAAAGCTCATTTGGCGAAAACTCCGTTTTCAAATAACGCTTACATACACATTTTTAAATTATTTTCTATTTTCAAAAAGAACTTACAGTAAATAAAATAATAATAATAATTAATAACTATAAAAAGAAATATTTTATATAATTTAAAAAAGGAAATGAAAGTAAATAAACATTTTATGAGTAAACAAATAATAAATAAATAAAGCCGGGTTACCATCTCAGGTAAAATAATGCCATTTTGACGCCAATTATGTACCCCGGTGCATATGTGACATCTTTTCTCATTTTACATCCATTTCCTGTTGGCATACAACTTTGAAATTTAAAATAAGTATGCATACCTGGGAGCAATACTGGAATTAGACATTGATTTTTTTTTTTTAATTCGATCCAAAAAGGGGCAACGGGGGCTATATTTTTTAAAGATTTATACAATTTATACTGCATAAAGGAGCCACTTACCTATTTTTATATACAAGAAGAAGTAAGTGGTATGTAAAAACAATTATAGTATACATAAATAAAATACTTGAGGTAATATACAAGAGATATAAGCACCGGGTTTGGCGAGATTTTTTATGCCAATTAGGCGAAAACATCGTTTTGATTACCATATACATATAGCATGCTATAATAACACGTTATTTATTTATTTCAAAATGAAAACAAGTAAGAAAAATCATGCGTTAAGCATAGATTATGAAGCACTTTCCAACACTTAATGAAATCTTTAACAAAACTTTGTTATTTAGGGAAATAATAGTGTATAGCCAAATATACCCAAATATGTATTCCAGTACATTAGAACAGCCCTGTATTTCATTTGTCAGTTCATATAATGGGAAAATTTAGCTTAGCAAGAAAATACCCAGTAGCTTGAAATTTCTTTTTCAGCAATTCATACTATTAGATGGAAACATACTTGAATACTTTTGTTGTCTGAGCGAAGCGAAGTCTTTATACTCAGAGATACGTAACGATATTAAAATTCAAAAAAATTCTTTCGTCAAGCAAATCTCAAAAAGTACTTGTCGGATTTTGATTCTGTTTGTACCAATAGGTACCTATGAAGGTAATCTGGTGAATGCACTACATACGAAAAATTAGTTCCAAATAGTTTAAAAGTTATATTAAAAAAACTGATAATAAAGCACAATTTATTTGCATACGTCACAGAAACTTGGTGTGCGTGATTTTCACCGTCTTGATATTATCGTAGATAACCGAATCAGTACATGGAGTAAATAGTAATCATTTACGCACTCAGAAATATTGAATGCAATAAAACATTTTAAAATTTAATCATGCAGGAAAAAAAGGGTGTTATTTTTTTATATTAAAAAAATGTCATAAAAAATTGGATTTTGAGATTTTGTGATAATCTCTTAATAGCATTTTTTGATCGCTAAAAGAATGTTTTATATATTTCGCGTGTGAAAATTAGAAAAATTACGTTTTTAAATAAAAAGTTTCTTTTATGACATCATTTTCCCTTTATATTTATTTTTATTGCATGTTTTCTTTTAACTTATATTTTGTTTGTGTGTGGAAGTCAATTCTGGTCACTAATTTTTCGGCACGGATACCACAAGCGCATCAGATTTGGCGCAATTTTTTTCAAAGCTCATTTGGCGAAAACTCCGTTTTCTAATAACGCTTACATACACATTTTTAAATTATTTTCTATTTTCAAAAAGAACTTACAGTAAATAAAATAATAATAATAATTAATAACTATAAAAAGAAATATTTTATATAATTTAAAAAAGGAAATGAAAGTAAATAAACATTTTATGAGTAAACAAATAATAAATAAATAAAGCCGGGTTACCATCTCAGGTAAAATAATGCCATTTTGACGCCAATTATGTACCCCGGTGCATATGTGACATCTTTTCTCATTTTACATCCATTTCCTGTTGGCATACAACTTTGAAGTTTAAAATAAGTATGCATACCTGGGAGCAATACTGGAATTAGACATTGATTTTTTTTTTTTTAATTCGATCCAAAAAGGGGCAACGGGGGCTATTTTTTTTAAAGATTTATACAATTTATACTGCATAAAGGAGCCACTTACCTATTTTTATATACAAGAAGAAGTAAGTGGTATGTAAAAACAATTATAGTATACATAAATAAAATACTTGAGGTAATATACAAGAGATATAAGCACCGGGTTTGGCGAGATTTTTTATGCCAATTAGGCGAAAACATCGTTTTGATTACCATATACATATAGCATGCTATAATAACACGTTATTTATTTATTTCAAAATGAAAACAAGTAAGAAAAATCATGCGTTAAGCATAGATTATGAAGCACTTTCCAACACTTAATGAAATCTTTAACAAAACTTTGTTATTTAGGGAAATAATAGTGTATAGCCAAATATACCCAAATATGTATTCCAGTACATTAGAACAGCCCTGTATTTCATATGTCAGTTCATATAATGGGAAAATTTAGCTTAGCAAGAAAATACCCAGTAGCTTGAAATTTCTTTTTCAGCAATTCATACTATTAGATGGAAACATACTTGAATACTTTTGTTTAGCCCTGTAGTTTACATTGTACGTTTATTACAAGTCAGCATTAGGCTAAAATTTATTGTAAACTAAAACACTTTTAAAACAGCTGAAATCACATTCTCATAAATCATCATTCATAGGCGTCCATGTACCGAATTCTTTGCGTGGCCCTGTATATCCCTTTATCTATATTCTGCAAACATTTTTCAGTAAATTGAATGCAGCTCAGCGTAAAAATGCATAGCTTATTTAAAAACCACGTTTAAGTAACTTACGCTCATATTCAGTAACGTTGGTTAGCTCTTTTGGGTAGCCCTGTATATCAACTATAACTGTCGGGATTTGGAACTTATTTTATATTCCTTTCATCCACCACCTGTCAGGAAAAAACTATTGCGCAATTTAAAAACTGAAACTCTGTTTTTTATCTTACGTAAAGTTGCGGCGCATGCGCCGAAATGTTTTATTCCGTCGAACTTTTTTATTTGACTGAGAACATTTTTTGTTTATTTTTTTCTTTCTCTTTTTTCTGTTTTGTAGTTCAGTTAGAAGTTTTGTAGAACAAAAATGTAATATCGAAAGTGTCACGGCCTTTTGTAAATATTTATGTTGTGTGTGCCGTCAAATTGTGATTCGTGTTCGTCTTTATTAAAAAGTATGAAAATGAAGAAGATTATTGTTTTTGAGTTAAAGTGGTCTTCAATATTTACGCTGCTGTAGAAGGCTTAGAAGATTGGGACACCCGATACCCCGACTTTCTCGTAGAATTGGAATTTAGGAGGTAAGAATTTTTATGTCTTACCTAATTTTTATGATATGATTTTTTATAGAATCAATATGTATGTTGATGATTCTTTTGTGGCAGCTCTTGCTGTGATTATCTAATTTAGGCAGTCGGAGTTGTCACATAAAAGTGGCATCCCTGCCGGGATCGGGTGCTCCGTAGTTTATTGAATAAGAAATTAGAAAAATTTTTGATTTAGAATTATGGAAAAATTACGAAAGTTAAGAACGCCAGTGCGTTCCAATTTCACGAAATTAACTAAAGAAATTGAAGACCTTATACAGGCTAATTGTAATGATTTAGATAGCTTGTCTTCAGTTTTGATTAGATTAGAAGCAAAACAAAATGAACTTGTGAATTTAGATAAACAAATTCTTGATAATTTGTCTGAAGACCCAACCTGTAAGCAAGATGCTTTTGATTCTGAATATGATTCTATCGATAAGTATAACACTATATTTTATGAAACTAAAAACAAATTATCGCGTTATATACAAAAATTAGAAAAAGGTCTTAATCCACATAGTTCCGTAATATTAGATGGCATGGCAACAAAAAGAAAATTTAAGTTACCTAAATTAGAGCTCCAGCCTTTCAACGGTGAAATTAAAAACTGGTTAACCTTTTGGGGGCAATTTGAGAAAATTCACGAAGATGATAATATAGCAAATGAAGATAAAATACAGTATCTAATAATGGCTACACAGAAAGGATCGCGAGCCAGAGAAATAGTGGATTCTTTTCCCCCCACAGCCGAGAGCTATCCAGAAGCGATACAATCGTTGAAGGCACGGTTTGGTAGGACAGATGTTTTAATTGAAGTATATATACGCGAAGTGTTAGGATTAGTTATTAATAATTCCTTGGGACAAAGGCAAAAACTGTCTCTTGTTAAATTATACGATAAAATCGAAACTTATCTTCGGTCATTGAAAATGTTAGGAGTATCGAGCGAAAATTATTCGTCGATTTTATATCCACTGGTCGAATCGGCATTGCCTTCAGATACTCTTAAATTATGGGAAAGACATCTTGGTACTTTAACTGTTAAGGATAAAGATAAAAATCAGGGAATTAATAAATTAGATGTTTTAATGCAATTTTTACAGATTGAAGTTGAGATGGAGCAAAAGGTTAAATTAGCTAAGAGTGGGTTTTCTTTCGATAAAGATGTTTCAGTAAACAGAGAAACAAAATTCGATCGAAAAGATAAACATTTTTCTCTTCCTACGGCGGCCGAACTGTATAATGCGGATGAAAAAAAATCGGAAGAACAGTGCGTTTTTTGCGAAAACAAACACCGTAGTCAAAATTGTAGAGCGGTATGGAAAATGACACTGGCGAAAAGAAAAGATGCTTTATTAAGAAAAGGAGCATGCTTTCGTTGCTTCAATGTCAACCACTTAGCAAAAGTTTGTAAAAGTAAAATTAACTGTTCTCATTGCGGGAAAAATCACCACCAGTTCATGTGCATAGAAAAGAGTAAAATTAATTTAAGCGAAAATTCTAAACAGGATTCAACTGCTAATAAAGATTGTATGCTTGCGAATACAACTTCTAGAAAACGAGTTTTGCTCCAAACATTGGTTGTACGTATATACAATGGGGATATCGTACGAAATGTTAGAATTTTATATGATACGGGTTCGCAGCGATCGTACATATCGAAATTTGCTGCTAAAATGTTAGGATATAGTAGCATAAGTAAAGAGAGAATAGTGCATAGCTTATTTGGGGGGCGGCAATGTGAAGAACTACACGATAGATATTTGATTAATTTAGGAAATATGGATAATAGTTTCCGATGTAAATTTGAGGTATTAGACCAACAAAAAATTTGCTCTGAAATTTCACCTATACCGGAAGGACCCTTTATTAAGGAAATAAAGCGGTACGGAATAGTTTTGACTGATAGAGTAACTAAAGTTAATGATTTATTATATGAATTTTCTCCTGATGAGATACATGTGTTAATTGGTGCAGATGTCGCCGGGAAATTATTTACCGGACATTTAAAACAATTACAGGGCGGATTGGCTTGCATGGACACTCGTTTAGGTTGGACAATTCTTGGGAAAACTGAAGGTTATGAAAATAAGAATATGAACAATTTAATTTTTTCGCTGCATGTCAAAGAGGCAAAAATTACCGAGTTATGGCAACTTGACACTTTAGGAATTCGCGATCCTGGGGAGAAAAAGAGTAGAGAGGAAATAGAATTAGCCACTAAAGAACATTTTCTCAGTAACATTAGAGTAGATGACGAGGGTAGGTATGAGGTTAGTCTTCCATGGATACAGGGCCACCCTCGTTTACCCAGTTACGAAAATATCGCTCGACGTAGATTAAAAACATGCGTCGATTCATTAAAAAGGGTAGGAAAATTAAGCGATTATAATCAAGTATTCGATGACTGGTTAGATGAGAAAATAATAGAAAAAGTTGATCAGAAAAAAACATTAGGTAGTGAGCATTTCCTTCCTCATAGAGCGGTGTTTAAAGAAAACTCCACTACAAAGGTGCGGCCAGTTTTCGATGGTTCAGCTCGGGAAAAGGATTCGCCGTCTATAAATGACTGTATTGAAAAGGGGCCTAACCTCGTAGAACTGATTCCTTCTATATTAAATAGATTTAGATTAGGAAAAATTGGGGTAATTGCTGACATAAAAAAGGCTTTTTTGCAAATTGGCATTACAGAAAAAGATCGCTCATTCTTGAAATTCCTGTGGTATGAAGAAGGGGACCCTCAAAAAATGATAACTCTTCAACATAGAAGAGTAGTATTTGGCATTTCTTGTAGCCCCTATCTTTTAGGTGCCACGTTAGAATATCATTTAAAAAACGCACCGGAGCAATTTAAAAGCACTGCGCTTAAATTGTTAGAATCATTTTATGTAGACAACTGTGTTACGAGTGTAGATGGTAAGGAACAACTGAACAGATTTATCGAAGAGTCAAAAACCCTTCTTAGCGATGCAAAATTCGAGCTTCGCGGGTGGGAGCATAGTTTTCGGGAAATTTTGACAGGGGAAAAAGTCCCTGTTTTGGGTCTAATGTGGGATTTTAGTAGGGACACCTTAGCAGTTGATTTAAAGGAAATTTCCGAAGACGAACGCAAAGTAACCAAAAGAAACATTTTATCGGCTGTACACAAAATATTTGACCCTATTGGATATACGTGTCCTGTAACATTAGAACCTAAAATATTATTACAAGAGTGTTGGAAAGCTAAGGTGACATGGGATACGGAATTACCTATTTCTATCAAGAGAAAATTTGAAAAATGGAAAAAGCAATTAGGAAAATTAGGGACTATTGAAATACCTAGGTGTTTTTCTCGGGATGCAGATAAACTGCATTCTTTGCACGTTTTTTGTGACGCTAGCAAAATAGCGTATGCTACGTGTATATTTATACGGTTTGAAGGTGAGAATGACAATTTCTGTCAATTGGTTCAAGCAAGAAGCCGAGTTGCTCCTATGAAAACAATTTCCATTCCGAGGTTGGAATTGTTGGCTTGCAATATTGGGGCTAGATTAGCAAATAGTGTCAAAACGGATTTAAAATTAGATGATATTGACATTTTTTATTGGACTGATTCGGCCAATGCACTTTATTGGATAAAAAGAAATGAAAATTGGGCGCCTTTTGTTTATAACCGTGTATCAGAAATCCGGTCTTTAAGTGATCCTTCAAAATGGCATTTCATTCCCGGCCATTTAAATCCTGCGGACCTGCCTTCGAGGGGTTGTACCGCTGAGGTTTTAGCCCGAGACAAATGGTGGGAGGGACCACAGTGGCTAAAGAAACCAATTAACGAGTGGCCAAAATCAGAAATATTTCCAGATTTTGAAATTATAGATGCCGAAAGAAGAAAATCAATTATTAGTGCCAACAATTTAGATATTCACAATGAACAAATTTTTGCAAAATTTTCATCGTATGAAAAATTAGTTAACGTAATAGGATGGATGTATAGATTTTACCAAAACTGCAAGAAAGCTAAAGAAGATAGAGAATATAGTATTTTAACTGTAAAAGAGAAGAATGAAGCTGAAAATAAATTATTGAAATTAGTTCAAGAACAATCGTTTAGTGGCCCCCTAGATAATCGATTAAAATCGTTCCAGATTATCACGGATTCCGCTGGAGTTCTAAGGCTGAAATCGCGAATACTTCTGAGAGAAGATACGATGAATTTTCGATACCCTGTCATACTTCCGCATGACCATCCTGTAGTTGAAAAAATAATTAGATCTAGACACCTAAAACTAGGACATGCCGGGGTACAAACTTTAATGGCTAATTTGAGGGAAGATTTTTGGATCTTAAAATTTCGAAAAACTGTAAGAAAAATCATTAGAAACTGTGTAATATGCAGAAGATACAATTTTAAGCCACAAGAAATATCCACTCCTCCCTTACCTGTAGATAGAGTTCGAGAAGCTGCCATTTTTGAAATCGTTGGTCTGGATTATGCCGGCCCGCTTATTCTTAAAGAAAATAGCAAAATATGGCTAGTAATTTACACGTGTGCAATTTTCAGAGCAGTTCATTTTGAGTTAGCCACCTCTTTATCAACCGAAAACTTTCTATTAACTTTGAGAAGATTTATCGCACGTAGAGGCAGGCCTTCTATTATCTACACAGACAATGGGTTAAATTTCGTAGGGGCCGAAAATTTGTTGAAAGAAATAGATTGGAATTCCGTACAAAATCATAGTATATCCAGAAAAATTACTTGGAAATTTATTCCGCCTTCAGCTCCATGGTGGGGAGGGTGGTGGGAGCGACTAATTGGAATGACAAAAAGAATACTAAGAAAAGTTTTAGGAAAAAGTTCGCTAAATTATGAAGAAATGCACACCGTTATGTGTGACATCGAAAGTATAATCAACAGCCGCCCCCTTACCTACATTTCCGAAGACAACAACGATCTTGTACCCCTCACTCCATCCATGTTTCTGCAAGAAGTAAAAGATAGTGGAACACCTGATATGGATATTTTGGATGCCGAATCGTTGAATAAAAGACATGCCTACCAATAAAAACTAAGAGAAGACCTTCGTAAAAGATTTCGATCAGAGTATTTAGGTCAATTACGACAACCTAATAAAAGTAAGGAAAATGAGAAACCTTTTGCAATAGGCGACGTAGTGATTGTAACTAGTGACAATCACAAAAGAATCGATTGGCCTCTGGCCAAAATAACTGAAATTTTCCCATCTAAGGATGGACAAGTACGACTTGTCAAGGTAAAGATGAAAAGTGGTGAATTCATCAGAACGACAAATAGACTAATACCTTTAGAGGTATCACAAAATGATGATATCATGAGAAGTCATCTCAACGACATGGAAAATTCACGTTCTTCGGACGAACATCCCAATGATTCTCCCAGTGGTTCGGTCAAGAACCGAAATTCTGACTCTTTAGTTCATCGTTCAAGATATGGACGCATTATCAAACCGATAGTTAAGTGGAAAATTTGAGTTCCAGCTGAACCCCTGAAACTCAAAGGTGGGAGGATGTCGGGATTTGGAACTTATTTTATATTCCTTTCATCCACCACCTGTCAGGAAAAAACTATTGCGCAATTTAAAAACTGAAACTCTGTTTTTTATCTTACGTAAAGTTGCGGCGCATGCGCCGAAATGTTTTATTCCGTCGAACTTTTTTATTTGACTGAGAACATTTTTTGTTTATTTTTTTCTTTCTCTTTTTTCTGTTTTGTAGTTCAGTTAGAAGTTTTGTAGAACAAAAATGTAATATCGAAAGTGTCACGGCCTTTTGTAAATATTTATGTTGTGTGTGCCGTCAAATTGTGATTCGTGTTCGTCTTTATTAAAAAGTATGAAAATGAAGAAGATTATTGTTTTTGAGTTAAAGTGGTCTTCAATATTTACGCTGCTGTAGAAGGCTTAGAAGATTGGGACACCCGATACCCCGACTTTCTCGTAGAATTGGAATTTAGGAGGTAAGAATTTTTATGTCTTACCTAATTTTTATGATATGATTTTTTATAGAATCAATATGTATGTTGATGATTCTTTTGTGGCAGCTCTTGCTGTGATTATCTAATTTAGGCAGTCGGAGTTGTCACAATAACATTTATACACACCATATAATGTGCATATATTTAACGAAATATAAACGCGAATATAATAATTAAAATGCATTTCATCCCTCCATCAGCCATCATCAGACACATATACGGTACTTCGGAAAGAATATACTATTTGAAATCTTTTGTATGGCCCTGTAAATGCTATGTACTTCATATTATGCAAGACAGAAGCGTATAATTTATATTAAGCTTCAGTGACATATATCAATTTTATTATACATGAAAAAGCTTAAAATCTTTAAAATATGTCACACAATTCCCCCTTTTACCATTATCTAATGGAATTCTTTTGTGTGGCCCTGTAAATGAATAATAGCTACATTTTCACCTTATATTTGATAGAATGCATATTTTAATATGTTTGACAGGGTATAACATCCTTAAAATTCCTTTGAAACGATTTTTTTCCATAGGCCGTAATGTAATAGGAAACTTTTGATTCGCCCAGTAGATAAACTAATCATGGTAGAAACTTCATTTTCGATAGGACTTGTGCTAGGGTAAACGTTAATAACGTCCTAAAATTTCATGGCAATCCGAGTATATTAACGATTTTCCCCCATAGGCCGTAATGCAATGGAAAACTTTTAATTCGCCCTGTAGACAAACCAATCATGGTAGAAACTTCATTTTCAGTAGAGTTCGTGCTAGGGTAAACCTCAATAACGTCCTAAAATTTCAGGCAATCCGCGTACTTTAACGATTTTTCCCCATAGGCCGTAATGTAATGGGATACTTTTGATTCGCCCTGTAGACAAACTAATTATGGTAGAAACTTCATTTTCAATAGGACTTGTGCTAGGGTAAACGTCAAAAACGTCCTAAAATTTCATGGCATTTTGAGTATATTGACGATTTTTCCCCATAGGCCGTAATGTAATGGGAAACTTTTGATTCTCTCTGTAGATAAACTAATCATGGTAGATACTTCATTTTCAATAGGGTTCGTGCTAGGGTAAACCTCAATAACATATAAAAATTTCATAGCAATCCGAGTATATTTACGGGAGTTAGAGCGCGGACAGACGGACAGACGGCCAGACAAACCGAATGCATAAGCACTTTTCTACTTTGTTGGAAAGTGCTAAAAAGGAATAAACGAAACATTTTCTGTTATTAAAAAAAAATAATCAATAAATGATAATATTTTTAGAACAAACAATTTATTATAACATTTATATGATAACCAGCATGTTAGGCAACTGAACGCCATTTTGGCACCAATTAGGTACCTCGGTGTGTATAGGGCATATATGTGCCATATTTATTTGTAAAACTGAGTATGAACGTTTATCAAGTGTGTTTTCATAGTCGCTTATATCTTTTTGCAACATAGCGCACCTTTCGAAGCCAAAACTGCACAAAAGAAAAAAAAATCACTATTTGCAGTATTTTTTTATTTATTTATTTATTTTATTTATTTTTTTTTTTTTAAACGTAATGCACATTTCGTAATCAGTAGGCTCGATAATCAGACCTCGTTTTTTAGCTTTAAAAGATGATATTTCATACGGCGTCTTTTTTGGATTCGTCGTTTTTCCATATTTGAGAGTATGCGTCTACTCGTTTTGTAACTTTTTTTTGTAACTTTCTTCTTTATTAACAGCGACATTTGGATTTCCTATTTAAATAAAAATTCTTCTAAATACAAAGAATTTGGTTAAAATAAATAAATAAATGAAATGCGGACATCTATTGCTCAAAGCACAAAATTTTTCCTATTGAGTTAATAAAAATCAGTAAAAACATAATTTTTATGATAATAAAAAGGTGACTTATGTAATAACAGAGTCATATATTATGTACGTTATGGATTAAGTATGAATATTTCTCCACCATTTATAAATAATAATAATAAAAAAATAAAATGCGGACAGACCAAAGTTTATATTTGACTGAAAACAACAACCATTTTCTAAATGCTTTAAAAAAATGGCCAATGAAAAGTGATAGTTCAAAAGTATTATGAAATTAGTTAAAAACCATTTATTTTGAACTAAATGAATAAAAGATTTATATTTTTAATGAAATAAATGGGATTTGAAAAATTATTGGAAATTTATCACCATAGATGTATCAATATTACAATCAGTACCTTGTATGCAAAATGGAACAATTAGCAATACTTTTTGTACCCGAAAAATGGTCGTTGCTTTTGTTAAGGTTAAAAAGTAGATTACGAAATATTCCTATACAGAGATGCCAAGCCCCCGCTTATTGCACAGCAGAATTTTCTTATAGGAAAAGTTATTTTTTAAATCCGCAGAATGTTCCAATTCAATAAAACATTTTCTGCATTAAAATATCGGAGACTTGGCAGCTCTGCCTATAACATTTTAATTAATCACGGTACTTTTTTAATCGGATTCAAATTTAGTGAAGACAACGTTTTTTGGCCAAAAACAGCTTTTTTCCACATGTGTAACTACGATACAATTCCTTGATGCTGAAATAAAATGTTTTGACTTATGCTATTATTGCTTCCTCTTATTTATTTGAATTTTAAATAAGATGACTCAAAATCGTGTTTTTTAAATGTACGGAAAAAATGCATTTCGAGAGAGGGCGAAAAAACAATATTTGACGATTTATTACCTGCGTTTGGCTAAGTGTCTTACTACCTTGTATTTAATACTCTTCACAATACTTCGCTGTTATATGGACTTAGGCGCTTTTATAAAAAGTTTGACGTAATTTGGGCTTAAGAAAGTGAGTTTTTTACTGAATAATACAAATAAATGAAAAATAAATACTAAGAAATACTAATAAAAGAAAAATGAAGCATTATATTCATCTATGTATATTTAAAAATGCATCTGCTAGCACTAATTAGATCGTTATCATTGGGAGTACCTAGCCGATTTAAAAAATAACGTGGGCAAAAAATGTTGGTAACCATCTTTGCTGCAAAATATACTATATTTTGCGTAGGAACAATAATCACCATCAGTGCACGAGCAAAAAAATTTCTAAAATATAGAATTCTGTGATGTTGATATGACTAAAAATTTAAAATCTTTTTTTTTTTTTGTGGCAACTTTTAAGATATAATATTCTCGTTATGAACGATTTCTAAAACATTCGACAATTTAATTTCACAAATTAAACATTTTTTTTCTAGAAAAAGTTTTAAACCCAATTTATTGAGAATATTGCAATTTCTAGGATACTGTTGGATTCAGAAATTATAACTTTGGCATCACAGTAAGTTATAAGATGTAAATGCTCGTTTAGGACAAATTTTTAAAAAACGATTCCTTAACTCTTATCGACAACCTCATTGCATCCGTGGAAAACATATATTCAACATTATAAACTATTCGCACGGATTTCACACCATATAATATACACTCCATTCTCTTTCAAACATAATAGTTTATGTTATTTATAGTTTCTCAAATCGGTGCGAAGCTTCTGTTTATGCTCATGACATCGTTTCAAAGAGTTATATTTCCAATATAGGAAAATTTGGTGTTTTATTTTCTGTATTACTTTTAACATTTTGCATATTTCCAATTTTATATCCATGCATGGTTTGCTTTTCTTTATAAAAATAGTATATGCAACTTTATATATAATATTTTGTAATTCTATGATTCAATATGCTTATTTTCATCATATTTTATCACAATGAATGACCAATTAAAGGTAATATCTCATTTTCCTTACTTATCGCAAGTTATTAAATGTGTATTCTCAGCAATATCGCTCAGACTAATCCCTCTGAGGGAAGTCCTAGTATAGATATACTTTCCTTTGTAACTCTTCAAAGATTAATAAAATGATTGTAATTCATCCCATAAAAGAAAAAACAAAGAAGTAATTTATGATTTACTACACTTATTTGATGGAATGCGTAACCTAACCAAAAAAAAAAATAGTAGATTGTTTCCAGTGCTGTATACTAAATATGTTTTTGATCTGTTGTGTTTGTAATTTTCATAGTGTAGGCTTATTCAGTGCAGATTAAATCCAATAGTCATTTAATAAAACTGTTTAAGTAAGAATACGCAATTTATGAAAGAAAGTTTGCAAAATTAACAAAAAGTCTTGTTTTAATGAAATACACTTTGCATTTTGTATTATTACGAAGCAAAAGAAACAGAATTTATGCATCTTTCTGCTGCTACATTTATGAAAAACTTCTATTATTGTTATTATTATAATTATTATTTTCAATTTACAACTTGAGAAATTATAAGGCTTTCACATTTTAATTATTGGTAAATACAGGACTCCCAAATGGCCCGCGATCTGAGCACCAATACTTTTCAACAGAAAATTTCATGGTAGACTTCTACATCATTTGCGCTAGAATTAACCTCTAAAGATGAATTCTGCGCTATTTGCTAGAAAATCTAAAAAGAAAATTTTTCTAAGAAAATATTGGTGTTCAGTTGGCGAACCTTTTGAGAGCCTTGTAAATACAAAACGCTAGTTTGGAAGGTTAAATACTTATTAAATCATCAGACATACCGTAAAATTCCGTTAATCCGCCCTTCCCGATCAAACGCCCCCCTCCCCACTTTATAAAGAATTTGAAATTTTTAAAAAATCCCGAGAAAGCGCCCTCCCTCCCGATTCTCAAAAGCGATTGAGAATGGGATGAATCATTTTGAAATGAATGAATCATGAATCTTTAATGAAATGCGCGTTTTTTCAAGATTTTTTAATTGATTTCATGCTTGTTTTGGCTTTTTTTTTACTAATTTCTCCTTTTTTCTACATTTTTTTTTGACAGAATTTACGTTAAAAAAAAACAAATTTTTTCAAGTATAAAAGTTCATGATTCATTCAACGATTCATTCATTTCATGATGATTCATTCCTGTAAATTTTGTTGAACGATCGCGAAAAAATCCCGTGTAAGCGCCCCCCTCCCTCATAGCATGCATGTTCATAGTGACGTCACAATGACGTCACTGTGAGTCACTTTGGTCACATCACATCTGTGACGAAAATGCCACCACTCAGTGACGTCACAATGTGACTAAGATGTGACTTTCTAAAAAAAATTTCACAGTTCGTCACAATGTTAATGTCAAAGTAGTCACAAATGACACACTTTTCACAAATTGGTCACATTGTGACGTCACAAAGTGGTCACAATGTGACGTCACAAAAAAGCTCTAAAACGGCCATAACGACTTCACATTTTAGTCACTGTGACTTCACATCGACGTCACGTGACGTCACATCGACAATCGATGGTCTCAAAGTCACAATGTGACTTCACAACGACGTTGCAGTGACGTCACCATGTCTTACGGGCTCTAACTATTGTACGATTTTTCTTTTCGTTTGGGGGGGCGGATTAACGGTATTTTACGGTAATTCTATTTCAACACTTTTATTTATAGTGCATATATTTTCATGTTCTTTTATTATAAAAAATACTACTGATTTTATGTTTCAGGAAGTGATGCGGGAATCCCAAAGTCATTTGTTGAACAGCCGACGGTATCTTCGAGAGCTTGGTGTATCGCAGTCCTTAGACAGCGACTGCGGTACCTTACTACACATACAACATCTGATGTTGGGGGAAGATGAGAAACTCAGGCATGCTCCCATCATAGTCTGTGGCAAAGACGGCTGCGGAAAATCTACGCTTTTAGCACAAGTAAGTGATACAGGCAAGTCTTGCAACTTTACAACAAGAATATAGTTAAAACTTTCTGCTTTTCTGTTTCTGATCCTGTAGAAAAAAGCTCCATGCTCCGTATAGTCTTGTACACCAATACTCTTAAATATTGATAGTTTGGTTTTACCTTTCGAGATTAAATGATTCCAGTGTTATAAAAAAAGTTGATAGTTTTTACGATTCTGATAATTCTAAAAATGTGCATGAATTCAAATCATGTTCAACTCAATATATGTTGAACTTCTTAAGAAGAAAAAAAAAGCTACTATTTACATAATGGGAATTTGAAATTAAGGAGTTTATGGGTAAAAATCATAAAATGCGAGATTTTGAAAACAAAAATTTTTGAAAATTTAAATTACTTCTAAATTTCTATTTTTTTTTATTGTTAGTTGAACAGCTAGCTTCTAGTTTATATCCTGACAACAGCAATGAAGTTTGGAATCACTGGCAGCAATGTTGCCAGCAATTATGGCCGTAAAAATTGCTGTAAAATTGGATGTAATTTTTTTATTATATCTAATTTTGCCGTAAATGTAACGGATTTTTTTACAGTGTGTAGCAAAAAGATGAAAAGCTGTAT
This sequence comes from Maratus speculifer, assembly GCA_964019185.1. Lineage (NCBI taxonomy): Eukaryota > Metazoa > Arthropoda > Arachnida > Araneae > Salticidae > Maratus > Maratus speculifer. The sequence continues at coordinate 385,255,178 of OZ025294.1, forward strand.
TCATATATCCATTGATTAATACCAATATAGCATACCCAATATTGCACGTACTACTATATTTGGATTCAGCCTCTCATTTTTTTGCTCCCTTTTGAGAACGACGAATTTTGAGCTTATTCTACCGATGATAATTTTCAGAATTTTTAGGTTATGTTTTTGAGACTTTCACAAAAGTTGCTCTGTTCATTTAGCTAACGTATCAAGTGGATTATATTTTGATTGCATTCGCGCAGTCAAAAAATTAATTTATTCGCGCCAATTTAATTCGCGCAACAATGAAACATTATTTAATAAACCTGCACATATTTCATTATTTTTTAATTCTGGTCGCAGGTTTGTCGGCACAGTTCCTATTATCATATTTTGTGAAAATAATATTTTTTATATACTAAGAACACTGTAAATTATCTGGAAAAAACTTTGCAAAATTCGGGACTCTTTTAATAAAAAACTTAATTTCACTATGTATACATGCTATCCTCGTAAAATTGGTCACGGTTTATTGAATAAGTCACTTAATCATATTCTACAGTTTTGAACAACTTTGCTAAGTTAATTTTCAAAGATATTCCTCTTTTTCAATTTGTTGACGATCCCCTATGGGATTTCGGAAAAAAAAATTTCCGCGAAAATGTATGACCGGTACTGTTTTGTTTACACTCCTGGAATTTCCTCTTGTTTTTTTTTCTATATTATTTAAGAAAATGTCTAAAATTGCAAGTGACTTGTCACTTTTTGCTATATAGTGTAAAATCTGAATAAGTGCTATTGACAAAAACAAAAAAAAATCCTTTTTTATAAGGCAACATTTAAAAGGAGTAAAACCAAATGTGATTCCAGAAAAATGGAAAAACATAGGATTGGGGGGGGGGGGGGAAGGGGGATTCTTTTCTGCTTTCAGTGTTTCAGGGTAAACTGGCCCTTCAAATTGCATTTTTCTTTCTTCGTTGAGACCATTACATTTTCATTTAGAGGAGATTTCCTTACGCAGATATTTCGTTTTTAAGGTTTTACAAATCTTCAGTAAAATGATTTCTTTTATACCAGCCGCCCTTGGCGACCAGTTTGATCTCTCTTAAATGTATGCTAAGCATTAAATCATATTGCTTTTATTCATAATTTATTTTAATTGCTCAATTTTTTTGCCAAATTAGAAGATTCTGCTAGAGAAATAGACACAGATGTCATATACGCAACACATTGGCGCAATTGTATCAAAATGGCAATTATATGTATCTCACATGGTAACCCGACTATTGTTATATATTTATCAATAAACTGTTTGTTTGCTTTTATTTTCTTTTTTAAAATCCCACAAATTGTTTTATTCTATAATTATTAACTAAACATTTTTTAATTATTATTTCCTTGTTAAAATAATTGTAATTAGTTGAAAAATATGTATGTAACTGGTATTTGAAAACGAAGTTTTCGCTAAATTGGCATCAGAAAAATAACACGCCAATGTGGTGCATATATGACATCTGTGCTGAAAATTCAAGAACTCAGTATTTTTATGTTAGCCCAGCGCGGATAATAAATCGCCAAAATCGCCTTCAAATTGCATTTTTCTTTCTTCGTTGAGATCATTACATTTTCATTTAAAGGAGATTTCCTTACGCAGATATTTCGTTTTTAAGGTTTTACAAATCTTCAGTAAAATGATTTCTTTTATACTAGCCGCCCTTGGCGACCAGTTTGGTCTCCCCTGAATGTATACTAAGCATTAAATCATATTGTTTTTATTCATAATTTATTTTAATTGCTCAATTTTTTTGCCAAATTAGAAGATTCTGCTAGAGAAATAGACACAGATGTCATATACGCACCACATTGGCGCAATTGTATCAAAATGACAATTATATGTGTCTCACATGGTAACCCGGCTATTGCTATATATTTATCAATAAACTGTTTGTTTGCTTTTATTTTCTTTTTTAAAATCCCACAAATTGTTTTATTCTATAATTATTAACTAAACATTTTTTAATTATTATTTCCTTGTTAAAATAATTGTAATTAGTTGAAAAATATGTATGTAACTGGTATTTGAAAACGAAGTTTTCGCTAAATTGGCATCAGAAAAATAACACGCCAATGTGGTGCATATATGACATCTGTGCTGAAAATTCAAGAACTCAGTATTTTTATGTTAGCCCAGCGCGGATAATAAATCGCCAAAATCGCCTTCAAATTGCATTTTTCTTTCTTCGTTGAGATCATTACATTTTCATTTAAAGGAGATTTCCTTACGCAAATATTTCGTTTTTAAGGTTTTACAAATCTTCAGTAAAATGATTTCTTTTATACTAGCCGCCCTTGGCGACCAGTTTGGTCTCCCCTGAATGTATTTTAAGCATTAAATCATATTGTTTTTATTCATAATTTATTTTAATTGCTCAATTTTTTTGCCAAATTAGAAGATTCTGCTGGAGAAATAGACACAGGTGTCATATACGCACCACATTGGCACGATTGCAAAAAAATGGCAATTATATATGTCTCACATGGTAACCCGTCTATTGTTATATATTTATCAATAAACTGTTTGTTTGCTTTTATTTTCTTTTTTAAAATCCCACAAATTGTTTTATTCTATAATTGTTAACTAAACATTTTTTAATTATTATTTCCTTTTTAAAATAATGAGGTGGAACCCGTCGAATTTCGACGAAAGAAAATGTTTAGGAAGGAACTGTTTCATTGATTTATAATAAACCCACAAAATTAGCTGCAGTAAAAAATGCATCTTAAATTGGTCAGTCTAACTTTCAAACAAATATTATTTTAAGCTAAAAAAAAACTATTTTTGTAAAACTCATGTGTCCAAATTATTAAAATTAAACTTTAATCGCATATGTAATAAGTAAAATATAACAAAGATCAGTTATTATGATAAAATTATCAATTGAGGCTCTTATGTTTGGTATAGAGCGAATGAAAAAAAAATCCAAATTGACATGATCATAGAATTCCCAGGCGAAATCTAAAACCGTCATAATTTTCATCGTCTCAAAATTTGCAAACGCACTTCCCATAGTATTTTAATTTGATAATTTTAAAACCACTTCCTTTTTCTTACAGTTACAAAGATGTTATTTGCATCCGCTGAAAACATTCCATTTTTACAGATCCAGTCTTAAACATCTATAAAAAAAAATATGCATATGACGTCATTAGAACGGAATGTAACACAAACGCAGCAAAAACAATTTCAAGACACTCGGCGAAACAAATTGGATATCTGATGATTCACAAATCTTCACTTCTTTATTTATAATAACTCCATGTTTTATCCGAAATCATTCATTTGTATTTTTTTTTTTTTTTTTTGGAAAATATTATTACGTACACTCGTTTAGCTTTCTGATACGAACTGAGTAAATACGGTTAAGTCACTCGAATATTATTTAAAATATATTTTTGTAAGGGGAAAGTGTTGTATCCTTTGTAAATTAAGTTTGCAATAAACTAAAAAAACATTTAATTGGTGAATATAAACACAATAAAATCAAAATTCATCGGATTTTATATCAGACGATTTCTTTTGATATGATATTTTTATTTCAGTTTTTATCAATTTTAAGAGGAAATGGCGTATTTTTGATGCCAAAATTATAAAATTCGTATTAAAAACTATAAAAAAAATTAATAACTCATAAATAAATTGAGATACAGCTTTCAAACAAATTGCATTTAAAAATACATTTTTTTCTCAAGTCGACGGTGTAAAAATTGAAAATTTGCGATATTTAGAAGTATAAAATTTGTAGTACTTAAAATTGCAAAACCGAATTGCATGTGAAAGTGTTGCCATTCACAAAATGACGTATGCGTTACGCACAGATACGTTTGGCCTTTATAATATAGATTGTAATTAGTTGAAAAATATGTATGTAACTGGTATTTGAAAACGAAGTTTTCGCTAAATTGGCATCAGAAAAATAACACGCCAATGTGGTGCATATATGACATCTGTGCTGAAAATTCAAGAACTCAGTATTTTTATGTTAGCCCAGCGCGGATAATAAATCGCCAAATATTGTACTCGTGGCATTTTTTTTTTCGTATTTCATTAATTATTCAAAATATAATAATATAATCCTTTCACTCATTTCATTTATAATACATATAATAACTTTAATTTGAAACTGAAAAGTTTAAAACTCATGAGTTTAATTTTTTTAAGTAAAAATAAGAGAAAAAAAATATAAATAATGATATTTTGAAGCCCCATAATTGCAGCGAAGGAACACAACATAAATAAATCCAATTTACCACAGCCTAAATCTTACCAAAAGACTTTCGCATAGTAACCCATTAGATGTGTTTAATTTGGACGTTGCCATTAAAAAATTAACAAATAATCGTGATTTTTGTGCCACATACGTTAGCGTAACATATATATAGATTGTTTATATTTTTAAATGTAGATCAGTGTCAACGGATGTCACACCCTAGCAACCAACGTGACAATCTCGTAAATGTTTTTTGTTTTCCTACCAAGTTTTCTGAGCTTCTCTACTTTTGTTAGTTGAACGTTAAAAATCGGTGATTTTGACTGTTTCGTGAAAAATTGCGGAATATGGTCACTTGGTTCAAACTGATCGATTTATGGGTTTATGTGAATTTCCTGGTTGTTGTTGACCGTGAAAAATTCTGTGTTTCACTTCTTGGATACGTAAAGTGGTTGTCAGTGAATTCTTAAATTCCCCTCACTAAAACGACCCGTAACAAACCTAGTTAAACCAACCTATGAACGTGGAATTTCTTATTTTTATAATATCTCATCAGAAAATTAATATTTTTAACCCATACGGACATGCTCTTATTTACGTAACATTAGCACATGCATGGGATAAATCGCACCGCATTTTTTTCCAATATATTTTAGGCTAAATATGTTTTATAACAAATCCATTGCTGCATTTTGTAAAATACATCGCAGTTCTATTTCTGTTTTAGACAAAAAATCATGCTTTTTATATTTATGTACAGATTTAAAGAAGTTTTTGTAAAAATCGCATCTTCTTTTTCTTTCTTTTTTAGAAAATATGTTATGCATTTGCAAACGATTTATTTTACACCTTAAAGTACGAATTCTTTCACAAAATTAATATCAATTGTATTTAATATCCTTTTTGTCAATATATACATAATACCCTTTTATGAGTGTGTAGAAGTAGGTTCTATGTTATTATTCCATGAAAGTTATTTGAGTGTATGTTATTCACTAACAAATGAACGTATCGAAATGAAACATTCGTACACGTACAAGATTATGTACTCTAAAGAAATATCTTTTTCCCCACCTGGCTAAAAAAGAAACGATATTTCTACACCCACTCCTTCTTGATTTTGATATTGAAAGTCACAAAAATCAGGTCATAAGCATTCTCAAAAAAAATTATTCTTTTTCGAACAAAAAATGTAATTCTTGTGAGATATACCCCGTCGCATATGCTTACGAGTTGACTTCTTTTTTTCTATGGACTCTTCTTAAACGATGTCTGTCAATTTTTCTTCAAAATATTTCTAAAACATATGCTTAATTTTCTTTGAAATGTTCAAATCTTTCCCGATTCCTCTTCATCGATTCCTCAGCTTTTAACTCCTCAGCTTAAATTATTAAATTAACCAAATATTTAGAAAATACTTTTTTCCAATAAAAAAAAGAATATATTGGAAAAAGAATTCGAAATATTAATTTTCTGATGAAATATTTTAAAAATCAGAATGATCTATAAGACCACCCATAAGTTTAATATTAGCGAGAACCTCATCGACCTTTTTAACTTTTCTAACCGTAGCCTATCATATTTTCACGAATCACTTTTCAGTGTAAAATGTTTATCGATAATACAATCATCCCCTTTTTATAATTTTAGTATAATTTCAGGTAATAACGTACTGTACAGAGTGGCTTGGAGGGGATGTGATCCGAATCGTCAGACATGTTGGACAAAGTCCGTGCTCAACATACACTTCTGAACTCCTTCGAAACTTATGCCTGCACATAAGCTTAGCCTTTGACTTCCAACCTAAACACCACAGCTACGAACTCGGAGAATTAAGCATATGGTTTCAAGTAAGAAATAAAACTCATGTTTTACTTTTATTTTTGTTTTTATTTTTGTGTTAGTACATTTTTAAGAACATTTACAAATACAGTAGAACGCTGATTATCCGGACGCCGATTAACCGGATTGTCCAATTAACCGGATCTATCAAAGATCAAACGTCTTTTTCTGCCTTCTACAAAGTTTATGAAATTAAACTTATCTAGATGCGGTCGGATGAATTCGACTGTCTGTCTCAAAAGTTAAATCTTTTCCTAATCCTAAATTAATAAAATCGCCAACAAATGAGAGGACGGCGAAGCAGATAGAACTGAAGAACCCAGAAGGCCAACCAACACAGAAAGATTTAATGCTCTTTAAGTTGCGATGAAATGGCTACAATGGTAAGATTCTGTCAATCCCGTTTAATTCCTGCATTTAAAAAGATTAAGAGATATGGCTTCGGAAAAAAGAATATCCTAGTATATGAAGCAGAAGACTATAAAGAATTTCTTTACCCATCATAATGATTTTTGTACTTATATATGCATATATAAATAAATATATATATATATATATATATATATATATATATATATATATATATATGATATATATGTACTATAGCGTGTGTGTATATGTATGTAATAATTTCTATTATTTCTGTGTGTAACGTTCTATCAATTTTGTAGAAATTAAAATTAAAACAAAAGAAAAAACTGACATTTGTACTATGCTAAAATGTGCACTACTACAATTGGCAGTCCTAATCCTAAAAGAGTGTGAACAGAAGTTATCTAAAAAAACTGCCAAAGCCTTTTTTCAAATTTGCCTAGTTATCCGAATTTTTTATTAAGCGTACCAACCTCTGTACCGATCATTCAGATAATTGGCGCTCTACTATATAGTAATGACTGCATGGTCTCATGTGGAATTGAATCCATCTATTTTAATCTCGTTATATTTTCGAAAATTAAGTTTAGGTTATAACTCTGATAGTAATGTCCCTATTTTGAATAGGATTTGCTAAAATTAGTTGAAGCCACACCGACAGATTTGGTCATCGTCCTGGATGATCTCCATGAACTGCGTTCACCTGCCATCAACCAAGCCGCTATACTAGGATGGTTGCCGTGGAACTTGCCGCCCAATGTTCACGTAGTATGTTCCATCAGCGAAGACGCGGAAGCTGTGATACGCCTCCTGCGATCTAGGGGATCATCGAGTGATAATTTTGTGAACATTCCTCCGCTGGGTCCATCCTCTGCCATCAGTATGCTGCAGTCCAACCTTAGGGACCATAAGCATGCTATCACGGCAAACCAACTGCAGTGCATCAAAGAAAAACTGGCATCATCGTCTCCTTGTTCCCTGTATATCAAGCTCTTATCTAGGGTTGTGGAGAAGTGGAACTCGTGGTTCGAAGTTACAGTGAATTCCATACCTGGAACGCTTGAAGAAGTTGTTGATTTTATTCTTTCAGATCTAAAAGAAAAGTAAGTCAAACTTTTTAAAGTTATCTTAATTCAAATGCAAGGTTCTCCACAGAAACAGCGTTGTCCAGTATTTAAATTTTCAGAGAAAAAAAAGTTCATAAATTAATTTTATCTCTTCGGAGACATCAAAAATTTTCCCCTAATAATGAAAATATTTTTTCCTTTTATATTTATTAAATATTTTTAGGAAATTATCAATAACATTGCAAATAACAATCTTCGTCATAAGTTTATTACCGTAATTTTGGGGACAATTGTTGTTTCCGCAGAGACTTTTGGTTTTCTATAATGGATTGAGTACATTCAGGTTGGGAGATTGTGAAGGCCAGGATTCAATCCTTGTGTTCATTAAACCATGATTGAACAAATCCTGCCGCATTAATAGAAGCATTTTCATTCTGGAAAATTCCATGTCCTGCATAAAACAAAGTTTGCATTGTAAAATAGATCTGGTCACAAAAACTTTTCTATTCCTCAATGATCCTTTCTACCAGATTCACGATTAGGCCAACAAAAAACCACGATACGGCTGCCCATGCCATGAAAAATCCACCTCCATGTTTGACATTTAGAAGGAGGCAATCACGATCATATGCTTCTATAGGTGTATATGCTTGAATAGGCTTGTATAGGCTTGTTTTGTAAAGGTATTATCTAAACATGCACCCATCTTGTTCTGAACAAAAGTTTAAAAGATGATTCGTCTGACCATATAACTGTCTTCCACTTATCAATCGATCAGATTTTGTGGTTGTGGCATTACCGTAGACTAAGTTTGACAATAACAACTGTGATTGGCTTGGGAATTGTAGCTCTGTCATAAATGTTCTTTTTTAAAGCTGAATTCTAAATGTAATTACACTGTTAAAAGTAAAGGTGACAAACCGGTGCCATTTGGGACCCGGAGGTGAAAAGGCGGTGCCATTTGGAACCCTAGGGTGCCATAGGGGCTTGGATATGTGGTTGCAGTGCCGAGAGGTCTCTTACTGGGTGATTGGAGCTAAATAAGGTGCCATGCACTTCGTATTGGCAACAATGTGGCACCTCATCGGGTGACTGTAAAAATGCGCATGCGCTGTGACATGTGCCTTTCTGTTTTCTGTAACGGCAAGTAAAATCTATGGCTATGAGTGAATGTGGGTGAGCTCGATGGCCGAGCGGTTAGAACACTGAGCTTGTAATCAGACGTTGTGGGTTCGAATCCTTCGCGGGCCGAAAGTCGGTTTGTATATTTTTAAATTTTTTATTATTGACACTCTGGATTAAGGGTGCCATCTTTTCACCCTAATTAAAGGTGCCATTCTAGCTCCTTTAGGGGTGTCACCAGTGAGACAAGCCTTTCACCCCTAAAAGGTGCAGTGTGTCACCATTAGTTTTAACAGTGTACTGTCACTAGAGAATCCAGATGCAGATTGAGTTTTGGTAACAATTTTTTTCTTTTTAGACATTTCAATCTGCTTCAATATCCGCCTACTCTTTCATTCGGTTTCTCCTTCCGTCCTCTATTTTACTTTGCCGAGCTTGTCTTTCTGTGCTGTAAGTACATTGTCAAGACTTTAGGCACTGTATCTCTAGACATGCCTAAAAGCTGGGTTGTTTTAGTCACAATTCTTCCAGCTAATCGTACTCCTACAATTTAACATATTTGAAAGTCTGTGAGGTTTGACACTTTACACGTTTGACAAAAATCCAAGACAATACGAAATAACAATGATATACAGTGCGTGTAAAAACTATAAGGACAGTAATATATATATATGTATATATATATATATTTCAAAACAAATGAAACTGTTTTTCTTATATTATGTATCATTAAAGTAAAAGCTAATAAAAACGTTTACAAAATTTGATCGTGACTTGAGTATTTTATTATTAAAATAAAGTAAAACGCTGTTTTTGCTTGTTTATAAATTATAAGGACACCAAACTATATTCAATATAGTAACCCTAAGAAACAAATGCTTAATGTATTATGCACGCACCTATGAGTTTAATGATTGAAAATATTCCATCATTCCTGAACATCATTACTTTTTGGCGCAGTTCCGGATTGTTTTTATACAATTCATCTTCAGTAGTAGATCTGAGTTCTGATTCTAAAGAAAATACCTTCCATTTATATAAACTCGTCTTTTAGATCTCCCCATATGTTATCGATAGGATTAAAATCAGTATTTCTGAGCGGCCATTGCACAAATTCTTATATTTTTCTTATAGAACTAAAGTTATTTCTCACGACTTGTGTGGATAAGTGCATTATCTTGCTGTTATATTTGATTTTCTACGACAAAAAAGAAAGTTTTTTTCAAATAAAAATGTTTTGAAACTGAATAAAAAATTTCTTAGCCTTTTTTTTCAATCAGCAACGAGTATTCATTTATTATGAAAAGTAATAAATTAACAATTGCCTGTTTTACAAATAAATAACCAAATATTCCTAACATAATTGTCAACGCTTGCTATAATTTAAAATTTCGAATCTAATCACCTAAAACGTCAAAATTAAAAGAATTTCCGAGAATATTATTTTTGATTTATGTATTTGTAAAATATTTTAAAAAATGCAAATAATATCCAGATTATTCTACAGACAGCTAATTTAAGAAATTTTCTGGTTTAAAAAATGTATACAGCTAATAAATATGTTTACTCCGCAGTTTTTATTTCGAAAATACAGTAACTCTTTAAATTCTTTTTTCTCCTTAAGAAACGTTCTAATCAATTATCTTTATTCAAACTTGGAAATTCAAAAATAATCTCTTTTTGCGCCATAAATTACGAGTCTTAACGATAAAGTTTTATAGGCGAAGAAATAAATTATGTATGAGCTATTTTTAATGACCGTAAACTCATTTAAAAATTGACTTTAAAAGAATGAATAAATATTTGATTAAAAAACATTAAAGAAGAGTAATTTAAATATTTGATGAGTTAATAAGAATAGGAAATATAGGTCAATGGTTTTTATATGGATAAAAAGTTACACGCTCAGTAATAAGGAGTGTACTATATAGTAAGAAATATACAGGGTGTCTTTTGTTATCGCTAAATAGTAGCTAATTCCTAAACTGTTAGATTTAGAAGTATTATTCCATTCACAAAATTGTTTAAAATCTAGTTCTTCCTCATATAATATCCATTTACGCTGAAATAATTGTTTAAAAAACCACAAAATTACGAAGAATTCAACATTTTCTAGGATGTGAAATAGTGAAAATTTTAGTTTCAATAAAACCAAAACTAGCTTGTGATATTTTTAATGTAATGAATTTTTAATATTTTTCGATAACCGCTGACGTCTACGGCGTTATTCGAAGAATAAATTTAAATATGGAAATTTATAACACGTTACTTTCAGGATGTACATGTTCGCAAAAATTCTTTTTAAAAAATGTTTGAAAAGTATGAAACAAAACGTAAATCTTTTAAAAGCCCTTTGACATCATGATTTCTGTAAAGCTGTTTCTACCAGTAATTTGAAAATGAATACAGTGGTTACTATAAAGTTTAAAAAACGATGCTTTTATGTAGATTGTACTGTGATAATCGGGGTTGCCAGCACGGTACTTACGTATTAACGCCACCGCAGCAGAATAATGCCCCAATAAAGAGCAATCTAGTTGTTCGCATGCAAAACAGTTATTGTTTAACTAATAAGAATGTATTTATTAAAATACAACACATTGCTCGGTGGTGCACAAAACAAGAATTTTAATATACATTTGTACAATTAAAATAAAATAAAACTATCAACGTTTCGCACCGTCTTCTGCGGGCGTCTTCAGGAAAATATGATAATGGAAGGACTAAGTTTGCATCTTGATCGAGAGATAATATTTCTAGTAAATTAAAATCTAAATGAATTAAAAGTTTAAAAATGTTGCCACTTACACGTGAGTAAAAATTAAAATATTGCAACGAAATAAAAATTTTAAGATTTTATGATTTTATACCAAAAATATGGCATAACATTAATTTCGTTGCTAGTCTACTTTTAGATTATGTATATAAAATTTGCTTAAGGGGCCATATACATATTAAAACGAATCCAAACTTCATTTAAAAAAAATTATAATACCCAATTTTAACAAGATTTTTCAAAACTATGGTCGGTTCAAACTATGCTTAGACACCAAATTTTAAGTCATTTGAATGATAATTTTTTGAATTATAAACATTCAAAATTTTATGCTTCCAATGTTAATTTACATTTTCATATTTTTTATATTTTTCATTGGAAATTATACCCATAATGTGGTTATTTTTATGTAGCAATTATACTAAAATGCCCAAAGTTAAATACGTTTAATTTGTAATTTTTATAGTTTTATCATAGGAATTATGAATGATAAAATTAATTTTAAAAAAATTATGCATTAAAATCTACATTTTTTAACAGAATTAGATTTATTACATCCTGTTTTGTGGAAATTCAAATTTTCAAATCTGCTTTCAAATACAGTCGAGTCTCTCTATAACGAAACTCCATACATCGAATTTCTCTATGTAACGAATTTTTAGTAGGAACGGTCCTCTTTTCGCATGATTAGATTAAAAACAGTCTCTATATAGCGAAATATCTATCTCCATATAACGAATTTTTTCATAAATTGGTCTTAATTTATTCAGTTTTAAAAGGCTTCGAAATCATATGGAATCAATTTTCCATAACTTACTTTTGATTTATCGTCAGTGCTGAGATTTTTTAATATAATTTCTGTCCTTGTTCTTTAAATCAAACGAATTCATCCCATCTCCCACACACCTTTCCACATCCTTCTCAAAACAGAGTCAATTGGATTGATGCACATGTAAGAGAGGTGTCAATGAGAGGCACATAAGAGAGGCTTTCAAATGGAGGAAAATGTTAAATACAATTTTTCATTCCTTGATAAAATTTGAGCATTTTTTTAGAGCGTAACAATTTTAAAATCATAACAACAAAAAAATCCCAGATTTTTTCGTCTGAAATTAATGCAAGTCTTTCTTATTTGATTTTCATTAAGCTTTCAAATAAATTCCTGTTCTCTTTTTTGAAACAGCTTAAATAATTAAGAAATTAAATGTTAGATTAATATTTACTTTTAAACATTCCAAATTATTAATTCAAAAGATCAAAAATAATATTTGCTCAAATTTCACACATTAAATAAGATTTTTAACATCATTCTCTATACATCGAATTTCTCTATATAACGAATTTTTTAGTGGAACGGTGGATTTCGTTATATAGAGACTCGACTGTATTTTTCAAATTATGCTTAAAAATGACAAAATGATGGTTTAAGCAGCCTTCTGCGATAGAAGTGACTAGATATTTTTAAACTTCTTATTCTATCCTGTAATCTAGAAGTCTTTAATAATTGCTTGAATAGTGCTTAAGATGCCATGATCAAGAAGGGGACTCGGTCGGTGTATACGATCGAGTCCCGATTTTCAATTTGGATATAGCCCCTAAAATATGTTCACTTAAAAACAATTATTTTCTCGGAAACTTATTGTACGAATTGCAGGAAAACTTGTTTTTAGGCTAATTGAAGGCGAAATTTTTTTTTCCAAGCACCTTCGTCGTTCCAAGCCCAAACTCGCACTCTGATTGGTTGTTGCTCTCGGCACTGTTTTCACGTAACTTGGCGATAACCATACTTGGCGAAAAATACTTCGCTCGTAAGTGAACGAGTAAACCTAAAACCTCACCTACTCATTCTTATTCTTCCTTCATTTTGTGCTCTTGTGTATTATTATATTATGTTATTTTATAAAATGGCTAATGCTTTACTTATTAATAAACGGGAAAAGTTACTTTGTACTCGGTTCGGAAGGAAATCAAACTCCTCGACGGAAGCATCTATCGCTACGCCAGGTATGATTATCGCCAAGTTACATGAAAACAGTGCCGAGAGCAACAACCAATCAGAGTGCGAGCTTGGGCTTGGAACGACGAAGGTGTTTGAGAAAAAAAAATTAGGCTAATTGAAGGGTACAGAGTTCATTTATGTTGTTAGAATTAGGTTACTTCTATTGAAAAAAAGTCCATGTTAGGGTTTTTAATCTGTAGGCAAATTTTATATGCATCATTTAAAAGTAGACTTAGTAGTATAGTATTTTCTTCATTTGGTTCCAGTAGCTTTCTTCAGTGATATTTTATTGCAGAGCTAGCAGGTGATGTTATTTTTTTCCACAACTGATATACAGGGTGAGTCATAAATATCGAAACGATAGGCTATCTCCTTAAATATTGCCCCTAGACCCATACTTCCAATTGCAAAAATTCATAAAAAAAGGTGAAATTTTTGATAAGATAAATTGCGACTCCATGGAGGGTCTATTTGAAAAAATACGAAAATTAACTTTTTATACGGCCCCCGTAGGGTAAAAATTCCAATTAGGAAAACTTTACTTATCCAGTCCTGAATAATACACAAAAAGTTGCATCTTCATGTCTTCAAAATTCGGGGAGTTTTAACCGTTTGAATAATTCATCAGGTTTTAAGGGATTAGACACAAATTGAAATGCGCGCAATTCAGAAGACAATGTTACTTTAAAAGTTGTAGGAAACGCGTAAAAAATCATTCTTTTGAGTTAGAATTTTGATTTTTTTTCTTTTTTCTTTTTTCTGATGATTAGCTATATAATTTGCTAAGAAAATCACATCCTAAAATTTATCATAAAATTTATAAAAAATTTATATGGTTACTACTGGTTTAAATGGGATAATTAAAAATCGTTATAACTCCAAACATTATTTATCGAATTTCAATTTCTTTCTATTTAATTAAAAATGAAAATCTGATTTTAGTTTTGTTTCGGGGTTTTTGTTTTTCAATATTTATTTTAGAACTATTAAAAATATTTATTTAAAAAATAATAACTTTTAGAAAATTATATTTTCAAAGGTATATAATTTTTCATTTTTTTAAAACAAAACTAACGTAAAATAATTAAAAATGACATGCTTCAAGTTTGTACTTTTTTTCCTTAAATAATTCTTCACTTTTAATAATTTAAAGACAAGAAATAGTCGGGAAAAAAAGTCATTATACAGAAAAATGAAATGTACTGTTTTGCTGCCCATCAATTATTTAAAAGAATGCTTTTCTAAGATGCAGATTAAGTCCTTTTTAAAAATTTAGCTCTCACAACTTCAAGCTTTTTATCGTCCTGGAGAGGCTGTCAAAAAATCTGTATTCTGGGCTGAGGTCAGATCAGGACCAAGACTTTTTTCTGAAGACTCGCCTATCCGGGTCAAATGTATTTTTCATACCAGAGAGGACTGCTTCTTTTTTTCCAGGCCTGCACTGGACGAAATTTTCATTCCCGGTATCGAACAATCCGTATTAAAAGCACCTAATACGTGCATAAAATAAGTAAAATTTGGTTTAATCAATATTTTTACGAAAACCACAAAACTTTTAATATCGCTTTTATTTTACACACAAGAAAAAAAAACTTAATTTTTTTTTTTTTAAGAATAGTATATTTAAATGCTAAAAAATTAAACAAAATAAAACCAGAGAAAAAAAAAATCTGCCTATGACGGAATTCTGTCTTAAACAGAAAATGTGTTGATCCATGCAAAATGAATACAATAATACCTGAGAAAAAAAAAACTCCATTCAACCCTCCTAGGAAGGGCATTTGTCTATTAAGTATTTTTTCTTTCCTGTGTGATTCCGTCTTAAAAAGTTTTACTGTATAACATTTTTCAGTCTCCAACGCACGGGATAAGGATTAGCGATAATACAATATAAGTAAAGCATTTACATATAAACAGAGATTCATTGATAAAATAAATATATCACGGCGTTTGGCGCCTCTTTAATAATAAAAAGTATAAATATAAAAAACGAAATTCTATATTAAGTATGTTTGGTCAGAACTCCTCCACGCGAAACAATTTTTAACAACACTGAAGTAAAAGACTATGTAGAAATTCACGGCTGGGTCGGCTATGATTAAGCTTTTTTCCAGGCTGGTCCGGATTACGATTTTAACATTATTTCATACCGGACTGAACTTTTTTCCCTATGTTTCGGTTTAGGACCGGACCTACATATTTCGATCTATTCAGACATCCAGTGCTAACGATCAACATGTTTTGAAAACAAGTTTCGATTTAAATCAATACGCTGCTTTATTATGTCCAAATAAGAGGCACGGTCTTAAACCGACGTATAAAAACGAACAATTTGTGGACGATCCCTTATTTGCTTTGAAAATGGATGAAAAACGCTTCGTTTACAGGCATGGTAAAGTGGTGTAAGTCACGAATTTTTGAGAATTTTGGATTTTAAGATCTCTGTCAGATTTTCTGATACAAAGATGAAATTTTTTTTGTTCAATTTAGGAATGGATAAGGAATAACTTCCTAGTTGGGTATTTTGCTCTACGGGGGCCGTATAAAAATTTAATTTTCGTATTTTTTCAAATAGACCCCCCCATGGAGTTGCAACTTATATTATCAGAAACTTCACCTTTTTTATGAGTTTTTGCAATTGGAAGTATGGGTCTAGAGGCAATATTTAAGAAGATAGCCCATTGTTTCGATATTTATGACTCACTCTGTATTACTTACACGCATAACAAAAAATTCAGACAAGATATTTAGCTATATAAATTTTTATAGTTTTTTTTATCAGAGTTAGGGCTAATCTCAGAAATACTGCACATAGAGAAAAAATAAAGACAAATGTCTCTCAATCTGGAAAAGCATAATAGAACACGAAAGAAAAAGTACTATAGCTTTCTCCGTGTAAACCACGTTTCATTAGCAATGTAATCAATTCTAACTACAATATATATTTTTAATAAACGTTGTTGAATTTATAAAGTGGTCATTCCGGCCAATTTAAAAATAAACTAAATTAAGCGGCAATTTATAAAAGAAGCAATCATTTTAGCAGAAAACACATTTTTAATTGAATCACTTTACAAAGTTGTAGTTAATTAAATTGGGGAAAAGATAGCTGATACGATAAAAGTAGTTTTGTGGGTTTTGGTCTCTTTCTCCAAATTTTGATTTAAATACATGTGAATTCGAGTAACCAATGATTCGTGTAAACAATGGCTGCTATTTTCTTTTCTTTTCGCTTTTTTTTTCTTTGCATGGGACTATTATAATGTTGTTTTTGGAATGGAATTAAATCCTGTTTACTTGCTCTGAACACGCGAACAAGTTAAAATAAATGTTTTTGCAATAGTTAAACTGTGTATATTACACTAGAATTCATTACAAGGTTCTATTTGTTCCAAGATTACGCAATTATAAATTTAGAGTTTTGCATTCTTTTGTATATGTAAATGGCGCAAATAAAAAGAAAAATTTAGAAACACAACATGCCCTCGAGTTAGTGTGTCTTGATATGAGAGTGGCGACATGCAATGCTTAGACTTCGGTTACGCAGACACGACTATGAAGACTATGACAAACCTATGCATTTTCTATTGCAGAAGTTGACAATACTCATCTGGATGATTTTGATTATACAAATGAGACAATAAGCATTAACTTGCTGATGATGGCAAGTTATCCAAAATGGTTGGCTATTCGCTTTTCTCCAGAATCGCCTCAGTCAATCAAATGTTACATCCCATATGTCGCTTTCCTGTATCTAGTCTTCCTACATGGATCTGGCCCTGTTGTTTATGACCGAATTGGTCACTGTCGCAGAAATTATTCGTACACTATGATGCAAATATAATACAGTAATTATGGAAATCTCTCTAATTGAAATTCACTAAATTCTTATTATAATTTTGAAACATTTTCTAATCGTCATTTTCGCATATCTGCGGTTATTTTTCCGATAATATATAACTACGCACTTTTGCATACATAAATGGAACTTTTAAAATTTCGGCTAACTGTAGCTTTATTCGTTCTCAAATTAAATAGCTGCAGCTCATAGTTGAAGATCAAAATGTATAGCATGTACGTAATAATTAAAAATTTTCGCCCTTAATTATTTCCAGATTCTTATAATATCTAACTTTTCTCCCTGTCTTTTTATGATACCTTATAACATATTTATTAGATTCCATACTTTTAATCATTACTTTCTTTCTTTTATTTTATTTTAATTATTTAAAAAATTAATCTGTTAAAAGCAACAGTTTCCATAAAATCCTATTTACTATTTTTATTCTTTCATTTGTTTCAAAACATTCTTTTATTTGCGTTCTAAAAAAATCACACGATTACTCAGAATTCCCAGCTAACGAAGCCCGAGCCGGATTGCGTCTCTATTATTCCGAGCAACTGATAGAACTTATTTCTTTATTCCACTGTTTAAAATTTCGCATTGGAAAAGACGCATTTTCTAGTAAAGCTATTGACAACATAGAACATTACCGTAAAATCCTGTATTCGTACACACTTTGAGATATAACGCAATTACTTTGACTCGCATGATATTTCTACTTTTTTTTTTTTTTTTTTCATATGTTAAACAGAATCTTGTCACTTGGTGGATAAAAGTCTTTAAATGGTGAAGTTCTATTGCAATAATAGCATCTTTCGGTTTTCTTATGACGGAATCTTACGACATTACGAAGTATTAACTGGAGCATTAGTAGAATTCTTTACTATGCTATCAAACACGAATAAATGTGGTTTTAAAAAGAATTTCATCTATGTCTGATTTAAATGGGAAATATCAAAGGAGTTTCGTTCTTTGCCCTGACACCATATGCCACATGACTATTGATACTGCTTTTGAGTGTTCCTGCTAAATTCTTTAGAGCAGCATTTTACATACATATAGCATAAATGACAATTCAAAGTTTTCTTCTTAGTTTATTTATTACCGTTATAATTGTGTTTGTTTTCTTTTGATTTTTATCAAAATCAAAATCAAATGTCACTTATAAACATAAATGCAATTACATACTAAATCAAAACAATATGTTTTCCCACTTATATTTCTTCGCTATTTGCGTTTTTTTATCAGGCTTCAACAAAAATTGAAAAATAAGATTTTCCTATAATTCATCTGTTCAGAATACAGAATTCCCGTAATCAATCTCGCTCAGAAAATTTCAGCAGCTGTCACTCAAATATTTGCATATTAAACCGTCAGAAGTTCAGAGAAGTTTTTTAGTGAGGTTGAATTAAAGTTTTATTTGGTAAAAAGAGGTCCATTTTCTTCAAAAATAATTTGTTTTCTTCACTACTTATTTTAATTTCTTTAGGCAAGTAAGACTAGAAAATACCATGATCAAGTTCTCTCAGAAAATTTAAATTGAAGTCACTCATATAGCATCGAAAACTGTTAGAGGTTCAAAAAAATTTTTTAATTGTCTATGAATTAGATATTTATTCATTAAAGAGGTTTATTTTCTTCTAAAGCTCTTTAATTTTCTTTATTACTCTTTTCAATTTCTGTAAGTAATTTTAAAAAATCCCTGTCGGCTTGGCCCATAAGCGGAGGTAGATTTCGAAGAGTGTTCATTTCAACGACAACAACAAAATGTGCTTAGAGATAAACCTAGTTTAACAACTTTATTTGGCCGCTTTTGAAAAAAAACTTTAATTTCATTTTTCTGTAAGAACTGGTTTTATCAGAATCATCTTAAGCGAAATTTGGCGGTCAAATGTAAAATTGGTCAAATCGCTAAAATATTGACAACATATTTTGAAATATATTCTGACAATCGATCGAATTGATTAAAAAATCGACCAATACGCACATTATATAGTTCCTAAATAACAAAAAATTGTCAATTGAATGCGTTTGAGAGCGAAATTGAATTTAAAAATGAGTCATAAAATAACCAATCTGTTATGTGAATAAATCCTCAATTCTTTAATCATGATCGCTTAGGGAAATTTTGTACGAAGTGCACACATTGACAGCTTGATTTTTTTCATCGGTAAAAGTCAGTCCAATCAAAAACTTGTAAATATAAAGGTTTTAGATAATTTTAAAAACATTTATAAAAAATTTAGTTGGATTTGATATCTTGAGAATTGACGCAATTATGAATTTTTTTCTCTCCCAAAAACCATGTTTTTTCGTCCCTTGAGTCCATTTTTAACTTTCTGTTTGTTTCAGGTACGGTTTCAGAACGATGAGGAAAGTGGCGACATTTCTAGCCTGCACCACTTATGGTCTACGAGAAAATGAACTTATCGACCTCCTCGCATCGACTGTCGAAGCGTCCGACGACAATCAAAACCGAAATATCATCCGGCCAGCGACGTGGTTCACGACCGTAAAGGAAATGAGTAGGTACTACCACTATGTTTGTATCGTTATGGACTACTTATAAAAAATTTTTATCTCGATTCGCATATTAAAACGCAACCGGCCTGCCAAGTCATATCTTCGTGGAAATCGTTAATAATCCGATTTTAGCAGTTGACTCGTAGTTTAACATTGCGCTTTCCTGCACCGAAAAGAATAAAAACATGGAGGATATTTAGCAGAGAAACATCATGGTAAACCTTTGAGACAACCACTAAAATCGGGTTTTTTGACGTTATAGATCAAGATTTGACTTAGCGTTTAAGTATGGAAATCGAGATTTAATTAATCCCAGATTTTCATCAATGAATTCGAGGAGGTGATTGTTTGCGCTGCTGCCTCCCGGTCTATAACCTAAATTTGATTTTTATTATTAAGAAATTTACTTTATCCGAACGTTCTTTTTTTAGGTAAGCCTTTTCTCAGTATCGAATAATATAATTTGTATCTACATGTACCTTTTTTCTGTTTCTTAGAAAGTTTGCACCATTTTGAGTCACACATTGCTAGATTGTTTTGCTGTTGTTGTTAATTTGGATGAAAATTATTACCGGAACACTGTTTCATTGGTTTATTTTTCTCCTTTTTCTTTTCGCTACAATGGTCTATCTTAACCCTTTCCGGCGCACTGTGCCCTGTCTGGGATACCTAATTTTAATTCCAAACTTGCAAACGACACCTGTAATATTTTAGTAAAATTTTGCTTTTACAATAAAATCTTAAATTAAGGAATTTAAAATATTTATAAAATTCGTTGGTGAATTCCAGTGCCAGTCGATATTTTCTCATTTTAGTATAGATTTTGCCCGTGCCGGAAAGGGTTAATAGCGTTTGCGTTTCTCTTGCCTACATAATCCGAGATTGTTTTAATTGATTTGTTTAGAACAATGAAATAAACGTTCTTTAACATTTTTTAGATATCTATGTAATTTTATTGTTCACTATTATAATCTAAAGGCTACAAAATATGGAATATACTCTTTTCAGCATAATTTGATTAATTCATTTAAAATCATTAGCAGATGAAAATAACTAACAAGATTTTCCTCTATGTGCTGTTTAAGATTACTCGGTTATTTTACATTGTCCTAAATTTTACGTTGCCATTGTATAAAATTGTATTATCATCGTTACTTAATATATTAATGTATGTAACTATATAACTATATATGTACGTCTACACTGTAAAAAAAAAAAGGTCGATCTACTAAAAAAACTTTAGTGATCCTTGTAATTACTAAAAAATTTTTAGTAATCTTAGTCGGTTACTAGAAAATCTGTAAGAATTACTAGAAAAAAGTTAGCAACGAATAGAGTTAATAGTTTTACATTTTTAATAACTCTTACTAAGACTCAGTTGGTGTGGCCTTGATAGCATAGTGGTTATAGTAACGGACTCCAGGCTAAAAGATCCCGAGTTCAAAACTTGCCACCGCCAAATACACCCCGAATGTCTGCAGTGTCTCGTTAATAAAGGGATTATGAAAATTCTGTCGGAGCAGTTAAGAATGTTTAGTGCTGCCATCTATTGCGGTTTTGCCGAAAATCTTCCGCTTCAGAAGTCTGGATGCAGCTCGAAGGAAGCTCCTCCGCTTCGGTTGCACGTAATGGTTATTAAAAGTAATTTTGGCGCTATTACTAAAATTTGCTTTGTGGCTCATACTAAAAATTTTTGAGTTAGTTATACAAAAAATTCTTTTGTTCAGTTTACAAAAGAAATGCTTGTTTCACTTGCAAAAAAAAAGTTTGTAATGGTTACTTAAAAATTCTGTGGAATACAAATTTACTAAGAAATCTTTAGTAACCTCTTAAATTTTTTTTTACAGTGTAGTAAACAAAAGGGTCTATTTAAATGCGGCATTTGATTAGATTCGCAGAAATCTTTAGAAAACCGTAGAGCATATGACGTCAAAGTAAATCTAATACAAGCGATCACGTTTTAGTCTAGGTATATAAATCATGTGTTTTTATCATCACTAAATGAGTTGTATAAAATTAAGTAGTGTTTTTTTTTATCTTATAAAAAGAACTGCGGGTCACATTTTACTAAACAATTTCAAATATTCAATGCAGCAGAAATTTAAATTTTAATAAATCTCTTTTTAGGTGCGTTCGTAATTATGTAATTACGTAGCACCTATTGTTGTCGCTCAGTCCGTCCGTCTGTCTGTCTGTCCGTCTGTCCATCTGTCCGCATATAACAACGCAAAAACTACCCAACCGAATCGTTTGAAAATTTAAAATACATAATTATTACAGAATTTTGTCGAGTCATTTCAAATTTTATGAAAATCGGATGGATAGATCAATTACAGGGACTATCAAAAGGATTCCGTTACATTACGGTCAATGGGGAAAAAAGTTTCAAATGCATTTTAATCGTTTGAAATTTAAAATACATAATTTTTACATAATTTTGTCGAGTCATTTCAAATTTTATGAAAATCGGATGGATAGATCAATTACAGGGACAATCAAAAAGGATTCCGTTACATTACGATCAATGGGGAAAAAAGTTTCAAATGCATTTTAATGGTGTTACACTCATTTGAATTAATAGAATTGACATGAATCTATGAAGTATGTACTAAAATATACATTCTGTACAATCTGGGATGTAAAGAATATTTATTATTTCTTTACAGGGGCACACAAATGTATTCCACTAAATAATGTTATACGGGAAAACATTGTTTGGGGCGTGTTTTAATTATATTAAACTACTTCACATTTTATGAATAAGATATACGTTAATGAAGTACAATAAAAATTACTCCCTGCATATTTACAGGAACACAAAGATTTCGACCACTATACTGTATCCAAAGTCCGATCTACTATATCAGCAAGATCTGAATATTTTAAAACTTCGTTATAGTACGAACGCACCTCATTTGCTACGCTTCACGTGCAATTTCCAACTTGCTTTATTTGTGGACGTTCAAATAAAATTCTCGTTTCATTTTAGGAGTTCCGTTTTGAAAACTGAATCTTGTATTTGTATGAATAAAAAAATATTCTCTGAGGAACAGCCTGATTAACGGCTTGAAAGTACAAAGATGTTTTTAAATAAAATTAACTATCAACATCTACAGTTGATTATTTTAACCTCCTTTTAAGTAAAACTGAACATTCTAAAGTTCATATTATATATTCTGTGTTAAAAGCAAGGCGAAAATTTCATTCCGTCATATATTTTATAATTATTTGAAAATATCATTTTCCAGGTAATCGTTATAATTTGTAAAATTACAATTTTGTTATATTAATTCTTGTTTATGTTTGTTTCCTTTTTTTTTTCAGTGTGCACACCTGATGCACAGAATTCTTGCAGCACTCATAAATAATATCCCTTGTAAACGGGGAAGCGGCAGCACAGTCAATCACCTCATCATCAACTTCACGGCTGAAATTCTAAGATTAATTAAATCTCGATTCACATGTTAAAACGCAAAATCGGTCTGCAAAGCCATGTCTTGGTGGAAAACACCTAAAAACACGATTTTAGAGGCTGACTCGTACATTTAAAATTGTGTTTTCCTGTTTCCAGGAGTTGAGATTTAATTGAATTAATATAGGAGAGATTTTTATTTGAATAGAATATAAAATAAGGTACCTTTTATTATTCTCTGGTTTTGTTCGACGTTTTCAGAACTTATGCTGTACCCTTCTTGGTATTACACTGTTAAAAATTTCGTGCTACTTTGAACCAAGATTTGGTGCTCGCATCAATACCAGCTGGCTTCAATCGAAGCTCCAAATCTTGGAACGAGTTTACACCATATTATGGTGGCAGCTACTAAGCACCAAATTATGGTTCAAAGTAGCACAAAGTTTTTAACAGTGTAGATTACCAGTTGTGGAATAACTAATGTCTTGAAAAACATTTGTAAACTTTTTTGTTGATTTTAGACCTACGAATATGAGTTATTCACAGAAATAAAGTATTACTTGAGATTTAAAGAGATTTTAATAGAATCCTTCGAATTAAGTTGGTTGGTTGATTTTTGACGTCCGATTATCTGAGCTAGGGATATAGGACCAGGGGGGAGTGCCCTTCGTGGGGGTCTTTCTAAGGGAACCTAACCCGTATTTACGCAAGGTTCGAAGAAAACCACGAAAACTCCGAACGGTTAGGCCGACAGCCGCGATTGGGTTCGAACCCAGCACCTGCCGTCTACCAGTTGAGAGGTCCGAACCTCTCGGCCACTGGTGGGGCCCCTTCGAATTAAGATATCGTAAACATCCGTAGAATTAAAACATTTTTCGTTCTAAACTAGATCGCAGTACAATCTGCAGTATAACAAATACAATATCTAAAAAGATGAATTAAACAAATGAATGAATACAAAACATATATATGAAAAAATATATTAGGAATTTACAAAACACAAATGAGTTACAATTAATAAGAAAAAATAATTAATTAAAAGTTATTAACAGTCACGATCTATCAAGATCAAACTTTTGGTGCTGCCATCTAGAGTCATGTTTCAGAAGTAATTAGTGACTGAAGATTCATTTTGACTGAAGTGTCATTTCTGAAGATTCTCAAGACTCAACACCAGGCTTCTACGTTTTTGAGTGCTGGAAAAGATAATACTAAAATACAAGTCAAATGCTAAAATCGAGTTTTTGTATGTCTTCCACCAAGATATGACTTGGCAGACCGATCGTGTTTTAATATGTGAATTGAGGTTCAACTAATTCTAAAATTTAATCCGTGAATTCGATGAGGTAATTGACTGTTCTGTCGCCTTTCGGTCTATAAGTGATTTTGAGAATTTTGGCCAAAAACACATGGAACATTTTAAGGATACATAGGCGGCGGAAAAATTTGTTTTGAGAAAATAGCATTTCAGACTCTTTGTTATCGGGTATTTCCATTACTTACCGTTATACTAGTATGAACATTTTCATCATTTATTTTAAGGTACGCCGATATTTTTAAATTTAAACAATGGAATTTAAATAGAAATTAAATTTTTTGCTCGTGTTAAATTAAATTGTGTGTACTTAAACATGAATTCTCTTTAAATATCTGCTGACGCGACGGTAGGATTTTTTTTATTTGAACATTTTCCTTTTCTTTAGTATTGATTAACAATAAAAGAAAGTAAACAAAAATACATGATTATGCTACAGTAAATTATAATTCAAATAAGCAGAAATGTATACTATTATTTTAACACAATCTAACTGATTGGTAAAGTTATCATACGAATTGAATATTTCCAACTGAGCGAAAAATTGTCCATGCCGGGAATCGAACCCGGATACTTGGCTTACAAGGCCAATTGCTAAAAATCCCAGACGGTTATCGCCCGGTTAGCTTAACAGGTAAAGCATTGGCCTTGTAAGCCAAGTATCCGGGTTCGATTCCCGGCATGGGCAATTTTTCGCTCAGTTGAAAATATTCAATTCGTACAGAAATGTATAATTTTGATTTTTTTTTTTTTCTTCAAATAACAACGTATTTCTTATTTCATTTTCAGGGCCACTTTTGAAGGAATACTATGTAGATCGTAGACCTTATCTACACTGGAGCCACAAAAGTATAGCAAAACACATTCAAAAGAAGTACCTGAAAACGTCACGGGATCTCCAGGCGTGCTACTCTGAGTTGGCTAGTGCCTTTCATCTAGGTTTTTTAATGGAGAAAGAAAAGGTAAATATATTTAATCAACAATATAGTTTTCTAAATATATACAGGACAGTTGCACCATAAAATTTAACTAATAAGAATGTATTTATAAAAATACAACACATTGCTCAGTGGTGCACAAAACAAGAATTTTAATATACATTTGTACAATTAAAATAAAATATAAATATCAACGTTTCGCGCCGTCTTCTGCGGGCGTCTTCAGGAAATATGATAATGGAAGGACTAAGTATGCATCTTGATCGAGAGATAATATTTCTAATAAATTAAAATCTAAATGAATTAAAAGTTGCCACCTACACGTGAGTAAAAATTAAAATATTGCAACGAAATAAAATTTTAAGATTTTATGAGGTTATGCCATATTTTTGGTATATTGTAGGATAAATTATCATATACCAATACAATATATATAATATATCAATACAATATACCAAAAATATGGCATAACCTCATAAAATCTTAAAATTTTATGAGGTTATGCCATATTTTTTGGTATATTGTAGGATAAATTATCATATACCAATACAATATATATAATATATCAATACAATATACCAAAAATATGGCATAACCTCATAAAATCTTAAAATTTTATTTCGTTGCAATATTTTAATTTTTACTCACGTGTAAGTGGCAACATTTTTAAACTTTTAATTCATTTAGATTTTAATTTCTTAGAAATATTATCTCTCGATCAAGATGCAAACTTAGTCTTTCCGTTATCATATTTTCCTGAAGACTCCCGCAGAAGACGGCCCGAAACGTTGATAGTTTTATTTCATTTTAATTGTACAAATGTATATTAAAATTTTTGTTTTGTGCACCACTGAGCAATGTGTTGTATTTTAATAAATACATTCTTATTAATATAGTTTTCATTTCTTTCTTTCTTTCTTATCACATTTTTATTTAATGAGAACAAATTCATTTTGACAAAACTTTTAATTGTATGGCCAAGAAAGAATCTTACAATTACGTTATTTCAACTTAAATTAAACATGTGTCTTCAACAAATGTCTATATTTTTGTAATACTAAATTATATGCTTTTCTTGATATCTAATCTTAACGAAAACTTTTAGTTGTAGGGCAAAAAGGTTCATGGCAAAAGGCATTATTACGTTATATCAATTTAGTTTGAACTTATATCATTATCAACTCCCTTTATTGTAGTCATTTTACCTTTATTTATATCTAATCTTGACCCAATTATTTAGTCACACGGCCTTTAATGTTTCTTATTATATACTTCTATCAAATTAATTTCAACATATGTCTTCAGTGACATTTTGTGCTGTTCTAATTTTAAAGCATCTATGCCTTTCTTAATATCTAATTTTGACACAATTTTGTACCTGTGTGACCATTAATATTTCTTATTATTACGTTATATCAACTTCCTTTACTATCGTAATTTTAACTTTACTGATATCTAATCTTGATGCAATTATTTAGTTACATGGCTAACAATGTTTCTTATTACGTTCTGTCAACTTAGTTTCAACATATGTCTCCTTTAACATTGTGTACTGCTCTAATTTTAAAGTATCTACCTTTCTTAATAGCTAATTTTGACACAATTTTTTACTTGTGCTACCAATAATGTTGCTTATTATTACATTAATTCAATTTTTTTTCAACATGTGTCTTCAATGGGTATCTACACCGTTATAATTTAAAAAATATCTACCTTTCTTGATATGTAATCGTGACATAAATCTTTAGTTGTATGTCAAGAATTTTTCTTATTACTACGTTATATCAACTTAGTTTGAACGTATGTCTTCAGAAACTTTCTACACTGTCGTAATGTTGAAGTATCTGAGGTGGCGTAGCAAGCGGGGGGCGGAGGGGGCAGTCCGCCCCAGGTGTTACTCTCTAAGGGGTGACACCCAATCTCTTTTTGGAAATCTATAAATATATAATCTTATAAGACTTTGGAAAAAATTCTGACATAAAATGAAAATTCTAGCGCACGACGGAACAGATTTGATTTTCTTTCTTTGAGAATGTAAAATTTTTCTAAATAAAATATGTACTAGCGAACAAAGACCAACCTATCCAACGAATGGATAGCGAAAACAAACTTCAAAAGAAAGATTTATCTTCTACATATAGACACCGCATTAACTTATGCGGATTATAGGTTGAATGGTGAGCCACTCCCGTGGTTTTTTTATACAGGGATACAAAAGGTAAATAAGGAATGGTATGGTAATTTGTTGTAATAACATAGAATTGTGATCGAAAAATATGATGGATGGAGCGGTGGGGTGGGGTGGGGGGGAGAAGTGACACCTTGGTAAGTGGAGATGACACCATTTACATCCGCCCCTGGTGTCACCCATTCTAGTTACGCCACTGAGTATCTGCTTTCTTAATATCTAATGTTGACACACTTCTTTAGTTGTATGGTCAACAATGTGTCTTATTATCATGTTTTATAAACTTAGTTTGAACATATGTTTTTAGTAACTTTCTTTACTGTCGTAATTTTTATATTTTAATATCCTCCTTTCGAATACTGACACTATTATTTAGTTGTATGGCCAATAATTAAAGATCGATAGAAAGAAATTTTTAAGACCAAAACGCAATTTCTGTGATCTTTCTGTTTTCAACCGAAAACTAAAACAAAAATGTCCAGAAAATATTTTAAGAAATTAAATTGTACGTATTAAAGTAATTAATCCATACATAAATACACATAATTGTTAATTAATTATACATATTTATTAAATGTGCATAATTATTAATTAATTATGCGTAGTTATTAAACATACATAATCATTAATTAACTATGCATGTGGTCCAAGATGTCTTTCTGCGCCTTAAACCCAAACCTTTTATTATCATATAAAACAGTGTTGAATTTAGACTGCGAGTAATCGTAATCGTGTAATCGTAATCTATTATAATCGACTACAAAAACTGCGTAATCGCATTGTAATCGTAATCGTAAATTTTAATTTCGAAATATTCGCGTATAATCATAATCAAAATATTTCACTTTGATTACAATCATAATCTAATAGTAATCGCAATGCAGATAATCGCAATGTAATCTGTATCAAAAAGCTATATAGTCGTAATCGAGCACAAAAATACGATTACGTTCTACGATTACATCTTTTTTCCCCCCTTCTTCATTTCGCCATATCCATAAAGTACTTGGTCGGTGAGTTAAACATTGCACCAAGAAAAGAGTAGTCGACGCTTCCAACCCGTTAAATTGCCTCTAAAGTTAAAAGTGAGAAGAGGTCATAGGTCAGGGAACAGTTCGGGTGAAACAGAATGCATACTTTACACTGTATGTAGTCAACGCTATAGAGGGCTGCCCCTGGTATATAGTATAAAAACATAGAAATAGTCTGACTTCGTTAAAAGGTATGGAAATTGAGGAAAAACCTCTGGTCATTCGAGGGATCTTGTTTCGCAGGTTATTGAGTGGGAGTGATAAAGGATAGAAAAGAAAAATATTATATTTATGGTTTTATTATGGGCACTTAGCAATTGGACAGACATCACCCTCTTTCAAATGTGGGAATCGGAGAATGAAGAAAATGGGGAAAAAAGATGCTTAAATTGCATGTGACAATTTATCCAACAGCTCGTTCGCATTTTGGATTTCTTGGTGGTTGGTTATATCTAAGTAGTTGTTTACAAGGTTCTAGAGAAAGATAGTTAAGAGAAACAACAAAAAAATTTAAGATTATTTCACGGAATCTGTATCAGATTTGGATGAAAAAGGCGTGAAATTTCTAAAATACAAATGTAAATTGTGCTCGTCAGATGTCAGGGTCTCCATAAAAACCAAGTCCAATTTGAACACCCTCATGCAGGTAATTTTTTAATAGATATATACATATTGTATAGATTTATTTTAGAAATACTGCATAGTTATATCTTGTCTTTTTCTTTAAAATTGTAGTGAAAGGAATTTCTTATATTAAATTAACTATATAGTGTTTTTAATCATAAGTATAAAGTCTGTTTATTCAAAATTTGTATTTTAATATATCTGGATAAGTTAAACATATAGATTAGATTTCTTACAAAAGATCTAATAATAAAAGATTGTTTATGTATATATATATACATATATATGTATATATATATATATATATATATATATATATACCTGGATAAGTTAAACATATAGATTAGTTTTCTTACAAAAGCTCTAATAATAAAAGATTGTTTATGTATATATATATATATATATATGTATGTATATCTATCTATCTATCTATCTATATATATATATATATATAATATGTATGTTTATTTTATCAGAATCCCCACTCAAAAAAAAACAGAAAGTAAGACTGGATTGTCAATAAATATACAGGTGTAAGTAGGATTTCTTTAAGGGTGAAGAACAATGGTAATGATACCTAGTTGTTGGTCCGTTCTTTTAGCATATGCGCCGGCAAATTCAATAACGAACCCCTGAATTTTGAAATGTAGCCACCAAATTTTCTTTATCTCTGATTATTTTAAAAAGAAAAAAAAAACTACCAAAAAAAATCTCTCTAAATGAGTTATAAATAAATAATAGGGAAAAAAGGTAGTTAATGTTTCTTCCCAGAAAGGTTTGTTTCCCCCCCCCTCTCCCCTCACCCAATATACTCCTACCAAAAGACAGTATTTTATATTATTATTATTATCATTATTATTTGCCTGTTAACGTTCATGCGTCTCAATTTTGTTTTAAATATGTGGTTCAAGGGGACAGAAGCATGAAAATGAAATAAAAAAGAATGAATTGCTTTAATTCTGCCATTTCGAAAATTTTGGTAGAAGCTTTTTTTATTTAATTTTTCTTCATTTTTTAAATTTTGTTTTGCTTTTATCCCTAAATGTCTTGCAACGTATGTTTTGAGGAAAATAACCTTAGTTAAACTCATTTCATGTTTAAATTTTGCGTTAACAAAAGAAAAAAAAAAAAGGTTGTGAAACACAGGTTTGCCCCCCCCCCCGAATTTTAGTGTGTGTGTAACGGGAGGGGGGGCTCATTCTACGTACACCGGTATTCGTGAATTTCAAATCAGAATTTCGCGTGTTACATGTACCTATTCTATCAATAAAATATCCTTAGAAATGCTCTTAATTTCAAAATAAATTTATAATAATGAAATCAGTTCTAAAATATTCAAAAAAGAAAACATATATTATTTATATAGAAAATAATAGCTCATTTAATATAAATGATTTGGTTTTTCTTTAAAAATAAATAAAAGGAAACGCATATTTTGTAAATTTGTAATTGGGTGATTCTCAAAATAGGGGACAATTTATGTCTTTCGGCTTATAAAAAAAATTGAGAGGTTTTCTGTCATGTTTTTATATTTAGATATGTTTGTCTTAATATTATTCATTATTTGCACTCAAGAATTACTCACTTTTTAGTTCAAAACACCTTAAAATAACAGAATAAATGTTCAAAATGTCATTAGCATGGATGTCCACAGCAGCTGTGCCTTATATATACTAGCTTTTTCAAGAGTTAATATCATGTTTATAAAATAAAACAAATGTTATTCTTTCTTTAAATTAATCAAGGAAAGGATTTATCCAATAAATTTCTTTTTAAAAATAAAATTATAGTACATAAAAAAAGAATTAAAGTTTGTCCTCCATATTCGATTTTCAAAACAAGGTCATACTAAAACAGCTGGTTATTAATCAAAATTTCATTTTCACATATGACAATAGTTTGAAAATATAAAGTTTCTCCATGGCAACAAGTAGTCATTTTAAACCAGCTAGAAAATAGAAGCATGTACTGTATTTTAAGAATAGAAGTTGAATATTAGGGGGTTACATCAATTGTATGTCATTAGAATGGATAATAATTTTCATGTTTATTTTATAGTTAAAATTTTTATTTTATTTATTTCCATAGAGCTTTTGTGTTTTAAAAAGCCCCAGAAAGGAATATTGCATTGTGATTATATTATGGCTCATAATCTTATTTAAATTAAAATTTGTCATTAGCATGGGCCGATATCAGTGTCATTAGCATGGTTTTTCTGTCCATGCTAAAGACTCCTATGTACATAAATGTAACCAGTGCTTATATTGTATCCTTTATAAAGTTTAATTTTACGTATAAATTTAGGTATTACATTTATTATCCCTAAAATATGCATTAAATGTGTAGGAAAATCACTAAGACAGCTTCTTAGATTGTTAGTGTCAGAATGTTGCTCATGTAACAAAGTTTGCTCTTTGGTAATGTTTTTATTCTCCTTATATGTATATATGTAAAAATGGAAACCATTTGCTGAAAAAGAAGGCTAATAAATATAGAAAAAAAATATTTAAACAGGAAGAAAATAAAAATTTCATAATATATTTATATTATACAATTCGTTTTGTCATTAGCATGGCTCAAAAAATACTAATTATTTTTTAAGTTAATTTTTAAATATTTAGCTCTGCTGACTACATGAAAAGTATACCTAACACTATATTAACAACACCTATTTTTTTCAGAAATTTTGCTAACAGTAATTTTTTTGAGATTTCATTTTTGAAATCGTCCCCTATTTTGAGAATCACCCAATTATAGTTTGTAACATGTAGACTACGGAATTTGTGTAATCGAACTGCAATCGTAATCGACTAGTTCAGTAATTGTAATCCAACAAAAAATATTAATCGTAATCCAAACGTAATCGTAATCTAGAAATAAAAAATGGATAATCGATTATGTAATCGTAATCAGACTTGTATAAAT
This sequence comes from Maratus speculifer, assembly GCA_964019185.1. Taxonomy (NCBI): domain Eukaryota; kingdom Metazoa; phylum Arthropoda; class Arachnida; order Araneae; family Salticidae; genus Maratus; species Maratus speculifer. The sequence continues at coordinate 385,287,394 of OZ025294.1, forward strand.
AGAGACATAATCGTAATCTATTTTTTGAAATTGAAAATAATCGTAATCTTAATCGATTACAATCCTCTGTAATTGACTCGAAGTCTATTTGAATTTAGACACTTTTCTCCGGGAGGGATTTCAGTGGCTTCGAGGGGGGGGGGACATTATAGAATTCCTGGGGAGAAATTGTATTTTTTGACTATTGAAAATACTACATTTAAATTTTTTCGAGGAGACATTTCATTGCTCTGGGGGGAGAGAGGAATGTTCCTCCTGAGCCACCCCTTGAATTCAACACTGATATAAAATAAAACATTGTTCATCAACGACGCAAAAAAGATTTTCTAATTACTCCAAATTCATTTAACTAAAAAATATTTTAGTTTTAGGTATACACACCTCGATATATCTTTTATAAATGTTTTATGTAAATGATCGTCAGTTGTATTAGAACTTAATTAAAGAGTTTTTATTCGAAACACTTCTGCGCTTTCATACTGAAAATTTTCTATTACTGTTATATTTGAAGCTTTTAATGAGCTTCAAATATAACTTAGTCTTATATACATACAACTTAAAAAATTTAGTCTTATATATATTGTTTGCTTTATAATTTGCTCTTACGTCTTAAGTCAGTCATGTCTGATAATTATAAAGAACGAAGTTATTTACAATAAATAGTCTCATTTGAGCCGATACAGTTCAAATCGATGAGTAATGTTGAAAATTTTTGCAGGAAGAAACGAGATTTTTGGAAAATAAATAGTTTCGATCAGACCAAATTTTTAGCTGCATTTTCCCCGAAAATGAATCTTCAGAGAAACTCAAATTTTGGATTGATTTCAACTAATAATTTTCCTTATTGTTATTTTTTATCAACTTTATATAAATAGTATTTTTTCTAAAAGTCCGATATTTCAGAAATGTTTACATTTCATTGGAAATATTTCCTATTTATGCAATATTGACACATTATTGGCTCCAAATGAAATCCGTATTGTTATACGGTTAAAGACATGAGAAAGAGACAATTTAATAATCGAAAATTGATCGAAAATGCAAAATGATCATCATATCAAAATTGATTTCTAATTTTCGATCAACTTCAATCATTTATCAATTTTTTTACGCACAGCAAATTTTTCTTAGCACTTTCCGACAAAGTTGAAAAGTGTTTATGAAATCGTTTGTTTAGTCATCTGCCAGTCTATCTGCGCTCTAACTCGGTTAAATAAACACATATTGTTATGTATACGCTATTGAAATTTACCATAAAATGTTCAGTACTTAAAATGAAATGTAAGCCTTTATAGTTATTACAGAAACGTTATAAAAAATACCGTTATGGTATAGTCCACCCAGAAAAATCATTTGGAATGTATTCTAGTGATATTACACTATTTTAAACATATTTAAAGCGATATGGAAAATTGAGGACCAATACAAGATGCTTGCTATAGAATTTGACGTGCTTGATCATCATTTATCATTCATTTATAGGAATATAAAGAAAAATTCGGTTACATTACTGTCTATGAGCGATGATGGCTGGAAGTGCATTGCCGATTGTGGTGCGCGAATTTCAAACGCAACTATTTTTATTCTTTTGCCTATTACTTTGTGCCTATAAATTCTATGGATGTTATACAGCGCTTCACAAAAGAATTCGTATATTTTCCAATTACATATGACAGTTGCTCTAATTGGGTTTTCAAATTTGTGTTTACCAATCTATTTAGACAATTTTTCTCTTTATCAAATAATAGATTTTTGTTACACACTGTTAAAAACTCTTCTGTGAAATTACAGAGAGTCTCCGGGTAATCAATTATCTTAAGTCTTATGTAAAGTTACAGAGATTAGAAAACACAAGATTATGTTAGATAACAGAGAAAAATTTTAATAAATTTACAATAGACATTGTCAATTAACATTGTTGAATATACACAAGACTGTAAATTTATTTTTAATGATAATAATTTAATTTAGTTTTCAAAACCAGTAAAAATCACTCAATCTTCAGTAGGTCTGAAAGCATTTGAATTTTTCAAGTAATCTAGAACTAATGTATCATTTATTTTTCATACAGTTTGTTTTTGGCTGTCCTAGGGTTTGAACCCGAGACCTCTAGCCAGTAGAAGAACACCCTATAGACTGAGCTATAGGAGAATATGTTATTGCTTTCAAAATATGTCTTTTTGGGAGTGAGCGGGGGAAAGTCGATAAAGAAAAATCCCCACTAATACCGAGGGGAGGATTTTTCCCATTCTAAATTATTCCAATTAAAAAAAATAAATAAATAAAAAGAAAGAAATAATAAATATATAGATAAATATATAGATAAAAAATAATAAATATATAGATAAAGAAATAATAAAGAAATAAATAATAATAAATATAAATCGTAAATTATTTTCTTTTTATGTTTCTAATAAAATTGCAAAATAAGTATTTATAAGTGTGTATTTGAATTATAAGTTTTCACAAATATAAACATATCTTTAAATAAAAATATTACATCTAAATCCCTACAGAGATTTAGATATAATATAAGGGAAATGTATGTAAAATATGATGACCGAGAAACTCGATCGTATACATTTAACACTTTATCCACCGACGGTACTTGTAAGTACCATAAAAATTACTTATTATAAAATACTTTTAATACGTCAATTAGTTGTAATACTGTTTAGAATGAGTTACAGATACATTACTTTATCTTGTTCCAAAAGCATTATTGGTTACACTAAACAAAAATATTTTTAAAAGAATGATTTCTTTTGCCTTTGCATCTTTTCAGCTTTCTTGGCGCTGAGGGAGGGGGATGGGGATTTTTGAATGCGGAAATATTTCTATATTTATATTCTAAGAACATTATATTTGTACATTTTATAATTCTACTAAATACTAAGAAAACAATTTAAAATAAAAGATTTGAGTGGGGTTTATAAATATTGCCCAAAATCCCTGTAAATTCAAATTTAATGAATCCTTCAAAAATTTATTAAATGATCATGTAAATCTTTTAATTTAGTTTGAACAATTTACGTAAAATGCTTTAGAATGTAAAATTTTCCTGAATTCATAATTCAAGAGATAAAGGGTACATATGCCGAGAACTAGCGTAAATTTATAGAGAATCTTGCTTTTTTTCTATGTTTATACAAAAATTTTTAACAGTGCAGTGTTCTGAATGCATTGGAAAGTGTTTCATAATCTGTGCTCGACGCAGTATTATTCTTTTCCGTTTTCTCTGTAGGAAGAAAATTCTGGAGTAGACACAGCAAAGCGGAAAGACGACTGGTGCGATATCTTACGAGAAATGGACGAATTGTGGTTCCATTTACTTCGAAGTAGTAAGTACATTTTATTTTTAAAAACAAATTATGGTGATAAAGTGTGAAATTTATTCGCTGTGAAAGGAGAACGAATTATTATGTTGGCATAGCGCTTTTTAAAATCACGTTTTCCTCGAAAATGATCTGCAGAATAGTGAACTTTGTCGTTTGCAGGATATTTCATTTGCGGATACAGTCAAACCTCGTTAACATGAACACGCTTAACGTGAATTACTTTTAACATGAACTGTTTTCACAGTCCCCTATAAAGAAGAATTCAAAGATTTGATGCTGATAAAATGAATTACTATTAACATAAACAAAATTTTTATTCCCCTTGAGGTTCATGTTAACGAGGTTCAACTGTATATTGTTTGCAGAATTTTACATATGCATGTGTATCGTCACTTTATATCCTCGTGATAGCAATATGTATGTATACTATGACGACTTTTCATCTGGTTTTTATAATGTATCCAAAATGTGTATTTTTATCAGCAATACATGAAATTCATCATGCGATCATTCAGCTTTGTTTTTATCTGTGAAGATGAATGTGGCAAGATTCAGGTCCCGACTAGCAAGTTTTTGTGCCCAAGGTACTTTCAAATTTTCGTGTCCCTTTAAATTAGTTAATTTACTGATACCAGTTTTAGGTAGCTTTCATTACAAAAAGTAAAAAGCTACCTATTGCAGCCGTCCGGGGGAAAGCACTTCCGGAAAATTTTGGTATATTTTCACCGATCATGACCCCCAGACCCCAAAACCACCCTCCGTTTATATGTTGACATATATATATATATATATATATATAACCATATATATATATATATATATATCTGATTTTTGTCATGCGATAACTAACGTATTTATGAACCGATTTGAATGAAACTTGGTATGTACATAGTACATACAAATGTCTCGACCGAGTTCGTTGGTCAGCATCATCCTCCATTTTGTTTCAAAATGGCGGCCATTTTAAATTTTTAAAAAAATTTAAAATTTAAAATTAAATGCGAAAAAATTAAAAGTTGAAAAATATTTTCCTTTTACGTGTTAGAACTTAAAACAAAGATTCCAGAACACTTTTTATTTTGTCTATATCTTAAAAAATGACTGAGTTATAGCACTTTGAATTTTTCTTATGGCTGACATTTTGAAACGATCTGATTTTTGTCACGTGATAACACGCGTATTTATGAACCGATTTCAATGAAACTTGGTATGTACATAGTAAATACAAATGTCTCGACCGAGTTCGTTGGCCAGCATCATCCGCCATTTTGTTTCAAAATGGTGGTCATTTTAAAATTTTAAAAAAATTTAAAATTTAAAGTTAAATGCGAAAAAATCAAAATTTGAAAAATATTTTTCTTTTACGTGTTAGAACTTAAAACAACGATTCCAGAACACTTTTTATTTTGTCTATATCTTACAAAATGATTGAGTTATAGCACTTTGAATTTTTCTTATGTCTGACATTTTGAAACGATCTGATTTTTGTCACGTGATAACACGCGTATTTATAAACCGATTTCAATGAAACTTGGGATGTACATAGTACATACAAATGTCTCAACCGAGTTCGTTGGCCAGCATCATCCACCATTTTGTTTCAAAATGGTGGCCATTTTAAAATTTTAAAAAATTTTAAAATTTAAAGTTAAATGCGAAAAAATCAAAATTTGAAAAATATTTTTCTTTTACGTGTTAGAACTTAAAACAACGATTCCAGAACACTTTTTATTTTGTCTATATCTTACAAAATGATTGAGTTATAGCACTTTGAATTTTTCTTATGTCTGACATTTTGAAACGATCTGATTTTTGTCACGTGATAACACGCGTATTTATAAACCGATTTCAATGAAACTTGGGATGTACATAGTACATACAAATGTCTCAACCGAGTTCGTTGGCCAGCATCATCCACCATTTTGTTTCAAAATGGTGGTCATTTTAAATTTTTAAAAAAATTTAAAATTTAAAATTAAATGCGAAAAAGTTAAAAATTGAAAAATATTTTTCTTTTACGTGTTAGAACTTAAAACAACGATTCCAGAACATTTTTTATTTTGTTTATATCATAAAAAATGACTGAGTTATAGCACTTTGAATTTTGCTTATGGCTGACATTTTGAAACGGTCTGATCTGAATGATCCACAATGTTGCTTTAAAATGGCATACACTTTATGATATCATGGAATTTGGTGACTCTCTAAATTGCTTAAAATAAAACCAGGTTGAATAGAAGATGACTATTTTCTAAAAATTCCTATTAATATTCAGTCTTGACAAAAACTAGTTTCAATCTTATAAAATCACTAATTTTATAAGATTATTTCCGCTAATTTGAACTTAGTATTTTTGAACAATGTAACTTACCTTAAAATAAATAAATAAATTTATAAGTATATGAAAGCTACCTCTTCCTCCCGGCATTGCCGGAAGGACTTTTTTTTTTCTTTTTTCTTTGGACATACCACACATTAACTCAAAAAATGCCAGGTGAAAGTTTTCCAGACTACTGACAAACGAATTAAAAAAAAACAAGAGTTAAAATATTTTTTATTATGTATTGAAATATTTTTTTTACTATATATTCAGATATATTTTTGTCATTTCATCCTATTAATATGTCAGATATCACATATTTTCACAATTTTGATTTTTTAATGTAAATTTAGATGAAATTGTGAAAAATTCTGTGCCTCTCAGCATATTCGTGCCCAGAGCACGACCCCCCCCCCCCCCAGTGCCGTGCGATGGTCACGGCCTGGCAATATGTCCCGATTTTCAGATTATCCAAGACCTATCCCGCTAACATTAGCGGAGGACATCAAATGTCCAGATTTTTCATAATGCATAAATTCGTTTTTAGGTGAATTCGTAATTATGTAAATACGTAGCACCTATAGTTGTCGTTCAGTCCGTCCGCATATAACAACGCAAAAACTACCCAACCGAATCGTTTGAAATTTAAAATATATAATTATTACATAATTTTGTCGAGTCATTTCAAATTTTATGAAAATCGGATGCATAGTTCAAATACAGGGACAATCAAAAGTATTCCGTTATATTATGGTCAATGCGCAGGGGGGGAGTTTTAAAAGCATTTTAATAGTTTAAAATTTGAAATATGTAATTATTACATAATGTTGTCGAGTCATTTCAAACTTTATGAAAATCGGATGCATAGATCAATTACAAGGTTAATCAAAATTATTCCGTTACATTACAGCCAATAGGGAAAAAAGTTTCAAATGCATTTTAATGGTGTTACACTCATTCGAACATAATAAAATTGATATGAATCTATGAAGTACATATTATAATATACATTTTGCACAAATTGTGATGCAAAGAATATTTATTATTACATGTCACACAAAAGTATTCCATTATATAATGGTGCGAGTTTTAATTATATTAAACTATTTCACATTTCATGAATATGATATACGTTGCTGAGGTGTAATATGAAAACTATTCTTTTGAGTTATATTTACAGGGACACAAAAAAGATTTCGACCACTATACTGTATCCGAAGTACTGTCTACTATAACAGCAAGATCTGAATATTTTTAAAACTTCGTTATCGTACGAACGCACCTCATTTGCTACGCTTCACGTGCAATTTCCAATTTGTTAAGTTTCTTTTATTATCTTTTAGTTTTTAAACAAGGTGGCGGATGAATCTGGTCAACGAACTCGGTCGAGACATTAGTATATTCTATGCATACAATTAATCTCATCCAATCGGTTAATAAATACGAGAGTTACGAAGAGATAGCTGTAGGATTTGGATTAATAGATAGTTTTTTACTTTTTTAATGAAAGCTATATAAAATTACCAATTACCATCATTAAATTAGGCACGATTTTCAAAGTAAACATTGAATGCTTGTTTAAAAAGTGTATTATGAAAAATTAATTTTCATTTCTTTTTACGTATATACTATGCATACAATTAATCTCATCCAATCGGAAGTAAACATTAAATTCTTGTAAAAAGTGTGTATTTTAAAAATTAATTATCGTTCTTTTTAACTTATTGTTTCAGATGACCGAGAAAAACTGAAGCAAGATGCCATATGTAATTTTGACTTCCTTCAATGCGCAGTAAGCGGAGCTTCCATTAGTTACATTCGAAGTCTTTTGGAATTAGTCAAATGTCATGTAAGTAAAATTTAAAAAAAAAAAATAAGAAAAAAGAAAAACTTTTATGCGTTTTATTTTGTGTTAATTAGATCTATATAATTTTAATGATATACAATTGGAAATAACAAAATTCTCATGATATTTATTAAATACAAATAGGTCCCATTACTCGGTTACCCGACGGTATTTTTCTGCTTTTGCTTATATTAAACCGTTCGGCCTTAGTTTCCTATTTGTAGAACATATGTTTTTTATTGAGTATTATTTTAACTTAATAACTTTTTTATGTCAGCCTTTAATAGTGATAGCATATGTTTATTATTATGGTATCGTTTATGTTTCAGGATTAGTAATAATAATAATAATTAACATAAACAAGTTTCCAGAATTATCGTCAAACTGTGGATGTTTCTTTTATCTCAACCTATGTTTCATTCTTTAAATTTAAACTAGGGACTATTTTTCTTTACTAATAATTTTAACTAATAAGTTTTTGTGTCTGTTTAATCTCATTGTTATACGACACTAGAGAGGAAAATCGAACTACGTTCGATTAACTGTAAGGTTACTAAGAATTTTCTAGGAAACTGGGATGCCTAGAATTTTTTATATAACTGCAAGCCGGATTACAGACAAACATTTAGTAAGATTATTGTAATTTTAATAGATCCTTTTGTAAAGCTATAGATTTCTGTAGCTTTACAAAAACTAATTTTGTAGAATTACACCATTTTTTAGTATAGTGTACAAATAAAATTTTAGTAAGGATGCAGATTTCTCTAACTTTACATCTGTAGAAGTACAGATATATGCATTTTTTTTTAGTGCACGCTGTGAAAATTGAATAACACGTGCTAACATTTTACTCTGTCTCGTATTCAGTACAATTTTCATCCCTTCCAGGTTTTAGAGTGGGAAATAGAATTGTTGTCGGCTGTCACTAAACAAGCAGTGGATGTGCTGAGCCAAGATCCGTCCCAGCTGGCGACAGAAATCATCAATTGGCTAAAACCATATGCAGGTAGCTTTAAAATAAAATGTTACAATATTATTTTAACTTTTATATGTAGTTTGTAAAGATATTGTAGCAGAAGATTTTTCGCTAAACAATTGACTTCTAACACTATCCAACATAGTGGAAAATTGTTTATTAACCCTTTCGGGTCTTGTGTACTATTAGTAGTACATGCCTTTTTATCCAATATTATTTTACGTTAACAATTACTTTTGTTACTTTCTAATGTATAAAAATGATAGTATAGGGCTATGCCTCTCTTATTACGACTTCATTTTATGTTTGGACACTTAGTAATAATAATTATAATAAAAGTTTGGTTATTTCTGTTTGCAGCGTTAGCGATTTATTTATTTTATGCACTCTTTAAATTAAAAAAATGGGTTATTTTTCTACGCAGATCATATCTGATAAAATATTAGAAAGTTTTAACGTGCGTTAAACACTGTTGTATTAGAAACGTCTCCAAAAGCTCTTCCTTAACCTATTATCATTTGAATATGAATTGAACAGTACACAAAATAAATACATCCGTTAGGTTTCAGATAATGACATAATCTTAAAACTTAAATAAGTCTGCTTGGATAGCTACGATTAAAATTATTAAGAGTAAACCCAGTAAGGGTTGCGATTAACATTATTAAAGTAAAAGTAATTTTGTTCTCAAAATGAAATAGAAAATTCGGACCCAAAAGGGTTAATTTATGTTGTCTGGCTATCGGTCTGGCCACACTCCAACTCTTTTAAACACACTCGAATAGAAATGCAACTAAAATGGGATCTTGAGGTTTACAAGAGCTTCTTCAGTGTTGAAAATTAAGTGTATACACTTAATTAGTGCTAAGCATAGCATTTATAGCAGTGTTTCTCAACTTGTGTTCCGCTAGAAATAGTCCAGTGTGTCGCGAAGGTTTTTGACAAATAATTAAAATTCCATGGTCATATTCACGATATGACATTTTCTATTTATCATGTGCTATATTCCTTATTTACTCCAGTTCCCATATTAGCCTTCGCATTGTAATTTAATCAAACATGAAAAGAACAGAAAAAGAGCACCTCTTTTATTTCAGAAACTATAATTTTTATTGATAAACATTTTTCGTTAAAAATTTGGATGAGTTTTGGCTTTCAGTCAAAAATTTATCTCCTATCAGTTTGAAAGCTGTTAAATTCCATATGTGATTTGCATCTTCATGGTTCTGGGAATTTGGATATTCAATGGTGAGCAAAAAGTGACTTTTAAAAGTTGAGGATAAAATGCGAACTTGTCCGACGACTTTGGAACCTCATTTGGATTGAATTTGCCCAAAAAGATACATTCAACCTTCTCATTGAATACATTTTGAAAATATAAATATGTATATTACTGTATCATACAAATTTTACTTTTTTACTTTCATAAATCTTTACAAAAAAGAAAGTATTAAATTCGTGAAAGATGTCAACTTCCAGAATTTCAGGGGATTTATACGTTTTAGAAGGTCCTCAACGTTTCATTGTTTTTAGAAAGTGTCTGTCTGCCACTCTCTCACTCTATCATTCTGTGAATCTGTATGTGACAAAAAACTTTTGTGGAGACTCTATCTCAAGAACTAATGCACGGAATTTCACAAAACTTAAGATTCAGTTAAACCTTGATACAAACTGAAGTTTATTAGTTTGTGGTGTATATCGCTCAGCAAGTGGCACTGCTATGGTTGTCTTATTTGCAATTTCTACCATAGCTCGATTTTAAGAATAAATGTGCGAATTTTCTGTAAACTTTATATTCAGATAGCCCTTGATAAAACAAGGTGTTGAATACTTTTTTGGTGCAAATCGTTCAACAGGTGGCACTGCCATGCTGCATTATTCATGATTATCGCAACAGCTCTAGCAATACACGAATTTTCTTAAAACTTCAGCTTAAGTTAATCCTTTATATATATTAGTGTTATTTAGTTTTTGGTGTAAATCGCCCTACAGGTGGAGCAGCTATGTTGCACTTTTCACGATTTCGCACTATCTGTATCTCGAACTATTGCATGAATTTTCATCGTATTTCAGATTCAGTTAATAACTGATAAAAAATTATCCATATTAGTTTGTGATGTACATTTTACAACATGTGGCGCTGTTATGCAGAATACAACTTTTACATTTTTTTTATATTCAAGTGTGCCCCAAATAATACCGGATATTTTTAGCGTTCTGCAGACCAAAAAAAAAAAAAAAAAAAGGTTCAGAAACACTGATTTATGGCTTATTTACAAAGACTTTCAAAAGACTTGTGTTATATTATGGTCTGTGTACATATATCTCTGTCAAGTTGTACAGTATCCACACATTTATAATCTGCAACGATGCTCTCATTTCGTGCATTTGAATGTACAGGTTGATCTCAAATATTATTTTTTTACTTTTAGGTAGCTTTCATTACAAAAAGTAAAAAGCTACCTATTGCAGCCGTCCGGAGGAAAGCACTTCCGGAAAATTTTGGTATATTTTCACCGATCATGACCCCCAGACCCCAAAACCACCTTCCGTTCAAATGTTGACATATATATATATATATATATATAACCATATATATATATATATATATATATATCTGATTTTTGTCATGCGATAACTAACGTATTTATGAACCGATTTGAATGAAACTTGGTATGTACATAGTACATACAAATGTCTCGACCGAGTTCGTTGGTCAGCATCATCCGCCATTTTGTTTCAAAATGGCGGCCATTTTAAATTTTTTAAAAAATTTAAAATTTAAAATTAAATGCGAAAAAATTAAAAGTTGAAAAATATTTTCCTTTTACGTGTTAGAACATAAAACAAAGATTCCAGAACACTTTTTATTTTGTCTATATCTTAAAAAATGATTGAGTTATAGCACTTTGAATTTTTCTTATGTCTGACATTTTGAAACGATCTGATTTTTGTCACGTGATAACACGCGTATTTATAAACCGATTTCAATGAAACTTGGTATGTACATAGTACATACAAATGTCTCGACCGAGTTCGTTGGCCAGCATCATCCGCCATTTTGTTTCAAAATGGCGGCCATTTAAAAAATTTTAAAAAATTTAAAATTTAAAATTAAATGCGAAAAAGTTAAAAGTTGAAAAATATTTTCCTTTTACGTGTTAGAACTTAAAACAAAGATTCCAGAACACTTTTTATTTTGTCTATATCTTACAAAATGATTGAGTTATAGCACTTTGAATTTTTCTTATGTCTGACATTTTGAAACGATCTGATTTTTGTCACGTGATAACACGCGTATTTATGAACCGATTTCAATGAAACTTGGAATGTGCATAGTAGATACAAATGTCTCGACCGAGTTCGTTGGCCAGCATCATACACCATTTTGTTTCAAAATGGTGGTCATTTTAAATTTTTAAAAAAATTTAAAATTTAAAATTAAATGCGAAAAAATTAAAAATTGAAAAATATTTTTCTTTTACGTGTTAGAATTTAAAACAAAGATTCCAGAACACTTTTTATTTTGTCTCTATCTTAAAAAATGACTGAGTTATAGCACTTTGAATTTTGATGGCTGACATTTTGAAACGGTCTGATCTGAACGATCCACAATGTTGCTTTAAAATGGCATACACTTTATGATATCGTGGAATTTGGTGACTCTCTAAATCGCTTAAAATAAAACCAGGTTGAATAAAAGATGACTAATTTCTAAAAATTCCTATTAATATTCAGTCTTGACAAAAACTAGTTTCAATCTTATAAAATCACTAATTTTATAAGATTATTTCCACTAATTTGAGCTTAGTATTCTTGAACAATGTAACTTACCTTAAAATAAATAAATAAGTATATGAAAGCTACCTCTTCCTCCCGGCATTGCCGGAAGGACTTTTTATTAGGTAGCTTTCATTACAAAAAGTAAAAAGCTACCTATTGCAGCCGTCCGGAGGAAAGCACTTCCGGAAAATTTTGGTATATTTTCACCGATCATGACCCCCAGACCCCAAAACCACCCTCCGTTCAAATGTTGACATATATTATATATATATATATATATCTGATTTTTGTCGTGCGATAACTAACGTATTTATGAACCGATTTGAATGAAACTTGGTATGTACATAGTACATATAAATGTCTCGACCGAGTTCGTTGGCCAGCATCATCCGCCATTTTGTTTGAAAATGGCGGCCATTTTAAATTTTTTAAAAAATTTTAAATTTTAAATTAAATGCGAAAAAATTAAAAGTTGAAAAATATTTTTCTTTTACGTGTTAGAATTTAAAACAAAAATTCCAGAACACTTTTTATTTTGTCTACATCTTAAAAAATGATTGAGTTATAGCACTTTGAATTTTTCTTATGGCTGACATTTTGAAACGATCTGATTTTTGTCATGTAATAACACGCGCATTTATGAACCGATTTCAATGAAACTTGATATGTACATAGTACATACAAATGTCTCGACCGAGTTCGTTGGCCAGCATCATCCGCCATTTTGTTTCAGAATGGTGGCCATTTTAAATTTTTAAAAAAATTTAAAATTTAAAATTAAATGCGAAAAAACCAAAATTTGAAAAATATTTTTCTGTTAGGTGTTAGAACTTAAAACAACGATTCCAGAACACTTTTTATTTTGTCTATATCTTACAAAATGATTGAGTTATAGCACTTTGAATTTTTCTTATGGCTGGCCATTTTGAAACGATCTGATTTTGTCACGTGATAACACGCGTATTTATGAACCGATTTCAATGAAACTTGGTATGTACATAGTAAATACAAATGTCTCGACCAAGTTCGTTGGCCAGCATCATCCACCATTTTGTTTCAAAATGGTGGCCATTTTAAATTTTTTTTTAATTTAAAATTTAAAATTAAATGCGAAAAAATTAAAAGTTGAAAAATATTTTACTTTTACGTGTTAAAACTCAAAACAATGATTCCAGAACACTTTTTGTTTTGTCTATATCTTAAAAAATGATTGAGTTATAGCACTTTGAATTTTGCTTATGGCTGACATATTGAAACGGTCTGATCTGAACGATCCATCATGTTGCTTTAAAATGGCATACACTTTATAATATCGCGGAATTCGGTGACTCTCTGAATCGCTTAAAATATAACCAAGTTGAATAAAAGATGACTAATTTCTAAAAATTCCTATTAATATTCAGTCTTGACAAAAACTAGTATTCAATCTTATAAAATCACTAATTTTATAAGATTATTTCCACTAATTTGAGCTTAGTATTTTTGAACAATGTAACTTACTTTAAAATAAATAAATAAATGTATAAGTATATGAAAGCTACCTCTTCCTCCCGGCATTGCCGGAAGGACTTTTTTTTTTCTTTTTGTCGGCTCCCTAAATGCAGTTCTTATCAAATGGACGTTGATAAATATGAGGCCAAACATAGTCTTTATAATCCTGAAGTTCTAAGAGAATCCAGCAAGTTTATTTTTATTTAATCGACAAAATGTCTAAAATTGAAAGTGTCCTGTCATTAATGGCCATGTAGTGTACAGTGCTGTTTATAAGAATTCGATTTTTATCTGACAATGGAAAATAATTACTGAAAGTGGATTTTTAAATATGTTATGTGTTTTTAACAATTTACTCAGATATCATCTTTCAAGTTATCAAGTAACAAATTTTCTTACAACATTGTGATTGTACCTTATTTCATAATTCTCTGCCTCGCTTGATTTTATTTTATTATTTAAATTATACGCTATAAAATTTTGATATTTATTAAAACTTTAATAAGATGAAAAGAACTTTAATATGTTCAGGTTTACTTAAAAAACGGTTAAAATAATCAAATATAGTTGTTAATAGTTAATTTTATTTAAAAAAATCTCAGTACTTTCAAGCCTTTAATCAGACTCTTTTTCAGAGAATATTTTCTTTATTTATACAAATGCATGATTCTGTTTTGAAAATGAACGAGACTCGTGGCTTGAGGTATTAAAATTTATGATACAACAATTAAATATCTCTTTTTATCTTTCACCTAAAATACTACTACTAATTCAATCTTCAAGCCACGAGTCTCGTTCATTTTCAAAACGGAATCATTATTTGTATTTATTTTTTAAAAAAAAATTTCTGAGGAAGAGCCTGATTAAAGGCTTGAAAGTACGAAGATAATTTTAAACAAAATTATCTATTAACATCTATATTTGATTATTTTAATCGCCTTTTAAGTAAACCTGAACATTTTAAAGTTCACATTATATATTTTGTGTGTAATAACAAGGCGAAAATTTCATTCCGTCATATGTTTTTACATTTAAGATGAAAAGATTTTTTTTCTTCACCTTTCAGATTTTCCTGGAGGTTCATGTATAAAAAATCTCGTCACCAGTGCTCAGAAATTTTGCAACAAGTGTACGCAGCCTCGTCTAATCCCTTCAAATTCGTGGCTGACCCTCACGCTGCCGCCACAAGTGACTTCTTTGACCACGCCCCATAACATCATACACATGGTGACGACTCCAGATAATCAACATGTGATTTGTGCCTCGGACTCGAATGAAATAAACATTTTCCACATACCATCCAAAAATATTGTAAGGACCTTCAAAGGTTTGTGGAGAAATTTTTGCTATTTTCTCTTCTTTTAAGGGTGTATTCGAAAATGCAATTTTCCACCTTCAACAGCTCAAAATTTTCTGATACGATTTCAGGCTCGTTTTTAAAGGTAAAGACATGAAACTTGCTGGGGTGATTTTTGAAGAGATGTGTAAGATGCCGTGTGATGTCATTTTTCGCTCAATTCGTTAGAACTTGATTCATAAACAATTTACGTTCTCGAGAAAACCCCTTTTTTCTCTCCCAGATCTCCCGCTTCGGAAAATTCGGTTCAAAATGCCGTTTTTGGCAGCCTGTTCTGAGATATTTTCTGCATTTATCAAAAAATTGACAAACTCTTCACCTTGAGTAGTTTCTATATAGGAAAATTGGCCAATTTGATCCGTTTAAGAACGAAAGTGAATTTAAAAATAAATCGGAAAATATGCAGTTTGGATTGGAATACACCCTTAACTTACTTTAATTAAATGTTGTACTTACCTGTTATACACCTGTATGCTCAAACAAGAATCATTTTAATGAGTTTACGTAAATATCAATTTATCCTCCTCAGTCCAGTTTTCACCCTCTTACAATGGCAGCTATTGAGAACTAAAATTTGATTCAGACTAGGACAATATTTTTAACATTGTACAGATAACACTAAAACTGAGATGGATAATTTAAGAGCTACATTATTATAAAAATAACAAGTTGGAAATTGCACGTAAAGCGTAGCAAATGAGGTGCTTTCGTACGATAACGAAGTTTTAAAAATTGATTTTAGTCTCATATATCAATCTCATAAAATTGTAAATAGTGAATTACAATTAAAACGCTCATCAAGCAATGCTCTCCCAATACCATTATGTAATGGAATACTTTTGTGTGGCCTTGTAAATCAATAACAAATGTTCTTTGCACCACAAATTATGTAAAATGAATATTATAATATGTACTTCATAGTTGCATATAAATTTTATTATGTTCGAATGAGTGTATCACCATTAAAATGCATTTGAAACATTTTTCCCCATTGACCGTAATGTAACGGAATACTTTTGATTGTCCCTGTAATTGATCTATGCATCCGATTTTCATAAAATTTGAAATGACTCCACAAAATAATGTAATAATTATGTATTTTAAATTTCAAACGATTCGGTTGGGTAGTTTTTGCGTTGTTATATGCGGACAGACAGACGGACGGACGGACAGATGGACGGACTGAACGACCACTATAGGTGCTACGTATTTACATAACTACGAACGCACCTAAAAAGAACTAACTCCCAATCTATATTAAAATTAGAAGGAAGTAACGTTTATTCGGGTGTTTGTGGAGAAATTTCAGTTGTTTTTATTGTCAATTCTTTTATTAAATACAATACTTATTGAGATGGATCAAACTGGAATAATTTGTGAGAATCAATTTAGTTTAAGAACTATATTGTTATTAAAATAAAAGGAATTAACTCTTAATCTATATTAAAACTATAAAGAAGTAAGATTAAAAACAATGTTTGTTTAACGACTAATTAAAAACAATGTTTGTTTAACACATTATTAAAATCAACTAACGTAAATATATAACAAATTAACACCTTGCAAATGAACCTTCTTTAGATCAATATCTGCTTAGTATCCAAATCACCTACGAAATTAAAGAATATCATTTGCACTACACTTGATCTAATTAATTATGAGAATTGTTCAAGAGTATATGAAATACCATTTATTAAAGTAGACGGATCAAGAAATTACTATATTGGAGTGACTAGCAGATATTTTAAGTTCAGAAAAAAAATAAGCGTGTAATCGATATTAGTAGTATAGTAATGACAGTTCCAGCTCACCCGGTGGACGGTGGTGACCTTTGCATGACCTCTGTGAAGCTCATCGGCCTGTGAAGGTCATCGGGCCTTCGAGCTGTAAGAGGGGGGTGGGGTGAAGGTCATCGGGCGTCACGCAAGGTTAAGATGACGTCATCTTATAGGATGAGTGTGTTTTAGATAAGAATTTTTTTTTTTAATTTTAAGCGGGAATTTTAGGGAGTTAGAATTTTTTTCGGCGTGCTATAGTATGATAGGTTATTTTAATGCGGGGACTTTAAAATTTTCGGTGCACTTTAGTTTAAGGATTTATTTTTTTTGATTTTAAGCGGGAATTTTAGGGAGATTGATTTTTTTTTTTTTTTCACCGTGTTCTAAATAAGGGGTTAAGCGGATATTTTGGGGACACAGAATATTTTTTTTTCTGTACTATTATACGAGTGGTTTTTAATTTTAATGAAGTGACTTACAAATTTTTAGTTTGGTATAATTTAAGAGTTTATTTTTTTGATTTTAAGCGGGAATTTTGGGGAGATTGATTTTTTTTTTTTCCACTGAACTATTACATGATGAGTTAAGCGGGTTATAACGATTATTTCGTTATATATTGGTTATTTTCTTAAATTATTCCTTTACCCCCCGTCTCTGTTCAATTCAAAAATTAGTTTTAAGTTGTCCTTCATTCCTTTTCCATTTTTCTTGCTTAGTAATTCTCTAACCGAAAATCGGCAGCTGCTTAACTTTATCTGTGAGAAATACACTCACATATTAATCAACCGTTTAAAGCTATTTCCAGATGTCTGCTTTTTCTGATCGAAGCAATTCTGCATTACCTTATAAGGAGATCATCTCTGTTTCGCAGTTAAAATTTATGCTTACGCTTCTTTTTCCTTTCTCGACAAAACCCTGAAAAGAATTTAACATCTGCGCAGTAAAATCTGATGTCCCTTCGGTGTGCCTCTGTGTTTAGACAAAACAACACGTGTAACATTTTATCGTTTGGCAACCTTTCCTTTCCATCTCAGCTGGGAAACTAAATTGAATTCTGATCTTGCTGGCTGCATTTTAACTGTTATTTGGCGTATACTATCCATTGTGCATGGGCGAACTTGTGTATGTTGGCGATTTTCTATCATGCCAAAAGTGGCGGTTTGTTGCTATGTACGATGTCTCTTGACTCACTGCTCCGGTCTTGTGAAGTTGCTAATCGCTGTTCGGAGATTTTCTCAGAGTACTGTATGTGTGCCCCCCTAGTAATACATGTCTAAATAAAGAATAACTTAGCAATCATTGTGGGGTTTTTTCGTACACCTGAACCTGGACTACTATACGTAATCACGCTTCTTCTAAGTATTCTAATAAAATACCAGCTGCTACCAAACTACGCTACAAGAATTCTCCATTACAAAAATAACTGGTGCCGTTTGACTCTTTCGTTTTTCCCCACATAAAAAAAAAAAAAAAAAAAAAAAAAAAAAAAAAAAAAAAATATGGAGGGGGGTACAATCAACTGCGACGTTCCGGCGGATGTGATGCTTTTTGTTTCTTCTTTTTCTTCTCTGCATCCCCCGGTAGAAAATGCTATTAGTCTGGCCTGCTAAGTGTCAACCGAAAAAGTACAGAGCTGTTCCCGTCCTGAAATTCCTTAGCTGGACACCCCTTTTCCTCCCCTGTGTGCTCCATCTCAACTGCTTTGGAATGTCTCCCCTGCGGCCAATTGTCACCTGAGCGCTGGGCGTTCTTTTTTTTCAACTCCTCGCATCGTCTGTGTGATTTATGTGTTTTCATCGCCGGCAGATATAGAGGGCTGCGTGTGCTTCGTCAAAATTACAGAATATGCAAGATATAAAATTTACGGGCAATAAAGTCCAATTTGTGTGTGATTACAGTGCTATCATCGACTCATTCATAATGTGTGTTGCATATTTACTCAACGTATTCTACTGAAATCTCATAAAGTCTCATAGAAGATTTTTGTGTGTGTAATAAGTGTGCATGTCTACTTAAGCATCGTAAAGTCGTTCATCGTGCAAAAAAAAAATAGTGATTGTCTTCAATTCTGAGAAAATCCATCAGAAATAATTCATCGTTTATATCAGTTAACAGTGCACAAAATTAATAAATAAATAAATAAGAGAATTACAAAAATTCTCTAAAAGAGATGTCACCACCTTCGATAAGTGCATATTCAATTACCTGGTTACAATATAAAATTTCTGCTAGTCTTCTGTGATAAAAAAAAAGTGAAAAGTGCACAACAACGAAAATCAACGTCGAAATAATCTACATTTTGAACGTGAGAGCAGATCTTGCCCCATTTCCCTAAGTTTTTGTGTTATTAACTTAGTAATCATTTAATTATTTTTTAAAACTAAATCAGTAAGTCAACCCACCTACTTTGTTTATTTCATGTTCTGCTTTCACATTCAGGACACAACGGTCAACATTTATGTTCTGTATAGAGCATTAATATAATCCTGTTATTGTGTTTTTGCAAAGATTTTTAATTTGCGAAAGCACGGTAACTGTTGTTATTTCTAGTTATTATCTTTGCTGACATTTTATGCAGTTTTTATCAGTTATTTGCATTTATGTGCTATTGTTTCATATTTTACGTCCCACCCCTTTTTTTGTTTTTTTAATTTGTATTTAGATTCTCTAATATGCTTAAATGTGTTTAACCAGTTTTGAACTTTAATTACAAGGTTAAAATAAGAACATTCTTTTTCATCAAAAAAATATAAATAAATCAGAAGGTTTTAAGTTACAAAAAAAGGAATTTTTTTTCCTTGAGTAAAGAAGTTAAAGGATTTTTTTTTTCTTGCTTGCTAACAGTTTTTGCGGTTTTCTATAGAGTTTTCTTTGCTTTATTATCTAAAGTAAGTACTTTGTTAAAGTGAAGGAATATATAGATATATGTTTCAAAGTGTAATTATTTTGCCATTTTATTTAATTTATTTTCTAAATGTGTTAATTTTGTATGTGCTTCCTTGCTTTACTGTCATAAAAGGTTCAAATAAGATATCTTTAAAGTGAGGTATATTTTTTTAAGATCTATTTATTTTGCTAGTTTACGTAGTTTACTTGCTAGGAAATTTACCTGTTTTCAATGTGCTTTAGAGTATAAGTCAGGTCTGTGTAACAATTTCTCTAAAACTTGTGAGCGTAAACAAACAAAAAAAAACTAATCATGGCGGCAAAACAAATTCCGATAAATATCATTCAATTTGATGGAGATCCAGATTTACTTAAATTTTTCTTTGATCAAGTTAGAGTCTCTGCGGAAATTAATAAGTATAACCCACAAACAACAATTGCAATCTTAAAGGGAAAGTTAGTTGGGCCTGCACAAAAATTTCTAGCACAGAACCCCGACCTGCAAAAGATAACAGACCTCGATTTGCTGGAAAAAGAATTTGCGTCATTCTTCGCCCCCCCTAGTAAATGTGTTGCCTCTGTTGAGTTGTCCAGTTTAGCACTTATGCCTTCTGAGACGATAAAAAATTTAGCCCATAGACTAAATGTTCTTGCGGCGACAGTTTATGCAGATATCAACGACGAAAATGCACGCAACACTATCAAACTCATGAAATTTCTAGAAGCCCTTCCTTCAAATATTAGAATAAAATTACAGGAAGAAGGCATTAATGATTATAAAACAGCAGTTGAAAGAGCGCAAACCCTTCATGAAATTTTAAGGAATGAAAAAATTTTACATTCCTTACCTTCGGTACACAGACCAGAAAATCTTATTGAATCGCAATTAAAAGAAATCTCTGAGAAAATAAAGGCATTATCTTTTGCCCCTCCTGATACTAAAACCGAAACTGAGCAAAAAAATTTCCAGACTAGACCAAAACATTCCGCAGGTGTTTCACGCTTCAAAAAAATTACAAAAATCGAAACTACACTAGACGTTATTCCCCACACAAGTTTTCACAAAAAAAAAAACCAGTTGTTTGTCAGTTATGTGGACGAAACAATCATGACGCTCTCTCTTGTTTTAAATGGAAAAGAGCAAATACTCAAAGGAAAAACAATTACACAAACTCCACGCCCCAATTTCAGGAAAACTGAAACAGAGATACAATTTTTATGCTGGTGGTGTTGTGTCTCAGTCTAATACTTCTACATCAGCAACTTTTGTTTTTGACCCTGTTTTACCTAAAATTTCAAGTTCGAGACTAGTTAATTCAGTAGGTTCCCAAACGTTTGACTCCATTAAGATAGCAAATAACATCAGTACACAAACAGAAAGTGATAATGTTCAAATAATTTGTAGTGTAAACACTATGTCACCATCCCTCCCTCTTGTTAAAGCCACTATAGCAAACCATGATATTACTTTGTTGGCTGATTCTGGTAGTAGTATATCTTTACTTTCACAAAAATTATTTAATCAACTTAAACCTGTCTTAAAATATAAAAGACTGTCCACTGACGTCAATATTAAAACTGTCAATTCTGATGTCTCATTTTCCGCCTGCATCAGAACATCCATTAAGCTAAAACAAAAAGCGTTTTCACACCACTTTTATATTGTTGACATACCCGAGTCTTCCAGTTTTGAAGGCATTTTAGGTTTTGATTTCATAACTAGATACAATGTTGTCATTGATACTTTTAACAAGTGTCTCCATGTCAACAATAATTTCTCTGTTCCTTTAAAAACCAGTAAAGAATCTTCTGGAGAGAAACAATCAAAATCATGCAATTCTTTGAGTGATGTTGTAATGAATCAAGCGGTGTTCTTAACTCGTAAAATTATATTAGAACCCCAACAACAAATATGGTGCTCTGTTTACACTTCCAATAACATCAACAATAACAGAAATTATCTATTTGAATATTTGGCACAAACAAAAGAATTAATAGGAAATGATGCCATTATTCAAATGAATAAATTATCCAATAAAAGAAAGAAAACTTCACAAATACATCATTTCTTCTCAATAACACTTAAAAACACTTCTGAAAAAACCATTCATCTCCCTAAACACACAAAAATAGGTCAATTATCTGAGATTGAGGAAATTCGCGACTATACTTCTGAAATGTCTGACAAGCAAAATAACTCAGAACAGCACTTTGTAAATTTTATTCAGGCGTCTAATGAAATCTTACAAAAAAGAAAGCAGGAGTTATCGGCTAATGATTTTAAACTTTCTCACTTAAAATCTGACGAAGCAAAGAACCTAACTAAATTGCTACTTAATTATTATCCTGCCTTTTCCAAATCATTAGACACACTTGGTCATACTGATAAAATTGTACCTGATTTGAAATTCATTAATGACTACCCCATAAAGACACTCCCTTTCCCTCTTCCCCAAGCTGTGCAAAAGGATGTTTTAAATCAAATCAAACAGTTGCTTGATGCCAAAATCATTGAACGTCATTGTTCCGAATGGGCCTGCCCCATGCTCCTTGTTAAAAAGAAACCAGACGGTACAGGTATACAGAAATATAGACTCGCATTAGATCTCAGAATGGTTAATACTATAATCTTCATTCCTTTTCCATTTTTCTTGCTTAGTAATTCTCTAACCGAAAATCGGCAGCTGCTTAACTTTATCTGTGAGAAATACACTCACATATTAATCAACCGTTTAAAGCTATTTCCAGATGTCTGCTTTTTCTGATCGAAGCAATTCTGCATTATCTTATAAGGAGATCATCTCTGTTTCGCAGTTAAAATTTATGCTTACGCTTCTTTTTCCTTTCTCGACAAAACCCTGAAAAGAATTTAACATCTGCGCAGTAAAATCTGATGTCCCTTCGGTGTGCCTCTGTGTTTAGACAAAACAACACGTGTAACATTTTATCGTTTGGCAACCTTTCCTTTCCATCTCAGCTGGGAAACTAAATTGAATTCTGATCTTGCTGGCTGCATTTTAACTGTTATTTGGCGTATACTATCCATTGTGCATGGGCGAACTTGTGTATGTTGGCGATTTTCTATCATGCCAAAAGTGGCGGTTTGTTGCTATGTACGATGTCTCTTGACTCACTGCTCCGGTCTTGTGAAGTTGCTAATCGCTGTTCGGAGATTTTCTCCGAGTACTGTATGTGTGCCCCCCTAGTAATACATGTCTAAATAAAGAATAACTTAGCAATCATTGTGGGGTTTTTTCGTACACCTGAACCTGGACTACTATACGTAATCACGCTTCTTCTAAGTATTCTAATAAAATACCAGCTGCTACCAAACTACGCTACAAGAATTCTCCATTACACGGGTATTTTGGGGGAAATTATTATTTTAGACTAATCATAGGCGAAGGATATATTTTTTTTTTTCGGGGGTTGCTATTTTAATAAAGACCTAATTAAGAAGGGTTCATTCATGGTGAATTAATGAATTATTTTTTTTTTAGGAGTAATTTTGTTAAGATTGAATTATTTTTTCATTTTTTGGAGTTTTAAGCGGAGATAAAGTCTTAATAGAAAAACTTTAACTTTTTTGCAATGAAATTAACGCGCGCTCGTCAATCTAACCGTTCGGAGTTTGTAATTTTCTTCGAATCATGTGTGCATTTTGGTTTAGAATATCTTAGAAAAGCCTGAATAACCTTTATCTCTACCCACCGTCATAATTAACATATGCTGGTAATGGGAATTTGAGAATAACAATTTTGAATATTTATTTAATGAAGGAACTTTAAAATTATTTCGAGTGTTATTTATAGTCAACTATGTTATACACTTGATATTTTAAAATAATTAAAAAATAACTTTAAAATTTGAATGAAAAAAATATGTTTTAAAATGGGATTTTACGTACTAACATTTATTCGCGCTCGTTGACCTAACCGTTCGGAATCTGTGATTTTCCTCGAATCATGTGTGAATAACTGTCAGATTTCCTTAGAAAGGCCTGAATAAGCTTCAACCGTCATTAATAACGCATGTCTGTAACGGGAATTTAAACTTAATTTTTTTTTTTTTAAAATATTCATTTTAATGAGGTGACTTTCAAAACAATTTGTAGAACTTTTGAGTGATAATATATTTTTATTGGGAAACTTAAAAGAATCTTGTGATTTTTTGGGAACCAATTTTTAATTGTTGAATCAATCTGTATTCGCATTTCTTTT
This sequence comes from Maratus speculifer, assembly GCA_964019185.1. NCBI lineage: Eukaryota > Metazoa > Arthropoda > Arachnida > Araneae > Salticidae > Maratus > Maratus speculifer. The sequence goes on from OZ025294.1 coordinate 385,311,389, forward strand.
GTGTGAGATTGTATAAATGTTGATGAAAACTATTTCTATTCCAATTAATGAAATTTAATAATAAAAAGAATAAAGTGTACCTCACCAGACGCCCCTTTTTCAAAATTCATGCATATTTTTAAACATAACAATGTGTTTAATATAAGTAATTTTTGTGTGTCCTTTCCTTTCTGAAAGTGTAAGCGATTTTTAACATAAATATCTTTTGACATGTGTAATTTTTCCCTGGCAGAACAATTTTCAAATAAATAAATTTTTAATATTAATAGAAATTTTGACTTGCCGAAGAAAAAAAAAAAAAGGAACTTATTTTTAATGTTTAATACTTGTCGGTTAAAAAAAAAAATAAATAAACTATATTTATTATCGAAATGAATTCATCTTCATTATTTTAAAAAACATATAATATTTATAACCAGTAACGCGGAACTTTTTCAAACCCTGTTAATGAGATTTTATTTAACATTGTATTTTATCTTCAGATCAAAATAATTTGTGAAAAATGCTTTTAAATATTTTTAAAACTGTATTGAAAATAATATTTTACATACCTTAACATCAATGAAATCCGAATCGATGAAGAGTTTAATAATTAGTTTCTCAAAAAAGTTCGTTCTAGTATGTGTGTGTGTAAACATAGATGAATCATTCTTATCTGCTTATCTGATAGCGTTTTCCGGAAAGGGTTGAATCTCTGAATCATAGTTAATAGGAAGTGGGGTTCATCTGTTATCTTAATTAATCTTAATGAGTACTATGTCTAATTAAAATTATTTGAATTGAAATAAAATAAGGTTTTATGAGTAATATCTTTTGAAAATTTAAGATATAATTATTTAAATCAAATTAGAGGCTTTTTTTTCTCATCCATTTATTTTAAATAAAACTAAAATAATTATTTATTTATTTTTTTATACTTTGTTAGCAAAATAAAGAGTGTAATACATTCATTTCGGATTTAACTATTTGAAAATTTAAACTAACCTATGATTAAAATGATTACATAAGGTTGAGTATGTGATCTTTTAAATGAAATCTAGTTAAAAACGGAACACGCATTCATATAAAACTTTAAATACTTACGCTTTTGTGTATAATATAATGTATGTTTTAAATATTAAATGAAAAATATCAATTAACAATAAATGAAAAACATTAACATTAATAAAATATTAATTAAACATTGCATGAATTAAAAACTTAATATTAATATGGGAATACGCATCCGTATAAAACTTTAAACATTTATGCTTTTGTGTATAATATAATATATGTACACTGTAAAAAAAAAAAAGGGTCGATCTACTAAAAAAAAAAACTTTAGTGATCCTTGTAATTCTAAAAAAATTTTTAGTAATCTTAGTCGGTTACAAGAAAATCTGTAAGAATTACTAGAAAAAAGTTAGCAACGAAGAGAGTTAATAGTTTTATATTTTTAATAACTATTCCTAAAACTCACTTGGTGTGGCCTTGATAGCATAATGGTTATTGTAACGGACTCCAGACTAAAAGGTCCCGGGCTTGATACTGGCCGCCGCCAAATATGCCCCGAATGTATGTAGTGTAAGTACTCGTTAACAAAGGGATTATGAAAATCCTGTTTGAGCAGTTAGCAATGTTTGGTGCTGCCATCTATTGCAGTTTTGCCGAAAATCTTCCGCTTCAGAAGTATGTATGTAGCTCGAAGGAACTTCCTGCCCTTCGGGCGCACGTAATGATTATTAAAAACAATTTTGGAGCTATTATTAAAATTTGCTTGTTGGCTCAGACTAAAAATTTTTAAGTTAGTTATACAAAAAAATTCTTTTGTTCAGTTTACAAAAGAAATGCTTGTTTCACTTGCAAAAAAAAAAGTTTGTAATGGTTACTAAAAAATTCTGTGGAATACAAATTTGCTAAAAAATTTTTAGTAACCTGTTGAATTTTTTTTTTTTTTTTTTTTTTTTACAGTGTATTAAATATTAAATGAAAAAAATATGAATTAACAATAAATTAATGTTATTAATTAACATTAATTAAATATTAATTAAACATTGCGTTGATTTAAATATAGATTAAAAACTTAATGAAAAATATTAATTTCTCATGTAATTAAAATAACACATTATAAATTAATGACTTAATAATAAATGAAAAATATTCATTCGAAACAACTTTAGAAATACTCATTTGTAATGAAATAAGAAAATAGCAATGAATAAAATATCCATTAAAAATTGAATGAAAAATATGCATTGAAAAAATATAAAAATCAAATATACTTACCTAAAAATTTCTCCCTTCAGTGCGACCTACTTGCTTGCATGTTTGGGAAAAACGGAGAGATAACACAAAAGGCTTATCTTTAAAAACATGATAACCTCAACCAATCACAAGTTATCAGTGTTGCACTTGCGCGCCCTCTTAGTGAATGTATTGCGTGCGAGACAAGACGTATTCATCATTCTGTATGCTGCTGTCAACGTGCAACGACATAGATTAGTGTCTGAATCGTTTTAGATTAATATTTCTATTTTTAATAGTTAGTGTATAATGGAGCCAATTCAAAATTCTTCTGAGTCAATTGAGCTGACAAATCATCACCCATCACCTGGATTAAAGGATCAAGACATGGAATTCTCATCGTCACCTGTTGCGAAGGATGTGAATCCCTCATCGTCATCTGTTTCAAAGAATATGATCCCTTCATCGTCACCTGTTTCGAAGAATGTGAATCCCTCATCGTCACCTGTTTCAAAGGATGTGGACCCTTCATCATTACCTATTTCGAAGAATGGGAATCCCTATTCATCTGATGTGCTACAGTTACCATTTGTGTGCTTAACTTGTAACCGTGCCTTTTCACGAAAGTTTGTGTTAAACAGACATGAAAAATCTCATTTGCAGGAAAAGCCATTTCCTTGTGACTTGTGTGAAAAATCATTCATTCAAAACAGTGATTTACAAAACCATAGGGTGACTCATTCCAAGGCTTCGATTATTTTCAAATGTGAGATATGTTGTGAGATGTTTTCTAGAAAACGAGAGTTGTTAAAACATAAGATTACCCATAAGCCAACCAAACAATATAAATGTGTCATATGTAATGACGTATTTTCGAGAAAGCAGGATATGTTAAAACATAAGATTACCCATAAGCCAACCAAACAATATAAATGTGTCATATGTAATGACGTATTTTCGAGAAAGCAGGATATGTTAAAACATAAGATTACCCATAAGCCAACCAAGCAATATAAATGTGACATATGTAATGACGTATTTTCGAGAAAGCATGACTTATTGAAACACAAAAAGAGTCATAAACTTTCTAAAGAATATAAATGTCACGAGTGTACTGAAATACTAAAGAGCAAGTCTGATTTTTTTCGTCATGTGCGTAATTCACATCAGCTTTCAAACAAACGCATTCAATCATCCTCTTTAAAAGATGAGTTGTATGAAAAGGTAAAACATTTTCAAAGACTTAATGCCCTTGGTTCGTTGTGTACTCAAACTATGATCTATTCAAATGAAGAGAACGACAAAGACTTTCACACATTTTTTGAAAGTGTCCGATCTGATGTTTCGAACGAATTACATTATCAAATCGAAGAGAAAAAATCGATGAAATGGTATGCAACTGTACAAGTTCTCGTGAGTCGTGAATCTAGCGATGGTGAGCATGAGACTGCGACACCCTTTTTTAAGTCTAAAACTGTACTGGATTTGACAAGTCAACATTTATCTTTGCATATGGAGGAGGCCTTTGCAAAAATTATGAATTCCTTCGAGAAGTTCACTACCCTGGGTTCCGGTTGGATATTGGAACAAATTTTTTACATAGAAGTGACATCAGCTAAATATTGTATTGTATAACATATTTGTTTGCTGTATGATTTTTGTAACTGCTACTGAAAACGATTAATAAATGATATGTGATTTAAAAAAACAGTGTTTTTTTTTTTTTTCGAAATCATTAACAGATTACTTTATTATAACCAAAGTTTTTCATCAGTTTGAAAAATTATGACGCACACCACCTCATGAACAAATTGGGAACATTCAAAGATCATGAATTTGACGTGATTACATTCATCCTGGAAAAGTTTATAACCTTCAAGATAAGAAAGCGGTCAACTCCTTTACAGCGGATATTTTTAGATTCATTTAAATTTTTGCCTATGTCATTAGAATTACTCACATGTTTCGAACCCAAAGTCATTCAATCATACTTCTCATTTTTAACTCGTGAGGTTAAACCTTGGGGGATTAAGACCCATAATTTAGTAACTAAAAAGTAAGAAAGATCATCGAAAGTGGTTACTTCGCACATGTAAAAATAATTTTTATTGTGACTGAACATATAAAAATCACGAAGAAAAGAAAAAAAAAATCACATATGTTTTGGATTACTTTAAGATTTTATGAGTCACCTCATCAGTTAAAAAGACATATTCGCTTCATATGAATCACTACGTATGCTTAAATTTTCAAACACTTGCTTATATGAGATGTATTATATTTTAGTTTATCAGTGATAGTGTGATTATTTGTTAATAATTTTAGTGTCATTAAAAAAATTAAAAAAAAAGTTAATTATATCAAAAACACAAGTTCGTGTTAAAGGTTTGAACAAATTATTAAAATAATTTTACAAAATTTTTCAAATTACTTTAAAATGTTTCACTAATATTTAGTAATCGACAAATTTTAATGTTCATAATCATTTATGTGACTTAGGTTTTCTGTTTTAACTGTTAAGTTATTATATTCCCCCTTCAAGTACATCTCATTGATATGTTTTAATCAACCAACCATTCGACTGTTTTTTTTTTTTTCGTAATCAACTATTTATTTACCCTAACAACCAACTATTTATTTATCCTAGCAACCAAAAAGCTTTTATCGTCACATGAACAAAATTTTTAAGATGAAAGACTTGTCATTTTTAATCGAAAAAACAATGACTTGTGTAATAATTTTTTTCCTTACTTAAATGAAACCTTCGCATGTGTATGGTAAAACTTGGAAAATTTCATTTAATACACAAATTTAAAGTTAACAGGCAAGGTCTTCACACATCTTTTAGTATTTTACTAACACTTTACCAAATATCTTTAGAAAACAACAGAATTTTAAATAATTATTTTAATAAAAATTCTCTTTTGTAAGTGACATTACTAAACTTACTTGAAAAATTAACTTGGCAAAGCAGGTTTTCACTGTTTCAACTTAGTAATATTCATAAGTTTTATATCATAATCAACTTGTTTGGTTATGTCCCACCATGGTTTTATAAAATGTATCGAAAAAGACCTTTAATATTAATGTTTAAAAATATGCAGTTAGTCTTTTAAAGATATATATTTTCACTTATTTTATTTAAAAACATTTTTCAATAAAATTATTACAATTGCCAATTTTTCTCAGTGTTATGAAATTTGCATGCAAAACTTTTTAATTATAACTTTCACATTTTAGTATTTCAAATTATTGTTTTCAAGGTGTACTAAAATTTTAAAAATTAAAAAAAATATTTAATTTTCATGCATAATTAAATTAAAATAGTTTAATAATAAAGACACATTTAACATTCTGTACTCACCTAATCCATCATCATCGCAAAAGCACGTCCAACACACTCCAGGGTTTAGGAAGAAATGAAAAAAAATTCAAAGTCCTTATCAGAAAATGTTATCAGATAACCTTATCTTAAGATATGTGACGTCACAGAACATGCGTCAACTGATCACGTGATGTATATCAGTTGTCAGAATACGTGACTAGCGCTTTGTATTCTAGATTGGTTCTTATAAAAATTCATTTATGAAGTAATTTAATCATTCTCATTATTATTAATTAATCATTAATCAATCTTGTTAATTAGTTTAATTAATTAGTTAATTCATATGAAGTGAATATGTCTTTTTAACTGATGAGGTGACTCATAAAATCTTAAAGTAATCCAAAACATATGTGATTTTTTTTTCTTTTCTTCGTGATTTTTATATGTTCAGTCACAATAAAAATTATTTTTACATGTGCGAAGTAACCACTTTCGATGATCTTTCTTACTTTTTAGTTACTAAATTATGGGTCTTAATCCCCCAAGGTTTAACCTCACGAGTTAAAAATGAGAAGTATGATTGAATGACTTTGGGTTCGAAACATGTGAGTAATTCTAATGACATAGGCAAAAATTTAAATGAATCTAAAAATATCCGCTGTAAAGGAGTTGACCGCTTTCTTATCTTGAAGGTTATAAACTTTTCCAGGATGAATGTAATCACGTCAAATTCATGATCTTTGAATGTTCCCAATTTGTTCATGAGGTGGTGTGCGTCATAATTTTTCAAACTGATGAAAAACTTTGGTTATAATAAAGTAATCTGTTAATGATTTCGAAAAAAAAAAAAAACACTGTTTTTTTAAATCACATATCATTTATTAATCGTTTTCAGTAGCAGTTACAAAAATCATACAGCAAACAAATATGTTATACAATACAATATTTAGCTGATGTCACTTCTATGTAAAAAATTTGTTCCAATATCCAACCGGAACCCAGGGTAGTGAACTTCTCGAAGGAATTCATAATTTTTGCAAAGGCCTCCTCCATATGCAAAGATAAATGTTGACTTGTCAAATCCAGTACAGTTTTAGACTTAAAAAAGGGTGTCGCAGTCTCATGCTCACCATCGCTAGATTCACGACTCACGAGAACTTGTACAGTTGCATACCATTTCATCGATTTTTTCTCTTCGATTTGATAATGTAATTCGTTCGAAACATCAGATCGGACACTTTCAAAAAATGTGTGAAAGTCTTTGTCGTTCTCTTCATTTGAATAGATCATAGTTTGAGTACACAACGAACCAAGGGCATTAAGTCTTTGAAAATGTTTTACCTTTTCATACAACTCATCTTTTAAAGAGGATGATTGAATGCGTTTGTTTGAAAGCTGATGTGAATTACGCACATGACGAAAAAAATCAGACTTGCTCTTTAGTATTTCAGTACACTCGTGACATTTATATTCTTTAGAAAGTTTATGACTCTTTTTGTGTTTCAATAAGTCATGCTTTCTCGAAAATACGTCATTACATATGTCACATTTATATTGCTTGGTTGGCTTATGGGTAATCTTATGTTTTAACATATCCTGCTTTCTCGAAAATACGTCATTACATATGACACATTTATATTGTTTGGTTGGCTTATGGGTAATCTTATGTTTTAACATATCCTGCTTTCTCGAAAATACGTCATTACATATGACACATTTATATTGTTTGGTTGGCTTATGGGTAATCTTATGTTTTAACATATCCTGCTTTCTCGAAAATACGTCATTACATATGACACATTTATATTGTTTGGTTGGCTTATGGGTAATCTTATGTTTTAACAACTCTCGTTTTCTAGAAAACATCTCACAACATATCTCACATTTGAAAATAATCGAAGCCTTGGAATGAGTCACCCTATGGTTTTGTAAATCACTGTTTTGAATGAATGATTTTTCACACAAGTCACAAGGAAATGGCTTTTCCTGCAAATGAGATTTTTCATGTCTGTTTAACACAAACTTTCGTGAAAAGGCACGGTTACAAGTTAAGCACACAAATGGTAACTGTAGCACATCAGATGAATAGGGATTCCCATTCTTCGAAATAGGTAATGATGAAGGGTCCACATCCTTTGAAACAGGTGACGATGAGGGATTCACATTCTTCGAAACAGGTGACGATGAAGGGATCATATTCTTTGAAACAGATGACGATGAGGGATTCACATCCTTCGCAACAGGTGACGATGAGAATTCCATGTCTTGATCCTTTAATCCAGGTGATGGGTGATGATTTGTCAGCTCAATTGACTCAGAAGAATTTTGAATTGGCTCCATTATACACTAACTATTAAAAATAGAAATATTAATCTAAAACGATTCAGACACTAATCTATGTCGTTGCACGTTGACAGCAGCATACAGAATGATGAATACGTCTTGTCTCGCACGCAATACATTCACTAAGAGGGCGCGCAAGTGCAACACTGATAACTTGTGATTGGTTGAGGTTATCATGTTTTTAAAGATAAGCCTTTTGTGTTATCTCTCCGTTTTTCCCAAACATGCAAGCAAGTAGGTCGCACTGAAGGTCTGATGGGAGAAATTTTTAGGTAAGTATATTTGATTTTTATATTTTTTCAATGCATATTTTTCATTCAATTTTTAATGGATATTTTATTCATTGTTATTTTCTTATTTCATTACAAATGAGTATTTCTAAAGTTGTTTCGAAAGAATATTTTTCATTTATTATTAAGTCATTAATTTATAATGTGTTATTTTAATTACATGAGAAATTAATATTTTTCATTAAGTTTTTAATCTATATTTAAATCAACGCAATGTTTAATTAATATTTAATTAATGTTAATTAATAACTTTAATTTATTGTTAATTCATATTTTTTTTCATTTAATATTTAATACACTGTAAAAAAAAAAAAAAAAAAAAAAAATTCAACAGGTTACTAAAAATTTTTTAGCAAATTTGTATTCCACAGAATTTTTTAGTAACCATTACAAACTTTTTTTTTTGCAAGTGAAACAAGCATTTCTTTTGTAAACTGAACAAAAGAATTTTTTTGTATAACTAACTTAAAAATTTTTAGTCTGAGCCAACAAGCAAATTTTAATAATAGCTCCAAAATTGTTTTTAATAATCATTACGTGCGCCCGAAGGGCAGGAAGTTCCTTCGAGCTACATACATACTTCTGAAGCGGAAGATTTTCGGCAAAACTGCAATAGATGGCAGCACCAAACATTGCTAACTGCTCAAACAGGATTTTCATAATCCCTTTGTTAACGAGTACTTACACTACATACATTCGGGGCATATTTGGCGGCGGCCAGTATCAAGCCCGGGACCTTTTAGTCTGGAGTCCGTTACAATAACCATTATGCTATCAAGGCCACACCAAGTGAGTTTTAGGAATAGTTATTAAAAATATAAAACTTTTAACTCTCTTCGTTGCTAACTTTTTTCTAGTAATTCTTACAGATTTTCTTGTAACCGACTAAGATTACTAAAAATTTTTTTAGAATTACAAGGATCACTAAAGTTTTTTTTTTTTAGTAGATCGACCCTTTTTTTTTTTTTTTTTTTTTTTTACAGTGTACATATATTATATTATACACAAAAGCATAAATGTTTAAAGTTTTATACGGATGCGTATTCCCATATTAATATTAAGTTTTTAATCCATGCAATGTTTAATTAATATTTTATTAATGTTAATGTTTTTCATTTATTGTTAATTGATATTTTTCATTTAATATTTAAAACATACATTATATTATACACAAAAGCGTAAGTATTTAAAGTTTTATATGAATGCGTGTTCCGTTTTTAACTAGATTTCATTTAAAAGATCACATACTCAACCTTATGTAATCATTTTAATCATAGGTTAGTTTAAATTTTCAAATAGTTAAATCCGAAATGAATGTATTACACTCTTTATTTTGCTAACAAAGTATAAAAAAATAAATAAATAATTATTTTAGTTTTATTTAAAATAAATCGATGAGAAAAAAAAAAAGCCTCTAATTTGATTTAAATAATTATATCTTAAATTTTCAAAAGATATTACTCATAAAACCTTATTTTATTTCAAGTCAAATAATTTTAATTAGACATAGTACTCATTAAGATTAATTAAGATAACAGATGAACCCCACTTCCTATTAACTATGATTCAGAGATTCAACCCTTTCCGGAAAACGCTATCAGATAAGCAGATAAGAATGATTCATCTATGTTTACACACACACATACTAGAACGAACTTTTTTGAGAAACTAATTATTAAACTCTTCATCGATTCGGATTTCATTGATGTTAAGGTATGTAAAATATTATTTTCAATACAGTTTTAAAAATATTTAAAAGCATTTTTCACAAATTATTTTGATCTGAAGATAAAATACAATGTTAAATAAAATCTCATTAACAGGGTTTGAAAAAGTTCCGCGTTACTGGTTATAAATATTATATGTTTTTTAAAATAATGAAGATGAATTCATTTCGATAATAAATATAGTTTATTTATTTTTTTTTTTAACCGACAAGTATTAAAACATTAAAAATAAGTTCCTTTTTTTTTTTTTCTTCGGCAAGTCAAAAATTCTATTAATATTAAAAATTTATTTATTTGAAAATTGTTCTGCCAGGGAAAAATTACACATGTCAAAAGATATTTATGTTAAAAATCGCTTACACTTTCAGAAAGGAAAGGACACACAAAAATTACTTATATTAAACACATTGTTATGTTTAAAAATATGCATGAATTTTGAAAAAGGGGCGTCTGGTGAGGTACACTTTATTCTTTTTATTATTAAATTTCATTAATTGGAATAGAAATAGTTTTCATCAACATTTATACAATCTCACACAAAAGAAATGCGAATACAGATTGATTCAACAATTAAAAATTGGTTCCCAAAAAATCACAAGATTCTTTTAAGTTTCCCAATAAAAATTTATTATCACTCAAAAGTTCTACAAATTGTTTTGAAAGTCACCTCATTAAAATGAATATTTAAAAAAAAAAAAAAAATTAAGTTTAAATTCCCGTTACAGACATGCGTTATTAATGACGGTTGAAGCTTATTCAGGCCTTTCTAAGGAAATCTGACAGTTATTCACACATGATTCGAGGAAAATCACAGATTCCGAACTGTTAGGTCAACGAGCGCGAATAAATGTTAGTACGTAAAATCCCATTTTAAAACATATTTTTTTCATTCAAATTTTAAAGTTATTTTTTAATTATTTTAAAATATCAAGTGTATAACATAGTTGACTATAAATAACACTCGAAATAATTTTAAAGTTCCTTCATTAAATAAATATTCAAAATTGTTATTCTCAAATTCCCATTACCAGCATATGTTAATTATGACGGTGGGTAGAGATAAAGGTTATTCAGGCTTTTCTAAGATATTCTAAACCAAAATGCACACATGATTCGAAGAAAATTACAAACTCCGAACGGTTAGATTGACGAGCGCGCGTTAATTTCATTGCAAAAAAGTTAAAGTTTTTCTATTAAGACTTTATCTCCGCTTAAAACTCCAAAAAATGAAAAAATAATTCAATCTTAAAAAAATTACTCCTAAAAAAAAAATAATTCATTAATTCACCATGAATGAACCCTTCTTAATTAGGTCTTTATTAAAATAGCAACCCCCGAAAAAAAAAATATATCCTTCGCCTATGATTAGTCTAAAATAATAATTTCCCCCAAAATACCCGCTAAACTCATCATGTAATAGTACAGTGGAAAAAAAAAAATCAATCTCCCCAAAATTCCCGCTTAAAATCAAAAAAATAAACTCTTAAATTATACCAAACTAAAAATTTGTAAGTCACTTCATTAAAATTAAAAACCACTCGTATAATAGTACAGAAAAAAAAATATTCTGTGTCCCCAAAATATCCGTTTAACCCCTTATTTAGAACACGGTGAAAAAAAAAAAAAAAAAAAAAAAAAAAAAAAAAAATCAATCTTCCTAAAATTCCCGCTTAAAATCAAAAAAGATAAATCCTTAAACTAAAGTGCACCGAAAATTTTAAAGTCCCCGCATTAAAATAACCTATCATACTATAGCACGCCGAAAAAAATTCTAACTCCCTAAAATTCCCGCTTAAAATTAAAAAAAAAAATTCTTATCTAAAACACACTCATCCTATAAGATGACGTCATCTTAACCTTGCGTGACGCCCGATGACCTTCACCCCACCCCCCTCTTACAGCTCGAAGGCCCGATGACCTTCACAGGCCGATGAGCTTCACAGAGGTCATGCAAAGGTCACCACCGTCCACCGGGTGAGCTGGAACTGTCATTACTATACTACTGATATTAAATATTTAATATCAATTACATGCTCCTTTTTTAGTTTTTCTATTATATATACCGGGTGTCCCAAAAATGACGCCGGTTGAAGGCCAGGTCGACGCTTCACTCAGCACTGATCACCTGGCCTTCAATCGCCGTCAGCGCCACCTATTGTTTGAGATGCGAACTAAAATAAAAAATTACGGTAAAAAAACTCCTGACATCATACATAACCCTCCTGCAAAAAAATTTTTTAATAGCTGTCATCGTTTGCAAGTTATGGAATTTTAAAATCCATCAGTCATTTTTGGGACACCCGGTATATATATATATAATATAAAAGCTACAGCCTTGGCAAGATTACACCAAGAAGAAATCATACAAATGATGAACTTGGGGGAAAATAAGTCCATTTTTCCCTCTAGTCTATGCTATCCATCTATTATAAAAAGAAACCATAGAGATTGTAACACGTAAAAAATCCATATACAGGGTGATTCAGCTCGTCGGTGACAAACTTTAAGGATCGATAGAGCACACCTAGACGAACATTTTTGAATAGGGAATGTAGGGTCCCTGACGCGATGGTAAGGCGCTAGGCGCTTTCGAAAATTTGGGTGCCGAAATTCGAAACGTCATAAAAACTAGGGAAATGGTTAGATTTTCTTGCTTGTTGCGTCGAAATGATTCTGTTTGTTTAGACTTTCTTCAGTACCAATTTGATAAGCGTATCTCTTAAAACATGGATAGGGGGCGCTGCAGACTTTGGAGAGCTAGACAACAACTTTAAGCCCGTTATTTTGATAATTTAACACATGCTCGCCAAAGTTTATACTCTAACTTAAAGTTTGAACCCAAAAGTAGAGCCCTGCAAAAAGCGTAAGAGCCGGAATAAAATGTCAAAGTACCGGGTGGTCGAAACTCGAAGGCTCCTAAGAGATAAACAAACAGATTTCTTGACTTATGGCATGCATTTTCATGATTCTGTTTGCTGGGGCTCTCTGAAACTCAGTTGAACGGTACAAAAAGAAACATCGATTGGGGGCGCTTTGGGCAAAGAACATAATTCGTTGACATTTCGGACGCTAACTGGAAACGGGGCGCTACGATCAGTTAGAAACAAAACAAGAGAGTAATTTACTTATCATAAGAAGCTATTAAAACTGCAGTTTTTTTTTTTTTTTTTTTTTTTTTTTTTTTTTTAACAAACATAGCTGGTTTCAATCATGCACAATGCGCGCAATAAAATTTACATAAGGTGCTTTTTGCTGATTTATGCAAAAGATATCGTACCATATCGATATGAAAAAGATACGTAATGCGTAGACGACAACGCGAGATGACGTAGTTGTATGCGCAGACACGTCTTTTGAACGTGCGGTACCTACTTAAGCTTCGGGTTACTTGTCTGCAGATCGGTAGTAGGATGGAACGGTACACAAACTCTGAATTGGCTGACATGCATTTGGCGTATGGCGCTGCTGGTTGTAATGGACGAGCCGCTCAGCGGTTGTACGCCGAGCGTTACCCCAACAGGCAAATCCCCTGCCATGCCTTCTTCGCTCGAGTACACCAGAGGTTGTCCACAACGGGATCTTTCGACGGAGGCAGGCCTGAACGGGAGCGATCAGTGAGCACCCCCGACAACGAAGAGGCTGTGCTTAACCTGGTTGAGGACAACCCAGGTCTTAGCACGAGAGATATCGCCAGACATGTTGGCATTTCGCAAGCAACTGCGTGGCGCATCTTACGTTCCCGGAATCTGCACCCCTACCACATCCAGCGGGTGCAGTTGCTCAGAGAGCAGGATTTTGGCCCTCGAGTGGAATTCTCAAGATGGTACTTGGCGATGAGATCCAGGGATCCCCGTTTTGTAAACAGCATTTTGTTTACGGACGAGTCCACCTTCAGCCGGGAGGGAATGTGGAACGCCCACAACAGTCATGTGTGGTGTGATGAAAATCCACATGAAACCAGAAGCCGAGCAGCCCAGGAGCGTTTCTCAGTAAATGTGTGGGCCGGCATTCTGGGGGATTGCCTCATTGGCCCTTATTTGTTACCTGAACGGCTGACAGGTGGAAATTACCTGATTTTCCTGGATCAAGTGCTGCCGCAGCTTCTGGAGGAGGCGCACGTACCCGAAGGTTCGCGTCGCCAGATGTGGTTCCAGCACGATGGAGCTCCGGCCCATTACACGAACGACGTGCGTCTCCATCTAAACGCAAGGTATGGCCAGCGGTGGATCGGGCGTGGGGGTCCAGTTCACTGGCCTGCCCGATCACCAGACCTCACCTGCTTGGATTTCTTCCTTTGGGGTTACCTGAAGGCCGAGGTATACCATACACCTGTCAGCAGTGCTGAAGAACTTGTGGCGCGCATTGTGGCAGCTTCAGGGCAGATCAGAGATACTCCTGGCATTGTTGGAAACACACACTCCTCAATGCGACGGAGGTGCGAAGCCTGCATCATGGCCCAAGGTCGAAATTTCGAGCATCTTCTGTAGTGTTATTTTTTGTAAATAAATTTCCAGTATCATTGATGTTTTTGGTCTAAATTTATTCAGAAGTGTTGAGCAGAGGTAGAAAATGTGTTTTCATTATTACTAATTGATCGTAGCGCCCCGTTTTCAGTTAGCGTCCGAAATGTCAACGAATTATGTTTTTTGCCCAAAGCGCCCCCTATCGATGTTTCTTTTTGTACCGTTCAACTGAGTTTCAGAGAGCCCCAGCAAACAGAATCATGAAAATGCATGCCATAAGTCAAGAAATCTGTTTGTTTATCTCTTAGGAGCCTTCGAGTTTCGACCACCCTGTACTTTGACATTTTATTCCGGCTCTTACGCTTTTTGCAGGGCTCTACTTTTGGGTTCAAACTTTAAGTTAGAGTATAAACTTTGGCGAGCATGTGTTAAATTATCAAAATAACGGGCTTAAAGTTGTTGTCTAGCTCTCCAAAGTCTGCAGCGCCCCCTATCCATGTTTTAAGAGATACGCTTATCAAATTGGTACTGAAGAAAGTCTAAACAAACAGAATCATTTCGACGCAACAAGCAAGAAAATCTAACCATTTCCCTAGTTTTTATGACGTTTCGAATTTCGGCACCCAAATTTTCGAAAGCGCCTAGCGCCTTACCATCGCGTCAGGGACCCTACATTCCCTATTCAAAAATGTTCGTCTAGGTGTGCTCTATCGATCCTTAAAGTTTGTCACCGACGAGCTGAATCACCCTGTATAACAATGCAGTATAATTTGTGGCTTAAGTTACTCAATGTTTACGAAAATAGAAATAAACACCCAAATAAAATATAAAATAAAATTACGTGCATTATAAAAAAAATTATATAAAGATATATAAGTCTTGGATAAGAATCGAAGTGTTTCAACAATCAAATAAAATCAATCATTTATTTTACTGTTTTTAAAATTAACAAAAAAAAAATTACAAAAATTCTTTAAAATGTGTTACTTACTGTAAAATTATATTTTTCTGACAATTTTTGAAAAAAAATGAGACATCACTGCTATGTCATTGCGTGATGCAACGTCACATATGCAATACGTTACGTCACATAATCAAAAAAAAAATATTGTAAAGTCGCAGAGTGGCAAAATATGAACTTTAAAAATCTTTGAAAATGAAGAGAAATAATTTAAACAGTACTTTAAACAAGCCGTCTAAATGTATTTGGGAGCTTGGATAGGATTGTTTTTGTATGCATTATACAAAATAATTTATATATACATAGTTGCCAACCTCCCGATTTATTGGATACCAATAAAATCTTACAAAAATGTTCCCTTTATTTAATTGCGGGCGATTTATTTAAAACGAATATTTCTGCAGGAAAACATTGGTATGAAAAAAATAGGGAGGTTGGAAACTATGTATTTAACAATTTATTTATCGATAGCTCTAAAAATGATTTTTAAAATCGTTTTTGTTAAAAAATTTTAGTAATAACCAAAATTACAAAGAATCACTAAATGTAATGACAATGATCCATTTCCGACACTAATTATGCAAAACTTGGGGACAGTGGACCTTTATTTGAGCAAAATCATCGCTAAAAAGGTCTATTTCTGTGGTATAATAGTACCAAAGCAGTTTTTTCTTATTAAAATATCATTTTAATAAGAAAAGAGATTTTAAGAAGTAAATAATAAAGGTAAATGTATTTATATACTTTAAATCTGTTTTTCTCAATACTCATTTTTCAGCGTTTTTAGATTTTTGAAATGCTCCTTGCGACGTAATTTTTTTTATCAATATTTATGAAATTGATAAGAAAGTATCCTGATATTGTTTATAAAGAAATTGTGTAATTTTTTTTTTAATTCGTCTTCATTAAGATAGTCAAATTTGATTTTTTACTAATTAAAACACAAAATTTTGATGAAAACCAATATGGAATTTAGAAAAAAATCTGTAAAATATTAACTATTATAAGAATTTAAAAAATCTTACACAAATTTGTATATAATAGAGCGTTAAGTGATAAAAAGGCAAAAGCAAGAAAATATCTCAAAAATTAAAACACGAGGAGCATTTCAAAAATTTCATTTTTTTTAATTAAAAATGTTAATAAGATTAAAAATTTCTTTAAAGGTGTTCTATATGATTTTGGTGAAATGTATATATGCACAAAATTTCACATTGCTATGATGAAAATTTAAAAAAAAATGAACGCCCACCGTCCCCTTAAACGCAAAAATAACGTAAAAATCGTGTTGCAAAAAATCAAGTATACAGCTTGTACGCATTTTTTATACCCATATAATTTTGTAAAATTATATTGAAAGATTATAGATAATTGAATCATCAAAATTCAAGCTATTTAAGCGTTTAAATAAGTCAATAAATCTTACGCCTTTTAAAAATTATAAGTAATATATAAACTAACGTATTCAGAAATTTAATAATAACACTGAGTACATATCAAAAGAAATTGTAAAAAAAAATCACTTAGAAAATTCGTCCAAAAAACAATTTAATCTCTTTAATTTAACGATTTGAAAAAATATACGATTCCATTCTTGCCTGTATACATTTAATCATTTTCAAGAATAATGATTAAATTCTGTACCAATAAAAATATAAAGGATTTGTTTTTATTAATTTACAAAACATGCATATGCGTAGGGGAGAGTGGGGATACTTGAGCATAGGGGATACTTGAGCCACCCCTATTATCTCTACAGTTGGTTAATTTTTCTTTCTAAAACTGCCAATATGATAACATATTTATAGTTCTGAACACGTAAAAAAGAAATCACACATCTTGGTACCATTTTGAAAGTATAGTGATTAATAGTTGTCTTTTCCCTATCTGAAGTAAATATTTGGGTGCATGGCTTTTTTGTTTTTTTTGTAATCAAAGTTTTGTTCAAAGTTGCAACTATATACATACATTCAATAAGCATAATTTAAATTGTATTTTGAGTCTAAAATAGTTCTAATAGCTGCATGCTTTATTTAGTAAAACTCTGGGAAACAAAAATAGTGATAGTGGGGATACTTGAGCCAATGAGAGTGGGGATACTTGAGCCATGCCTCAACCATCCCCACTAGAAATTAAAAATGGGTGAAACAAACAAAAAATAAATTTACATCCTTATATTCACTAATAGATATTTTTCTGGATAAAAGGGAGAATAATTTTTCATTTTATTTTTTTTTTCTTAAAAAAATAACGACCTAAAAATGTTTAAAAATGTATATTTTTTAAATGAAAATATCTATTTTATTTTTCATTTTGACTAACAAAATAGCCTGTCTAGATAAATGTAAACATAGTTTTCAATTTAACTTTCATTAAATTAAAATAAATTTTTAAAACGGTTTTACAGGCTATAATCTCTAATACTTTAATTAGTTAGGTCCAACATATTAATATATATATTTTTTAATATAACGTATTAAGATTAATATTTTATATTGAAATCGTAACCTCTGTTGCTGTAACTTTTTTTTAACTAAGAAAATTGAAGAAAAATTGGTAAAAAGAGCGCACAAAAAACAAGAAAAGCAACAAAAATCCCAGTTCAAACTTACCTGCATGGAGCCAAAGAGGAAGACAAAATCTTTTCCTGTGAAATCAAAAAAGTGTTTGAAATAGTAGAATGATACATCTGGCTTAAATTCCGACATCTACTAAATTAAAAGCATGAGTTCGACAATATCATTAGAGGAAAATTCTGTCAATGATGGTGATGATGTGAAAAGAAAACCTTCTATTGATGGTTGGTTACTAATAAAATATGCCAGAAAGAAAACTGTAAAAATATTTGTTGGATAAGTGCTTAATATTTTGAAAATGAAATTTGCACGAAGAATTGCAGATTCCAAATTTAAATGGCTCTGAACTGAGGATATTTCTACCGTCGTTATAACTCAAGTTGAAATTATCTTCCGCCAACCAGTTTTAACGATAAAAAATGATCGTATACTAGCTTTGTTTTCTCAATTGGCTTTGAAGGACTTTACTTTTCATAATTTATCATTATGTAAAATGTTTGTGCAAAAATAAAGCGAAAAAAATTACTTTTGTAGGTATTTTTCCTTAGTGGCTCAAGTATCCCTTCAGCATGGCTCAAGTATCCCCGCCATGGGGATACTTGAGCCACGATGTAAAACAAAAAATAAATATTTATTATACATAGAAAAATAGTTCAAAATTAATTGAAAGTGGTTTTTAGTTGAAGAAAAAATATCAAATTTTCATTTTCAATATTTTATTTTATTCTAAAAAAATATAAAATTTTTTAAAAAATTAAAATTCAAAAAATGGCTCAAGTATCCCCATCTTCCCCTATAGAAGTAAAACAAAAATATACTTGTTGACTCGTATTTTTGTAGGAATATGCTTTTATTTAACATTTAATCGTAGCAACGTTTCCTATAAATTTTGCAAAAAAATTTAAATACCTAATCAGACAAATAGTAACTCAAACAACAACAAAAAAAGAGGTATTAAGTTTTAATTAAGTTTAAAAGATTCATTTATTTTGTAGACGAGAACTAGAATTCGAAAAATTTATCGAAGGCATTCAACCAATAAATTTTTTCTGTAATTTTTTTTTTTTTTTTTTTTTTTTTTTTTTTTTTGTCTGGTTACAGCTATTAATTTCCCTTCCACACAAAAATTAAAAAAAAAACACCAAACTATTTTAAGTGCTATTAGCATATTTTCGAAATACCGAAATACGGCAATCAGCTGAAGTATTCTCAAATCATGGGGAAAAAAATGAGTGTTTATAAAACAACATTCGCTTAGGAATTGATTCAATGAATAATTTAAATTCTTTAAAGGGGCGATTAAAAAAGTTATGGAATTCCACTTCCGTCTTTCCCCCCCCCCCCCCTCTAGTTTGTAGGGAGATTAAAATTTATTCAGCAGAGATTAATTAAAACAAAATATTTTATAAAACTTTATATTATAGAAAAAGTATTTTAAATAGCTGTGAAACTTTTCAAAGTTTTTATATTATACAGTTGAACTCCGTTATAACGAACTCCAAGGGACCGAAGTTTTTGTTCGCTATATCCGAACCGTTAAAAAATGTTAGAGCTTTTAAAATATGTATATAATTACCTGATACCTATATGTTCAATAATAATGGATTAAGAAAAAAAACCATAAAGTTTATTAGATATTATCATTAATGAATTAAATTGACTAATGCTGATTACATTAAACTGGCGCGTTAAAAATCGTTTTATGTTTATAATGTTTGTTTACTTTTTTATCATTTAAATTTTCCTTTTTTTTCATCATCTTGTGAACTCCAGAGAGTGTAATTTAAGGAAAAAAGCTTTTGATTATTGCTTGATTCAAAGAAGACGTTCTTTTCGATGCTGCTATATCTCGAATTATTAAATATATTAGTTAAATAAGTTAAGCTTAAGTGCGTTACTGAATTGCTATGATAGCAGGAATGAAAAATAACTGACGGGTGGGCGTGATCACACCTGCAGAATGGCTACCATAAAAGAGAAAGAATGCAGGTCTTACTACTCTTTAATAAAGAGACGTAGTTAATTTGCACCATGTTTTACTAACCGGCATGCATTTTCTTATTAAATTAGAGTCAAAAACCTTTTTTTACATCAGCGGAAAAGTAAAAAAAAAAAAAATCATGATCGACTAGGAAAAAAGTTCGTTATAACCGAGTTTTAATATTCCGGAGGTTCGCTATAAAAGGATAAATTAGCATTAAATACAATAGGAAAACGGCGGGACCAAAATTTTCGTTCGTTATATCCGGGAGTTCGTTATAAACCGGGTTCGCTATAACGGGGTTCGACTGTACAGTGAAATCTCCAAATAAGTGACACTCAGAATAAAAACAACTCTGTTTAAGGGACAAAAGTTCCGCTCCCAGAAGGACGTGTAATGCATTTACTTCTGAAAAAGAAACACTCGATTTAAGAGACACTTTAAAATGAGAAGAGTCGGTTTTTTAATTTCAGATAATTACATAGTCTGTGGTAAAAAAAATGTGCCTTTTGAGTCCCCATGTATCATCAATTTCATGTACAAAAAATTAAATCTGATTTTTTTTTAAGCTGTTTGATATTTTTTATTTATCAGTTTGTTAATATAAATCCATAACTGAAATTAAAACAAGTACATAAAGAAACTCTGGGGTCTGAAAAAGTTAAATGATAATCAAACAATAATAGAAAAGTTAACTTAATAAAATTTTTTTTGCTAAAATTATATTTGCAAATCTTTGAAAAAAACATCTTATTTTTCTATTTCTCTTTGAAAACACGATGGAAAAAAATCATACTTTTTATAAACAAAGTATCTCGCTATTATTGTCGGATATTTTGATATGACCAGACATTTATTTATTAATTTTTTTTTTTTTTTTTTTTTTTTTTTTCGTATGTGCAATATACTTTTTTCTAATTAAATGGATGATGCTTACCAGATTTACCAGTGAATTTTAGTTCGCATCGCCTGCGATTTTCGAAATACAGTATCTAATTCACCTCTCGGAGAACACTGCAAAATACTTTAATGTGAAGCCCATACACGTTTAACTATTCATAGACACCAAATTCATAAAATAATCTAGCTCGGTTCAGCCATTATTAGTGACGAAATCGGACTTCACCCTTTATCTATCTCATTATGAATTCGTGAAAATTTTACATTCTAAAGCATTTTACGCAAGTTATATGAACTAAATTAAAAGCTTTACATAACCATTTAATAAATATATAAAGGATTTTAGAAGGATTGGAGGATTTAGAAGGATTAATTAAATTTGAATATACAGAGATTTTGTGCAATTTTTAATACCCCGCTCAAATCTTTTATTTTAAATTGTTTTCTTAGTATTTTGTAGAATTATAAAATGTACAAATAGGATGTTCTTATGATATAAATATAGAAATATTTCCGAATTGAAGAATTCCCCATCCCCCTCACTCAGCGCCAAGAAAGCTGAAAAGATGCAAAGGCAAAAGAAAATCATCCTTTTAAAAATATTTTTGTCTTGTGTAATAAATAATGCTTTTAGGATAAGATAAAGTAATGTATCTGTAACGCATTCTGAACAGTATTGCAACTAATTGAAGAATTAAAAGCATTTTATAATAATTTATTACTTACCCATCATACGTAGTATAGGGTAAGTCTTGCAATCGTTTTGAAAATCGAAAAAAATTTTTTGACGGATTTACACGTTTTAGATAGTGGAGATTCCGGAAAACATATTTTTAGAAAAAAAAATTTGCCGTCCGTCTGTCTGTCTGTCTGTCTGTAAACGCTCTATCTCCCGAAAAAATTGAGATAGAGACTTGAAATTTTGTATGTAGTTAGTATGTAAGAATGGGACGAACCCTATTTAATATCAGCAACCTCGATTATCCGGAACTATTTTTTTCGGACCCTCGAAAAATTCGTTCTGATGAAAGGTATATAAAAATTTTCGAATTTTTTTATTCTAAGAAATGGACGTAAAAGGCAATAAAATAACACACATTTTGCATACAGAACGAAGTCGATCGGATTATTAGTTGCCGAGATATTTGTAATCTTGTTTTCTACATTCTTCGATTTTTCGTGACCCTGTATTTCATTCATATTTCAATTCAGAAGTATATTTTAGTTGGAAATGAGACGCTTAATTCGAAGCAGTTAATTGTTAGTTAATAGAGTTATTATTATTGGAGTTATAAGGATGTTTCTTTTACGCAGTTCGGTACTACTTGAGTAGTTTGGCGTTTTATATAATTTGTCGAAATTGGTACATCAGCAGTTCTTTAATTTAGCATTACTATGTATATTAACAATATTTAAATTTTGTTTATGAATTGCAGTGCATTGTATAAATAGTTTCACATGTTTTATTTTCATCATAGCAAACGCGGGAGCGTTTGGTATAATATGTTTAAGAAATAGAAAGTGCAAACAACTTTCTAAAATTTCTGGCGAACCAGTTGAGATAGGGCAGGGAAATTTTTTTTAAAGATAGAACTCGACAAGACGCATAAAATGATAACATTCAAAAAATTACTGCAGTTTAGAATAGTTCTTTATTTAATTTTTAATGCAAAAATAAAAGCAAAAAATTCAACTAAGTCTAGCTAACGTTTCCGTGAGTAGTAGGAAAACAACAGTTTAAGCTCAGCCGGAGGGGCAGAGGGGCCGTCCCTCCGCATCCCTCCGCGCCCCGCCGCCCCCTCCGCATCCCTCCGCGCCCCGCCACCCCGCCGCAGCAAACCGTCCCTCCTGCGGTACCTCCTGCCCCCTCCATGCATCCCCCTCCACGAACGCCCCCTAGTGGAAAAAAGGAACATTCTATTATAACAGGATAGGTGAACAACCTTCCCTAATTAAAAATATTATCAATCACATCTCAACACGGAATCATACTATAAGATGAAGATTAAATTTATATTTGAATTTTGAACAACCATAATTTTAATGAGTATTATTAATTAAGCGAAACACTGGAAAAATCTCAGTTTTAACCATTTTATTTAGATTTCTTCAACTACAAGATGAGATTATCAATTTAACACAAGAAAGTTAAACATATATTTGAATTTTGGTTGATAGACATCTTAATGAGTATCGTTAATTAAGTAAAAACAATAGAAAATATCCAGTTTTATAGAAAAAGACTGATTTCTTACGATTTTTATCAACTTAAAAGAGAAAAGTTAAACATGTATCCTAGTTTTTAAACAGCTATAATCTTAATGAGTATCGTTAATTAAGTAAAAAAACAATGGAAAATATCCAGTTTTATAGAAAAAGACTGATTTCTTACGATTTTTATCAACTTAAGAGAGAAAAGTTAAACGTACATTTCAGTTTTTCAACAGCTATAATCTTAATGAGTATCGTTAATTAAGTAAAAAACAATGAAAAATATCAAGTTTTATAGAAAATGACTGATTTCTTACGATTTTTTCAACTCGAACTTCAGACTCTCAATTTGATAGAAAGAAATTTAAGCATGCATTCCAGTTTTGGACAACCATTTCCTTCATGAAAATTATTAATTAAGCAAAACAACAGAAAATATTAAATTTTTAACTGATTTCTTCATATTTTTTTATTATTTTTTTTAATATAAAATCAGAACACACAACTTAAAATAGAAATTTAAACATTTTTTTTTAGTTTTTGAACAGTCGTTACCTCAAAGAATTTCGATAATTGAACAATTAACAAAGGAAACTAAGGATTTTTTAACGAAAAAAGACGAATTAAACGAATTTGGTTAACTTTTACTCTAATTGGAAATTTCATCGTACTTTATATATACCAACTAAGTAGAATTTTAATGCATAAACGAATAATTTAAAGAAATCCCCAACACACAAATGTGAACCTGCAGAGCATTTCTTATTACGTCATATCTAAACTAAAACTTTTTTCTGCAACCCCTCCATGCATGCATTCCAGGTAGGGGAACATAACAAAGAATTTTGACGTCACAACTTACAAAGGTATACAACAAAATGTTTACGATCACATAGAGAGAAAAAAAGAAGAGATTTAAGTTATTTATCCATTCTAGTTTTATAACAGTTACTACAACATCTCCAAATTAAAATTTGGAAGTCATAATGAGTATAATTAATTAAGCAAA
Organism: Maratus speculifer; assembly: GCA_964019185.1. Taxonomy (NCBI): domain Eukaryota; kingdom Metazoa; phylum Arthropoda; class Arachnida; order Araneae; family Salticidae; genus Maratus; species Maratus speculifer. The sequence goes on from OZ025294.1 coordinate 385,335,398, forward strand.
ATAATAGAAATATTAGTTTTTCAGAGGGGAAAAGACGAATTTAAACAAACTTTATTAGTTTTACACTAGTTTAATAATAATTTTAAGGAGGAAAAAGACGAATTCAAACTTTTTTTTTTTTTTTTTTAGTTTTACACTATTTTTTCTCATCACCAACATGGATATATCAATTTTAACAGAAGAATTAAACGTATATTATAGTTTTTAACAACAAAATCTTAACAAGTATCATTAATTAAACAAAAATAAATATCAGTTTTAAAGAAAAGACGAATTTGAATAATTTTACACTAGTATTTTCAAAAGCAACATGGAAATATCAATACTTATTCACATATTTCACTTATTCACTGTATTCAATACTATATTTAATAAATTTGGATACACTTTAAGAATTTCCTAATCTATAATTAAATATTAGCTGTATATTTAATGTTACCCATGTTTTCAACATTAGTTCATAATCGTGAATTTTGTATTTTAAATACCATGTATTCAGGTTCAGATTATTTTCACTTGAAATCATACAGAATTTTTTAACAGAGTTTGTTTTTGAAATCATTGAAGCAACTGTATTTAATATTTTTAACACCAATTTTCTAAGATTTTCTAACATTTTCCGATTATACATTCTTCAGAAGTACATTTCTAAATGCTACAATCACTTTACATATCGAAAAGATATCATTGAAGCAACTGTATTTAATATTTTTAATACCAATTTTCTAAGATTTTTTAACATTTTCCGGTTATACATTCCTCAAAAGTTATTATTACGTATTCTAAACAATAGAAAATATTAATTTTAAGAATAAAAAGACGAAATTAAACAAATTTTATTAGTTTTACACTATTTTTTCTCACCTCCAACACGGATATATCAATTTTAACAGAAGAATTAAACGTATATTTTAGTTTTTAACAACAAAAATGTAATAAGTATCATTAATTAAACAAAAATAAATATCAATTTTCAAGAAAAGACAATTTTTTACACAAATTTTCAACTTTGAAATACATTTGCTTACATATATTGTTACAGTATATTACTAAACTTAAACTTTTTAAAAAGTTTGAATGTCTTTACAAAGGGTTCATACTTATATTTTTCACGTCTTGACTGCATTCGAAATCTTACAACAAAAGTATACTTTTATTATTATTATTATTATTATTATTATTATTATTATTCTAGAAAACCTAAAAAATCGTTTCTTGCTGCTTTAGACACTTGACATATTAAAACTACTCTACCCATATAATTAATCAAATTAGGACATGATTCATCTTACACTTCAAAATTTCTGAATTTTTACAATACTTATTTTCATCAAACTTTATTCTTGATCCTATATATTTTAATAGCACAGAATTTTCACATCTGTCTTTATCTACTTATCAGAAAATTATTAAAACACCCAACAACATTTTTCAAATATGAATATTATCTTTACAATTTAATGATGCAAAACATACACGAATACAAAGTTTAATTTTTACAAACATTTCATATTTCTTCAAACCAAACTATTCGAAATTTTCACAACATAAGAGCAAACATTAGACGAACTTTTTAACATTAATATTGCTTAGATCTTTTCATCATAACTTTTAACTATGATAATTATTCATTTTTAGGTTGATTGTCGAAAAACTGTAACTGAAATTACATAAACTTAATGTAAAAAAACATGTTCTCACACAATTTCTTGAAATTCAACAAAGAATTGACTATTACTCCCATACTTATCTACTTCAATCTCGACTCTCGATAGTATATAGATATTACATCATTACATACTTACAACTCTTTTCAAACGTTTATCAGAAAATCAAGTCAAAGTCTAGTAGTTATCACACCTGTTCCTCAGAAATATTACTATCATATGAAACAGTAAAGAAAATTAATAGATATTTAATATTTAATAACTTCATACGTGAAATTACTGCCGAATGAGAATACTAATAATCAATAAAATCAACTGTTGGACAAAAAAATAGTACAGATTACCGAAAATTCAAATCATTTTTTCTACAAAAATTACAAAAATTAACAAATGAATGACCAGTTAGAGAAATAATTAAAAAAATAATGAACATATTTACAAATTTATTAAAATCACACCTTTTTCTGGATTACAAACCACAATTTCTTGAAAAATTTAACACCGAATTTGTAAGATTTTAATCCTAGTATTACATACACTCAATAAATATTCAAAATTAACAAAAAAAAAATAATTTTTTAGTCTCATCAATAAGCAGAAATTCTATATTAAAAGAATATTTTCATAGTAGTACTTATAAAAATGAGAGTTTACAAACTGATTTTCATAATTTTATCATATTTAAACTTAATTTTTATACATAAAACATTATTTAATCAAATTTTATACTTTCTAATTCAGTAAAATTCAATATTTTTTTGTTTTTAAACCAATACCACAATATTTATTTACATCAAACTTGATTCTTTACCTTTTATATTTCCACATTACACAAGTGAGTTAAATACTAACTTGGAACGGGAGTTGAAGTCAATTGATTCAATTCGATTTTCATCGTATACGCATTTCCCCTACACGAAATTTCTTACTTCTATAATCATCTAATGTATTAAAACTAATCTACTCATATTTTTAATCAATTCATCAGATGTTTCATCTCGCACTTCTGAATTATCATCCACCAAGTTGCTTAAAATATAAATACTATCTTTATAGTTTTAATGTAGTACACATGACTAATCTTGAGTTTCCATCTATACTATTAATCAAATTATCATATGTTTCATCTTACAGTTCAACGATTTCTGAATTATCGTCCATCTAGTTGTTTAAAATATTAATAAAATGTTTATAGTTTTTGATTATACATAGTATGTATGAATACAATCTTTAATTTTTAACAGTTCATATTTCAAATAACCTATTTTCGAAACCAAACTATGTGAATTTTACCACAATACTTATCATCATACAGAGATTTGTGTTTCATACTTTTTCTAAAAATTATCAGATATGTACTCCTCAGAGGAATTTCTATCATATGAATAAATGAAAAAAAATTAATTTATATTAAACGTACAGCGAAATTTGATTGCAATATATATGTATTTAATAAAAATAAATAAATAAACGATTATTTATACATTAAACCTTTACTAAATATATATTTCTTGCGTTATAAAGATGTTTCAACAAGATGAACCAAAACAGCAGCAAACTTCAGAAATTAATGATCTGAATGATTCATCCCTAGCACATGTAGCGTTAATGAATAATACATATGTAAGTACTTATATGAAAAATACTAGAATTCGTATATGAATCGTAATTAGAGTAAATATAAAATGATTTGTCTTACTGCCTACACTTTAACAAATGCCTTTTTACCTATATTGTTGAAAAGAATCCTAATTGTTTGCATTTATTTCTATTACAGATGTGTTCTATTTGCTACAAACACTTCTTAAGTAAATGGAATTTAACAGAACATACAAAAATCCATACAGGTGAAAAACCTTACACTTGGGAAGATTACCAAATGCTGTTTTCAAGAAGGCTTGAATCAAAAGTGCACACATCATCATATAAAGCATCGTCAGTTATATGTAAACTTAGTGAGGATATTCAAAAATTATTCAGACGTTTGAAGAATTTAGACATAAAGGAAGATATTTAGGCTATATATCCATCATATTTTCATAACACTTACCACAATATCTCAAACTTAAAATTTGGAAGACATACACACTGCTGAAAAGTAATTTTGTTACCCGTGATTCTTCTAACCAGCATGAATGTATAGATGTTATTTTGCAATGTATTCTTTAAATGCCCACAATAAATATTCTTTTATATGCATATATCGTTGTGTTTATTTTTTTAAAACCTATTACATTAATAAAATAGGTTACACATACATACACATAACATTTTAAGTGAAACAACACTCTCACAACTTAAAAAATGCATAAGAACATACAAAAATAAGCAGATGTATGAAAAAATATACAAGTTTACAGAATAATTTCAAAGTTTTCTAGAAATACAAACAAAAAATATTTACAATATTAAAAAATTACAAAAGTGAAAAGAAAAAACACAAATGTAAAACAAAAACATCAAAAAGTGAAAAACTCAAAACAAAGTTTTTGAAAAAAAAAATTTACAACAAAATTTTTTTTTTTACAAAAACCAAAACTTCAAAAAATATTTTTTCAAAAAAATTTTTTTTTTCAAAAACATTTTTTACAAAAAAATTTTTTTTCAAAATAAGTTTTTACAAAAGTAAAAAAAAAGAAAATCACAACGTTAAAAAAATGAAAATTTTTTGTTAAAAAAAGTGTAAAAAAATTGCAAAAAAAGTTGCAAAAATTTCAAAAAAAGTTATGAAAAAAGCTTCAAAAATTTCGTTGGTTTTAATGTTCCACCTGAAAAAGCGTCGAACTTTAAGTAATCCACGAGTGCTTCCTTGTGGACAGAGTCGAAACCAATCAAGTTAATGGAAGCGAAGCAAGAGCGTCACGGAATCAAGTCCGCAAATATTTGTCCTCCAACCCAAGGACCTCATTAACGTGGTCGCCATTTTCCTTTTGCGCCCACTTCATCACATGCACCTGTCTCCCCCCAGTCACGTGGGAAGAATTCTGTACCCCGATTGGCTCACCCCCGAGAAGGCATTCAAGGGAATTCACTTTTCACCATGACTCCATTTTCTTACTTTTACGGAAACGTTTTTCGCTTATGCTTCCCCTTTTTCCGAGACTTTTTTTTTTCTTGATTATTTAGTCAAGATGCTGAAAAACTACGTTCAGTCAACTTTTATACAGATAGTACGCCTGATAAGTAGATTTCTAAGTTACTTAACTTTCATTTGACAGGTTGTCAGTGTAACTGAGAAGTTATTTCCTTTTTACTCTTAGTTAGTTATACACGTGTATAGATAATTCATATTTAAAACATATCTCAAGAAAACTAAAATATTTTACAACATTTAAATAATAAGAGATGATTAAAAAAAAAAAGGGACGGGCATTATATACATCCCTTAAGTGAAATATTTTACCAAAAGAAATTAATGAAAAAATAATTTTATAAGTAAATAAGCAGTTGTCTTAAAAAAAAGTTTTATTTTTTCATTTTTTAAAAAATTATAATAATAAATATCGTTTTTTAAGCATGCTTCAAAGAAATTCTTCTACACTGTTGAATATTTGCAACAAACTGTCCAGTCATCCGACCTTTTTTTGAAAAAAAACCCGGTTACATAACAGTAATTTAACAATATGATGACCAAAGAAAGAGCAATAATATGGTTAGAATAACGTCCCCTGAATGCCTTGAATGCCTTCTCGGGGGTGAGCCAATCGGGGTACAGAATTCTTCCCACGTGACTGGGGGGAGACAGGTGCATGTGATCAGAGCCCGATTAAGGTTATAGGGGCCCCAAGGCCCGGCACCATTTCAGGGCCCCCTCGCATTAAAATATTATCCCTCCCCCCCCCAGGGAATATTCAAAATGTATCATTATATTGTCATACGCTTGACAAGTTGACCAAAAAATCTTTTGTTTTTTGAGAAAATAATTGCAAAAAATGCAATTATAAGAATTTTTTTCTAAATTTGTTAAATTTGGGCCTTTTTAATCTGTGGGCCCAAGGCCATAGCCTAGGGGGCCTGTGCAGTAATCAGGCCCTGCATGTGATGAAGTGGGCGCAAAAGGAAAATGGCGACCACGTTAATGAGGTCCTTGGGTTGGAGGACAAATATTTGCGGACTTGATTCCGTGACGCTCTTGCTTCGCTTCCATTAACTTGATTGGTTTCGACTCTGTCCACAAGGAAGCACTTGTGGATTACTTAAAGTTCGACGCTTTTTCAGGTGGAACATTAAAACCAACGAAATTTTTGAAGCTTTTTTCATAACTTTTTTTGAAATTTTTGCAACTTTTTTTGCAATTTTTTTTACACTTTTTTTAACAAAAAATTTTCATTTTTTTAACGTTGTGATTTTCTTTTTTTTACTTTTGTAAAAACTTATTTTGAAAAAAAAATTTTTTGTAAAAAATGTTTTTGAAAAAAAAAATTTTTTGAAAAAATATTTTTTGAAGTTTTGGTTTTTGTAAAAAAAAAATTTTTGTTGTAAATTTTTTTTTTCAAAAACTTTGTTTTGAGTTTTTCACTTTTTGATGTTTTTGTTTTACATTTGTGTTTTTTCTTTTCACTTTTGTAATTTTTTAATATTGTAAATATTTTTTGTTTGTATTTCTAGAAAACTTTGAAATTATTCTGTAAACTTGTATATTTTTTCATACATCTGCTTATTTTTGTATGTTCTTATGCATTTTTTAAGTTGTGAGAGTGTTGTTTCACTTAAAATGTTATGTGTATGTATGTGTAACCTATTTTATTAATGTAATAGGTTTTAAAAAAATAAACACAACGATATATGCATATAAAAGAATATTTATTGTGGGCATTTAAAGAATACATTGCAAAATAATATCTATACATTCATGCTGGTTAGAAGAATCACGGGTAACAAAATTACTTTTCAGCAGTGTGTATGTCTTCCAAATTTTAAGTTTGAGATATTGTGGTAAGTGTTATGAAAATATGATGGATATATAGCCTAAATATCTTCCTTTATGTCTAAATTCTTCAAACGTCTGAATAATTTTTGAATATCCTCACTAAGTTTACATATAACTGACGATGCTTTATATGATGATGTGTGCACTTTTGATTCAAGCCTTCTTGAAAACAGCATTTGGTAATCTTCCCAAGTGTAAGGTTTTTCACCTGTATGGATTTTTGTATGTTCTGTTAAATTCCATTTACTTAAGAAGTGTTTTTAGCAAATAGAACACATCTGTAATAGAAATAAATGCAAACAATTAGGATTCTTTTCAACAATATAGGTAAAAAGGCATTTGTTAAAGTGTAGGCAGTAAGACAAATCATTTTATATTTACTCTAATTACGATTCATATACGAATTCTAGTATTTTTCATATAAGTACTTACATATGTATTATTCATTAACGCTACATGTGCTAGGGATGAATCATTCAGATCATTAATTTCTGAAGTTTGCTGCTGTTTTGGTTCATCTTGTTGAAACATCTTTATAACGCAAGAAATATATATTTAGTAAAGGTTTAATGTATAAATAATCGTTTATTTATTTATTTTTATTAAATACATATATATTGCAATCAAATTTCGCTGTACGTTTAATATAAATTAATTTTTTTTCATTTATTCATATGATAGAAATTCCTCTGAGGAGTACATATCTGATAATTTTTAGAAAAAGTATGAAACACAAATCTCTGTATGATGATAAGTATTGTGGTAAAATTCACATAGTTTGGTTTCGAAAATAGGTTATTTGAAATATGAACTGTTAAAAATTAAAGATTGTATTCATACATACTATGTATAATCAAAAACTATAAACATTTTATTAATATTTTAAACAACTAGATGGACGATAATTCAGAAATCGTTGAACTGTAAGATGAAACATATGATAATTTGATTAATAGTATAGATGGAAACTCAAGATTAGTCATGTGTACTACATTAAAACTATAAAGATAGTATTTATATTTTAAGCAACTTGGTGGATGATAATTCAGAAGTGCGAGATGAAACATCTGATGAATTGATTAAAAATATGAGTAGATTAGTTTTAATACATTAGATGATTATAGAAGTAAGAAATTTCGTGTAGGGGAAATGCGTATACGATGAAAATCGAATTGAATCAATTGACTTCAACTCCCGTTCCAAGTTAGTATTTAACTCACTTGTGTAATGTGGAAATATAAAAGGTAAAGAATCAAGTTTGATGTAAATAAATATTGTGGTATTGGTTTAAAAACAAAAAAATATTGAATTTTACTGAATTAGAAAGTATAAAATTTGATTAAATAATGTTTTATGTATAAAAATTAAGTTTAAATGTGATAAAATTATGAAAATCAGTTTGTAAACTCTCATTTTTATAAGTACTACTATGAAAATATTCTTTTAATATAGAATTTCTGCTTATTGATGAGACTAAAAAATTATTTTTTTTGTTAATTTTGAATATTTATTGAGTGTATGTAATACTAGGATTAAAATCTTACAAATTCGGTGTTAAATTTTTCAAGAAATTGTGGTTTGTAATCCAGAAAAAGGTGTGATTTTAATAAATTTGTAAATATGTTCATTATTTTTTTAATTATTTCTCTAACTGGTCATTCATTTGTTAATTTTTGTAATTTTTGTAGAAAAAATGATTTGAATTTTCGGTAATCTGTACTATTTTTTTGTCCAACAGTTGATTTTATTGATTATTAGTATTCTCATTCGGCAGTAATTTCACGTATGAAGTTATTAAATATTAAATATCTATTAATTTTCTTTACTGTTTCATATGATAGTAATATTTCTGAGGAACAGGTGTGATAACTACTAGACTTTGACTTGATTTTCTGATAAACGTTTGAAAAGAGTTGTAAGTATGTAATGATGTAATATCTATATACTATCGAGAGTCGAGATTGAAGTAGATAAGTATGGGAGTAATAGTCAATTCTTTGTTGAATTTCAAGAAATTGTGTGAGAACATGTTTTTTTACATTAAGTTTATGTAATTTCAGTTACAGTTTTTCGACAATCAACCTAAAAATGGATAATTATCATAGTTAAAAGTTATGATGAAAAGATCTAAGCAATATTAATGTTAAAAAGTTCGTCTAATGTTTGCTCTTATGTTGTGAAAATTTCGAATAGTTTGGTTTGAAGAAATATGAAATGTTTGTAAAAATTAAACTTTGTATTCGTGTATGTTTTGCATCATTAAATTGTAAAGATAATATTCATATTTGAAAAATGTTGTTGGGTGTTTTAATAATTTTCTGATAAGTAGATAAAGACAGATGTGAAAATTCTGTGCTATTAAAATATATAGGATCAAGAATAAAGTTTGATGAAAATAAGTATTGTAAAAATTCAGAAATTTTGAAGTGTAAGATGAATCATGTCCTAATTTGATTAATTATATGGGTAGAGTAGTTTTAATATGTCAAGTGTCTAAAGCAGCAAGAAACGATTTTTTAGGTTTTCTAGAATAATAATAATAATAATAATAATAATAATAAAAGTATACTTTTGTTGTAAGATTTCGAATGCAGTCAAGACGTGAAAAATATAAGTATGAACCCTTTGTAAAGACATTCAAACTTTTTAAAAAGTTTAAGTTTAGTAATATACTGTAACAATATATGTAAGCAAATGTATTTCAAAGTTGAAAATTTGTGTAAAAAATTGTCTTTTCTTGAAAATTGATATTTATTTTTGTTTAATTAATGATACTTATTACATTTTTGTTGTTAAAAACTAAAATATACGTTTAATTCTTCTGTTAAAATTGATATATCCGTGTTGGAGGTGAGAAAAAATAGTGTAAAACTAATAAAATTTGTTTAATTTCGTCTTTTTATTCTTAAAATTAATATTTTCTATTGTTTAGAATACGTAATAATAACTTTTGAGGAATGTATAACCGGAAAATGTTAAAAAATCTTAGAAAATTGGTATTAAAAATATTAAATACAGTTGCTTCAATGATATCTTTTCGATATGTAAAGTGATTGTAGCATTTAGAAATGTACTTCTGAAGAATGTATAATCGGAAAATGTTAGAAAATCTTAGAAAATTGGTGTTAAAAATATTAAATACAGTTGCTTCAATGATTTCAAAAACAAACTCTGTTAAAAAATTCTGTATGATTTCAAGTGAAAATAATCTGAACCTGAATACATGGTATTTAAAATACAAAATTCACGATTATGAACTAATGTTGAAAACATGGGTAACATTAAATATACAGCTAATATTTAATTATAGATTAGGAAATTCTTAAAGTGTATCCAAATTTATTAAATATAGTATTGAATACAGTGAATAAGTGAAATATGTGAATAAGTATTGATATTTCCATGTTGCTTTTGAAAATACTAGTGTAAAATTATTCAAATTCGTCTTTTCTTTAAAACTGATATTTATTTTTGTTTAATTAATGATACTTGTTAAGATTTTGTTGTTAAAAACTATAATATACGTTTAATTCTTCTGTTAAAATTGATATATCCATGTTGGTGATGAGAAAAAATAGTGTAAAACTAAAAAAAAAAAAAAAAGTTTGAATTCGTCTTTTCCTCCTTAAAATTATTATTAAACTAGTGTAAAACTAATAAAGTTTGTTTAAATTCGTCTTTTCCCCTCTGAAAAACTAATATTTCTATTATTTTGCTTAATTAATTATACTCATTATGACTTCCAAATTTTAATTTGGAGATGTTGTAGTAACTGTTATAAAACTAGAATGGATAAATAATTTAAATCTCTTCTTTTTTTCTCTCTATGTGATCGTAAACATTTTGTTGTATACCTTTGTAAGTTGTGACGTCAAAATTCTTTGTTATGTTCCCCTACCTGGAATGCATGCATGGAGGGGTTGCAGAAAAAAGTTTTAGTTTAGATATGACGTAATAAGAAATGCTCTGCAGGTTCACATTTGTGTGTTGGGGATTTCTTTAAATTATTCGTTTATGTATTAAAATTCTACTTAGTTGGTATATATAAAGTACGATGAAATTTCCAATTAGAGTAAAAGTTAACCAAATTCGTTTAATTCGTCTTTTTTCGTTAAAAAATCATTAGTTTCCTTTGTTAATTGTTCAATTATCGAAATTCTTTGAGGTAACGACTGTTCAAAAACTAAAAAAAATGTTTAAATTTCTATTTTAAGTTGTGTGTTCTGATTTTATATTAAAAAAAATAATAAAAAAATATGAAGAAATCAGTTAAAAATTTAATATTTTCTGTTGTTTTGCTTAATTAATAATGTTCATGAAGGAAATGGTTGTCCAAAACTGGAATGCATGCTTAAATTTCTTTCTATCAAATTGAGAGTCTGAAGTTCGAGTTGAAAAAATTGTAAGAAATCAGTCATTTTCTATAAAACTTGATATTTTTCATTGTTTTTTACTTAATTAACGATACTCATTAAGATTATAGCTGTTGAAAAACTGAAATGTACGTTTAACTTTTCTCTTTTAAGTTGATAAAAATCGTAAGAAATCAGTCTTTTTCTATAAAACTGGATATTTTCCATTGTTTTTTTACTTAATTAACGATACTCATTAAGATTATAGCTGTTTAAAAACTAGGATACATGTTTAACTTTTCTCTTTTAAGTTGATAAAAATCGTAAGAAATCAGTCTTTTTCTATAAAACTGGATATTTTCTATTGTTTTTACTTAATTAACGATACTCATTAAGATGTCTATCAACCAAAATTCAAATATATGTTTAACTTTCTTGTGTTAAATTGATAATCTCATCTTGTAGTTGAAGAAATCTAAATAAAATGGTTAAAACTGAGATTTTTCCAGTGTTTCGCTTAATTAATAATACTCATTAAAATTATGGTTGTTCAAAATTCAAATATAAATTTAATCTTCATCTTATAGTATGATTCCGTGTTGAGATGTGATTGATAATATTTTTAATTAGGGAAGGTTGTTCACCTATCCTGTTATAATAGAATGTTCCTTTTTTCCACTAGGGGGCGTTCGTGGAGGGGGATGCATGGAGGGGGCAGGAGATACCGCAGGAGGGACGGTTTGCTGCGGCGGGGTGGCGGGGTGGCGGGGCGCGGAGGGATGCGGAGGGACGGCCCCTCTGCCCCTCCGGCTGAGCTTAAACTGTTGTTTTCCTACTACTTCCGTGGATGGATTAACTTCGTTTTTTGTTTATTTTAATCTTCATGGTAAAACTTAGAACAGTTTTTTTTTTCATCTTTGCATGTTTGTCGGTCGCTGAGAAAATCGAATTTTTGTCTGAAATTTCCAGCTGAACATAGTCTTTTTCTTATATTTGTTTCTTCTTGTAATTGTTGCACGTAAGTTTAAATGAACATAAAAATTGCTGTGTATGTAACATAAATAAATAGATTAGATAAATCACGTGAAAAAATACTTATTTGTTATTTTCATGTATCATATTCACTATTTATTTTGACGAGCGAAGTGAAATACTTTTTTATTTATTAATTTCTCTTTTATTTAAGTTAAAAGCCGCCTCTGACAAAAAGTTTAGTCTCTCTTAAATTTATGTTAGCCACTGTAATATGATACTTTTATTAATAATTTTATTTACTTGCTTATCTGAAGGTCCATAAGATGAAATCAACAAATTTAGGCGATCAGGGCAAGATTTTGCGGGAAAGTTCATTATCCTGTTCTGGTTGGTGTATTTGGCGAATAAATCAAAAATGGCGCCGAAAGACCGAATAGCAAATGTTTTTAACCGCTAAAGCGACGTAACCGTGTTTTTCCATCACATAATATTTTATTTCAAAGACTGATTTAACACAAGATTGACATTAATATTATTATTTTTTAATTGTACAAGATAAAAAGATATGTAAAGTTATTAAATACAAACGTTCATACTAATACTTTTCGCAGTTATTATTTTATGAATAATTAGACATGAATGGAAAAATCTACAGGACAATTAAAAGATAAGCGTAAAAATGTGATTTTACATTTATTTGAGCCTTTGAGATGTAAGGTAAGGGCGTACCGGTAAGAAATCCGGTTTGGCACAACACAAGAGAGGTGAGTCGGGCGTTCCATGTTGATTCGGACGTGAGAATGTGTCAGTTTTTTTTTTTTTTTTTTTTTTTTTTTTTTTTTTTTTTTTTTGAAGGTACGTTAAATTATTCTAGGTCAATTAAATTATTACTTATTTTATGAATGTCTGATTAATATAAATCAGTTTGCCAAAGCTTGGTACTATTTTGGCTTCAAAAAGGGAGGGTATTAAGCCAAAATATATAAATAGCTCTGAAAACAAACCTCATAAACTTTAATTTTTGTTTTCGAACGAATGTTTTCTGTTTCTATATTAAAATGCGGCACAAATGTCATATACGAATCACATTGGCGTTAATTTTTTTCTAAAGTCAATTTGGCGAAAATCTCGTTTTGGAATACCAGTTACATACCGGGTGTCCCAAAAATGACTGATGGATTTTAAAATTCAATAACTTGCAAACGGTGACAGCTATTTAAAAATTTTTTGCAGGAGGGTTATGTACAATGTCAGGAGTTTTTTACCATAACTTTTTATTTTAGTTCGAATTTCAAACAATAGATGGCGCTGATAGCGATTGAAGGCCAGGTGATCAGTGTTGAGTGAGGTCAGTTTCGGCGTCGACCTGGGCTTCAATTGTTGTCAGCGCAATCTATTGGTTGAAATTCGAACTAAAATCAAAAGTTACGGTAAAAAAACTCCTGACATTGTACATAACCCTCCTGCAAAAAATTTTTAAATAGCTGTCACCGTTTGCAAGTTATTGAATTTTAAAATCCATCAGTCATTTTTGGGACACCCGGTATATATTTTTTCAAAGGTAACAACAATAAATAAAAAAAGGTTTGTTTAATAAAACAAAACGATTTATATATTTAAAAAAAAAAGAAAAAATATTTATTAAAATGTAAAGAACAGCATCCGGGTTGACATATCGAGCAAAATAACGACACTCTGGATTCAGTTAAATACTCCGATGCGCATATGACATTGGCGTCAGAAAAAAAAATTCGCCAATATGGTGCGTATATGACATCTGTGCCAAAAATGCATACCTATTTTATTTACATTACGTACGGTGCTATTTGATTATCAGGTCGACCAATTTCACCCATTTATAGAAATCGCCAAACTATTCGCCAAATTACTCAAAAGGAAAAATGTTGCCATTAAAAATTTTTAAATTTAGAAAATTATGAATTTAGGCTAAAAAATAAAAGTCATTAACGAAAAGGATTACTTTAATGATGACGTTTAGTTATGACGTCGAGACGTGCCAAATATAAAATTTGATTTATTCAGGTGATTTCGAACAAAAGAATACTAATAAAGGTTTTCATATTTTAATGCAGAATTTATCAAATCAAACCATAAAGAGATATTTGTAAGATATCGCATATATGAATAACATTGAAGTATTTTAAATGTAATATTAAAATTTATTAAAGAGCATAAAAAATATGGTACTTACGTATTAACGCCACCGCAGCAGAAGTTGCGCTAATGTGCCAATAAAGAGCAATTTTGTTCGCACGCGCACAAAAAATGGCATCAAAAATAGGCTAAAAACGTACTAAAGTACTAAAAATGACGTCAAAATGAGCAAAAAAAAAAAAAAAACACTAAAAAGGCACGAATAACAAGATCACTCTTTATTGGCGCATTAGCACAACTTGGTGGCATTAATACGAAGGTACCAAAAATATCAATGATAGCGGAAATTTGTAAGGAGTTAAATGCTTTTTATTTAACCAAATAATGTAACTTTAATAAATTATATATTATAGTTTTCTCAATTAATATCAAGAGCTATTCGCTTATTGGCATAAAATTTACATCAAATAACAAAAGAACAAATAAATTAGTCAAACATTAATAAAAATATAAATAAATCATCGAATTTAAAATCATTTGATCACTTAACAAACAAGTGTAGCGGGTTTAATGTCAAGGAAGTGTAACATTTATGTTCATCCATTATTGGCATATAATCTTACAGTTTGTTTATCGTTCTTTGGTCGACGGGATAAATTAAGTATATATTTACTTATAGTATTTTAATAAAATGAAAGAAAAACGTGCAAGTTAAATTTATCTGATATATGTATTTTTAATTTATGTGTTTTTTAATGAAAGTCATGTATTTTAAATAAAGCTGGTAACAGCTTTATATTTAAAATGAAATTGTGGCGAAGAAAACCTATTTGGCGATTGTTTCGAGTAGCTAAAATAAAAGTAGGAAAATAGCCGTCGGGCATATAAAAAATAAAACAATCAGATCGGTGCTGTTGATGACAGTCACAAGACTTATGCTGGTATTTATATAGGTACTATAGCAAAATTTCCAACATCTCTGGTGTTAAACTAGGACTCTCGAGGTAAGGCATTTGGCTGCTCAGCAGCGGGTAGAGAGTTCAAATCCCGTCGGATGTAAGTTCGTTTTGTTTAGAAATGCTTTTGTGTTAAATTATTATTCCTTCGGAAATATTCTTATGTTAATTGTTATTCAATTTCTAGAATTTTTCTAGTTGTGAATGTTTCATTTGAGAAATTACCTTGAATGTATTTAATTGGTATGGCTTTTAATTATTTTAATAAAGTTCTGTACTTTTTTCGTTCAAATCCATGGTTTATTTTTCATATCATGCATTTTATATAGGAATGCAATGACTTTTATAATTATTCTGATACATCAAAATTTTATGCTGTTGTTATCATTTTATAAATTTTGACAGCAGCAATTATTTTTCTTTTTAAGATGTTAGAAAATCAAAAAATTAAATGACTAGTATTAAAAAATGCTCTGTCGAGCACCAAAAAAGGTTAATATGTTTTTAAGTATGAAAAGGGGTTTGACAAGTGCTTCTGTTAATTACTGAGCATGAGGAAGGACAAGGGATTCCTTCTTGGCTACAACTCACTTCAATGCCAACTTTGAAAAAATCATATTTGCGCCTTTTCCATATAAAAAAAATTTGCGGTTCTTTAGTAGAACTTCCCACCGAGCTTTAGATGTTAACCAGGAGTGTAGTCGTAAAAATAACATAGGATATATGCTCTAAGCAGAGGGATACCCTAGAATGTGTATACTATAAGCTTTCTTGAGAAACAGAGGGTATATGGTGTTCAATTAAAAAGTCCAGAAGGTATACGGCGTATAACCTGCACTACATCCCTGATGTTAACTGCACAGTTCTCTCTGCACTATACTACAAATCAATTTTCTGTGCAATTATAAACTTAGGGCATGCTTGGTGCAGTGCATGAATGTGATACCTGCAGGAACGAGGTTTTTGGCACTATGTCGTCTTCCCTTACATTTATGTCTAATTAAGCTGTATCTTTACTGGTCATGTCTTTACACTATACATTTTTATAGTAACTGCGACTTATTTGTTTTCACGGAAAAAGCGCAAATATGATTTTTCAAAGTTGGCATTGAAGTGAGTTGTAGCCAAGAAGGAATCCCTTGTCCTTCTTCATGCTCAGTAATTAACAGAAGCACTTGTCAAACCCTTTTTCATACTTAAAAACATATTAACCTTTTTTGGTGCTCGTCAGAGCATTTTTTAATACTAGTATACATATCCATGATGGGTAAGTATTACGGTGGCCCCCAACGACTAGTTTTAATGGTACTTATAAGTAACGTCGGTAGATAAAGGGTTAAATAATAGACCGGAAAGCTGCAGCACTGGCAATCACCTCGTCGAGTTCACCGCTAAAATTTTAGTATTAGTTAAAATTCGGTTTGCATATTGAAACACATTTGATCTGCCAACTCATAGCTTGATTGAAAACATCTGAAAACTCGATTTTGGTGGTTAAATCGTAAGTTAAGCATTGTGTTTTCCTGCTCTCAATCCTTCATGTTTACAAACTTTTGGGTGCAGGAAAATACAATGGTAAACCTAAGAATCAACCTCTAACATCAGTTTTTTGGATACTTTCCACCAATTTTTGAATTTCGACCGATTGTATTTTCACCCTTTATCTACCGACGATACTTATAAGTACCATTAAAATTACTTATTATAAAATTCCTTTAATAGGTCGATTAGTTGTAATACTGTTTAGAATGAGTTACAGAAACATTACTTTATTTTGTTCCAAAAGCATTATTGGTTACAAAAAACAGAAATATTTTTAAAAGGATGATTTCTTTTGCATTTGCATCTTTTCAGCTTTCTTGGCGCTGAGGGAGGGGGAGGGGGATTTTTCAATTCGGAAATATTTTTATATTTATATTGTAAGAGCATCCTATTTGTATATTTTAACATTCTACAAAATACTAAGAAAACATTTTAAAATAAAAGATTTGAGTGGAGTTATAAAAACTGCACAAAATCCACATGTAAGTTCAAATTTAATCAATCCTTCTAAAATCCATCAAATATTTATTAAATGATCATGTAAATCTTTTAATTTAGTTTAAACAACTTACGTAAAATGCTTTAGAATGTAAAAATTTCATGAATTCATAATTCGGTAGACAAAGGGTTAATATGTGATTCGACTTTTAGCAAATTCTATTTTCAGCCGTGAACTCGATGAGGTGATTGTCTGTGTTGCCACCTCCCAGTCTATAATGATCCTGTACACAGAGCACAAAATCAACGTGATTACAAAGTAACTGTGTAAGGTATAAGGTTTTAGTGAAAAGAACATCATAGTGTAATTATTCTTGTCAAACTTTTGTGATTAAAAGAGACCATAAATTTTAAGTAAATATCATTTATTTAAATCGAAAGAAATTAGATTAGATTGAAAAATATTATTTATTTAAAACAATTGCAATAATAGTTTTGATCTGTACAGACAACTATTTATCTGAATCCTTAAAAATCATATGTCTTTCTTTTTATGCTCATGCGGAAGCGATAATCAAGATCATTTTCACAAATAAGTGGGTAAGTGTAATCGGAGATCGCACAGAGGTTTTCGTTTAATATCCCTCTCAAAACAAGTTATCCTTTAATTAATAAATCCAAAATGTTAATTCATAATTATTAAACTCTTACATAGATGATAGCACCAACAAATTTAATTTTAAAATAATTACAAAAAGAAGTTATTTATTTTAATCATATTAAAAATGTTCAAATCAAATTATCTATTTATCTATCTATATTATAAAGCCAAACGTATCTCTGCGTAACGGATATGTCATTTTGCGAATGGCAACACTTTCCCCTATAATTTCAGTTTTGCAATTTTCGCTACTGCAAATTTTATGCTTCTATAGATCACACATTTTAAATTTTTACACCGTCGCACAGAGAAAAAAATGTACTTTTAAATGCAATTTGTTTGAAAGCAGTATCTCAATTTATTTTTGAGGTATTTTTTTTATAGTTTTTTTGTATCAATTTTGTTATTGTGGCAACAATCACTCCATTTTCTCTTAAAAATGAAAAAAAAAAGAAAAAGGAAAAAAAAAGAAATTAAAATGCGCAACGCTTTTCCATGCAATTTCGATTTTGCAATTTTCCCTATTGCAAATGTTACACTTCTATACATCATACATTTTAATGATCCGAAAAAATGATAATAAAAATGACACTTTATGTGATAACTTACATTCTATTTTCAGTAATGGCAATTACCATAGTAAAGAAAATTACCAAAATTTAAGAAATAACATTAAAATTGGGTAATTTTTATCTAAATTGGGCTTTGAATAAGTTTAATTAGCAAATCATGTCATATTTACATGTTGAATAATTTTTTTGTATGTGTTATATTATTAAAATTACTGAAAATAGTTCAAAATGTAACGTAAGTTACCATGAAATGATCCAGTTAGATGAAAATCTGTGCATTAGTTTTTGCGATAGAATCATTGCAAAAATCGCAAAAAAAGATCTGGATAGAAGCGCTACACGTTGAGCGATTCACTCCAAAATCTAAATAATACTAAGGGGCCGTTCAAGTATTACGTAAGCACTAAAGGGGGAGGGGGGAGTCCAGAGTCTGCTTATTTTTTCTGACAAGGGGGAGGGGGGGTCACGACAATTCTTACATAAGCATTAAAGAACGAAGCAACTGCAGTTCAAATTCAACAAGCAAACAAAGTATGATGGGGAAAGAGCGTTCTACACTCCGTTTGAAATTCGTCGTTTATTTTCGATTTTATTATTTGCTTATCCATCGGCAGTCGCGTGACCCGCATCACCCACTCGCCCTTTGTCTTCATTGTTGTCTGTTAAGTTGTGTGCCAAGTCAAATACATTCCAAGATTAGAAAAACCCAGGAACCGGTGTGGCTGCGTTCTGTTGCCAGGGTAACTGATCAGTTGACTTTATTTTATTCAAGTCCGGTATTTTCTTTTCTCCCGTTCAATCGGTCATGGAATTCCGGGAATTTTTGCAGAATTTCTGGAAATTTTTGTCTTTCCGCTCCTATTTTCAAACTTCCTTCTCTACAGGTTTTGGAACTTTAGAAAGCAGAAAACTTACTTGTGGTTTTTCTTGTCTCGGATACACAGCACAGCTATTTATTGTTTTAGTTCAGTTGCATAGTGAATTTTTAGTGAAAGAGTATTGCTTTTAGTTGCATAGTGAATTTAGTCGGATTTAATTATGGATACTAACAATGACAATATATTAAAACCATTTTATATATTTTGATATCAGAGTCCCTATATGTCTATATAAATTTGTAGGATTAATAATGTAATTGATTGGTAACTTTTTATAAGTCAAGAAGTATTGATGTATAAGCTGTCATAAAATCTTACGTAAGCAAAGGGGGGGGGAGTCTAGCATTTGCTTATATTTTCTTACAAGGGGGAGGAGGGGGTACAAAATGACTAAAAATGTGCTTACGTAATACTTGAACGGTCCCTAATTTATATCAGGGACCAACTGAATCTAAAAATTGATGAAAATTCGTGAGTTAATGCCTATGATAGAATAATTTCAAGAATCATAAAAAATTCCGCATAGCAGCGCCACCTGTCGGACAATTTACACTAAAAGGTAATCCCTATCATATTATATCAAGGACTAACGAAATCTGAAGTTTTTTTAAAAATTCGTTCTTTAATTTTCGAGATATAGCTATTACGGAAATCGTAAAAAAGACAGCATAGTAGCGCCAGCTGTTGGGCGATATACACCAAAGATTAATCAGCTCCAGTTTACATTAAGTTTTAACAGAATCTAAAGTTTTGTGAATTTCCGTGTATTAGTTCTTAAGATGAAGCGCCCACAAAAATTTTTGTCACATCCAGAGTGAGGTTGGTTGGTTGATTTTTGTCGTCCGATTATCTACGCTAGGGATATAGGACCAGGGGCGAGGGTCTTTCTAAGGAAACCTAACCCGTATTTACGCAAGGTTCGAAGAAAGCCACGAAAACTCCGAACGGTTAGGCCGACAACCGCGATTGGGCTCGAACCCAGCACCTGCCGTCTACCAGTTGAGGGGTCCGAACCTCTCGGCCACTGGTGGGGCCATCCAGAGTGAGAGACAAACATTTTGTAAAAACATGTTTTTTTTTTTCTTCTTCTTCTTCTTTTTTGAATGTCTGGCTCATAAAGCATGTAAATCTGTCGAAAACCAGACTTTGAATTTTTTTTTTAATTCAATACTTTTATCTTGTAAAGGTAGAAGAAAGTAAAAATATTTAGTATATTTCCTTTACCGTTTTCTTAATTCTAAAAATTTATTCTAATTCTACGAAGTTTTTTTTTTTTTTTAATTAACTTCTATTTAATTTTTGTATCATAAAAATCCTAAAAAATAAAAAAGTTCGACTTTTATACCGTTTTACTTTTAACTTACAACAGTTAAACTTTCTGTTATTCTTTTCCTTATGTTATAAAAAAAGATAATGTAAAGCATTACGATAAAACTAGTATTTTTTTTTTTTCAATTAAGCAATAAAATTGAATCTCGATTAAATTAAATCATTCTTTTTAGTTAACGCTTTTTTTTTTTTTTTTTTTTTTTTTTTTTTTTTTTTTTTTACGTTTTCATTTTTATTATATAATTAGGATTAGAAATTGATTTTTTTTTTTTACTAACATTTTTAGAATAAGTAAAATGTTTAAAATCTGTTCCATCCAATTACATGAATGTTTGATTAAAGTAATACCATTTTTAACACATTTTAAGTTGATTGAAAAATGTTTAAGAATTCGGTTTGTTTGACTTCGGCCTAACTCTCGTAAATATATTCCGATTTTTAAAAAAATTGTAATCGAGAATTATCGATAATGCTGATTACATAATAAATTATATTAAATGTAGACTCATAATAACGCAAATAGGTATAAGTAAAAAGTGAACTGCATCGCACTTTAAAATGAAACCCTCTTGGTTTACTAAACTCTTTTTAGAGCAGTGTTGCCAGATTTTTAAAACATTAAAAATACTACAGCTACGTCCAAAAAAATACTACAAAGTTGACTTTAGCGCCATCTATCGTAGTTAATTAGTATTATTAAAATTATTATAGAAAATTATTTTTAAAAAAAATACGTTATTCATAATAAGCTGAAAAGTGGTTGATATCATTTTTTACGTGTACAAGTAAAAAACAATATTTTGATATTAACTTAAAAGGTTTTAGCTAAATAACATTTTAAATACAGTATATATTTAGCTCAAAACAATTTGAGGTAGAAGTACTTGGCAATAAAAAAACAGTTTGGTAAACGTGGTATTGCCGTTTCTAGAGTGTTTGTTATCTGAGCCAGACAGTGTATCTTCCATGAGTTTCAAAGTATTAAAAAATTATGCTCACTAGGATATGGATATGGAAGATTGTCCAATAATAAGTTTGATATCACTTAAAATTCCTCCCTTTCTTTAAATTTCTGCGATTTCTTTCATGTTTTTCCAAAAATACTAAATTTAAATGAAATACTACAAAAATTACTACACCTCTAATTTCAAGCTAAAAAATACTACCGTAGTATTGAAAATACTACTTCTGGCAACACTGTTTTAGAGTCAGTAAGCATTTGTCGTTAACAAAAACAAAACGTTACCATTTTCAGAAAAATAAATTTGCATCAAAAATTACTCGTATTTAGCATTGATAGAAAACCACAGCATGGCAGACGATAAAAAAAAATTCTACACTGCAAAAAAATAAGTTGTTTACGGTATTATAGCGGAAACTGGGGTGAAAGTATACATATTATATGGCCATTAATGACCAGTCACTTTCAATTTTAGATATTTTGTCGAATATTAATAAATATACTTGTCAGATTCTTCTGGAGTCTCAGGATTATAAAAGAACAGATTTGACTTCCTATTTATCAAAGTCTATTCGAGAAAGGGGGCAGTTTGGGGGCAAAAAAATAAGTTGTTTACGGTATTATAGCGGAAACTGGGGTGAAAGTATACATACTATATGGCCATTAATGACCGGTCACTTTCAATTTTAGATATTTTGTCGAATATTAATAAATATACTTGTCAGATTCTTCTGGAGTCTCAGGATTATAAAAGAACAGATTTGACTTCCTATTTATCAAAGTCTATTCGAGAAAGGGGGCAGTTTGGGGGCAAAAAAATAAGTTGTTTACGGTATTATAGCGGAAACTGGGGTGAAAGTATACATACTATATGGCCATTAATGACCGGTCACTTTCAATTTTAGATATTTTGTCGAATATTAATAAATATACTTGTCAGATTCTTCTGGAGTCTCAGGATTATAAAAGAACAGATTTGACTTCCTATTTATCAAAGTCGATTCGAGAAAGGGGGCAGTTTGGGGGGAAAATAAAAAAAAAAATCAAAGAAAAAATAGTATTTGGGATCACCCTGTAAATTAAAATGCACGAAATGATCTATCACTGCAGAATACAAATTTGTGTATACTGTACAGGTTTGCTGATTTTTGTAAGAATAGCATGCATACTCATGCAGCTATAACGATATTTTTAAAAAGTTCAAAAAAATTATTCCTGCTTTTAGCTTATGTCATATAACTATTTTAACCAAATTTAACGCCAGTTTCAGAAAAATTGCAAAAAAACAATATAGTGCAGTTGGAATTTAAATATATTGAATATTCGTGAAATGTGAACTGTTATGTGAAATAATTTACATCTGCGCGTGCGCAAAAAAAAGAATCTTTTTTTTTTTTTAACATAATTTAATAGTCAACACAATGTAGCAACTCATAAAAGAAATTCAGTAAAATAGCGTGAAAACTTAGAAAGCTATCGTCGATAAAATGAACTGGTTTTTAGTTACTGTCTAAAAGTAGCTGAATGATAAGAGATTTTCCACAAATTAACAGTTTTTACTATCAACTTAATTTCATAAAAAAGTTAGTATTTAATGAATATCAATGAGTAGATTGGGACAAATGCTTGGATTTTGATCCTTCTTTATATCATGGAATAGGCTTGTTCTGGTGGTTATCCAAATTAAAATTGACAATTTGGGGAGAATCGCTTTGCATTCAGCTCTTTATAGAGAACAACAAAATATGAGCTCACTCTACCCTCATAGCATGCATGGTCACAGTGACGTCACTGTGAGTCACTTTGGTCACATTCACTTTCATTTTTTGTTCACATCTGTGACGAAAATGCCACCACTCAGTGACGTCACACTGTGACTAAGATGTGACTTTCTAAAAATTTTTTAGAAAATTACAAATATTCTTCAAAACATGTTATTTACTTTAAAAAACATGTTTCTGGCAATTTAAATATCGTCGCTTTTGTCACAGTTTCGTCACAATGTTAATGTCAAAGTAGTCACAAATGACACACTTTTCACAAATTGGTCACATTGTGACGTCACAAAAAAGCTCTAAAACGGCCATAAAGATTTCACATTTTAGTCACTGTGACTTCACATCGACGTCACGTGACGTCATATCGACAATCGATGGTCACAAAGTCACAATGTGACTTCACAACGACTTTGCAGTGACGTCACCATGTCTTACGGGTATTGGCGACATTTTTCTGAATTTTCACCATATTCGACTAGATTACTTTTCTCAGTTTCTCCTTATAATTAACTATCAAATTATCTAAAAAAAATACCTGTCATCGTTCGCGCATGCGCAGATAACAATATATACAACTGCTCATATTTCATAAACTATTTAATATGTTTTTATTCCAATTGCATTGTAATGTTTCTGCTGCAATTTATCTGTAATTGGTATTAAATTTGGTTGAAAACTCTGTCTGATAGAATTAAATACATGCATGCATTTTTTGAAGTTTAAAAAAAATTATTGTTGTATCTCCCAAAAAAATATATGTGCTATTCTTACAAAAATCAGTAAACATGTTGTACAGTATCCACAAATTTGTATTCTGCAGCTCATTTCGTGTATTTTAATTTACAGGGTGATCCCAAGGTTTTTTTTTCTTTCATTTTTTGTTAGCCCCACCCCCTAACTGTCGCCCTTTTGATAAATATGAGGTAAAAGCTGTCCTTTTTATCCTGAAACTCCATGAGAATCTGACTAGTATATTTCTAAATTTCCGACAAAATGTTTAAAATTGTAAATGACTAGTTCGTTATTGGCCGTATAGTGTACTGTAAAATCAACAATTATGCCGTTTAATAACAATAATAAACCGTAAAATAAACAACAATATACAGCTAAGTAATAATATGTATGACATATTTTTGCATTACCCTTTTTAAAATGGTGTATTCTTAATTTTGCAGTATAAAACTGGCAACCCGACTGCCACTATTATGCTGCAAAATCAACATTTAAATCTAACTGAATCACAAAATTCAAAATTTATAATCCACGACGAACAAGGTACTATGTACTCTTTCTGTCCGTCCGTCACAGAATCTCGTACACAAAAGCTGTTTAAGTCAGAGGCTTCAAAGTTTGTGTACATACAGCTGAATACCTCATGTCACATGACAAATCATAAAATTTTGAAAGAATCTATTATTTTAATTAAATAAATTTTTTCAATATCATCCGTTCATTTTTGCGATTGAAAATTTAAAAGAGAACTTTAATTTTATTTGATTTGAATAAATAACTTAATTTTTAAATTAAATCTATTGGTGTTAGCCTCTATCTAAGAATTCAATAATTATAAATTAACAATTTGGATTTATTAATTGAAGGATAAGTTGCTTTGAAAGAAATATTAAACGAAATCCTCTGTGTGATCTGTGATCACAGTTACCCAATTGTTTTACTACATTACACAGTTTTAATAGTGTAAAAAAAAAAAAAAAAAAAAAAAAAAGGCGAAATTTTATTTGAAAAACATTTTACGTGAACATGGCGGACAATAGTAGCTTTGAAAACCGAAAGAATCTTTTATTAATCACCTATTAATACATCATTTATTAAAACTACTGGTGCAGTCAGTCAATATGTCAATTTGCTGCTAAAATTCGATAATTATTTAAAATAAATAATCATTACATTCAAATTCCATTCTTTTCAAATTAAACTGAGATTCACATTTAAAATATACTTCTATTTTTGTTATATCTTTATTTATTTTTGTATTCTATAATAAAATAGCCATTTATTATTTGCTAAAAAATTCAAAAGAACTTCTTATCTTTAAATTAAAATCTCAAAACGATTTATTTAAATTACAAATAGTATTCCTTTTTTTACATCCAAAAAAATTATAAATGTTAACTTTATTAAATAAAATTACTACAACAAGTTAAAAATAAAAACGTAAATATTGCGACATATTTAAAAATTCTTTTGTCTAAAGCGACACTAAATTAATTACCATGCTTTGGCAATAATCTAAAATTCTCTCCTCAAGATAAAAGTAAAAAAGTAAAGAAAAAGGTTTAATTATTTTTATCTATTTAATCTCTTTCCTTTTTTTTGGATAGAAATTTTTCCCTTCCAGACTTTTTCCTCATTTTAAAAATAACGTTTTTAAAAGGAAAATTTCTGAAATATTTTTAATTATCTCACTGCTTCATTCATCTCTAATCTTAAAAAAGGTTTTTAATTTAAATTAAATTTTTCTTTATTTTGAATGAATTTTAAAAAAAAAGTTATGATAATTTTAATTGCGTTAATTTTGTTTTTCAATAGCGCTGTTTTCTTTTTGTTGCTGTTGCTATTTTATTTTTTTACTTTTCAGAGAGTCTATTTTTGAAGATACTATTGCACAAAAAATATCCGAATAAGGTATAATGTTCTATTTTTAATCGGTCAGTAATTTCTGATTTGATAGGGTAACATCCCCAGTAATTGGCACATTAAGAATTTGTCGTTAAACATACTTAAATTTTCATTACAAAGAAATAAGCTATTTACTTGGAAATATTTTTAAATCAAAGAATGCATATCTGTGCATCTATTTTGCCCACTAAAAGCAAAAAAAAATCGAAAAAGTATTTTTATAAAAATATATTTATAAAAAGTTGCTGAAATCACCAGTAATTGGCACCTAGAGCACCAATGTATGACACCTTGAGAACCAGTAATTGGCATATGTTTATCTTTAAAAAAAACTTTACATTTTGCATTGGGTTTAATCGCTTTAAATTAATTTACTGTAGATGAAGATGCCATATTTCAGGTTTTTGAGAGTAAGAAATCAGCATATTAATCTGAAATGTGAACACTTTAAAACAATACAATATACTTACATTAATACCCAGTAATTGTCATGCTGTCCCCAGTAATTGTCATATGAAGCTTTAATGGATTCCAATTACTGATAAAATTTATATTTTCAAATAAAAACAAATGATAAACAAAATTAGTCTATAATTTTAAAAGTTTTTCCAAAATAAATAGTTTAATCTCAAATTCCTTGCGAATTCCTTGTAATTGGAATAGGTGCCAATTACTCGGAACTAGCAAAATTGAAGCACCATTAATTGGCAACTACCATTAATTCAGAAATCCAAATATTTGTGTCGAAAATACTTTTACACAATTAAAGTAACCCTTTTTAACTAAACAAAACTGTTGTCAATTAAAATTTAAAATATATTATAAATCAGATAATAATGAATTGAAAAGCATGCCTTCCTTAAGCCAAAGAACAAGAATTTGTAACAAAGTGACTAATTTGATACAAGCCAGATTTGTTTCTCTTTCCTAGGCTCTATTGTCATCTTGTAAAACAAATCAAAGTTATAATCTTTAACGTAAATGAGCATATAACTGATATATGGTCTTGAATTTTTAAAAGACTGGATATAAATCTTTTTTTAGGACATGTTTGTAAAATGTGCCAATCACTGGTGCATGCCAATTACTGGGGGTGTTACCCTAGTTAGATTTACGATAAAAATTTTATACAAAAAACAATTTACATTCATTTTGTATTAAATTTTTATCGTAGGTCTATTATAAGGGAGTCAATTCACTGTAAAATATATATATATAACGTTACTCCATAAAAATGGTGACAGTTGCTGCCTTCGATTTGATGGAGTAATTTTTTTCTCTCATATAATGGTGTAATTTAAACACATATTACTGGTGTAATTTAAACACATATTACTGGTGTAACATTGCAATGTTACACCAGTCACATCGGTTAAAATAATTCTATAAAATTGGAGGCAGCAAGGCTGCCACCAATTTTATGAAGTAAGGTTATCCAATTTTTTTACTGTGTTAAAATATATACACGTAAAGTGTTTATTTGTATTTTAGTTAGGTTTATTGATAATACGCTTTTATTAGCTTCACCTGTATGTATGTACGTATGTGTGTAACGGAATCTTTGAATGTTATTTTCACCCACTTTAAACATCAGATTAAATTGAAACTTTGCACACTTATTAAGAACAGATGGCAATGCAACAGTTTGAAAAGTCACCGCTTAAAAGGATCAGAAACGCTGGATAAACGGATCAAAAGCAATTTGAGAAATTAAGTCACCTGACACCCTAGACACATGACAATCACTGAAACACATATGAAAATCTTAACTATGCAACGAAAAAAAAACGTTTTAAACTTTTTAGTCAGACTTTATATAAAAGCGTATTTTATTTTTTTAATCTATTTAGAAATTATGTTCGGTTATTATTGTTCCTAAGCTATGTTTAGAGTTAGATTCCTACATCGGATCGGCTTACCTGCTTTTATCCGAACCTGACCCGAATCGAGGGTTTGGTTTGGGTTAACTTTCATTGTTTTGGGTTCGTGTTGATTTTTTACTCTTGTGGGTCGGATTCGTGTTAACCCGATTTTTCGCAAGAATGTTCAAAATATTTTTCAGTTTAAAAATCTATGTACATTAAGACTTCCATAATGGCTTTTCTCCTGAAAGGTGAACACCTCTATTTAGTGGAAGCTTTTTCATTTTCTTATATTTATATACGTAAATGCTTATATCTCTGAATAGTGGGCGCATTTCAATCTACTCATGTGTAGTATATGTAGGTGTACTAAAATATCAAAAATTATGTGTTTTTGTGCATATCAAAAACAAAATATTGATTCTATTTTTCATATTCCGAAAGAAGAAGAAACGGTTCTTAAAGAAAGAATAATCTGTGATCGCGTTTCTTTTACACTTTTTATTTCTCATGATTTAAATGGAATATATACTCACGCATTTTCAAATACGTATTTAGTTTCATCTGAAAGATAGTTGAGCTTAAACTTTTTATGAAAATCGCAACAACCTGAGTGGCCAAAATCCTATACACGATCCGTAAAAATTTTTCTAGTATAAGCCCGATCTGCAGAATGAAAATTAGATTCATTCCGAGCCGAATAAGGGTCATTCCATGGTAACTTGTGTTACATTTTGAACAATTTACTGCAGTAATTTTAATAATGTAACACTAAAAAATCTTCAAATATGAAATTAACATGATTTTTCAATGAAACCTATCTAGGGTCCATCTGGATGAAAATAACCTAAAAAACGATAATGAAAATGACACGTTACGTATATGAAAACTTACATTACTTTTTCAGTAATGGCAGTTACCATAGTAGATAATATTACCAAAATTTAAGAAATAACATTAAAATTGGGTAATTTTCATCTAAATTGGGCTTTGAATAGGTTTAATTAGCAAACCATGTCAATTTTACATTTTGAATATTTCTTTTGTGTGTGTTATATTATTAGAATTGCTGAAAAATGTGCTTTGCTAAATGTAACGTAAGTTACCCATAAACTTAATTCGGGATTAACCCGATTCAATGTTTGACTCTACTTAACGATCCTGAAGTATCCGTTATTCAGAGGTTTTACGATACTTAAATATTAAAAAATATAAATATGTTCATCCTTTAATGTAAAACCTAAAATGGTTGGTTGGGTGGTTGTGATTATGATGGCCAATTATCAACACGAAGAATATAGACCCTCAAAGAGGGAGGGGGGATATTCTCCGTATGTCACAATTGGAGTAGGGGAAGGGGGCTGTGAAATTGTGACAGTTTGTGATAAGGGGATAGGAGGGGGTAAGAAGAAATGTGACGTCATACATTTTGTTTTAAATAAAAGCATTAAAAATCGACAGATTAAATTTTGAAGTTATTTTGAGATTAAAGTAAATCCAAATATATTAAATTCCACTTCAAATTCCAAAATGCTGCAATGTAGAGTAATACGACTATATACAATTATATAGTTTTCAATTGCTCTTTCATATGAATATTTTATTAATATTGTATATTAATAATTTTTTTTTTGTTGTTGTTGTTATAAACCTTAATTTTTTTCTTTATTGTTTTTATTTTTTATTCTCAATCTCAGAAATGTCATTATAACACATACTTAAAGTATAAAAGTAAAATTTGAAATATGATCTATAACGCAGTGCTTTGTTTCTGAATTATAAGTATACGTTTATGTAATAAAGCGTGGCATGTGACAAGGGCGGCGGGGGGATATGATCAAATGTGGCACTTTGTGACAACAGGGGGAGAGAAAGTAAAAAATAATGAAAACAAGTTGGAAATTGCACGTGAAGCGTAGCAAATGATGTGTAGTCGTACGATAACGAAGTTATAAAAATATCACTCTCATATATCAATCTCATAAAATTGTAAATAGTTAATTACAATTAAAATGCGCACCAAACAATGTTCCCCCTATACCATTGTCAAATGGAATACTTTTATGTGACCTTGAAAATCAACAACAAATGTTCTTTGCACTAAAGATTATGCAAAATGTATATTATAATATGTACTTTATAGATACATATAATTTTACTATGTTCGAATGAGTGTAACATCATTAAAATGCATTTGAAACATTTTTCCCCATTGACCGTAATGTAAGGGAATACTTTTGATTGCCCCTGTCATTGATCTATACATCCTATTTTCATAAAATTTGAAATGACTCGACAAAGTTATGTGATAATTATATATTTTAAATTTCGAACGATTCGTTGGGGTAGTTTTTGCATTGTTGTATGCGGATGGACGGACAGATGGGCAACTATAGGTGCTTACGTATTTTCATAATTACGAACGCACCTAAAAAGTGGGACATTATTTATGGACAGAACAAAGTTTCCTCGCGGAAAAGATAAAAAATGCGTGAAGTCAACATTGTATAAAAATATTAAGTGTTTAATAGTCCCGGAGCACTCCTGTTTACACATTTTCTTATAATTCTTGTACACCAGGAAGTGAATGTGAAAAATCGAATAAAAAATTCCTTTATTAAAAACATGTACAAGGTAAGACGAAATCGAGATACATAAATCTAATCTTTATTCTAGATACCATGGGTGGAATAAAAAGGAAAACAAAAGGACTATTTTTGTCAAATTAATAATTATTTTTCCGGATCTTAAAACCGTCTGATCTTATAATATTAAATTCTTATTGTTTAGAATATACTGACGAAAATTCTATAAAAGTTAACTACGAGTGCTTGTTTTCAATTTCATAGTTTAAATTTAGCAATTTTTAAGCACAGAATATGTTTCCAAGATTCGAAGAAGACGGCCATTATTGATCAATGGGATAAAAATTTGCTGCTACCATCTACGTGTGTTTTTTATTATTACAATTTAATAAAGAATTTGATATTTTTAAAGAAAGCTGATTAATAATACAGGGTGTCCAGCAAATAACACCCTGATTTTAAAATTAAATTTCTCAAAAAAAAAGATCGATAGAACTATGCGGTAAACGGTTTGTTTATTAGGTAAGCTGTAAAAATCTTATACAGAAGTTTCGAACGGTGATTATTTTGAAAAGATTGTGTTCTGATTGCAAAGAATGCTTTGATTTGACGTTTTTCTTGTTTTAGATTGCTTGCAGAGATCGAGTTTTTCGGCTTACAGTGCTATAGTTTAACGATTTTTCGAACTAAATTTCTTGAAATTCGAAATTTAAAAAATTTAATTCCAAAAATCTTTAAACTATGGCAATTTAAGCCGAAAAACTCATTCTCCGCAAACAATCTAAAACAAGAATCAAAGCATTCTTTGCAATCAGAAAACAATCTTTTCCAAAGATTCCCCGTTCGAAACTTCTATATAAGATTTTTACACCTTACCTATTAAACAAATCGTTTACCGCATAGTTCTGTCGATCTTTGTTTTTGAGAAATTTAATTTTAAAATCAGGGTATTATTTGTTGGACACCCTATATCTACATATTTGCCAAGAGCATTACATTTTAATTAAGCGACAGAATGATTAAGGTTACTAAATACTTTCAGAAAATTTTAAATTACCTTCATCCAGAGTACTCCATTTATCCTTTCCTTGCTTCTGCATGCTTTACTGTTAAATTTTAAAAGATTGTTCGAAAATATAAAGGCATTACATGCAATTCCCTATTTTAAAGTATTATGGATTAATAAGCTCGGACAGACAAAATGAATCCATAAAACACGTTTCAACTATGTTGGCAAGTGCTAAAAATTAACAATATAATATTTAATATATATGCAGCGAAACCTCTCTGTGCGACAACCTCCCTGTACAACCATTTTTTCATGGAACGAAATTTATTACCATAGGCTTAATATTAATTTTACCTCCATTCAGCTGGTTGGTTGGTTGATTGGGATTTTATGACGCAAAGTCCCTTTTGGGACATGCTGCGCCAAGACAAAGTCAAAATAGGAAAAATAATTAAGAATAAGTGATAAAATGCATAATTAAAACCAATCAAAAAGTCTACAGTCCTTAGTCAAAATGCATAAAATTACCGATAAAATTTGTTAAAATATACACAAGCCACAATAAATATATAAACACAATTTTAAAGAATACAAAAATTAAAAAAATAAGAGGTAAAATCAATAAGGCAACTGTTAAACACAAGGTGCAATTAAAAAAAGTAAAAATAATGCAGTAATTGTTTTTTTTTTTTTAAGCAAAGCATGAGATGATGCACAAGTCATATAAAAAATAATTTTAACGGACACAGAATTAAAAAAATTACCTCCATTCAGAGACCATATTAATTGAAAACCCTCCATGAGCGACCCATTTCTTTGGTGAAAATGAAATAATTTATGTTTTTTTCCTGGTCGCTTGAAGAAAATCTTATTTGAAAAATAATTTTGGATTCTTCTTATTCATCGAACTTCTAAACTAAGTTTAGATTTTATTTATTATAATTATTCCGGTAATTTTTAAGAAATTAAGCTTTGAACCTTTTTGGGCAATGAAATTAACTTGTATGATGAATTAAGGATGACGATCTCCTGCCCTATTCTGTCAGGAAACTGTCAAAGAAAAAAATAAAGAGATGAAATCCTTATTATTTTTTTTTTCGCCAGCCCCCTAAAAAAAATGCATTTATTTATTTAATTTTGAAAGGACTTGGAAATAAAATTTATAAAAGATAAAACGGTAAAGTCAAAGTATTTCTTTTTTAAATTTGGTAACTAATGCAATTAACGTTTGTTTTCATACTTAAATTTTTATATATCTATATAATAAAGGCCAAACGTATCTGCGTGTAACGCATACGTCATTTTGTGAATGGCAACACTTTCCCCTGCAATTTCGGTTTTTTAATTTTCGCTACTGCAAATGTTATACTTCTAAACATAGCACATTTAAAATTTTTACAAGGTCATATAAAGAAAAAAATGTACCTTTAAATACAATTTGTTTCAAAGCTGTATTTAAATTTATTTTTGAGCTATACATTTTTTTTTTAATTTTTAGTACCAATTTCGTAATTGTGGCAACAAAATCACTCCATTTTCTCTTATATAAAAAAAAAATGCGTACATTATTTTAAAAGTATCATCTGTTATAAAATCCAGTGAATTTCTGTTTTATTTTAATTAATAATTTGGATAATTGGGTTTTATAGTATTTTGTTAATTTTAGCTTAAAATAATATTTGTTTGAGAGTTAGACTGACCAATATAAGATGTATTTTTTACTGTAACTAATTATGAAGATTTATTATAAATCAATGAAACAGCTCTTTCTTAGAAATTTTCTTTCGTCGAATTTCGACGGCTTCTACCTCGTTTTCCTAAATGCAAAAAATAAATGTTAGTAACATTAATTGTTATCCTTTTTAACAATTGAAATATAGATTTAAACATGACTTCCATTAAGAGACTACCTCTCGGAGTGACCAATTATTATTGGAACGGAATGTGGTTTCAGGGAGGTATAACTGTATATACATATGAAGTACTGGAAAGTACTGAGACAAGACAATGTTGGAGTCAAAAGTTTGAGAATTAAACAGTTTTAATAAAAATCTTGATTAAATATAATAATATGTACAGGGTGATAACAAGCAGTGCGGCTTTTTAGCCGAATCATATTCGATATGCCAGAGACGTCCTGTTTCTTTCAACAGTCAGTGCACAACCACTCCTACACTTACATTTTACATTCTCTGAGCGCCAAATATGCTGAGTTTTTTATTTATTAATTGGTGACTCTTCACACACGTCACGGCTATGTTCATGGGAAAATGCTGAGTCAGGCTGAAACTAGGAGCAAGTTGTTGCTATGTGCTTGGTATATTGACATACATATACATAATACCATTAATTGTAAAACAATACATGAACCAATGAATTTAATACAAAATTACGACATTGAAGATCAAGAGCTCAGTGCTTATGAAATCTTGAAAATATGAGACCGCATGAAAATATGAGTTTTATTTTCATGGACAAAAGGAAATACAGTAAAACCCCGATAATTCGGATTAATTGGGACTGAACCCAATCCGGATTATCAAAAATCCGGATTATCCGGAGAATTAGAAAAAAAATGAAATAAAGCAGAACATACTTACAGAAAATCACCTTTATGTTAAACTTATTGAATATTTACAGACAACAAAAATGTTCACTTTGCTTAATTCTTCCGAAAAGTTTTCAGAAAAAGGTTTTTTTTTATTCAGAATATGACGATGAAACAAGTTAATGTTATGGAAATTAGCCTATCACTTCTCAAACTTGAAAAAAAAATGACCAAACCGTTCCGAATTATCCGGAGATCCGGATTATCGGGGTCCGAATTAGCGGGGTTCTACTGTAATAGTAAATAAATGTTTTTGTTTTTTCATTTTTATTTTTTATTTATTTATTTTTCTTTGTAGGTCATAAGGCAGCTATCACGTGTCTTCACGTCACCACGTCTGGCCATTCGCTTATCAGCGGTTCTGAGGATACTGATGTCATCGTATGGAACGTGGACACAGGACAAATAAAACATCGAATGAGGTAGCGTTGTTTGACAATTTAAACTATTTTCTTTGGGGTGGACATTAAAATGTATTAAAAATATATTAAAAGGTAATGTTTTTAAAGTAATAGAAGGACTTTAAATTCTGAACATTATTGACACCAATGTTTTTCTTTGTAAGCTTTTTTGATTTAAAAAATATCAAACAAAGAATAAATGTATTTACGGAATATCATAATAATACATATCCCATACAAAAAAGGCAAGAATATACACTAAAAATATTTATTTGCTTAAAAGGTGTCACTTTACTGAAAACACATTAAAAATCTACATTGACATGTCTCAACTCGCTTATTGAGTCATCATCAGAATGTATTACAGAAAGTTGGGTCATTCCATGTCAAGTGTCCTAAATTTTGGCATGGTTCCCGCTCGACCCCTTCAATTTTTTTATAATTAATGCATAATATACATGTAGGTATATGATGAACATTTGGAAACTGTTTAGTGCAAAAAGTAGTATAGTTTGAACACCAGGGGTCCATTTGTACCAATCACTATTTCATGCGCGTAGAAAAAACAGCCAAATCATCAAGTTTGGCATCATACTGCCATTGGATACATGGATATATGGATATATACATGGACTCATTGGATACATGGAACCTTACTTATTGAAAATAGGTGATTTAGTACAACTTTTTGTGCTAAAAAAATGTAATTGCAGTATTAAAAATCATAAATCAAAACTATCGTCAATACTAGGCCTCAAAGTAGGCCGTACGGCAAATCTGGTTAAATTTTACGCTTACTTTAACATGCTTTAACTACTGCAAATATTATTTTAAAATTTTGTCTCTTTGCAGATTAATTACCTATGAATATGTCATAAA
The DNA here is from genome assembly GCA_964019185.1 of Maratus speculifer. NCBI lineage: Eukaryota > Metazoa > Arthropoda > Arachnida > Araneae > Salticidae > Maratus > Maratus speculifer. Next base: position 385,370,533 of record OZ025294.1, read on the forward strand.
GCCGCTGAAGTTGTTTTTAAATTGCTTAAATATTCATTAAATTATTCATGTTCAAAATCTAATAAAAAATCAAATTTGTCGATTTTGCCCCATTTTCAGAAGCGTATATCTCAAAAGGAACACTTCTGATTTGGGTACAATTAGTACCACTGGAAAGAGCATATTTTAATTTATAAAAAAAACTATTTCATTTCGGGCCTTTTAGATTCAGAAGGAAAATAATAAAATTCAAAAACCTGTTGTACGAGATAATCGAGTAACATACGAGAAAGGTATATATTACGACAGGGTCTTTCAACATATTTTACACCATTCTTTTTTATTAATGCATAGATAATTATCACTTTTTCTGGTTACAGCTTCTTCCCTTTTACCATTATTAATGATATGTAACCGCATTGCCAATGAGTTATATCCAAGAACCAGACAAGACTAGCTTCTGGATGTGTGTTACTTGTTTCAAATTCTGAATGTGGGTACCTAACAAGATCAATCTCTATAAATAAAAGGAATTCTGAGGATAATTAATTAATTGAGGCACAGGGGAAAGCAAATCTTGGCAATGCGCCAACTCGGTCCAGAGGAAGCAAATCTTGGCAATGCGCCAACTCGGTCCAGAGGAAGCAAATCTTGGCAATGCGCCAACTCGGTCCAGAGGTATAAAAGCAAGATAGAAAAAAACGCGCAGGTCTGTGCATTCAAGTACAACCACCCATATGTATATGCTGAAAGTTTGTTCTGACGCTCACCCGACGCACGTGGAGTGCCGATGGTCCGGGGAGAGTCACCGGGGGATCCGTCGCCAGCTGAGAGAGAAGCGTAGAGTCACCGGGGGATCCGTCGCCAGCTGAGAGAGAAGCGTACCATACACATAAATTATTAAATAAACCTTCAAATTAAGCCCGGCGAAGCGGGCTGGGTATGCTAGTAAATTATAATAGACTAAATGTTTTGATTATTTCAAGTTCCCTTTATGTTGATTCATGATATCCAAGCTATAAAAAACAATACTCATTGGTTCAGTTTGTCAAATTTCTTATTGATTGCGATTGCAACAGCTTTCGGTAAATTGTATTGCTGACTAATTTTTGTTTTTATTGGAACTGGAGCAGTAATCATTATATGCTCTTCTGGAATCCAACAAAGGTTTTGTCTAGTGGGCCAATAAAGTGTTTTCGAAGGTTTATGAGGGTACATAAGATTTATTAAGACATCGTTCTCTTCAAGTGAGATTTCATGTACATTTCCAACGCACCAATTTTTTATAGTAGATACAGGTAATGTACTGTCCAGTCTGTATATCTGATACGGATGCATTGTGAAATGCTGTCTTAGCACTCTTATCAACATGTGTTATAAAGAATGTTGCATCATTTGATATTCTACTGACACGAATTTGTTTTTCATTTACTGGTACAAAATGATGATGTTATCTTGTTCCAGGAACTCCACATCCGATTTTGAAACGCTGTTCTTGCTCAATTTTTACTGCTTCAATTTCTTTTTTTGAAACAGAAATGAATTGAATTTCATTCATATTCTTTTCACAAAATTCATAAAGATCAGTCGGAGTTAAAATTTGGTCTTTAACCCTTTGCGACACACCAATTATAATTTAAACCTTTAATCCTGATAAAGACTAGGTATATTAGTCCAAATTATTTGATTTTCTATCATCTTTAAAACTGTTTTGGTCATCTTTTAGGTAGTGAATCACATTATTTGTATAATTGTATATTATTCCCCTCCCCATATTATTTCATAACATTATTAAGTATATTTTTCTTTTGTTACATCTTTATAGATACCGACATCTATTAATTATTCCAGAGTCTGATACAAGATGAGAATGTCCTCAACCGGAAATTTTATTAAATCAAAATTTTCAAATCCAAATCAAAAATGTACCTTATTGAAGGAAGACACAATTCCTCATATATTTTTTCCCGATTTAAAGCACTTTTGTTCTGGATCAGATTCTAGAATATTTAAGAGATGTTGGCATCTATACATTTTCCCCCTGTTAATTTATTTATTTATTTTTTATATAATAATACAAATTTATATTTTTAGCAATCACATTACCGGAGTGCTTTGCGTCACCACGACACATTCGGAAACACTGGTTCTCAGTGGATCAGAAATGGGCGTGGCCATAGTAGCAAATCTGGACACCGGTCAAGTGATGCAGAGGCTAGATAAACACAGGGGACACATCACTTGTGTTGCTGTAAATAACGGGGATGACATTTTCGCCACAGGTACTTTATATTCGAATATGTTTAAAAAAATGTAAATGAAAGCATAATCGAATTCATATTAGATTAATTTTAAGCACGATTATTCAAATCGGTAAATTAATTATAACGGATGTAAATTTTCCAATGGGTTGAAAAAAGTCCGGGCCACAGGATTCGAACCAGGGATGTATTGGCTGAAGCCGCCAATGCTCTTCCAACTGAGCCATCCCCGACGAATTCTGGAGGATTTTTTCACCCAAATGACCGATTTGAATAATCGTGTTTAAAATTAATATAAAATAATTTACAGAATTAATATAAAATAAGCGATTTTCTGCAGTTCCAAATATTGACCTTCGTTTTATTCTGTTGAGCTCAGTGTTCTCACTGTCTTTTGACAAACGTTAGTAATTTGGCTAATGAAAAATAAAAAACATTCTCCAAATGAAAAAAGTATTAGCAAAATAGATTCGGCGTGTAACACAAAAAAATATCTTCTATCCTTTAAGGAACCCCTTTTTTTTCAATAGGTTCTAAAATAACCTAAATTTTTATAACTGTGACAACGATTGTTATTAATCTAATTACAAATATCCGCTACAGATATATTTAAAATATGTATGAAAAACGAAAAAGTAAAGAAAGAAAAATAAAAAATTGAACACTAGCAATTTGGCGAGTCCAACAGCTTGTTTACTCGCCAAATGAAGAATTGAGTCGCAATTTGGCGACAGCGAGAACCTTGGTTGAACTGATCCATAGCATCAGACCAGATTCTGTGATCGTTGAGGTCATTTGGGTGAAAAAGTCCTCCAGAATTGGTCCGGGATGGCTCAGTTTGAAGAGCATTGGCGGCTTCAGCCAATACATTCCTAGTTCGAATCCTGGCCCGGATTTTTTTTTTCACCCCTTAGAAAATTTACATCTGTTATAATCGAATTCGTTATAGTGAGCTAGGGTACCATGAGAAATGGATTTCAGTAAGCAACACCAGATAATATGCATTTAAAAAAGCTAGGTTGTAACCTAGTAAACCCTGATATAAGGAGAAAAATGTTATCAAACTCACCAAGAAAAAAAAAATTTTGAAAAATATAAAAATATGCAGGCGAAAACAAAAGGAATTGCTTCACAGACATATGTTATGCTTCAGTAACTAAAATTAACCTCTTCGGGTCCCAGGCGGGTTTATATATATATATATATATATATATATATTTAACTTCCGTTATAAATTTATATTAACAAACTGATAACTAAAAAAGATTAAAAAACAAAAAATTAAAATTTCCTTTTTGCACATAAAATTGTATATTACATGGAGATTCAATGAGCACTTTTTTTTTGACAATTTCTTAACATTTTTTTTATTTTGTCTTATTCTTTTTACATTTCAAAAACAATAAAAAATGAAATAATTATATCTTTAATATGTTTTTATTACTAATAGATTTTACAAATGACATTTTAACACGCAGAAAAATTATTTGCATTTCCATTGTTGTACCTTTCGTACATTTTTGCTGAAAGCAATAAAAAAAAAAAAAATTGCAACGATCCTGCAGGATATATCGGATCTGAAAAGATTAAAAACATGAAATTTCTTAAAGTTTTACTTTTGCACTAGAATGCGGAAATGTTTGATTTTCTTTTATACGCTAATTTTATATAATGCATAGCAATAAAATAAATCTACACTTACAGGCTCCAGTGATAAAACGGTCTGCATATGGAGTCTTGAAGACTTTGCCTTGCTCAACACCATTACTGTTTCATCTGCCATTTATAGAATGGACATTAGCAAAGATAGTACTTTCATAGTATTAGCCTGTGACGGTCAGTCTTTGCACGTGCATTCACTGACCACCGGATCTGAAGTCCACTGCCTGCAAGGGATGTCTTCGAATCTGACAGCGGTTAGATTTGGCCACGACAATTGCCGATGCGTTGTCGGATGCGCGGATGGCAAGTGTTACGTCTTTGATGTGCACTCAGCATCGATGATTACAACACTTAGCGGACACAGCGATGCAATATCGGACGTACAGGTAAAAAACATTCCCTAAAACTTTATAGCCCAAGAGCCAAAAGCACAAAAACCTAAGGTATCGAGCACAAGAGAAAAAGCTTTATTTTATAGAAGAGTTGAAATAGGGTAATCTAATGATCCATGTATGTCGGAAGTGAAATGGTGACTAAACGAAAAATTAATACCACCAGTGGTTGACTGGTAGGTTAATCATCGTGTTTTTTCTGCTCCAGTCCTCCATGTTTTCATACTTTTGATTATAGGACAAACACAATGATAAACCTATGAGTTAATCACATTAACTTTTTGGATTCCCCTATTACTATTCTTCCATAAAATACGGGGTTTTTTTCTTGTGATTGATACTTTAGGTTTTTGTGCTGTCGGCTCTTATACTATTAATAATAGCTTGAAGCAAATTTTAACTTGTAGTATATTATTCTAACTGAGCAATCTTCTCTTTAGAAATAGCAAATTTTACTGTGTTTATCTAAGTAATTTTTTTAGAATTCAATAAGGCGAAGATTAGTGTTCGAAAAAATATACATTACTTCTGTATGTGCTTGGATTGCATGTGTGTATTTTACATAAATTTACTCTTTCACCGTACCGCGTTGGGGTATGTCTCTGCTCATAAAGGTACCTTTGGCAACGGGCTGCTGATGACTAAATGAAACGAATTACACTAAAACCTTTTACAAATACACATCTCCTAGTGCCCCAATCATACGTCAAGACGACTCTGAGAGCCAGGATTCTGATGTCATGGCAGGAGTACTGAGGCACATCAAAAAAGGGCAGGTATACGCACGAACTCATTCCTCATAAGGTTTCCCTCCAACTTTACAACCTCAAGCTTTACACTACCAGCTTTCTGAGGCGCCATATGGTCCCTTCAAGGGCTATCTAGACAGATTTAAGTGCGCTTCTCCCAACCTGTGTGAGTGCGGTGAGGTGAGCACGGTAAGCTTCCCTACTTACACTGTGAACTCCAGCATGGCCCACCAGATCTATAGGCCCGTCTATTTGAGATTAATGTATGAAGTCTCCCGCATGAGGACTCTGATACCTTGCCCAAGTTATTCTAACCAATCGTGCAAACCCAGAACCAAAACAATGACCATGTGCCGAGCCATGTGCACCGAACAAACAGCAGCTTACTCATTGCTAATTTGGGCAGAGTTTGCGTTACATGGATTCACACATGGTCCAATGAAATGGTTCAGGGTTTGAAGCTGAATCCAGCTTCACTTTTTCGGCATTTTTTCGCGAAATGGCTCGGCCGGTAGTATATAGTCGGCTATGACTCAAGCGACGCTTTCATTCAAAGTACCCGGCATCTCCAGTAGAAGTTTGGTTCTACAATATACTTACAAGAAGCTGCCTACTAAACAAATTAGAATACATCCATAAACATCTTCTTGAAATCTCATTGCTGACTATGTAGCCTAGACATGCAACATACTCTGCTGGCCCTGATCACGAGGTGGTATTGTGGGACATTTCTCCGCCCCTTGTCGCCTAGAAGATCTGTTATCCGGCGGAAAGAATCTGGTTGCGAAATTTTCTCCGCTTATCTTCTCATACCTGCTTCTGTGGCGTTACGTGCCTTTGCACCCGCGGATGCGGTTTTGACACGGGATTTTATATATATATATCGCCCATTGTCATGATTCTGACAGCTTCAGTTCTTGCTGAAATCTGTATTTGTTTTTTAAGACCTTAATATAGACCACCGAGAGGGACACTATGCTCTAAAGACTTGGTTTCCTTGTCTGAGCGGTCCTTCTTAGGCAGTCAAATAAATCGCAAAGATTGTAAACCAATGTGCTTATGAAGTTCAAAATAGTGATAAGTATAACGAATGATTTTGTCATTCGAATAAATCGTACATGTATGCCTGAAACATAATTAGTAACATTCGTATTTTTTTAATCAACTATCACGCGAAATTTTGTAAAAGTAACAAAAGCATAGTTGGCAAGTTTTATATTTTTTTAATCAATTTCTACCAGAATTTTTGTAAAAAGAAAAAATAATTCTATTTTTAATGTAACCTTCTAATTTTATTCTAATAAAAGTGTTTTTTTATTTTCATTCCTGGTAGTAATTGATTAAAAAATATATGAAGGTCGCCAACTATGCTTTTGTTTCGTTTTTTCTTTTACAAAATTTTTGGTGGTAATTGATTAAAATATAGTGTATGAAGATTGGGAATTACGTTATTGTTTCTTTTTTCTTTTGCAAAATTTTTGGTGTTAATTAATTAAAATAATACAACGATTAACAACTATGTTTTGTTGTGCATACCCAGATGATTCATTTTTCCATCACTGACTAAAATATTAAACAACTCCAACTTTTGCGATATATCGCGATTTTTCCCACTATCAAAAAGCCGGCTCCTCAATATTTCAATTTCGTTTGATTATTAAAAATTGTTTGTATCTTTAAGACTTGTTTATTTTTTAAAGTTTTTACAATATCTTTTTAATCATCTTGCATATATGGAAAAATATGTTTTCTTCCAGACTGCCGTACTGAAAAATATTTTTCTCTTCCTGTATATTTTATTGTACCCATTAAAAAGGAAGAATTTTTTTTGTTGTTGTTGTTTATTTTTATATGTATTCCAAGGTCCAACCCAATGACACATTCCTCGTGACAGCCGGAGGAAACAAAGTCACAGTATGGAACTTCACGCTTCCGAAGAAAGAGGCCATTAACTACCAGAAACCAAGAGTAAAAAGAGTTGATAGTCATAGAGAGCCAATTATGTGCATAACAGTATCGAAAGATGGTACACTAGCCGTGTCAGGTGAGTATTTAATGATTACCATCACCTGGTACTAAATCCTCACTAGATGTTTATGTTGCAATTTACACACCTATATTAAATGTTATACCTCTAACATTTTTCTGAGCCATATTATTTTTGCGAATGTGCTATGCTACGTTCTGAATTCGCCGCACTATTCTTCTTACCAAAATGCAGTAATCTCTTTTTAAAAAAAAAATAAATAAAAATTAAACCTAAAAATAGACCTTAAATAGTGCAAATAATAATATTTCTTTTCTAACGATAAAAATATTTTTGCGTGAATATTACAAAAAGAAAAAGAAAGTTTAGTGAAAATTACGTCAGATTTAAAAATCACTTATCTTATCATCACTTATCACCCATTACCTTATCATATTTTTTTTAAAATACCGAGAAGTTAAGAACCTGTTTACTAAGTTCATTTTATACTAGCTGATTCTGAAATGTTTAAATAGTCTTATTCAATCAAACACGAAAACAGCTGTTAGCAGCAGTTCATTCCGCCTTAAACCTCCTCCGTGAAACGAAAAAGAAAGAATACCCGTTTATAGAGCGATCACCATTATTTGTTTTTATCATTATTATTATTATTGTTATTATTATAACTTAATATTCCGTAAATTTTTTACAGCCGATCAAATTTAGTGATTTTTAGAGGCGGGACGGGAGTTGACGAGCTTAGGTAGGCGGCAGAAACCCCTAGTTAGTATTAAAAAAATCTTATTCAAGCATAGATATCCAGAAAAAACACTTTACTTGTGACAGTTATGTTAATAAGTGTAGTATAAAATTCAGCAAGGAACGACATGAGAAGTTCTTTCATTTTTATTTTAAGCATACAGTAGACTCTGGATTTGCCGGACGGATCTTCCCGGATAAGCAAATATCCCGAATAATCGAATTTGGGCAAATTTTGATGAAAATTTTTAGAAAAAATGCAGATAATATCACGTTGTTATACAATCGAACATTAATAATTTAATTAATATTAGGTTGAGCAAAGAGTTCCGAAATTTTTTTTAATCAAATAGTTACCAGAATTTTTATTATATACAGGAGTATTAGTGGTATATCTATAGAAGTTCGGGAATTTCGGCCCATTGAACAGTATGATTGCGCAACAAAAGTTGCGCATGTTGATCCGGCATTATTGGAGAAAAGATCAAACGATTCTGAAAGCCGAAGTTGAAGAAGCATGCTAAGAGTTTTTTGATTCCAAGGAACCACCATTGTATTTCCGGTAATCTCGGAATCTGGCAGAACGTTGACAGAAAGTCGTGGACTGTAATGGTCTCTATTTTGAGGAATAACCCTTGTTGCTTTTGTAGTTAATTTGCGCATAACGACGCAACTTTCACAAATTTCCCTGAACTTTTTGCTGAACCTAGTATTAAAAAAAAGAGAACAAACGTAAATTTCAATGTTATTTAGAAGATCAATATTTTTTATCACGTCGTTTTAAGATAAAGGTTTTTTATTTATTTTTTTTTAATATATCACTACGGTCAAATTATATAAAAGAAAGCTATTTCAATTTTTATATATAAGTAAAATTTTGATAGACACTTTCAATTGCAGTACGATGCTTATTATAATATAAATGTTGACGTTTGTCTATACATATATCTTTTATCCAGGGTCGAAGGACAATCTTTTGAAAGTGTGGAACTTAACGACAGGAGAAGTTAGCCAGTCGCTGAGTGGACACACGGCTCCCGTGACATGCGTTGCATTTGCTCCGAATGGTCTGTTTGTGGTATCTGGATCAGATGACACGACTCTCAAAGTTTTTGGCCTAACACTGGGAGTGGTCGAAGCTACTTTTAAGGTTGTATAACATCTTTAATACCTTTCTCTTTTATACATCATTACTGATTGCCCAATGTCAGAAAAAAAAAAATCTTGACACTCACTCAAAAATTTAATATTCATTAGTAATGTTTCTTTTTAGGTGCGTTCGTAATTATGTAAATACGTAGCACCTATTGTTGTCGCTCAGTCCGTCCGTCTGTCTGTCCGTCTGTCCGTCCGCATATAACAACGCAAAAACTATCCAACCGAATCGTTTGAAATTTAAAATATATAATTATTACATAATTTTGTCGAGTCATTTCAAATTTTATGAAAATCGGATGGATAGATCAATTACAGGGACAATCAAAAGGATTCCGTTACATTACGTCAATGGGGGAAAAAGTTTCAAATGCATTTTAATCGTTTGAAATTTAAAACGTATATTTATTACATAATTTTGTCGAGTTATTTCAAATGTTATGAAAATCGGATGCATAAATAAGTTACAGGGACAATCAAAAGTATTCCGTTACATTACAATCAATGGGGGAAAAAATTTCAAATGCATTTTAATCGTTTGAAATTTAAAACGTTTAATTATTACATAATTTTGTCGAGTCATTTCAAATGTTATGAAAATCGGATGCATAGATCAATTACAGGGACAATCAAAAGTATTCCGTTACATTACGATGAATGGGAAAAAAATGTTTCAAATGCATTTTAATGGTGTTACACTCATTTGAACATAATATAATTGACATGAATCTATGATGTATGTACTAAAATCTACATTCTGTACAATCTGGGATGCAGAGAATATTTATTATTAAATTACAGGGCCACACAAATGTATTCCACTAAATCATGTTATACGGGGAAACATTGTTTGGGGCGTGTTTTAATTATAGTAACCTACCTCACGTTTTATGAATAAGATATACATTAATGAAGTATAATAAAAATTACTCCCTGCATATTTACAGGAACACAAAGATTTCGACCACTATACTGTATCCAAAGTACGCTCTACTATATCAGCAAGATCTGAATATTTTAAAACTTATAGTACGAACGCACCTCATTTGCTACGTTTCACGTGCAATTTCCAACTTGTTTATTTCTGCGTTTGCGCACGCCACATTAAAAAAAATTTTCAGACTTAGCTGAATTCTTTCTGATCTTTTTTGAACCGATTTTTCGTTTTGATGTACTGTCATGTGATAAATCAGCTTTGTGTTTTTGACGACATAAACAGTTTGCCCTGATGCTTAGGATTTACGACTAACAGGAACATTATAGTCTAATAAAGTCAAAGCACGAGGTTTCTCAACAAATGTAAGCTTTTTATGTCGATTTTGTGCACCAGCAAAGTTTCTTTTTGCAGAGAAAATAATTTAAAGAGTCCCCCTTTTCAAACCACTACCAGAAATAAAAAAAAAACATTAAAGAACTCTAAATCCTCTTAAGCTGCAAGAGCCACTACTTCACATAATCAGCGCCTGATAGAAATTCTCCTCCGCCTCTTCTGTTTAAAACTGGTAAAATGAAATAAATCATTCGATCATTAAGATTCTGACTTAAATGTAAAGATTTTTTTTTTCATTCGGGAAAAAAACTTTGTTCTTTTTTTTTCAGAAATTATTACATTATTAGATGATCCATCCGGCGTCGCGCGGGGCCCATTATAATAGCCCTAAACATAACTCAAGTTTGTATGATTTTATATCTTTTGAAAATCATTTAAATAAACCAAGTTTCGGGGATCCCATTGCCCTCAACAGCATCGACCCCACAAACACATGACTTACGGCCGACAGGCGATTTCATTGCGGCCAGAAGGAGTTAAGGCCATTTGTAACAAAACAATGCGGTACCGCAAATGACCCGCCGCTAGTTGCGGCAGCTACCGCCGAGCCAGTAACGGATCGGCGATGAGAGAACAGTTACATTTACTTTGCCGGCCAACTCCTAAGGGTCAATTTCTGGCAATAGTGTAATGGCGTTTCATACTTTAGAAAGCAGAGGGTCATTATAACCTAACCAGCATTTTTATTTAAAAGAGAAAGGGTATTTTTGGTCTTCATTTCTTTCAAAAACTGCTTCAAATCTGAGTTTTGCTAAACATATAAATATGTTGTAAGGCAGGCCTGTCCAACCTTTTAGTAAGCAAGGGCGCACCTCAGCTCTTAGCACTCAATGAAGGGCGCCATCATTCACTTGGCCGAAAACTTGCAGCAATACTATCGCAAAGTATTGGTATAAAAGCACGTCATAACTTAATCAAATAAATCTTACAGCAGGAGACAAAAAGCTCTACGGTTCTAGAGTTAAATGCATTAAATTTCAAATTATACAATTTTCTATGAGAGGGCTATCTCAAAAACATCTGTAGAATAAAATCCCAGAAATTTTAATCGCGCCTATAATAACATTTAAAAAAATTTGAAATTAGAGATATTGATGTTTTTTTTTTTTAGGATGTGAATGTGGTTTTTTTAGGATGAAAATACTCTATGACTTGTTTTGAATGACTGAATTTAGATTTTATAAAAATTACAAAAATAAAGGCAGCATAATAGTGATCAATCCATTCAGGTGGTTTCAGAGATATAGTCTGAAAAATATTTTTTAGATGGAAATTATACTCAAAATTTTTAAGCAAAGTAAAAAAAAAAAACCCTTTAAAATTTTAAAAGTTAAAAAGCAATAACTAAGCCCCTTATCCCTGGTGATGGGCTAGAGTGATAACAGCCAAAAGAAAAATGCTAAACTTTCAAGATCATGTATTTCCAAACTATTGGAGGAGATGGGAAACGTTTAATTTTCTTTTACTACTTAATTATATTTCAAAGATCTATTTCAATTATTATCAAACTTCCAAAATTTACCAAATTTAACACTTTATAAACAATAATTACAAATCATGATAATGAGCATGATTAAATTTTTCATAGTATATTTCTAGTTTTTAATTCTTTGGGGGCAAGAAATTGTATTACTCTAATGTTGAACTCGCACCATAATTTTAGAAAAAAAATTGTTTAAAAATAGCGATAGGTATTTTTTCAATTAATTTTTTTTTCCATCAAAATATAAAATTAAAAATTCGTTAAATGTTTCTGGTGGAAATCTTCATCAAAATTAGGTGAGATATAATATATCCCACTACCTCTCAATAGGTTTTAATGCGTTTTCACAATTTTTGAAACTATCTCTGATTCAAATATTAATGATTTTAAAGAAAGAATTTTTTGTAATGGAATATTACTTCTAAAAAGTCTAATAACAGGAAACCTTAAAAGGGCGCCAAGAAAATCTTTAAAGGGCGCCATGGCGCCCGCTGGCGCCGCGTTGGACAGCCCTGTTGTAAGGTTTATATTTAAGACAGTTAAACACATGACATAATTTTATTTAATTTAAAAATATTTTTTACAAATAATAAATATTGTTCCCAAAATGTATACATATTCCAAATAATTTCTTCAGGTGCCCTTTTGCATTCATTATTTATAAAAAAATAACTAAAAGAATATAAATAAATATTTAAAATACATTAAAATAATTTAAAATAAATATTAAAATAGAAAAAGCCTTTAGATTGTGACTAAATCGTCTCTGTCTCTCCCCCCCCCTCCACCTATCTGTAAAGCAAAAGGAAAGCTTTATTTTATTTTATTTTTTTAAACTCAAAAATGGAAAAATTGTTTTTAAAAAAAAAAATTGATTTTTTTGCCTCTGCAAGCGGGTTGGAAGGCAGAGGTTATGGGGCTGATAATTTTCCCTTAAAATGAATAATGTTTCAGTAGAACAATACATTTTTTTTTTATTCTTTTGTTCATTTTGTATCAAAAGTGTTTTACTTTTTTCCTGCGTAAAAACATGCTTTTGATACATTTTGTTACATAAATTACTTTCTTATGCATTTAAATATTTTTGTACAGAAATGAATGAAAATTGTTTTTGCAATCAAACAACTTTTTTCATTTCTTTATAAATGTGTATATCTGAAATGGTATCCACACTTCCATACATTTTTGTTCACCGGCGCCTTTTTACACTCATCATTAAAAAATAACAGAAAGAAAAGGGAAAAATATTAAAAATAGATTAAAATAATTTAAAATAAATATTAAAATAGAAAAACGCCCTTCTATAAAAGTAAATTTCAGAAAAGGTAGCAGATCTTTTACAATATGCTGTCAAGTTTAAGGTTTTGTACCAAATATCTGGACGCGACAGCGCAGGAAATGGTGAAAAAAGGAAATCATAAAAATTCAACAATATCTAATTCATGCATATATTTAAAAAAAATTAAAGGAAAACTGCTCGATGAAAAACCGCTTTAATGAACATTCAACTAAAAAATACAAAATGTGTCATAAAGTTTCGGGTGGTGCAAAAAAAAAAAAAAAAAAAAAAAAAAAAAAAAAGTTGAGTGGTGCAAAAAAAAAAAAAAAAAAAAACATTTTTTTTAAACATTTTTTTTTTATTTAAAACCTTAGCTTACTAGAATCTCAGTTTAAGGAAGGATTTTTCAATGATTTCTTTAAATTCACTAAAGGTCGTATTATCATTTCTTGAAATTGTTTTCTTAGAGAAATAAATGTATGCCTAAAACTGTGATAAAAATATTTTATAGATATGCATATTTTTTAACTTTTACTTCTATAATATGATTTTTTTGTTTTGTTTCAAAACATCATATAATCTTTTATTTATAAAAAAGGTGATTCAACTGCAGTAATACCTCTGTGAGGCGGACACTGTGTAAGACGGAAATCTATCTATCTCGCAAAAATTTTCAAGTCTCTGCTAATCTACAGACATAGAGTAAAATTTGTTTAAGGCGGAATATTGTCTACAACGGGAAATTTTCTCGATTCCAATCTATTTCGCCTTAGACAGAGTTACTGTACTTGAAATTCTGAAGAGTTGTTTGTAAATTTGAGAAACGTCTCGTTGAAAAAGGGTTGTAAAAAGACTTCCCATCTTCCTCCCTCTCTCACGGTTTTCAAGGGCACGCCAGTGACCTCTTATTTTTCGCTGACTCATCCCCCCACCCCTCTGCCCACCCAGATGTTGTCAAGTATCTATTTGTTATTTGGACTTCATTCGTGCCGGTCGCTATCGCTAGCTCGCAGGTGCTAGCTTGTGGTCGCTTTATCTCTGAAAGTAAGAGGTATTTACACGGAAAATATTGTAAGTCTTAATTTTTTGTCTATTCATTAAAGATTTTTAACTCTGAAATATTTTTTGCATCATTTTATTGTATTTGTTTTTGTATTAAAACGGCATAAAAAAAAAGATAAATGTTAGCATTATTAGCTTTTATGATTTTAGAGGACGCAAAGTAGCTTTTGTCTGCTACTTTTTGATTTTTAAACATATTTTGGTTTACGAAAAGGTAGAATAACATTTATTTAATATTTATTAATTGTAGTTTTCTCCAAAATAATGCAAAATTTTATTTAGTTTGTAGCAGTAAATTGATTTTTTTTTTTTTTTGTTTCAATAAATGTTTTATAGTGGGGATTATATAAATTGTGAATTTTTGATACTACTTTCTTAATATTTTAGTTTAATTAAAATTAATTGTTTCCATATGATTTTTCTTTCTTTTTTATTCAAAGATAAAAAAAAGGGTTTTTCCCCCCTCTAAGTCCGGATAATAATTTATCCGTGGTGAAAATGCCATTAAAAGCAACAACTAAATAATTTTAATGCAAAAAAGAAATTGAGTAAAGGAAAAAGTCAATATTAATTGCTCGAAATACTTTCGAAATACGAAACATGATTTTATCTATATATATATGTATACAAAAAAAAAGTTTCGCGACTTATGTAAACATCAAACTGTATATTTTATTTATTTTTAAATAGCTGTGTTATTTATTTCTTTTTTTTTTCTTTCTTTTTCTTTTCTTTTCTTTTTCTTTTTTTTCTTTTTTTTTTTTTTTTTTTTTTTTTTTTTTTTTTTTTTTTAAATGATGCAAAAATTATTGTGATTTCATGTACTTTAATGAATGGACATCAAACAGACTTAACAATAAGCTAAACAAAACACCACATACATACATAAAATAGATCTATTTTAATATAAAGTACATAATAAATCATATTAAAAATATATGTTATTTAGGCGTAAGTTCAAAATGTGTTGAATAAAAAATAATTGTTGAATAATTGCTTGAATAACAAATGTTTTTTCATGAAAAATAAATATAGTAATAATGATTTCGGTTCATTTTTCAAAAATGTATAAATTTATTTATCTTGAGCTTATTGAAAATACAATGTTTGGCATACTAATTTTATTTTTCAAATTGTATATGAAATGCAACTGTTTATAAATTGCATTATTTATATATATATATTTAATGCATATAGAATAAATAAACAAATTATTAAATTCAATATGCTAAGTATTGTATTTTGGAAAATTTTCGAAAAATTCAAGACAAGTAAATTTATATATACATATATTTTATTGCACCTAAATTATTCTTAATATATTTATTTTTCATGCAAAAACATTTAATCATTCAAGCAGTTCTTTAATAGATATTTTTTATTAAACAGATTTTGAATTTATGCTTAAATAATTTTTATGGCATGGTAGTGGCAGGCTTTTGGATAGAATAAATCATAAAGGGCTCTTTTGTGGGCAGCTTTTGGCTAAACTTAATTCTTACAAAACACAAATGGCATGGCTAGGGCACACTTATGGCTAGCTCTGATTGTTAATGGAATTTAAAAGAATAACTGTGGCAAGTTTGAGGCTGTCTGATATTTTGATAAAAAGTTTATAGCACATTTGTGGGCCCCATCTTGTGGGCGCGTGACAGTTTTTTGACGGAGCCGTTATGGCAAAGGATGGCGGGCCGTCACCAAACACTTTGGGCCAACGTTAATGACACCTTTAATGGCCCACAAGTTATGTGTTTGTTAGGGAGTGTGTTCCAAACAAGCCTGGGATTTGGGTTCACGCTACTTAAAGCCGCGTGTATCGGAAATGCTCCGCACGTTCCGGAGACATCAAAAACCAAGTTGAGCGAACCAAATCTCGCAGTAATCAAGTCCATAAAACTCAAAAAATAATGCACCATTAATATTCAAAACTGTTGATAAGTGAAGTCGATATAACATTTCTTAATATAGAAAGTAGCCTGATTTGTAATCCAAGTTGAATGAATCAAATCCTGTTAAAATTGGACCCTTAGAACTCGAGGAAAGAATGTGACGCCAAGAAATGGAAGAGGACCCTTCCCTACGTACA
The DNA here is from genome assembly GCA_964019185.1 of Maratus speculifer. Classification (NCBI taxonomy): domain Eukaryota; kingdom Metazoa; phylum Arthropoda; class Arachnida; order Araneae; family Salticidae; genus Maratus; species Maratus speculifer. The sequence goes on from OZ025294.1 coordinate 385,386,696, forward strand.
TTTCATAAATTCTTTTAAAATTAACACGATATTTCATAAACAGATGAAATCCCTTCCCTAAAGTTAGCTTTAAACTAACGCAATTTTAAATTTACGACTGTAGTGAGTAAACGTAAGTTTTTACCGGAAAGGAGAATAATGTTCGAAAAAGATTATAGCTGAAATAAAAAGGACCAAGCCCTAGGGACCAGGAAAAATTTTATTAAATTCCATTCATTAGTTCTTGAGATAAGAGCACCCACAAAATTTATGTCGCATACAAATCATTATTTCACACAGAGACAACATTTTTTCAAATTGCATACAGAGGATCGATGCGCCTAACAAGACCGCAATTGGCTAATTTTGTTTTGTTTAATTTGTAGATGACCTTTAAGCAAATTTACATGCATCAATTAAAAGTAGACTTCATTTCAATCTTTTGTTACCAGTAACTTTATTGTACGATAGAAATTTGTTGCAAAGTTATAAGGGGATGTTTATTTTTTAACCAGTGAGAAAATGGTTGTTGTTTTCGGTCGAAAACAGACCTTGTGATATCCGTATTTTATTATTTTTTCTTTTTTTAACGTCCGTGATCCTTTAGCTTTTCTTCTCTTACTGCGCAATCTAGCGGAAACCAGTTTGGGTAAAAAATAAAAATTTGAAACCGAACAAATTTAAAAGGAAAATTTATTAAATAAAAATACACTGAACAGCTGGAAGAGTGAACTCGTGGCTCTGAAGCTACCGAAAGATCGCAGCTGTGTCAAACTTATTATTATTAAACCATTAGCTGACCATTTGCATTTGATAAACTCTAATATGAATCCGGTGAACTTAAATCAATTAAACTTTCGTCACCTGAATTTAACATTCCAAATTGATTAGAATTTCATTTTTTCCAAATGGTTGTTGTAATTTTGATTAATTACATTTTTTTTTCTACGACTGTACATTACAGCTTTAGATGCTACATATCTGACACGTAAATAAAATCAGCCAGCCTAGCATTTATTCTTTGACTAACTTCTGTTACATCTTCATGTAGGAACATCAAAGCAGAATCCTAAGTGTGGCTGTAGCTCCTGACAGTCGACGTGTATTGTCTGCCGATTCTCAAGGCTACCACCGACTGTGGACGGCCGACAATGGAAGCCAGTTGTATGCCTTCACCAAACCGACCGTCCTGGTTACACTGAGTGGCAATACGGTGTTTGCTGTAGGTGGGAAGAATGACAATGTGTAAGTAAATTTAATGTTAATAACTAGATCAAAGTCATGGGCGTAGGAAGGGGGGGTCCAGGGGGGTCCTGGACCCCCCTAGAATTTTAGCTGAGCCCCCTAGAAATATTTTATAGTGAAAATACGACTGTTTTTCGAAAAAAAAAAACATTTAAAAGAGCAATAGTGCTATAAATGGCAAATAATATTAACAAAACCGAATAAAACGCAACTATTAGTTTTCTGTGCCATTATTTAAGAGGGGGGGGGGCAGACTCAATGTCTCGTAAAAGATAAACAACAACAGATATGCCACATATGAGACTGATTCTTTGTGCTCTGGAACACTGAACACAGAACGTCTCGATAGTTTCATGCCTAAAGCTAAAAAGGGAAGCGGCTGGCTTGCCTTTTGTATGGATTGTCCTTGATCTTGTTGGTAGAACCAAAGAAAGTCTAGCTTCCCTCTTTTCAAACTAAATTCTAGGAAGTTACGTATAGAAATCAGGTCCTGGTCCTCCCCCTAGTCTCAAAGATAGTAATCTAACTAAACCGTTTTGCGTTGGCTTAAAACATTCACTGTGAATTACTTGTACAGTACATAGAACGGGTGGGCTACCTGCTACCATCATCCATATAATTTTCAAGGGTATGGTGTTTTTTCATTAACTCTGTTCAAAGATTTTATTTTATATCAACGAAATTTTTATTGTTATTGTATATTTTTACCTAATCTTCATAAATATTTATCTAATTTTTCATTCCTAAGTATGTTTTCAAGGGTAAACGGAAAAAAAGTTATCGGAAAAAAGTGACATAAACTACAAAAACGGAAAAAAGTGACACGGAAAAAAAGTTACCGGGAAAAAAGTGACAAGGAATTGATTTTGGGGATTTATTATTCATTTTGGGGATTCATTCGTTAAGTATGAAAGGGGGATTGGGGGGGGGGGGGTCATAACTCATAATTTAGGTAAATGGGTTTTTCATGCTGACTTAACTGTTTTGGTTCAATTTTTCGATATACGTTCATACTGAAAAGATGCTTGCCTGATTAGTTTTGGGAAGGGACGATTACCCCCCCCCCCACCCGTCCTCAATTAGATGAATGGGTTTTTATGCAGAATTATCCAACGTGTGTCAAATCTGCATATATGTTCTTTTTGATAAGGCTTATGTATAGTATAAAATGCCTGAAGAGATTTAGGAGTTTAATGGTTAAGTATAGAGGGGGAACAGTGATAACTTTTCTTAAATTAAATTAATAACTTTTTACGCATAATTATCCGATTTGCTTAGAATTTTGGACATAGGATCATTATGATAAGGCGTATCTCTGATTATTTATGGGTTCTTCTGCTTATTATAAAGGGGAGAACTTGCAATTATCTCCCCTCAAACTAGATAAATAGGTTTTTATGCAGAATTATCCCATGTATTTCAATTTTAAATATAGGTTCTTTCTGATAAGGTGAATCCCTGAATAGTTTTAAGGGTTTAATGGCTAAGTATAAAGGGGGGACGGGTGAAAACCCCTCTTAAATTAAGTAAATGGCTTTTTACGAAGAATTATCCGATTTGGTTCGAATTTTGGACATGGGTTCATTATTATAAGACGTATTTCTGACTAATTACAGGGTTCTTTTGCTAATTAAAAAGGGGGGCGGGTGTTTACTACCCCCGCCTTAAATTAGATTAAAAAAATTATGCACACCTATCCGATGTATTTCAAATTTTGGATATAAGATCTTTCTCATAAAGTAAATTTCTGAATAGTTTTAAGGGTTTAATGGCTATGTATAGAGGGGGAACGGGGGATAAACCCTCTTAAATTAAATAAATGTCTTTTTAAACAGAATTATCCGATTTTCTTCAAATTTTGGATGTATATTCATTATAAGAAGGCGTATCTCTGATTAGTTGTGGGGTTCTTTTGCTAATTAAATAGGGGAAGCGGGCGATTTACCCCCCACTCTTTAAATACGATAAATTGTTTGGGTTTTTTTTTTTTTTTTTTTTTTTTTTTGGCACAACTATCCAACGTATTTCAAATTTTGGATATAGGTTCTTCCTGCTAAAGTGAATCCCTGAATAGTTTTAAGGGTTTAATGGCGAAGTACAGAGGGATGAACGGGGATAACCCACAATTAATCAGGGATTCGCCTTATCATAATAAAAGCACATTCAAAATTTGAATCAAATCAGATAATTCTGCATAAAAAGCCATTTATTAAATTAAAGGGGGGTTATCGTCCATTCCCCCACTGTATACTTAGCCATTAAACCCTTAGAATTATTCTGGGATTCTTTTTATGTGAAAGAACATATATCCAAAATATGAAATATATCGGATAAGTGAGCATAAAAAAAACCATTTATCTAATTTAAGGGGGGGGGATAATCACCCCCCCAATTTTTAATTGGAAAAATAACCCCATATGTGATCAGGGATACGCTTTATCATAATGAATCTATAATCAAAAATTTGAAGCAAATCCGATAATTCTGCGTAAAAAGTAATTTAATTTAAGGTGGGTTATATTCTATTCCCCTTCTATACTTAGATATTAAATCCTTAAAACTATTCAGGGATCCACATTATCAGAATGAACCTATATTTAAAATTTGAAATACAAGGGATAATTCTGCATAAAAACCTGTTTATCTAGTTTAAGGGGGAGATAATTGCTCTTCCCCCCTTTATAATAAGCAGAAAAACCCCATAATTAATCAGAGATACGTCTTATCATAATGATCCTATGTCCAAAATTCTAAGCAAATCGGATAATTATGCGTAAAAAGTTATTAATTTAATTTAAGAAAGGTTATCCCCCATTCCCCCTCTATACTTAACCATGAAAACTCCTAAATCTCTTCAGGCATTATATAATATATATAAGCCTTATCGAAAAAAACATATATGCAAATTTGACGCATGTTGGATAATTCTGCATAAAAACCCATTCATCTAATTGAAGACGGATGGGGGGGGGGGGTAATCGCCCCTTCCCAAAACTAATCGGGCAAGCGTCTTTCCAGTATGAACGTATATCCAAAAACTGAACCAAAACAGTTAATTCAGCATGAAAAACCCATTTACCTAAATTATGAGCCCCCCCCCCTCTCCCCCAGGAAAAGTCAGTCAAGGGACAGAGTCATTTCCACTCTGTCCCTTGTGACACGTGTTTGGATTAGCTGAAGACGAGCTGTATTTTTGAAGCTCGAAACGCGTCCTGTTTAATTTTCTTTTTATGGTGATTTTACAAAGTTTTTTAGCTTATTTATAAATTTATCGCCAGTGATTTCGGTGTTTCTCAATATAGTTTAGCATCTTCTAGCTTCTTTAACATCATTAACAATATCCCAATTAACATCCTGGCCTCTAGGACCGGTCCTTCTTTTTACTTCAGCTACTACTTTTTTTTAACATTAATTAATCACTTTTTTGGGCAAATATGTTTACTCACTACAGCTGTAAATTAAAATTTGCTTTACTTTGAAGGTAATTTTAGCTAAGAGATTTCAGTCATTTATTAAATATCGTGTTAATGTTAAAAAAAAATTGTGAAAAATAACAAGGAGAGTCTTCAACCGTTTTGAGGGGCATTCATTAATTTAGTTCTAAAGGCCTAATTTCAATGAGATTTGGCTCATTCAACTTAGATAACAATTCGGCAGATGACAATTATGAAATTTTATGTTAGCTTCAGCTAATAGCTTTTTCGAGCATTAATGGTGCATTATTTTTTCGTATTTTACGGACTTGATTTTTACGAAACACAAGCCGAGCACTTCCAGTGCAGTCCGCTTCCTATAGTTTCGTTCCGAAAGAGGGTCTTTTCGGAACACACTAGTCGCTGCGGAAATCAATAAGATCCCTAAATTTAGGTTCATTTAAAAGATTTTCAAAAAATAAAAAAACAATTAAAAAATGATTTTTGTTTAAGGTCATTATAACGGACTCTACTCTGGGCGGGCCAGTTAGTCTATATTATAAATCGCAAATGTGTCTGTACAAGTGGCAACAGCAGGCAATTAAATTTCGATTCTATTGTAATTTTTTAAACTTTTAAACAATGCATATTTTCAATTTTTATGCCGTTTAATGAGAGAAAAAATGTACAGTAAACTCTGTCTAAGGCTGAATCCATCGGAATCAAGAAACTTTTCCGCAGTAGACAGTATTCCGCCTTAGACAAATTTTAGTCTATGTCTGTAGATTCACAGGGAGTTGAAAATCTTTCAGTGTTAGACAGATTTCTTTCCTACACAGAGTCGGAATCACAGAGTGTTTACTGCATTTACAAATGTAATTTATTTCAAAACTGTACTGTAATTTATTCAAAAATTGTATTGCAATTAACTTTTTTCTGATCCATTTGGAAAATAGTTGTTGTTATCAGTCGAGTATACTCGATATATATCTATCTGAATCCTTGTGATGTCCGCATTTATGGAATACTTACGATGACAAAAAAAAAAGTATTAAAAACTACAAAAAAATTAATAACTCAAAAACAAATTAAGAAACAACTTTCGAATAAATTGCATTTAAAAGTTTTTTTTTTTTTTTTTTTTTTCTATACGACGGTGTAAAAATTGAAAATGTGCGATATTTTTAAGTTTACAAATTTGCAGTACCGAAAATTGTAAAACTGAAATTTTATTTAAAATTTGTAAGTGTTGCCATTTGCAGAAGGACATAAAGCAAAAATTTTTAACAAAATTTATTATTCAGATGTATGTAACATTTACTTTATTTAAAAAATTTATACGATAAGTATCGGAGGAAATTTTTTAGAAAACACGGTTTGCAGGTGGCGTTGTGATTACGAATTTTATACAATTTCCAAGACGAGGTAGGAGCGTGATAGCAGCTGAAGAAATAAGCATATTAAATCATCTAATTATTCTATTTCGGTTTAATTTTCATATTTGTAATAAGTCAAATATTTTCACGATTTTAGGTATATTAAAAACTGATTAGACTGCAGTATGAATTTTTTTTCTTTCTCCCTCATTTGAAACATTTATTGAAAAAAAAAAAAAAAAAAAAAAAAAACTTTATGTGTAGTAATAAAAAAAGTATAAAATAGAAGAAAGTTCTGTTTGACCAGTTTCTTTGATCGACAATATGTCTGAAGGAACCAGTACCCAGGAATGTATCAAAAGGTGAGTTATCTGTTAAGTATTATTAGTTTTAATTAGGGATGCACCGAATAGTGATTTTGACAGAATACCGAATGCTGAATATTCGGTCTATAGGTGAACCGAATACCGAATATTCTGCTAGCCGAATAGAAATTGTTGGACGGAATACCGAATATTCTAACTAACTTTTTATATTTCAAAGTTTAAAGGTATTAAAATGTTGCTTTTTAAAACAATTTTACATAATATTTAATAAAGGAAACTTACATTTTGATAAATAAGAGCAATTAGTATTGAAAAAAATCTGCTTGAGTTATTTAAGAAGCACATTTATGAGACTTTTTTAATTAATAAGATTTTTAATTTCGTGATTTCTTCTATGAATTTCTTTCTTTCTGTGGTTTATTGACAATAGAGAAGGAGAAGATCATAATAGTTCATGAGATAACGATGTAGATGCTAGTTGATTGAAATGTTCCCTATCCTGCAGTTAAACTGAGTTAAAACAGTTTTCCTTCTTGGACACGAAAAAGTCAAAACACACCACTTGCGAACCAACGTAAAATACGCCGACAAGTGACCGCAAGTAATGGTCATGTCTGCCCGCACCTTTACCATCTGTGGTCTGAAATTGCGTTCTTTCCTCTGAAATATTCTTTAAAGTGTACAAACATTTTAAAATCAAAGAGAAATAATGAAAAAATGGTCGAAGAAAAACTTTAAAGTCTCAAAATTGTCCTTTTTAAATAACTCAAGGCAGAATTTCTTTTTTCAATATAAAGTACAAATACTTTCAACTTAATTCAAAATAAAGGAATGTCTAGCTCATAGTTCTTTTGTTGTGAATGGTGGCATTTTCTACCCTTCTCATCATATCATATTTTACAGAAATCAAAGCATGTGAGTTGAAAATATAGTTATAGTATCTTATTTATTGTTAAAGCAACAAACGAAAACACAAGTTTGACCTAGAGTGAGATGAAATACAATGTACTTATATATGACTCAATAAGTTGATTATGGTTTTATGAACAAAAATTGTCTGCCTTGATGGCTATTACTAATCTCAAAAGTTTTTCTTTCTTGTTTAAGGACTTTTATCTGAGAAAAGCAAGAAAAAGTTTATTTACTAAACAAAATTTAGGAACTTGCATCTGCACATCATTTATTCATAAGTAGAATCCTCATAAATCACCATTTTAATTCTTCTCATGGTAATTTTCTTAAGAAGTTATAATTTACAAATAGCAAATAAATAATGTAAAAACATTCTACTTTATTCAAATATGACTTTATTTCTAATTACTTTAAATATATTTATAAATTGACAGTTAAAAGTAGAAATTGTGATAAGTTTTTAAAAATGTGTTTTAAAAGGTTTTATCAAGTTTTGGATTCAGCCTAATACTTTGATATTCGGTAACATGGCAGAATACCGAATTGATACCGAATATTCGGTGCTTCCCTAGTTTTAATAAAAATGTTTACATTTATTGTTTGGAAATTATCAAAGAGTTGAGACCATGGCCCCCCCTAGAAAAATTATGTAGTTACGCCCATGATCAAAGTCTTTAATTGCCGAATTCTTACAGCAGATTTAGAAACTCTCAAACATCAACAGCTCATGAAAATATCGATTTCGATCATTTCTTTTTTAAAATTACCCATAAAGTAAAGTACTAAATAATCGTATTCTTAAGTAAAATTCACATTTTGAAAATTAAAATAGAGCTTAACTAGGACTTCCCTCAGAGGGATTAGTCTGAGCGATATTGCTGATAATGCACATTTAATAACTTGTGATAAATAAAGAAAATGAGATGTTAACTTTAATTGGTCATTCATTGTGATAAAATATGATGAAAATAAACATATTGAATCATAGAATTACAAAATCTTATATATAAAATTGCATATACTATTTTTATAAAAGAAAAGCAAACCATGCATGGATAATCGTTCATAACGAGAATATTATATTTTAAAAGTTGCCACCAAAAAAAAAAAGATTTAAAATTTTTAGACATATCAACATCAAAGAATTCTCAATTTTAGAACTTTTTTGCTCGTGCATTGATGGTGATTATTGCTCCTACGCAAAATATAGTATATTTTGCAGCAAAGATGGTTACCAACATTTTTTGCCCACATTATTTTTTAAATCGGCCAGGTACTCCCAATGATAACGAAAAACACACAAACGTTAATGCTTTATAGCATAGAAATACAGAATCAAAAGCTATTTATCTCCTATTATATACACATAAATTATCTAATTAGTGCTAGCAGATGCATTTTTAAATATACATAGATCAATCTAATGCTTCATTTTTCTTTTATTAGTAATTCTTAGTATTCATTTTTCATTTATTTGTATTATTCAGTAAAAAACTCTCTTAAGCCCGAATTACGTCAAACTTTTTATAAAAGTGCCTAAGTCCATATAACAGCGAAGTATTGTGAAAAGTATTAAATACAAGGTAGTAAGACACTTAGCCAAACGCAGGTAATAAATCGCCAAATATTGTTCTTTTCGCCCTCTCTCGAAATGCATTTTTTCCGTACATTTAAAAAACACGATTTTGAGTCATCTTATTTAAAATTGAAATAAATAAATAAAAGGAAGCAATAATAGCATAAGTCAAAACATTTTATTTCAGCATCAAGGAATTGTATCGTAGTTACACATGTGGAAAAAAGCTGCTTTTGGCCAAAAAACGTTGTTTTCACTATATTTGAATCCGATTAAAAAAAGTATCGTGATTAATTAAAATGTTATAGGCAGACCTGGCAAGTCTAAGCTGGCAAGCATTTTGGATACCGGTATTTTAATACAGAAAATGTTTTATTAAATTTCTGCGGATTTAAAAAATAACTTTTCCTATAAGAAAATTCTGCTGTGCAATAAGCGGGGGCTTGGCATCTCTGTATAGGAATATTTCGTAATCTACTTCTTAACCTTAAAAAAAGCAACGACCATTTTTCGGGTACAAAAAGTATTGTTAATTGTTCCATTTTGCATATAAAGTACTGATTGTAATATTGATACATCTATGGTGATAAATTTCCAATAATTTTTCAAATCCCATTTATTTCGTTAAAAATATAAATCTTTTATTCATTTAGTTTAAAATAAATAGCTTTTAACTAATTTCATAATACTTTTGAAATATCACTTTTCATTGACCATTTTTTTAAAGCACTTAGAAAATGGTTCTTGTTTTCAGTCAAATATAGACTTTGGTCTGTCCGCATTTTATTTTATTATTATTATTATTTATAAATGGTGGAAAAATATTCATAATTAATCCATAATGTATATGACTCTGTTATTACATAAGTCACCTTTTTATTATCATAAAAATTATGTTTTTACTGATTTTTATTAACTCAATAGGAAAAATTTTGTGCTTTGAGCAATAAATGTCCGCATTTCATTTATTTAGTATTTATTTTATCAAAATTCTTTGTATTTAGAAGAATTTTTATTTAAATAGGAAATCCAAATGTCGCTGTTAATAAAGAAGAAAGTTACAAAATAAAAGTTACAAAACGAGTAGACCCATACTATCAAATATGGAAAAACGACGAATCCAAAAAAGACGTCGTATGAAATATCATCTTTTAAAGCAAAAAAAACGAGGTCTGATTATCGAGCCTACTGATTACAAAATGCGCATTACATTAAAAAAAAAAAAAAAAAAAAAAAGGCTGCAAATATTGATTTTTTTTTTTTTTTTTTTTTTTTTCGTTTGTGCAGTTTTGGTTTCAAAAGGTGCGCTATGTTGCAAAAAGATATAAGCGACTATGAAAACACACTTGTTAAACGTTCATGCTCAGTTTTACAAATAAATATGGCACATATATGCCCTATACGTGCCAAAATGGCGTTCAGTTGCCTAACATGCTGGTTATCATATAATTGTTATAATAAATTGTTTGCTCTAAAAATATTATCATTTATTGATTGTTATTTCTTTTTTTTTAATAACAGAAAATGTTTCGTTTATTTCTTTTTTTTTTTTTTTTTTCATTTTGAAATAAATAAATAACGTTTATTATAGCATGCTATATGTATCTGGTAATCAAAACTATGTTTTCGCCTAATTGGCATAAAAAATCTCGCCAAACCCGGTGCTTATACTCTAGTATATTATCTCAAGTATTTTATTTAAGTATATTATCATTGTTTTTACATACCACTTACTTCTTGTATATAAAAATAGGTAAGTGGCTCCTTTATGCAGTATAAATTGTATAAATCTTAAAAAAATAGCCCCCGTTGCCCCTTTTTGGATCGAATTAAAAAAAAAATCAATGTCTAATTCCAGTATTGCCCCCAGGTATGCATACATATTCCAAATTTCAAAGTTTTATGCCAACAGGAAATGTATGAAAAATGGGAAAAGATGTCACATATGCACCAGGGTACATAATTGGCGTCAAAATGGCATTATTTTACCTGAGATGGTAACACGGCTTTATTTATTTATTATTTGTTTATTTACTCATAAAATGATTATTTATTTTCATTTCCCTTTTTTAATTATATAAAATATTTTTTATAGTTATTAATTATTATTTTATTTACTGTAAGTTCTTTTTGAAAATAGAAAATAATTTAAAAATGTGTATGTAAGCGTTATTTGAAAACGGAGATTACGTCAAATGGGCTTTGAAAAATTTTGCGCCAAACCTGATGCGCTTGTGGTATCCGTGCCGAAAAATTAGTGACCAGAATTGACTTCCACACACAAACAAAATATAAGTTAAAAGAAAACATGCAATCAAAATAAATATAAAGGGAAAATGATGTCATAAAATAAACTTTTTATTTTAAAACGTAATTGTTTCTAATTTTCACACCCGAAATATGTAAAACATTCTTTTAGCGATCAAAAAATGCTATTAAGAGATTATCACAAAATCTCAAAATCAAAGTTTTTATGACATTTTTTTTAATATAAAAAAATAACAGTTTTATTTTCCTGCATGATTAAATTTTAAAATGTTTTATTGCATTCAATATTTCTGAGTGCGTAAATGATTACTATTTACTCCATGTACTGATTCGGTTATCTACGAAAATATCCAGCCGGAGAAAATCACGCGCACCAAATTTCTGTGACGTATGCAAATAAATTGTGCTTTTTTATCAGTTCTTTTAATATAACTTTTAAACTATTTGGAATTAATTTTTAAAAGTAGGTGCATTCACCAGATTACCTTCATAAGTACCTTTTGGTACAAACAGAATCGAAATCCGACAAGTACTTTTTGAGATTTGCTTGACGAAAGAATTTTTTTGATTTTTAATATCGTTACGTACTCTGAGTATAAAGACTTCGCTACGCTCAGACAAAAATACCTTCAAATCAATTGATTGCTTTATACACCTTGCCCAAATGGCAGGTTGTAATCGATTTTGATTCAGAATTGCATAGTGGACAAATTTCTTGGATTAGATTCAACACTTTTTAGTAATTAACCTCATGCATTAGTGATAGATAGACATGCCTTCTTAATATGCTCTAAAACCTGTATAAATTTCATAGTTCCGACATACAATTGGAGATTAATTTATACGATTGCAATTTCCCTCCTGGCACTACAATTTTAACTTCTCCTAATCCCCCGGAACTTCAGAAATCCTTCCCGGAATAATGTCTGAATTCAACACTGCATATACATACCAGGACAGAGAAGGAACTTTTGTATGTATCTAGCACTACAATTTTCACATTTTTTACTGTGCTTATTATAGTCATTTATAGACCGGGAAATGGCCACACAGACAGGCCATTTTACCGAGTTCGCGGCTGAAATTCACAAATTAGTTAAAACTCGATTCACATATTCAAACGCAATCGGTCTGCCAAGTCATATCTTGGTGGAAAACACCTGAAAAACTGATTTTAGTTGGTAAATTCCTAGTTTAATAGAAGTTTCTCTCATTCCATTAAATCCTATCATACTTAACGAATTCAATGATATCCCATGATAGGTAATGATTCTAGGTTTACATAGTGAAGATGTCCTATTTAAGATGGAGTCTTATTTCCGTACTAGTGTAAACGCTCGTCCTTGGACGGTCGGTAGGAATCGTGGTTTTTTTTTTTCCTTTAGAATTTGAAATAATTAATAAACGTATTCATATACTATTATTCCGTATTAGAACTATTTGGATTTAAAAACATAGAAAGTTAGTATATTAAAATACAGTTTTCAGACGTTTTATATTCGAACGTACACTTTCCCTATTTAATGGTATAAAATTTAAAATTATGCAATGTTAAGAAATAATTCAGTTTGGGGGGAAAAAGGGGGTAGGAAGAAAATTGATTGATTTTTCATCAAAATTAACTTTTTTTTAAAAAAAAAAGTGTGAAATTTTTGAAGAAGGGTATAATCATTAAATTTGAAATTTATACCCAGAAAAATACAATTTTTTACCTTTCTAACGCAATTTGTCTAACACTTTTCTGACAAATACTTTTCCAGCTATTAATACTTTTCAGTAACTTCAAATGCTTCATTTTTCGAGATTAATCTATGGCAACGATTAGCGAAAAAGCCAGCCGTCATATAGGTTTTTATTAAAGAGGATTATTGAATTTAATATACAGAATGGTAATAAATCATGCATTTTTGTATAAGAATGCACAGCCATTACATCACAATCTGAATATTTTAAAAAACTATCATAGCAAACGCGGTAGCGTTTGGTATAATATGTTTAAGAAATAGAAAGTGCAAACAACTTTCTAAAATTTCTGGCGAACCAGTTGAGATACGGCAGTGAAAATTTTTTTTAAAGATAGAACTCGACGAGACGAATCAAATGATAGCATTCAAAAAATTACTGCAGCTTCGAATAGTTTTTTATTTAATTTTTAATTAAAAAATGAAAGCAAAAAGTTCAACTAAGTCTAGCTAACGTTTCCGTGGATGGATTACCTTCGTTTTTGGTTTATTTTAATCCTCATGGTAAAACTTAGAACAGTTTTTTTTTTTTTTTCATCTTTGTATGTTTGTCGGTCGCTGAGAAAATCGAATTTTTGTCTGAAATTTTCAGCTGAAGATAGTCTTTTTCTTATATTTGTTTCTTCTTGTAATTGTTGCACGTAAGTTTAAATGAACATAAAAATTGCTATGTATGTAACATAAATAAATAAATTAGATAAATCACGTGAAAAAATACCCTTTTTTTTTTTTTTTTTTTTTTTGTTATTTTTATGTATCATATTCACTATCTATTTTGACGATTTGTTTAATAGAACAAAACAATTTATATATTTAAAAAAAAGAAAAAATTATTTATTAAAAAGTAAAGAACAACATCCAGGTTGACATATCAAGCAAAATAACGACACTCTGGATTCAGTTAAATACTCCGATGCGCATATGACATTGGCGTCAGAAAAAAAAATTCGCCAACATGGTGCGCATATGACATCTGTGCCAAAAATGCATACCTATTTTATTTACATTACGTACGGTGCTACTTGATTATCAGGTCGACCAATTTCACCCATTTATAGAAATCGCCAAACTATTCGCCAAATTACTCAAAAGTAAAAATGTTGCCATTAAAAATTTTTAAGTTTAGAAAATTGATGAATTTAGGTTAAAAAAATAAAAGTCATTAACGAAAAGGATTACTTTAATGATGACGTTTAGTTATGACATCGAGACGTACCAAATATAAAATTTGATTTATTCAGGTGATTTCGAACAAAAAAAATACTAATATAAGTTTTCATATTTTAATGCAGAATTTATCAAATCAAACCATAAAGAAATATTTGTAAGATATCGCGTATGTGAATAACATTGAAGTATTTTAAATGTAATATTAGAATTTATTAAAGAGCATAAAAAATATGGTATTACGTATTAACGCCACCGCAGCAGAAGTTGCGCTAATGTGCCAATAAAGAGCAATCTTGTTCGCACGCGCACAAAAAATGGCATAAAAAATAGGCTAAAAAAGTACTAAAGTACTAAAAATGACGTCAAAATGAGCAAAAAAAAAAAAAAAAAAAAACACTAAAAAGGCACGAACAACAAGATCACTCTTTATTGGCGCATTAGCACAACTTTTACTGCGATGGCATTAATACGAAGGTACCAAAAATATCAATGTTAGCGGAAATTTGTAAAGAGTTAAATGCTTTTTATTTAACCAAATAATGTCGGCGGATACAACCATAAAATAACTTTAATAAATTATATATTATATTTTTTTTAATTAATATCAAGAGCAAAATAAACCACGGATTTGAACGAAAAAAGTACAGAACTTTATTAAAAGAATTAAAAGACATACCAATTAAATACATTCAACTTAATTTCTCAAATGAAACATTCACAACTAGAAAAATTCTAGAAATTGAATAACAATTAATATAAGAATATTCCCGAAGGAATAATAATTTAACACAAAAGCATTTCTAAACAAAACGAACTTACATCCGACGGGATTTGAACTCTCTATCCGCTGCTGAGCAGCCAAATGCCTTACCTCGAGAGTCATTGGCAGCTTATTGGCATAGAGCTTATTGGCATAAAATTTATATTAAATAACAAAAGAACAAATGAATTTAAAATCATTTGATCACTTAACAAAACAAGTGTAGCGGGTTTAATGTCAAGGAAGTGTAACATTTATGTTCATCCATTATTGGCATATAATCTTACAGTTTGTCTATCGTTCTTTGGTCGACGGGATAAATTAAGTAGTTATATATTTACTTATAGTATTTTTAATAAAAAGAAAGAAAAACGTGCAAGTTAAATGTATCTGATATATGTATTTTTAATTTATGTGTTTTTTAATGAAAGTCTTGTATTTTAAATAAAGCTAGTGACAGCTTTATATTTAAAATGAAATTATGGCGAAGGAAACCTATTTGGCGATTGTTTCGAGTAGCTAAAATAAAAGTAGGAAAATAGCCGCCGGGCATATAAAAAATAAAACAATCAGATCGGAGCTGTTGATGACAGTCACAAGACTTATGCTGGTATTTACCGGGTGTCCAGTAAATGACTGACCCATTTTGAATGTAAATAACAAAAAAACTGTTTGAGATAAAAATGCGCGGCTTGCTGTATTGTTATTAGAATATAAATAAATTTTAAAATATTCGCTTTGTTAATGTAATATAATAATATTTAAAATAATATCTCAGTCTCAAGACTGAAGAGGGGGAAAAGAGGGGAAATATAATACAGATGGTTCAATCACAAATATTATTTTAAATCACTTTCCAACCAACGTACCCTATTTTTGAAGCTGATTCGAGAGTCGATTCAACATATAGATTCAGATTCGACAACATATAGATTCAGGTTCAGCCGAAAATCTCACATTTATGGAAATTAGAGTCATGTCTGTATTCAAACAGCCTGTTACCGCCAGCGCGATATTTTTTTCTGAAATCTGAACTATATTAACAAAGTACATGTTTAAAAATTTATTAATTTTCTAATAACAATACCGCAAACCGCGCATTATTATCTCAAACCGTTTATTTGTTATTTAAGTTCAAAATGGGTCAGTTATTTACTGGACACCCGGTATATAGGTACTATAGCAAAATTTGCAACATCTCTGGTGTTAAACTAGGACTCTCGAGGTAAGGCATTTGGCTGCTCAGCAGCGGATAGAGAGTTCAAATCCCGTCGGATGTAAATTCGTTTTGTTTAGAAATGTTTTTGTGTTAAATTATTATTCCTTCGGGAATATTCTTATATTAATTGTTATTCAATTTCTAGAATTTTTCTAGTTGTGAATGTTTCATTTGAGAAATTAAGTTGAATGTATTTAATTGGTATGTCTTTTAATTCTTTTAATAAAGTTCTGTACTTTTTTCGTTCAAATCCGTGGTTTATTTTTCATATCATGCATTTAATATAGCAATGCAATGATTTTTATAATTATTCTGATACATCAAAATTTTATGCTGTTGTTATAATTTTATAAATTTTGACAGCAGCAATTATTTTTCTTTTTAAGATATTAGAAAATCTTCAGTTATTATCAAAAAAATTAAATGACTAGTATTAAAAAATGCTCTGACGAGCACCAAAAAAGGTTAATATGTTTTTAAGTATGAAAAAGGGTTTGACAAGTGCTTCTGTTAATTACTGAGCATGAGGAAGGACAAGGGATTCCTTCTTGGCTACAACTCACTTCAACACCAACTTTGAAAAAATCATATTTGCGCTTTTTCCATATAAAAGAAATTTGCGGTTCTTTAGTAGAACTTCCCATCGAGCTTTAGATGTTAACCAGGAGTGTAGTCGTAAAAATAACATAGGATATATGCTCTAAGCAGAGGAATACCCTAGAATGTGTATACTATAAGCTTTCTTGAGAAACAGAGGGTATATGGTGTTCTATTAAAAAGTCCAGAAGGTATACGGCGTATAACCTGCACTACATCCCTGATGTTAACTGCACAGTTCACTCTGCACTATACTACAAATCAATTTTCTGTGCAATTATACACTTAGGGCATGCTTGGTGCAGTGCATGAATGTGATACCTACAGGAACTAGGTTTTTGGCACTATGTCGTCTTCCCTTACATTTATGTCTAATTAAGCTGTATCTTTACTGGTTACATCTTTACACTATACATTTTTATAGTAACTGCGACTAATTTGTTTTCACGGAAAAAGCGCAAATATGATTTTTTCAAAGTTGGCATTGAAGTGAGTTGTAGCCAAGAAGGAATCCCTTGTCCTTCCTCGTGCTCAGTAATTAACAGAAGCACTTGTTAAACCCTTTTTCATACTTAAAAACATATTAACCTTTTTTGGTGCTCGTCAGAGCATTTTTTAATACTAGTTTATTATACAAACGTACCTCATTCGTTAAATTTTGCATATAATTTCCGATTTATTATTTCGTGTAGTCCCCTTCATTAACATAAATTTCAACTATAATTTTCTGTCAAACTAAAATAGAAAATACAATCGCCCTTCGTTAGAAGTTTTTGCATTTAGCTGTAAAACGTCCTTCTATTTTTAACCATTTGGAAAACGGGTGTTGTTTTCGGTCGAGGATAGATCTCGTAATGTACGCCCTTTTTTTTAATTTACCATTTTTAACGTCCGTGATACTTTAGCTTTTCTTCTTTTATTGCGACTCTCTAGCTGAAGCCAGGTTCAAAGATCCCGACCCATGTCCCCAATAATAGAGTCTCTAGCGGAAACTAAGTTAGGGGGGAAAATCAAAAATTAAAACCGGACAAATTTAAAAGGAAAAATTGATTAAGTTAAAGACATCGAAAAGCGGGAAAGGTGGGCTTTGAGCTCTGAAGCTACTGAACGACAGCAGTTGCGTCGAGCTTATTATTATTGAACCATTAGCAGACCATTTCCATTGTATAAATTCGAATTTGAATCCGATAAACGTTTTTCATTTTATCTGAATGTAACATGTCAAATCAATTAGAATTTCAATTTCCAGGTGGTTGTTGCAGTTTGTTAAATTACATTTTTTATGATTTTTGTTCGAACTTATGAGATAATGTGTAATTGCAAAATTAAATATATTATATAAATGCGAACGCATAATTTGTATTGGATTTTTAAAATGATCCGAGATCCATATTTGTTAACTTTCGATTAGTTTGTTTTAAAATGGGCGCAAATGTATTCCAAGTTCCGAAAAAAAAAATCTATGAAATATTTAAAAAAAAACCTTTGAAAACACTCTAGTGGTTAAATTTCACTTAGATTTCACATTTCAAGTCTGGCAAACAAAAAGGTACATCTTGAAAGTTTTATGTTCAATTATATTTAAACGATAAAGGACTGCCAATTTTTTGAGCTATTAGTATTTTTTCTTTATCATAATCGTTTGTAAACAACGGGAAAAAAAATCTCTGTCTGCTTCTCCTAATAGAAACATATAAGTAGTTGAGCAACAGCTTTCAAGTGAAAGGAAATAATCCCTTTTATTTGTAAACGTCAAATTTCAAATACTTATAAGTGCACACGTTAAAAGCTAAGTAAAGACTCGAAAAATCCATATAGTTTTATTTTAGAAACTTTCACTACAAATCAATGGTTAAAATATGTGTAGCAATATATATTATAATTCCATGACTTTATGACTGAAAAACGTTTGAAACAATTGAAAACCGATATAGTATTTGTTATTTTTTACAAAAGTAATTGCAAATATTTTCAAGCTAAATTTTCAAGAAAACTTGATTGATCTTTTTAATTTTTTTTTCTTAAATCGATGGACATTCTTGAAGAGTGTCTTTTTTATTAATCGATAGAAATGCTCATTGCTTTCAAAATGCCGTAAAAAAACGTCCAGTCATTCATCGATATAAAAAAAACCCTGATCATGAAAAAAAAAACTGTATTGTACCAATCGGTGTCATGTAAATTGAGATTGTGGAAGATTCCCAATTATTCACTGTCATTTTTACTTGATGAAAAGAGATATTATGTATCGGTAGTTTGCATTGAAATTTTTAACCTCTTCAGACCTGACACATTTTAAGCCATAATAAAAATTATTCACAGTTTGTTTCATCTATTTATACGTATAGAAACATAATTTTATAATAAAAATAAAATAATTATTATTAGTTCCCATTTACTAGCAGGTATACATATGTGCACCTCGGGCTCATACTAAAAAAAAAAATAATAATAATAATAATAATAATTAGTCGTTGCGGGCCACCGTAATACTTACCCATCATATATATCATATCATAAAACAAAATTTAAACGTGTACTTAAATATTTTTATTATGCATAGTAATGCTCTATTAATGAGTTGCTGATGAATCTATTTCGATAAATTATATACAACACACCAAACTACTCAAGTAGAACTGAATTGCGAAAAAGAAACATCCTTATAACTCCAAAAATAATAATCGCATGAACTAACAGTTTACAGCTTTAGATAAAGCGTCTCATTTCCCATTAAAATATATCTTTGAATTGAAATTTGAATGAAATATAGGGTCATGAAAAATCGAAGAATTTGGAAAACAGGATTACAGATATCTCGGCAACGAATACTCCGATCGACTTCGTTCTTTATGCAAAATTTGTGTTATTTTATTGCCTTTTATGGTAATTCCTTAAAATAAAAAATCTTGAAACTTTTTATAGACCTTTCATCAGAACGAATTTTTCGAGAGTCCGAAAAAAATAGTTCCGGATAATCGAGGTTACTGATATTAAATAGGCTTTGCCCCATTCTTACATACTAAGTACATACAAAATTTCAAGTCTCTATCTCAATTTGTTCGGGAGATAGAGCGTTTACAGACAGGCAGACGGACGGACAGCAAAAAAATTTTTAAAAAAATATGTTTTTCGAAATCTCCAGTGTCTAAAACGTGTAAATCCGTCAAAAAAATTTTCGATTTTAAAAACGATTGCAAGACTTACCCTATACTACGTATGATGGGTAAGTAAAAACACTCTTTTTTTATATTTAAACAAGGAATTTGGTGGACAGTTGATACATGTAAGCTTATTTTACATGCTATTTTCGAAACAATTATTATTATTATTATTATTATTATTATTATTATTTTGATATAGAGATATATATATTGCACTTTGTACAAATAACCCTTGTTCTTGATTTGCAGCCCTCATACTTAAATTTGAAGCAAAGTTATCATTCGTTGAACGAGGAATCTTCCAATCTTGTCGTTTCTAATATAGTAAATTGGCTGCTGAATACCATTATGTTCTATTTGCTGCGGTGATTTTTCGGAATAGTCTTCAGAATCATTTTCAGATGAATAAATTTTGCGTAGTCTCCCTGGTCACAATTCTTCACTTACTTCGCCCTCATATTTCATCAGTACTTATGCAATCTCTAAAAATACCGTAAGCGAGACAATCAGTCTCTTTGAGGAATTTTACTTGCTTTGCAATTTCTGATATAGGGTAGATGTGCCAGTAATGGACCCCCTTAAGGAATTTCTCTAAAAAATAATTTTTTATTAATAGTTATAATTATTGTATTCCAATTTTTTTCATATTAGATTAATCTTTCAACAATATTTAACTAATCCCATAGTTACATTTCCCAATAAAAATAAAAATTTAATTTTAAATAATAGAAATATGTCTCAACACCCAAAAGCCCAGTAATGGACCACCTATGTTCCAGTAATGGACCGCCTATGTTCCAGTAATGAGCCACCCTACAAAAAATAACAGATAATGGTTTTTTCAATTAATTTTGCTCCAGAACTTAATGAAAGTATACTAATAAAACAAAATATTAAAACTTAAGTTAGAAATTCATTACATTAAAGGATTTATAATGAAAAAACAATAAACAAAATATTTAAATTTAAGTTCTGAATTTATTATAATCAAGGATTTATAATGTGGATATAAAACAAAATATTAATGATATTATTAACTGTTTATTACATTAAAGGATTTATATTGAAAAGATATAAAACAAAATATTTAAATTTAAAGGATTTACAAGATAAAGACAATGTTTTACTGAAATCAAGTTTAGATAAAATAAGGCATTAAAAAAAGTCTCCAGTCTTCATTCATATCATTATATAAATGATGTGCTGTCCAAATATGAAATATAAATAACAAATCTTCAATTTTATCATCCCTTTCCGATAGTCCAAACATTCAATATGGAATTTTAGAATGCATTTAAAATAATAAATGTTCTTGCACTATCCAACCATTTTCAGACAATCATATAGCCCATCAATTTGGCACAGATTGATTCCACAATTTCGCATTAGAGATGCTTATATGGATATATTATCATCAATGGAACAGTCTCACTATTTGCTGAAAAACATCCCATAACAGTGATTTGTTCTTTTTCGTTATTCGGAACTACATAATACGCATCTTTAACTGATTTTGGTCCCAAAATTTTCCCTGTTTTAAGAGCACAAAAGAAACCCAGTTTTAACTCCATTGAAAATTCTCTCTGTATGTTTTAGAATTCGGAAGAAAATATTAATAATATCTTCTTCAAAATATGATTTTACCTTTCTGAACCAACTTAACCCATTAATGCCTGAATTATTTTCTTCGTTAAAATTCATATTTTGCGTTTTCCCACCACTTTTAAAGCAAGAATAACTTTTATCTTAATTTATCGAGGACTTTGTCTCGAGAAAGAAATTATTTATTTATCCTCCTTTTTTACTGGTGTGAAATGCGCTTACTTGAATATTTTAAAACTGTCCCAAAAATGGGACGCTAGGCACTAATGGGTTAAAACAACTTCATTTGTAACGGCACATCTAGATTTTGTCAAATGTTCTGCTTGTTTTTTGTACCAATTTTGGATGACTTTTTAAAAACAACCATTTATAAAGAAATAATCTTTATTAAATTCTAATAGGAAAATTTAAGTATTAAATTTGATTATTTAGCTTTGTAGTTAAATTAAAATATTTTATTTCTACTGAAATTACACTTTTTGTATTGGTCACTTGGGTGGTCCATTACTGGAAAATCACGAAAAAAGTAATCCAGTAATGGACCACCTCTCCTAAAATCTTAAAAATAAATAAAATTTTGTAATTGGCCATTGGTATATTAAATTCAATGTTTTATATTGCTAACCAAACAAAAACATTCCATTTTTACGGAAAAATAAAAAAGATATAAACTAAGTAAGTAAAGTCAGCTCTTAGCAAGTTCATTAAAATTTTCAGTGAAAAACAGAAAAACTGCGAAACTTTATTTTCTGCTTCCTAATTGTTTTGACGGAAATTGTAAAAAATTAATCCAGCTTATAAAGCATGCAAGGTAGAGTTCAGAAAAAAATAATAAAAGCTTAACTATTATTTATTATTTTTTTATAAATCAAAAAGTGCGAGGTGGCCCATGACTGGAAGGTGGTCCATTACTGGCACATCTACTCTATATTATCCAACAAATGGAAATAGCCAATTCTATAAAATGTACAAAAACTCTTGTTTAACTTTTTTGTGCGAATAACACGATGGTAGTAAGCTAAACTACTATCATATAAATCTGTACCAACCATACAAGTATTGTATGCATTCACAATTGCAAGTTGTGTTACATTAATTTTATAGTTATGGTCTTTAGACCATCTAATACAACTGCTCTCGGGATCGCTATCTTTGCAAGTTGAAAGCAAAGTTACCCATTTGTTATATTTCCATATTAGTATGCACATATCCTTCCCTTCCCTTAGTCTCTTATCCCACTCTCCGCGTTACAAATCTCGATCATTCTTGATTTTTTTTTTGGGGGGGGGGGGGGGAGGGGGGGAATTTGACGGCATATACTGTCTAAATCCACAACGTCCAGCAAATGGGATCTAGTGATCTCTGTTCATCTAGTAATAAATGTTTTGGCCAGCGCACGGATAGAGATTTATTTCTTACTGCATTCAAGATCAGATTTACTTTCCGTAATTTTTCATCTGCTTAATGATCAATTGATTTATCTGCAAAATGAAGAAATTTTCTAATCTCAAAAAATCGATCACATGACGTAATAGCTTTAGGATTTACGATGCTTGAATCTGCTTTTAGATAATCCTGATCAATCAATGGTCCTCGGAATATCATTAAAAGAAAAAAAAAATTAAATATATATTTGCGAAAATATAAGGTTTCATTCTCAGCATTATTATTCTAGTTTACTGTAATAAAAGTTTTAAAAATGTACTTATTTTCAGCTTTTCATAAAAAAGGTCTTTGTCTAGCTGTTTCATGTTCCTTTCTCTCAGCCTCTTCCTGACTTTCTCTTAAAATATTGTCATATATCTCGGATACAAAATCTTCATCGTAATCATTTGAATTCACAATTAAATTCTTTAATTGAGTCCTAGTTTCGGTGCCCAGTCTAGGTGTTTCCAGTTCGTCGATTAATTTAACTAGCTAACCCGCCCGGCGTTGCCCGGGTCCGTATTAACAATATTAAACGAACTTGAAATTTGTATTATTTTATCATTAACTCGAAACTTGCAGAAATGCATTGTCAGAAATACGTGGCCACTGACTGTTGTTTTTTAAAAAGAACTAATCTATCGCTTCACCGGTAAAAAATATTAATTATTTTATCATATGTGTTTTAAATATCAATATAGAAAATTATTTTAACGTTTTGCTTGAAAATATAACATTCTTTTGTTAATATCTTAAAATCGTCTGCAGTCAGAAATCTATATTTTAGATTAATATTTACGAGTTGGCGCATTGCCAAGATTTGCTTCCTCTGGACCGAGTTGGCGCATTGCCAAGATTTGCTTTCGCCTGTGCCTCAATTATCCTCAGAATTCCTTTTATATATATAGATTGCATCATCTTTCTTACCTTTGCCTAAGTACGCCATTTTAATAAAATTTTTACCTTATTCTACTTATAATTTTTAACAGAAATTTACATATAAAAATCAAAATGTACACATTTAATGCTGATTCTTTTATCAAAACTTCCAAAAGATATAAAAAAAAAATTTATATCTTTCTATATATTCTGAATATTTATATCTATAGAAATTTTTCTTTTACATATAGACAAATTTTAACTAATAAAATAAATAAAAACAAATTTTAAATTTTACATACATAAAAATCAGAGGGAAAAAAACATGATCTTTTATATACATACATATATAAAAAAAATACTTCCCTTATGTGTACTTGTACAATTCTGAGTTTAACATTTACAAAAAAAAATTTCTACTATAAATATTTTTCCTTTTTTTATATATATAAAATTGTTTACTCAAGAACTTTTTGAAATGGAATGACTTACCCCATTTGAAGCTCTGCAATTGTTTAATCCACAAACGAACGGAAAATTCACAATCTCACTCAAGAAGACTCACTAAGCACTAAAGGAGAATCGCGCACAATCACAAAACATGGCACTGAAACACACTATTTCACTATTTTCTTTCCCGAAAGTAGGTCACAACAAAATAGCTCTTCTTCTTCTTTTTATCAGCTGACAAGGGTCGAGGGTCAGAAAACCGTTTCACCCCACCTGCGAGGAACGACGTAATCCAGGGAAATTTCAATCGTCCGTTTCTCTACCAAAGGATCAGGGAGTCCTCCGTTTTTCGGAAAGATGAAATGAAGCTCTGCTTATCTTCTTCCGCTAAGAAAATCCAATCACTATTTCTTCTGATTAAAATTTTATCCCACTTCTGACACCAATTCAACTTGCTGTGACGTATTGATGAATAAAACCAGGATAACTTTTGGCAAAGCTTTTATTTACAGCAACACACAGCACAGCAAACAGAAGAAAAATAGAATTGGAAAAAATATAGAAGTAAAATTCCAATAAGAGCACACTATGTACTCTGTCCGCAGCTGTTTCCACAGTTGCGCGTGGGTTTTTGGCCTTTTCACAGTTATAACAATCAGACGATGGCCGTGACGGACTTCACTTTCTTACGGGGCAGTCTGAGCCCCGGCGGACGAGCTAGGTCGTCTCACTTCAGAGTCAAAACCAAAAATCCTCTCTTGAGCCTCTTTGAAATTGCATATATATAAAGCAGTTTTCTTTGATAATCGCCGATCATTAAGAGGGTAAATCAGACAGCTCAAGTAGTGTAGATTTATTATATTCAAGCTGTCTAACGTTAAGTTCTTGGTCTGAAATACGATTTTTATAACGTCAGTTGGAGAGGTTTCAAGTGGAATTTATTGCTTAGATAATTGGAAAGTTGAAGTTTTATGATACACAAATGTATCGTACTTGTCAGAGGGTATTTACACGTGCTAACATCTGCCTTTATTGACAGTGTGCTAATGAGGAAATTCAGAACGTTACAGTCCCTCCCCTCTTAGCAAGAATTTTTCTTAAGGGAAAAATTCATATATAAAGGGTTAGTCAACAAACAAAAAGATCTTGAGTTAATCTGCATTTGCTGGCAAACAGCCTTAACCCAATTTAAAATTTAAATTTTGAAAGAAAACCTTTAAATATAATGAACACAAGTACCCATAAGGAAAGTTCACAATTTAAGTACAATATACACATGTTTTACAATTATATTTCAATATAAACAAACAGAACTTTCTTATGGAAAGATTTTATGCAATTGCAAACATTTCTAATTTTGCTACTTCAAATATAAAAACACAAACACATATTATAGTTGCATAATTTCTTAAACAATACTGTACAAAATAATAGAATATCATTATAAAAATGTTCGATACAAAAAGATTTTTACTCTTTTTTCTCTAGCATTTCTGCTCTACTCAAACCATCCGCGTTTTTGTTGTTTTTGCCTGCTCTATGAATTATTTCAAACTCGTAGGGTTGTAAGGCTAAAGCCCATCTCATAAGCCTAGGATTAGAACTAGCATTTGATCTCAACCAGCGTAAGGGATTGTGATCTGTAAATACTTTGAACTTCCTACCGTCCAAATAGTAATGCAATTTCTTTATTGCAAAGATTATACTCAGACATTCGCGTTCAGTAGTACTGTACCGTTTTTCCGTTTCTGAGAACTTTTTGCTTAAATAAAGAACTGGATGTTCTTCACCTGTTCTATCATCCTCTTGACTTAATACAACTCCCATGCCTCGGTTTGAAGCGTCCGTTTGAACTAAAAATTCTTTTTTAAAGTTCGGTGCATGCAAAACCGGCGTATCTGTTAAACTCTTTTTTAACCTGCGGAATGCTTCTTCGCATTCAACTGTCCAAGTGATTTCGCCCTTTTTTGTTTCCCCTTTTAGCGCGTCCGTTAAAGGCGCAGCTATTACCGAATAGTTTTGGATATACCTGCTATAATATCCGGCTAAACCTAAGAAAGCGCGTATCTGCGTTTTCGTTTTAGGGGTCGGAAAGTTTTTAACACTTTCTACTTTTGCTTCCGCGGGTGATCTTGTACCGGTTCCTACAATATGCCCCAAATACTTGACATGGTTTTGCGCAAACTTGCACTTTGAAAGTTTTATTTTCAAATTTGCCTTTTCAATTCTCTCCAAAACCAAATTTATATGTTGTAAATGGTCTACCCAAGTATTTGAAAATATAGCAACATCGTCTAAGTATGGAACAGCAAATTCCTCGAATTCTCTCAGTAACTCGGACATGAGTTTGCTGAAGAAATAGGGAGCATTTTTTAAACCGAAACTCATTCTTAAACATTTAAAAGTACCAAAGGTTGTACAGAAAGCAGCGTACCGTTGGGCTCTTGGACTTAAAGGGATTTGCCAGTACCCCTTAGCTAGATCTAAGACCATTATAAATTTAGCAGATGATACTTTCTCAACTCTTTCTTCGATATTCGGAAGAGGAAAATATTCGGTTCTAATGATCCTATTTAAGCGACGATAATCAATGCATGGCCGGGGATCTTTTCCGGGAGTTTCTACCAATATCATCGGAGAAGTGTAGTCTGACTCTCCTACCTCTATAATACCTAACTTTAACATTTTCTGGATTTCATCTTTTAAAATATCAGTCTGTCTTTGAGAGAATCTATACGGTTTTGACCTAATCGGAGTATCGCTATCAAGAATGATATCGTGCTCAACTAAGTCTGTAAGACCAGGGTTGTTAGAAAAGCACTTTGAAAATCTATTTAACACCTCATGCAATTGATTTATCTGACTTTTGCTCAATAGATTTTCTAAATCACAGCTACGAATTATTTCCTCAAAATCATATACCATAGGACCATTCTCTAGATACGGAATATCTAAGTCTTGGTCTTCCAATGATTTAGGATAAATCTCGAAGTCTAGTAGACTCACATGCTCCGGTCGCGTATAATATGGTTTTAACATATTTACGTGATATATTTAGGTCTTTTCTTTTTTTCCCGGTACTTCGACAACATAGTTCGTTTCATAGTTCGTTTCATAGTTCGTTTCATAGTTCAACATAGATTTTAAAATTCAATAACTTGCAAATGGTGACAGCTATTTAAAAAATTTTTGCAGGAGGGTTATGTATAATGTCAGGAGTTTTTTTACCGTAATTTTTTATTTTAATTCGCATCTCAGACAATAGGGGCGCTCACGGCGATTGAAGGCCAGGTCGACGCTTCACTCAGCATTGATAACCTGGCCTTCAATCGCCGTCAGCGCCACCTATTGTTTGAGATGCGAACTAAAATAAAAAAATTACGGTAAAAACACTCCTGACATTATACATAACCCTCCTGCAAAAATTTTTTAAATAGCTGTCACCATTTGCAAGTTATTGAATTTTAAAATCTATCAGTCATTTTTGGGACACAGGGTATATACAAGGTGTCCCAAAACTTGACCGACAAATTAAGAGAACGAAAACTTATTATAGAACATGGAATCGCAAACCACTTATTTAATTACATATACAGGATGTTCAGATCTAAACTTGCTTGTTAATGATAATAACTTTTAATTAAATTGAAGGATATTATGATATTATAATCAAACTTTTAATATCGACAGCTGCTTTTAAGTACATTTAAGGATTTTCGCAAAATGCGCTTTGTCCAAAGTTCACAAAACGGTATAAAGACACACGTGTTCAGTGGACTCGAAATCACAGGAACTGATAACATGAATGGTTGATAAGTGTTTGTATCAGTGATGAAATAAAATTCAATTTAACCCTTTCATTCCCAAGGTTGAATACGTTCTAGAAATTCAGTAGTTCATAAAATCTGAATTTACACCAGAAAAATTGCAATGATAAATTACGTTTTATTTAAATTTCGAATGTCTGTTATTAAATGTAACAAGTATTTCTATTTTAATTTTCTGGTATGAATTTGCAATATCCGAATTAAATATAGAAAAATAAATAAATAATGTTATGATGCCATTTGGACTCACTGGGAGTGAAAGTGTTAAATGACCCCGATGGTGGGCATCTTGCTGGCACGATATAGGGCCGTAGAAGTGAATAATAGAGAGGGCTCAAGAAAATATAGGGGGAGGGGGGGGGGGTCTCATATATTTTTCTCATGGAGAAAGATAAATTAGTGCATATTCACATTATAGTTACTATGGTCGCTCATTAAGCTGCTGTAAAAACTTCATTTTATGTTAAGAAAGTAATAGGATGATGAAATATTCGAGTGTGTAACTAGTGCAATATTAAACATCAGGTTAGCTTCGTATGTACAAATAGGATGAGCAAGTGTCGAAACACTTATTTTAGTAACAATTTAGTATTTTTACAGAACTGTGAAAGGTCCTCAAAACTAAATTAGATTTTTTGAACAGAATTTCATTTAGATTTTCGGAACATAAATTCATTTAGTAACCTTGGAAAGTTTTCCGGAGGGGCTCAAAATGTTTTAGGGGGGGGAGGCTGAGCCACCCATAGGACCCCCTTAGTTACGGCCCTGGCATGATAATCTTAAGAAAAACTAACTTTTTTTGTAGACAACACGGAGGAAGTTAATTCATGGTGTGGGTAGTTTTTCTTATAATTGAACAATCCATATTGCTATTTTGAAAAGTCGTCAATGCTGAAATTTACCAGAAAAGGCTTGAAGTATAGTTATTTCCATTTTAAAAGTTGCTAATGGAGGGGGGATACTAAAAATGGATGAACCAACAAGATTTTTTCGCTACTTTGGTGTCCAATCCTACGATGCTGTGGTTTATATAAAACAAAGTAATTACGAATTGGTCAGCCTTTAGTCGTGACATGAATCCAATAGAAAACCTCTTGGGAAGATTAGCTAGAGATATACATCCTAAAAGACGTCAATTAGCAACAGTTAGAGATTTAAAGCTGCTATTCGAACGAAGTAGATTTTCTTTAATGTCAGAAATTCTTCAAACTCTTGTTTTGAGTATGCCTGATCGAGTGTCTGAAGTGATTAGAGGAAAAGGCTGAAAATTTCTAACGTTAAAGGAAAAAAACTGAGTTGTTTATAAACTTTTGAGACAGTCAAATTTAAGTTTTAATTTTTCTCACAAAGTTTATGACTGTATAATATTATTTGTGTATAGTATTATTATCGTCTTGCTATTATCTATAAATTGTTTATAAATTGTTATTCCTGTTTTTGAATTGGAATTTTTTTTTAAACTGCGGTCTACAAACTTTTGGGACGCACTGTATTACCTTTCTTAATTTGCAGGTCGAATTTCAGAACACACTGAATATTCTATTAAACAATTTTAACGGGTTTTACCTTATTTACTTACTTATAATAAATTAATTATCCTATTTTAGTTTGAAATTCTGGCCTTTGATGGACTTAGAAAATGAGAAAAGCGTTAGTCACAGTGATTCCATTTTATGCTACACAGTCACTCATGACAATGCCACGGTCATCACGGGATCAAATGATATGTCCTTGAAAGTGTGGGAGGTGGCAACAGGTAAATTAACCCAGGTAAGACTTTTCAGACATTTTAGTTTCATAATACAGTAAAACTTTGCGAAAACGGAATTTCTCTATAAAAAACTTTTTTGTTAACTGCAATTATTTCGACGAAAAAAAAACAACTCCGATGCAACCAAAGGGTCAAGGGGAAGAACTAAGATAGTCACAAACTACTTCAATCATTCTGCGAGGGCTTTCAACGTTCTTCCCCATTTATGCTTATTTTCAACTTTTTTTTTCCTCTTCTTTCAGTTGTCGACCTGACAGTACGTTTTTGAAACTAAAATGCAAAGTCTATCCAATAAGAAATATGAAGCTGATTCCATAAAATTTATTTGAAGAAAATTTTACAAACACTTATTATTCTCGAAAATAACCGCTCCTTCTGTTTTAATGCACTGGCTGTTCAGAACGTGTTACGTTCTTCTGCATGATTTACAAATTGTCAAAACAATGACTGTTAAGCTGAATTTTAATCGAGGAAGTAGAAAAAAGGCGATGACAGATTGAAGCTGTACGATGGTTCGGGCAGCATTGCGATACTGTGCTTTGCCAGAATCTGGGTGAATTTGAAGAACCACCTTGTAATAAATTTTATGTATTTGAAATTCTAACCTTACAATTTGAGGCACAGTAGATTTTGTAAGCCCAACGTCTCCGCAAGGATTTGGAAACGGTTAGAGATCAAAAGCATTTACATTTTACTCACAATGCCTTAAGTTCGAGACAACTTGATGGATATCCGGCACATTGTTCGTCATCGATGTCATCTCTTCAGTCTTTGAAGGCTTTGTGCAGCCTAAATATTTGAGAATCGGACAAAGAATACTTGCCGTAGGCTTCTTGTAACGTGGAAAGTCTCTCGGTTGCCAATTTGTTTAGGCTTACACAAAACTTCATGGCGTATCTCATCTCGACAGTTTGTTTCATTCTGAAAACCCAATGCCACTTTCAAACATATATATGTATCATGAGTGATACTGAAAACGCTCAAAGCCTACTGATACCTGTCAGAATCTGTAACTAACAGACACCACCATACGTATCGCTTGCAAACTTCTTCTTTTTGACCGTCTGCTTGGCGCGAAAAATTCAGTCTCATTACTTAATGAACAGACCATGAATGGCATTGCTATATACAGCCTCACAAAATTAGAGAACCATAGTTTTTCTCTTTGACCATTTAAAAGCCAGGTTTGGCAAAAAAGGAAAACTATCTAAAACAAAAAATATTCTTAGTCCCTTTCGAACCTATTTTAACAGGTTTTACTGTATTATAGGCACAGATTATTAAAAGAGTTAAAACTTTTTTTTTAAACTATGTTTATATTTAACACATACTTTGTGTCTTTTCTTAGGTGTTAGCCGGTCACGAAGGTTCCGTAACTTGCGTTGCAGTAGCACCTTTAAGTCCCTCCTTGGTAGTTTCTGGTTCTTCAGACTGCACACTTATACTTTGGGATATGCTGACTGGAAGTGATAACCTCACATTCAGGGGACATACAGATACGATTAAATGCGTGTCTGTAACGCCAGATGGTACCACCATTGTATCAGGTAAGAACACATAGTATAGTAGCACTTTGACTAAAGAAGCTTATTCCTTTCATAATGGGATTTGTTATCCGAACTCTTACAGCGTTACAAATTAGATATGCTGCGAAAAAAAAAATTAAACTTTAAGTTGAGTCATATAAATATAAAGCTCGGAAATCGCTGGTGCAGACAAATGGTTTAATTAAAATGGGTTTTTATTAAAATATATCTTCCGTTGTTTTTATAAAAAAAAAATAAATAAACGTTACATAAAAGTCAGAAATTTGAAAATTATTTAAAAATATAAGCAAACATATTTTAATCTTTTCGCTTCCTGGCCATACGCAGTATACATGATGATTTTATGGTAGATTGGAGGTGAAAGAGTAAAAAATAGTAAACACAATTGAATCTAAATAAAAATTGACTGGCAGTTTTTGCGAAATCGTTCAAACTACAACATAATCGATTTGAATAAAATTTATTTAAAAACGGACAATTCTAAACTAAAGTTCTTTTTACTATAATTTTTATTCTAAAGCAAACTTTTGAATACTGTTCTGTTTAGAATATTACAAACACACTAAATTTTACCATAAATAAATATTTATTAAAAAATGAGAACTTTTGTTCGATTTAATTGCATGTGTTGTTTTTTAACCCATTGACAGTTTAAGAACATTACATACACACATAGGATTTTTGTCAACTTTCCAATATTATTCCGTAAAAGTAACAATCTGACGCGAATTAATATTAGAAAAGCCATGAAAAGAAAAGTTTCTCTGTGGCACTTTTCTGATTTCATCTACTAAGTAAAATTTCTGGTTCAAAATATGTTAGTTCGACTTATGTCAAATTGGCACAGTTTTACAAAAAGAGTTCTGAAAGATTGGTAAATATCCGATAGATCAAAGAATACACCTCTTTTTATGCCATTAGGTAAAAATAAAAGTGATAGTCCGATAGCCGACAGCACAAATCTCTATGTTATCGAGCACAAGAAAAAACCTTTATTTTATGGAAGAGTAGTAATAGAGGAATCTAATGATCCATGTCTGCGGGTGTGAAGTGGTGTATAAGCTAAAAACTAATACCACCAGTAGTTCACTCGTAGATTTATCATTCCTTCCGGTGGACATGAATCATTAGATGATTGTAAGGCAAACACAGTGATAAACCTACGATCCACATGATCCACTGGTGGTATTAATTTTTGGCTTATGCACTACTTCATTTCTGGCAGACATGGATCATTAGATTCCCCTATTGCCACTCTTCCATAAAATAAAAGTATTTTTACTTGTGCTCGATATCTTAGTTTTTTGTGCTAGCGGTTCTTGGACTAAGAGCTGAATGTTGAATTTCAAGAATTGAAATGTTGAGATGCTCCAAGAACTGAAATGTTGAGATGTTCCA
Organism: Maratus speculifer; assembly: GCA_964019185.1. NCBI lineage: Eukaryota > Metazoa > Arthropoda > Arachnida > Araneae > Salticidae > Maratus > Maratus speculifer. The sequence goes on from OZ025294.1 coordinate 385,419,342, forward strand.
AGAGCTGAATATATTGAATATTTATGTTCTCTTTTAGATAGATTGCATACATTCAGCAGCAGTTTATGAAAACTTTCTGTAACATTTTTATAGAAAAAATAATCTTTTTATAAAATCTTATTTTCGATCGGAAATTTTATAAAAACAATTTTTTATATGAAATACGAAGGCATTAAATTCAACTCCAACTACCTGAATTTTCTTTTAGGTGGAGGTTAAGTCCAATTTTTTTTTAAGTGAAATATATCGAAGCAATCAGCAACCGTACCTTGGCTAAACAAACGAATTTAATGCTTTAGACCCGATCAACACGAGCCGAAATCGTTTCGGGTATTTCTATGAATCACTTGAGAAGCACGGTTGTCTGGGCATTAGCGCGTTGAATCAAGGTCGCAGGTTTAAATCCTGAACTATGAAGTAACCAAGAAAGTTCGTACGGTTTTTGAGAGCAGTTACTTTTGTCGTGTAGCTGTGATCAAAGGGATTCTGATGATGTCATATCTGCATTCCCTTGGTGCCTCATTCAGTCACGAGTTGTTTAGCGCATCACATTTTTTCTATCAGTTTTGTAGGAAGTGCAATCTGTGAAAAAAACATATCGTTGGCAAAAAAAAATGTTGAGGCCTACTTTGCTCTACGAGTTCAAACTTTTAAACAAAGCTGCAAGGGCCGCAAGAGGAATATGCTCCGCATTTAAGACTTCGATTAGTGAACAGACCGCTTGTTCGCTATTGAAGAGTTTTATGGGTCATTTTTTTTTATGTCTAATGAAAACCGCATGAACTTTCTTGGTTACCTAATAAATAATTTTCACGTTGTTCTGAAAACTATTTCAATATTAACCTTCACTTTTAAAAAATCTCACACATTTTTATTTTTAGATTTCCCCTACACAATTCGAAACTAAGAATTTTCTAAAAGAAATATGCTCTGATGCAATAGATATAAATCATTCAGAAAATTTCTAAAACGTAATTAAAAGGTTTCTACATACTAAAAGTTCTTTAAAGAAGGCGTCGCGCTGCCTTGTTTAAAGAAGCCATTAGAAAGCTTATAATTATTGCATGAAAATAATTTATGCATTTGAAGGAAATAAATCTATTTTTTAAATATCTTTAATTAAATTTTGTATTTGTTGATCTAAGTAATTTTAGTTCTTTGCCATAAAGCATCTGTATATATTTCAACTTGCTAAGCAAAATAGAGATTGTTATCCAATGTACACTTCATTCATAAATTTAAAAATTGTACCAAAATCATTGTGCGCGCGGCAGCGCGCTACAATAATATGATTGAGCGATGGTGCACACGGATTTTTCAATTTTTCTTTTTGCAATAACTAACTAAATACTTATCCAATTTTGATGATTTTTTTTTTAAATGTTCGTCTGACCAAGAAGCACAACATAGCACAAAAATTATTTTTTTTATGGCATACTGTAGGTGTACTGTAGAGTATTCTGAAAATCGGACAAAAATTTTGTGTCACAGCACTTTTCTCAAAAACTACTAAAGATAAAAACTTAATTTTTTTTTTTAAACAAAAGACAAACTTTTTATCCCGGGGTAGTCATCGAGAAAACGTTATTTCGCTGGGCGGTTTTTCTGAAATTGCGTATTTTCCAAACTTGGTCATAAATGGGTATATCTAACGTTCTATTGCAGATAGAATGTTGCGGTAAAGTTTATTTTAAAGATTTTGCGATGCTAATTAATCCTGCAAAAATTCATAGCTTTACGTTAAACAGTTTTTTTACAAGATGAAATAAAAGAATGGCAGTCATCAATCTAAGGTACTTGTGATCATCGGAGAGAAAAACCAGTTACACCATTCGATTAAGCATAAAAAAATACAGAATGCTTTTTTTTCTTTTATTTTTAACTTAATTTTTTAACGAATTATGAATTTTTTTGAAATTTTTGACATGCTGATTTTTGTCATTTTTTAATGAATCATTTTCTGAATAATTATGCACGGTGTCTAGCCCTGGTGGCTGTTAAATTTGATTTTTAATTTTAAATTAGGCAATTTTTTGCACCATACCAAATTTATATTTTATCCATTTTTTTCATTTATTTATATTTTGTTTTTAGCACAATGGCATCAATGGCAAAAATGCCTGGCATACCTGTCAAATATTGGGGCCCTGTACTTTAACAAAGTGTATTTACTATAAGTATATACCGTATTTATTCTAATAGAATGCGCTCTCTAATAGAGCGCGTCTTCTAATAAAGTGCGCACCTTGGTGCTGATTGAAAAAATAAATATACGGAAACGATATAGTAGATAAGTAGAAAAGGATTACTTAAATGCATTATCGAGGATTCTCATCGATCAAAATAGAGTTATTCTATCAAAGCGATGGAGTGGCGATGCAGCAAAAGTTTCAAATTTTGAACAATGTACCACTCCTGTAAACTATAGCGCCAAGGATATGCACACTGTTAAAAATCTGCTGCATTTTGCTGCAACGCACTCCCCTGCTTGTATAGAAAACGGTTACTTGGCCGTGAAATGGCGCTTTCTCATTGGTTGGAATAGAGATATATACAAGTGGTGGAGGACGTTGCAGCAAAATGCAGCAGATTTTTAACAGTGCACTGTTAAAAATTTGACCCATTTGATGCAGAGTCACTCCACAGCTTTTATAGAATGTCTCTTTATGGCCAATGAGAATGCTCCATAACACAGTAAAGCAATCGTTTCCTATAAAAGCGGTGGAGTACGTTTTTAATAAGTCCGTAATAAATACGGATTAAGAAAACAAAGAAGCATGGTTTTTGTATCAAACTTTACTCTTGCATAAAAAAAGTTCCTGTTTTTGGCAAAAATAATGGATATTTGAATGAAAAATCTATTCTTTGAAAGAATTTATTATTTTATTCACTTTAGTAAAAAACTGATTTTTTTTTTTTTTTTTTTTTTTTTTTTTGAAAACCACCGTAGAATTTTGGTATAGAAAAACCTGTTTAAAATTTTTTTTTTAATTTGTAACACCAGAGTATTAGAGTATGTAGCCTTTTTTAATTTCAATACAAATAAGATTTTGTTTTCTATATATAAAATACAAAACAAGTTGTGCAGTATCCCTATGGAATATGGAAAAATAGAAGGACTAGTGAAAAATGCTCCAAGGAGCAGTGCAAAAGCAGAATATGATTTTAATTGAGCATTAAAAAGTAATGGACAAGTGCTTCTGTTAATTACTGAGCATGAGGAAGGATAAGGGATCCCTTCTTGGCTACAACTCACTTCAATGCCAACTTTGAAAAAATCATATTTGCGCTTTTTTCGTGAAAACAAATCAGTCGCAGTTACTATAAAAATGTATAGTGTAAAGACGTAACCATTAAAGATGCAGCTTAATTAGACATAAATGTAAAGGAAGGCGACATAATGCCAGATACCTAGTTCCTGCAGGTATCACATTCATGCACTGCCACCAAGCATACCCTAAGTGTATAATTGCACAGAAAATTGATTTGTAGTATAGTGCAGAGTGAACAGTGCAGTTAACATCAGAGATGTAGTACAGGCTATACGCCGCACACCTTCTGGACTTTTTAATAGAACACCATATACCCTCTGTTTTTCAAGAAAGCTTATAGTATGCACATTCTAGAATATCCCTCTGCTTAGAGCATATATCTTATGTTATTTTTATGACTACACCCCTGGTTAACATCTAAAGCACGGTGAAAAATTCTACTAAAGAACCGCAAATTTCTTTTATATGGAAAAAGCGCAAATATGATTTTTTCAAAGTTGGCATTGAAGTGAGTTGTAGCCAAGAAGGGATCCCTTATCCTTCCTCATGCTCAGTAATTAACAGAAGCACTTGTCCATTACTTTTTAATGCTCAATTAAAATCATATTCTGCTTTTGCACTGCTCCTTGGAGCATTTTTCACTAGTAAAGCACATGAATAAAATAAAACTCTACGCTTTGGTATAATCTTTAAAACTATCATCAGGAATAAACTTTGCTAAAATCACAAATCGAATATAATTTAATTCTGATGATGATTTCGTACAGTTTCATTTTATCCATGTCTTTATTTTGCATTACTTTTAAATTTATGAACGAAATATACGCTAGATAACCTATATTTTTTTAGCATTGGATATTACAACATAGTCCTTAATTATTATTCAAACTTACTTTCATATTTTAGGTGCCTCTGACAACACTATACAGTTGTGGAACGCTCAAACAGGGGATCGCATAAGCATGCTGGACCTCCACGCCCAGATTCTTTCAGTGTCAGTTTCGTTCAATTTAACCTACGTCGTCGTGCAATTGGCCAAAAGTTCTTCTGTCCCGATCCTTAAACACCACAATAACCCTGCCAAAGGTGTTACCTTGGACATGCTACCAGGACAAAAGGAAGAACGAGAAAACTTGGGTAACAGTTTCAAAATACTACTTCTTTATTTTGCAACTGGATGGCCAAAAACGCGGTTCTATTGGTGCACTTGAAGAAACATTGACTTATTTTCTTACGTCCGCGAATCCATAAATTTATATACAAGAATGTCTCCTCTTTGCTACACATTTTCTAAACCGTTAGCTTTATAGTCCAAGAGCCGACTGCACAAAATCCTAAGTCATCGAGCACAGAAAAAAATCCTTTATTTTATGGGAGAGTAATCATAGGGGAATCTAATCATGCATGTCTGCGAAATGGTGCATAAGCCAAAAATTAATACCTCTAGTGGTTCACTCGTACGTTGTGTACATTGTGTTTGCTGTACAATTAAAAGTATGAAAACTTGGAAAGTTTGGTGGAGGAAAACATAATGCTAAATCTACGAGTTAGTGGTAAAAAGTTTTGGCTTACACTGTTAAAACTAATGGTGACATATTGCATCTTTTAAGGGTGAAAAGCTTGTCTCACAGGTGACACCCCTAAAAGAGCCAAAATAGCACCTTTAATTAGGGTGAAAAGATGGCACCCTTAATCCAGAGTGCCCAATGATAAAAAATTAAAAAATATACTAACCAACTTTCGGCCCTCGATGGATTCGAACGAAGAACGGCTGATTACAAGCTCAGCGCTCTATCCACTGGGCCATCAAGCTCACCTTCAAAGTCTCCCTGAAATGTTCATATGTCCTGAAATTCAAAGGTTGCTTTATATAAAAAACCTCTCCAAAACTTAGCCATCCGAAGTTCTAAACAAAATTGGGATAGCGTATAGCGGTGATAGTCATCGTAGGAAAAAATTGCTGTGTTGATCCACCAGTGACAGCGAGTTGAAGTGCAAGGATACACGTTACAGAGCATGCGCAAATGACTAAGGGGTGAAAATCTTCCAACGGTATGCATTGCGCTTCACCCTAATTAGCGTGAAACACCCAATGGCACCCCAAACACATTTTCAAGCCCGTTGGTGCCAAGTGATTTAACCTTTTCACCCCTGGGCGTCAAATGCAACCGGTTCGTCACCTTTATTTTTGACAGTGTATGCACCACTTCGCTTCCGGCAGACATGGATGATTAGATTCCCCTCTTACTGCTCTTCAATAAAATAAAGGAATTTTTTTGTGCTTGATGACTTACAAGGAAGGTCTCCATACTGGGCATACTCAGAATTTTATGAAAAAAATCCTGATTAAAGTACTTATGTGTGTAATAAAGGATCAGTCACAATTAGCGGCGGAATCACTGAAGAAAATATCTAAAAAAATAAAATAATTTCGAAAATTTGGCGGGAAAAGACGAAAGTGTCACTCGATTTGGCGAGTAGTCCTTTCCCTCGCCAAAAGCAAACGATTATAATGCAACTCAAAACTGTTGAATATTTATAATGCGTGTAAATGATATTTAATGAATTTAAACAACATAAACAACGAGAGACTTTAATATATCATATACATATAAATACATATTGTATTACATATATATATTACTTGTTGAAGTAGTTATTTAATTAATCACTGAAAAAAATGTTTTCATAGATAAAAAAAATCATATTGAGAAAAATTATCTACCGTATTCAAAAATAAAAGACAGAAGTTTCCATAGCAACAAAATCAAATCGGCAATTCTCAATTGGACTTTTAGCTTGGAACAAATTTAATTAATTTAAATTACGAATTTTGTTTTAAATCTCAAATTTTGATGATTAAATTTGAATATAAATGCATATAAATATCGATATAATAAAATTATACTTAAAACAAACTAAAATTTTCAAAACTAAAGTTATTTAAATTAAATTTATCAAAACAAGTTCAACATGAAACTTTCTTTTTCTTTAAATGTATTTGACATAAAGTATTTTTTGAAATTACATTCCACCGCCAACCGGCGATAAATCGCCAAATAACGAAATTTTCATTATTTTTTTACGGTTACTGAATGGAGGTTCCGCCGAAATTTTTTTTTTATAAACGTATATATCCACACGAGAAGAACATTCTGTATTTTTTTTTCAAATTTTTTGGGATATGCACGTATGGAGACCTTCCTTGTTAGGGTTTTCTGCGGTCGCCTCTAGGACAGAGATCTACTACTTCAGTTGCAAAAATATTTTTAATGTTGTACTCCATCATTTTAAAAGCCATTTACTATTATCATTTCAATTAGTTTTTTTTGTAAAAATTAAAACATTTTAATTTTATACTTTTTTTTTTTTTTTTTTTTTTTTTTGCTTTTGTAAGTTATATTTAGAAAACAGTTTCCATACTCTAACACTTAAAACAACAACAAATTTCATTTTTGCAAGGCAAAATTAAATTTACCATAACTTACCCAATAAAGATATACCTTTACTAATCAAAATGATGCCGTCATTCTCCTAATTACACAAGTTATTCGGAACCTGCCTTAATGCAGTTTTATTTCTATTTTATTTTATTTTATTTTATTTTTTAAGATGCTCCTTGAATGAAGCATGATTGCTTTGATTTTAAATAAAATATTTAATGCATATTATACTTTATTACCGCCCACGACTTTGTTCATATAAAATTTGAAAAGAAACCTATGTTAAATAATAAATTTTCGTTCGATAATTAAATATACATTTAATTTTAGGGAAGGTTATAGTGTAGCGGCCCACGGCTCGTGTAAAATATACAAAGATTTTGGTACACTGCATTACACGGATATACACATATCCTGAATTAGCAATTATTGTTTCTTATTATAACTAACTAATTAATAACATGTGTCATGTTTTATTATTTTAGTTTACATGTAAAATAATATGTGGGAGCATACAACCTTTCTTCCTATTCCATGGAATTTAGAAAAAGATAACATTCGAAGCTATTCTATGTTATTTTAGTGACGTCTATGATTCGTGGTATAATGTTGTGTCCGTATGTGTATATTAAATGATTGTTCTTTATTAAGAATAGTGCTGCCGCTCATTTTGAATTGTGATGATTACTCATTAAGTTAATTGTGTTCCACATAATTATTGAATCTGTATTTTAAAACTCAGCTTCAAATTCAAAGCTTGGAAAACATATTTGTTTTCCACACTAAAGTCACTGACAAAAACAAGAATTATTTGCCAACAGAACAACACGGTCTCAATAATATTAGAAAAATTCATTTACAACTGACTGAACTAACTGTACATGATATCAAAAATACCGCATGTGCAATGACAGTTTGAAAATAAATATCAAATATACATTAAACATCTTGATACGCCGAAAATAAATATCAAATATACATTAAACATCTTGATACGCCGAAAATAAATATCGAATATATATCAAACTATATCGTGATGTATATCATGAATAACCATTGATACACATATATCATTGCGCCTTAGTGAATAAGGGCACACTTCGTTGTTTGTCAATATCTGAAATGCTCCTCTTGAAACTTAAAAAGTTGGGCAAGCTTGATTTAGTTACGATAACATAAAAAAAAATTATAAAGACTTATTTCCGCTTTTTTCCTTTTTCCAGGATCCTATGGACTTCTTCCCAAGAGAGTTCTGTTGAAAGGAAACTTGAAGCGTGAACAATCATTTGATTCGTTGTTCTGGGATATGAAATCTTCACCGAAGCACGACCTCATCTCAAACCTAGACGATCTCAAACGGCAACCTCTGTCATTCACATCTCCTGGCAACGTCTGGGACGGCAAAGCAAGGGGTATCAGGCCCTCTGATGCGATCGGCATGCAACCGAAGCCAAAACTGGCCAAGCACAAACTGCTCAAAAAACAACAAAGTATGTTCGCGATAGTGCCGGACCACAACCAACAACAGCCTTCTTTCTTGGCCAGAGACATAGAAGCGAGGAAGGTTGACTTGCTAGCTAAAATCCAATCTGCCAACCGGCAGCTCAACGCGCCGGCAGAGAATCCGTCGGAGAGCGAACAAGAACAAAAAAACGCAGACGTCAGTGAATCAACTGTATGTGCAATAGCCTAACTGTAATAAATCGATCTCAATACTGACAAAAATTACAGTAAACTGCATGCACGTGCACCGTACTAACCACGGGTGCCGGCGAAAGGGCAGAGAAAATCATTAATTAACTAAATTTTCCTTTTTATTCCCACAAAATCAACAAAAAACAATAATGCCCGGTGATTTAAAAATGACTAAAGTATCAAGGGAAAAGGAAATTAAGAATTTTTTCATTAAAGTGGGGAGCAGAGTGATTTATTGTAACATTTGATTATTGACATTACATTTTGATTTACTGTAACATTTTTTTTTTATGTTTTACGTTTATGTATTAAAAAAAAAGGTCTTGAATGACGGTTTTAAGAGGTGGAAAATATATAGTTAATATTCCTTAAATCTTAAATTTCTATATTGCTTTTTATGTTGATATCTGTAAAGATTGTCTTATACGTATAATTTTCAGTTTAAAAAAAATAGCTTAGCCTGTTTACTGTTTTACATTTTCCTTTAAAAAACATAATAATAAGAACAGGTCTGTGTAAGTTTTGAAAGTGATCACCTTTCAGATAACCAGGGTTTTCCCCGAATTTCAACTTGGCGATTTTTTCGGTTTATTCAAAAATCTTGCCCTTCCCTGAATTTTGTTCTGCCAGCCGGCGCCCATGATATTAATTGTATAGTGGAAGAGTGCTAAATGTCAAAAATATGACAATGTAATTTAACAAGAAAATGAAATTGCCAAAGACTCATAAGATTTTCTCATAACCATGTAAATATCTACATCAAAAATTTTTCATTTAATAGGCGGTGATGATGGAATTTTGAGGATTTAGCGCTCATTATATATATAGATGTCATATTCACACAAAAAAAAGCGCTAAATATATGCATATAGATTTCTTAATACAACACAAAAAATATAAAATAACAAATTAGTTCAACGTTTTGTATTAATAGAATAATTTATTACGGGTTCGTTTTGATTTTAAAAATCAAAGTGTTTGAGAAAGCGCATTGTTTGTAGTCACCATTAACAATATACGTTCGGCTTTTATAATATAAATAATTTTAAGTGATTATTAGCGATGATTAAAGATAAATGATTAAAAATTTAAATTTTTAATGTTAACACTTCGTTGATCGAATCACTTAGTAATATCCGTTAATAATTGGCAAGTTCTTTTAACATTAACCAAAATTTTAGGATAGTAATTTAATCTAATTAAGGAATGTACGTAAGGAAATTACTTTCGAAAATTCTGGTAGATTTTTTAATGAAAAAATGCACTAAATTGGCAACAATTTAGAAGCCGTTCACCAGTGTGTTTAAAAAAAAAAAGCAATTTTTTAAAAATAATGGTTACAGTTTGTTTTATAATAAAACATCCACAGAATTTTTTTTTTTTTTAAATGTACTCTTATTTATTAAGTTTTAAGAAAAATCCCAAATGCATTTATAAAATGATAAAAGTTGTGAATGTCGTATATTTTCTATCAAGCGATATTGCAGAAATGCTAACAACATTATTAGACCAGGAGGGAGCTCCACAGATCATCACCGTATCGAATTGACAGCTGAAGTCAAAGTTTCAGAAAGAATTCGATTATTAGACTATTAAAATGCAACTGGCATGACAGTTCATATCTTGACGGAAACCATCCCCAGACCCTATTTCAGTGGTTGACGATAGGTTTATGATTGTGTTCATCAAACTGCAACCCATGGGGAAAATGGAAAGGGAAAAACACAATGGCAAACTTTATACTCACAAGGAAGGTCTCCATACTTGGCATACTCAGATTTTTTTGAAAAAATTACAAATTAAGCTACTCACGTATCTAATAAATGATGAGTAAAATTTAGCGGCGGAATTACAGAAGAAACTCTGTAAAAAAATAAAATAATTTGGAGTATTTGGCGCAAAAAGATAAAAGTATCACCGGATTTGCCGAGCAGCAATTTCCCTCGCCAAAAGCAAACGATTTTAATGATCTGAAAATTTTTTGACACTTAATTTTTAAAATGCGTGTTAATAGAAATGAATTTAGATTTGAACAATGAAAGAGCAATACTTAAATGTATTTTGAATTTCATATTTATGTTGCTTTAGCAGTAGTTATTTAATTTTATCACTTTAAAAACAACTTCATACATAAAAAGTAAAAAATATATCTTCATATATTTAAGCGTATGACAAAATAAAGGCCAGACGAAGAATGATGCAGTAATGTGATATTCAATATTGGAGAAGGTTTTTGTTTCCATGGTAACGAAATAAACTTAACAGTGCTCAACTGGATTGAACTTTATTTCGAGGTTGAAACAACTTTAATTAATTTAAATTTTGTTGTAATTTATAAAATTTCATAGTTAATTTTCATTATAAATATGACAAAACTATTGTTAACACAAATTAAAATTGACAAAATTAAAGTTATTTAAATAAAAGTTCTTTTAACAAGTTCAATGTGAAACATTTTTACCTTTAAAAGTATTTGCATAAAAAAAGTATTTTTTGAAATTTTATTTTGTCGCCAAACGATGATAAATCGCCAAATAAACGACATGTTTATTATTTTTTTTATTAATTTTCCATCGGGATTCCGCCGAAAATTTTTTCATAAACATATATAACCACATGAGAAGAACATTCTGTATTTATTTCAAAACATTCTGAGTATGCCCGTATGGAGACCTTCCTTGTCAGCCGCCAAATTCGGGTTTGCAGGTATTTTCCACCAACATATGATTTTGCAGATCAGTTGCATTCTAATATGTAACTCGAGTTTTAATCCTGGAATTTATCCGTCAACTAGATAAATTGATGGTTTGGTTTTCCTCCCGGTCTTTATCCAATCCTTTAATGATATCCTTCAGCAACAGATCAAAGACACTTGAGAAGATTTTTTACTATTCTAAATGAAATTTAGTGCATACCTTAAATTGTAATATATTCTACAATAAAGTAAAGGCACCTAATCAAATTGGCTTAAAATTACAGATCTATTTTCATCTGCCAAAGTATTTTAAAAGACACATATAGATACTTTTAAATACAATTCTCGCAAAAATGCATATATATTTTGTATTTAACTGCCTTTGACATTAGTTACTGTATTAAGTCAAAAAAATTCACAAAAAGTCAAAACGTACTTTTAATCAACGACATTTAGATTAGGCAGTCGAGAAAATAATAATAAAATGCATAAGTATTAGTGAAAAATAAATATTAATCCGATTATAATATGGTCAATAAATTGATTTTAGATGCCCGAAATACGCATACAAAATTTTCTATAAACACTACAGATAATTTTCTTCATTCATTGATGCAGCGAAGGGCAGTTTCAGTAGTTTAAATTAATGTACCTCCGAAATCGATTAAAAATAGATCATAAATACGAAATCTGTGTTACGATGGATAAACAAATGGAAAAACAGACCATTAGCTGTAGCTATTTTTCTCTTTCTCTTTTAGTCCTTTTTACCATGTAAATTAAGGGGGTTGTTTTATGTAATCTTACCACAGCTATATATAAAACAAAACTGGTATATTCTAGATACAAGGCACATTTATTTTTACCTGTATGTTTTGCTTTACATTGGTTGCAACAGGTGCCCTGAATCACAGAAGTAGTCTGTTCGCCCTTGTTCTGACCAAATTCTTTTATGTATTTAGTTTCATAAAGAAAGGGGCATATTTACAAATATACACTCCCTTTAACCAATCTACCAATTACAATTTTTTTAACAATCACTGCAAGAATCGTCATAACAACATTGACCAATCTTACCGCAGAGTTGTTACCCGAATTCTTGTGTACAGTAGGAGTCGTAAAGACGGACAGGGAATTACTGTATCTATAGTAATTTTTCCCACAGTGAAGTCAGTTACACGTTCCTTATTCGTGTGTCCGGAGTATGTGGTAAGAGTTATACACTATGTAATGGCCGCTATTGGCAGTGTATATTTGCTCATTACTCCTTACATTGGTTGCTGCTAGATTTGAACAAAAAATAGTTGTTCAAATATAGGGCAATATTCACAAAAAGTTTATCGCATTCGATCCTTTCATAGAGTAGGATTGTGATGACTGTTTCATACAAAAAGAAATTGACCAATTTGGAAAAGAACAGAATTATGTAGATGTTACTATATTCATTTGAACAAAAACTAACTTTAAGCAGGTATTACAATATAAACTGGGAGTCTTTTCGATAAAGTAAAAATACAATGCCACACACAAACTCAAAAAAAATCTTATTTAATAAAATATTTATTGCGAATTATTTACAGCTAATTACCATGTTTTTCAACATAATTGCCGCCGTTGTGCAAGCATTTGTTTAATCTAGATATAAGCTTCTGTATTCTATTGTTATAGAAGTTTGCCGCCTGTTGTCGTAACCACATTTAAACTTTAATTTTGATCTCATCATCGTCTTGGAAGTTATGTCCTGTAAGTTATACCTTCCGATAAAGGAATAAGTGGAAGTCACTGGATGCGAGATCCGGTTTGTTTGACTAATGTTTAAAATTGCTCACATGATTTTTTGAGTTGTGTTTCAGTTTGAAACGCCGCGTGAGGACGAGCATTGTCATGAAGCAAACAGATTCCGTTGCAAGCACACAATTTACGGTACCCCAAAGTCACAGTCACAGTTTCATAAAGAGTTATCATACACACTTCAGGTATGACTTTATGCAACTCTTTTATTGTGAGATGCCTATTTGCTCGAATCAATCGCTTCCTCCTTCTTTGAAGAAGGGCATCAGAGATCACATATAGTATACCTGTTCTGGATACTTCATGAACATTGGTCCTGATATTAGAGAAAGCACAATACCATTTTGTTACTTTTTGTTGATTTATAATGTTCCCATAGACAGGAACAATTTCTTTGTGAATTTCCGCTGGACGCTTCCCTTTTGCATAAAAAAAACGTATGACAGATCGAACTTCACATTTGGCAGGATTTTTAATTGACGTATTCTGACGTCATTCTAAGTATTTTCTACACGAAGCAGGATCATCATAGAATTAAAGAGTGATTGCGAGGGAAAAGTGAAAGGTTCAAAATTACAATAATCTGTGTTGCCAGCACACTCATTAAAACCTTTTTTCGCCTTTGTGTTGTATCTTTACTTTTCGAAAAGCCTTCGTATTATAGTCCAATAAAATTAGAATTCTTGTAAATAAGCAGCAATCCTTTAGTATTCTAATTGCATTCAATTCCCACTGTAACACTAGATCTACTTTAGGAAAGCACAACTCACAAGACATAAAAAAGAGGAAGGGCGGGAATTTACTCAGATTTTCTTCATTCTAAATTTTATTGACACCATTCGATTGCAAATTTTAATTTGAAAGTTATTGACTTTCGTTTGTTACGCTTCAGGTGCCATAAAAATATTTAAAATAATATTTATTATTGATAAAACATTAGAATAACAAAAGATTTTCACGAAAATCACCCTTTTTTCAGAAATTCGCCGAATTAAAGAAAAAACTTAAAAATTCGCAAAAGTCTAAATGGAATTTCGCTCTGCAACAAAAGCGAATGCATGCCAACAAAAGCGAAGCGAGTGCCTGTGCGATCGCATGGTTAATAACAATATATAACTTAGAAATTACTTTGTAATAATGGTCAAAAATACCTTTCAAACGAAAGCCTTGACTGCGCCATTGTTCTTTATAACAGCAACAAAACAGAAATAAATAAAAATATTTAAACAAATAATTATAGAGCTCAAAATCAAAATTCATGTATGAAATTTTGTATTAGTTTTCCAACTAAGATTCTATATTAAAGTTGTGATATAATTCAGATATTATGGAAAAAATAAATGCACCAATTCATAATTTTACCAAGTTTTCCCAACATGAGTTCATGAAAAGTAGCTAAATTTATTATAATTTACATGACATAGCTGTGAACATTTTTATTTCTGAATTTGAATCTAAACATCTAAAGAAATAGTAATATAGTATGTTTTAAGATATGAATACTCAAGTTCTCTGGTCATAAGTATTCTTATATACTTCACTAACTATGCAATATATATCTGCAACCAGAGGAGAATTTACACTTACATACATAATAACAATTGTAATTTTGCTGAAACTTTATCTTATGAATACCGTCCAATAAAAATAACCTTGAAGACTTAAGTTGAATAATGGTTTATTAAACATAGAAATCAGTATAATATGTTATTTGAATGTAATGAAATCACTCAGTCTGCAAACTTTATATTTAGGGCGCAAATTTAAAAGTTTATTGGCTGAAACAAAAGAAAAATAATTTCTTTTACCTTTTTTTATCGCCTGATAAAAATAGTGCATGGAGAACGATTTGCTGATTACATTTTGTTTTGAGTTAATATTTTACATTTTTAAAAAATCCTACTGAAAAAAAAAAGTGTATTTACATTTTTATGTGTAGATCATTTGAAGTGAATATACATGATTGCCTTAGAATGAGAAGGTTCTGACTGGCTAAATAAGCTAAAATGAGATGACATCTGAGGGTGACCAGTTCTCCAAGATTTTCCCTAATTTTTATGAGTCATTCTCTAGCGAAATTGTGCCATAAATAATCTATTTAAAAGTCCAGATTTCAATAAAGATCTCTGGATTTTCCAAACAGGGGAAGGGGACATATTCAGATTTACTAGGCATCTTTAATGCCGTCCTTGTGCCCTCTAAGCATTTTGAGGACTTTCTTGCATTTTCATAAAAATGCTTATAAAACTGATGCTAATTGATATTTCTTTTCCATGTTTGTTTCTGACATACATTTAATCCCCCTTTATTTAGCATTTATTTTAAAATATGCAATTCTTTTTAAATTATTTTTGTCTACAACCGATTTAAGTTGTTTTGGCTAAACGGAAACTAAGATAATATTACCGCGAGCAAACTGGACACAGTTTCCCCTAATTATAGGGATCCCTAGATGTAATGTTTGTATCCGAGCAGTAATGTAACTTGCTAGCGGAGCACGATCCTGAGATCTCCTTTTATTTATAAGGTTGTCAAGCTTATACACTACCTGGCCATTGATTATCGTTCACTTGCGATTTTAGACATTTTGTTAAATATCTAGAAAAATACATGAGGAATCATCTCGAAACTCTTAGTGTATAAATATAATAGTATACGTCATACATCTCCGTGAAGAAATTTTTCCGAAACTCCATAGGGGACCGTCAATAAATGAAAAAAGAATGAATATCTTTTGAATAACCCTGTCAAAACTAATGTAGCAAAAGCGCTCAAACTCCAGATTATGATTGAGTGCCTTATTGTAATACACTGTGTTCATTTTTATGCAAATAGCATGCATACTCGCAGAGTAATTAAGGTTTTTATAAAAATGGTGACACAGTGTATTACAATAAGGCACCCAATCATAATCTAGAGTTTGAGCGCTTTTGCTACATTAGTTTTGACAGGGTCATTCAAAAGATATTCATTCTTTTTTAATTTGTTGACGGTCCCCTATGGAGTTTCGGAAAAAAATCTTCACGGAGATGTATGACGTATATACTATTATATTTATACACTAAGAGTTTCGAGATGATTCCTCATGTATTTTTCTAGATATTTAACAAAATGTCTAAAATCGCAAGTGAACGACAATCAATGGCCAGGTAGTGTATATTCAGGTCATGTTCTCATGACCTGAATACATAACATATCCTAGCAAGTACTTCAAGCTTTAACAAATTTGGTTTATAATTACATTGTTGTTTAAGAAAACAAATTTTTTTCATCTTTCCCCCCCCCCCCAAAAGTGTGGTTAAAGCAGTTAGTTAGAACCTTGTGATTTTAAGGCGATGATACGATAATGAAAGTTTGATATCATAACAGTAACTCTTGCATAAGATATACAGTTACAGTAATTAAGAAAAGGTTCCTCACAAGAGATATAGTTTCATTTCTGTTCTGATAAATTCCCTCTGGTAGCAAATCAAATTTTTATATTTACCTACCTTAGTAAAGTCATGTAGTTGAAACAATCTGTTCTCTGTAATTAACCGGCAAAAGCAGCACAACTTCCATGATTGTTGTATGTTTCTAGCCTCATAGTTTGTTTATGCTGGTGCATTTGCACAAATACATAATTTCTTCCTATTAATTTTAAAGATACGATATTGAAACAGCAAATCATTACATCACAAATATTTATTATACCTTTCAAATACTAAAGAGGAGAAGGGGCAGTATAAAACTGGTAAAGAAAAATATGGAATTTATGCTAAAATGATCAATCAATATTAAATATCAGATTTAAACAAGAAAGAAAAAAAATAATTTGCATATGTATTAGAATATCATCAAGAACAATGCAGTAGTTGTGCTAAATGTCAATACATCCTTGCATTAAAAAAAAAATTAAAAGAGGATTTTTAATGAACAGATAAATTGAATAAATTTGTCTAATAGGTTCTGCAGCAATTCAGTATAACAGCAAAATGCAAAAAACTACCAACCTGCTAATCCACTAAACCCCATAATCTACTAATACCAGGATTTAAATATGCAGATAAAAGTGCATCATAAACTGGAATTAATTAAATCCACAACAAAAAAAAGTTTATATCAATCCTGTTTATTATGTTGAAAGTATTTATTTACCAGGCATATAGTGGAGGGTATACGCTAGTATATGGCATACACCTCCTGAATATTTTAGAGAATTTAATTTTTTTAAGAAATGGATCATACAAAAAGCACAAAAAGAAAATAAGGTGAAGCCAGAAACATTTGAATGAAATGAATTTCATATTGCTGTCTAATAAGATAAATTACAAATTGAAAAAGAAAAGTTTAAATTAATCCAATAGTACAACTGATATATAACTATGTATTACTAATACAAAACTTGATGAAAGTATACATTGTACACTAATATTATATATTTTGGGGGGAGAAAAGAGCACGGGTCTACAATATTTCATTATGCAAAAAATATATCTCCTCAATATACACAAATACCTCCTTCAGTGTACACAAAACTATTCACTGTGTACACTCATTAATTGACCAGGTGTGTGAAATAATGTCTCATGATTTAATAAATAATAATAAAAAGGCAATGACAGAAGAAATTGGCTCCTTTAAAGACACTTAACAATTTTTTTCATTTGAAAACAGATAACTTCACAAATATTTTATTTCAAAACAGAACACTTCACAAATTTTTTCACCTTAAAACAGGAGTCTTCACAAAAATTCTTCGTCGTAAAAATATAACTTCCACTAAACTTTTCCATCTTTAAATTGAACCTTTCACAAATTTAATCATTTAAAACAGAATTCTAGAAAAGAAGTCAGGACAGACAACTGCGTGTACTGGATTCCATTACATATCATGGAAAACAATTATACTGGAATATTCAGTATTCTTATATTATCACAGGGTTGGCAAGTTTTTGACAGTGTGCAGATTTATCCGGTTAAAACCGTGGTTTAAACCGTCATGGCTAAAACCTCTTGTGAGAAACCTCAAATACTACACTGATCTGTAAAATTTCACATTAAACATCTGTCACAAATATACAATATTAGATGTAATATTAAAAATTCTCTTTTACTGTATTGTACATTATCATTTCCGGAAAAAAAAAGAAAAAAAATGCCATAATTCTGAAAATTTGGCGCCTCCAAACTTGCTCAACTAGCAATACTTCTGCTATCAAGCCCTGCTAGCTCAGCACCAGTTGAGAGAGTATTTTGTAACTTTGGCTTCATACACTCTAAACTCATAAACCATTTGGGAGTAAATAAATGTACTAAATTGGTTAAGTGCTTTAGGATGCTGTTGGGTAAAATTGATCCAGATTATTTACTGTACAAAATCATTTTCTTCTGTTTGAACATTCTAAAAAACAATGTTTTATTGCAATTAAAGTAATTTAATTTTTTTGTAATTATTAAATTACAGTATAATTAATTTTAAATAAAAAATTACTCAATGTTTCTCTCTTGTTCTTAAAATGTTTGAAGCGCATTACACGTTTTTGATAGTTTAAGCCAGTTTTTGACGGTTTAAACCAGTTTTTGACCTTGTCATGTCAAAAGCCAGTTTCTGATGTCAGAAACCCAACCCATTATTATCATTACATTTTTCATGCTTAAATAATCCTTAACCCCTGTAGGGGCAAGCAATAATGTCTCTGCAACATTGAATTCTCACTGGAAAAATAGAAAAATTTTATTTTAAAAAAAGAAAAGGCAATTTTTCGACATTTTCCCGCCAAAGTTAAAATATAAAATTCAGTTAAAAGTTTCTGCTGAGAATCTCATTTAAATAAGGTGGGATAAAATGCCCCATTGCCCAAGGCCTTCATAAACTGAACCTCAAGGGGTTAATACAGAAAATCACTGCAAGTAAACATTATCAGCTTAATGTGTTTCGAAATTTAAAGTTAAAAATTTATTTAAATAAAATCTAAGTATTAATATCATAGGTAGAACTTTTATTTTATTGTCAGTTTAACTGAGAAATTTACTATCCAACCAAACAAAACAGTCAAGACAGTATACAGAGTATATAGCTTTCCTAAAACACTTTGGGATGTTTTAACATTTTAATAACTACGGCATTGAATGGTCATCCAATACTGATGTAAATATGATTTGGTGGTTTTTCTACATATTGCATTCCAATTACAATTCTCCATCGATGAACATAATTAACAAACTATATTTAAAACTATGAAAAAAGTTTACATTAAAGAATAATATATGTCCAGAACATTTACTGCTTTTTAAATAACAACGATTAACGATTTATCTTCTAACTATAGATGTAAAGATTTGCTCAACAATAGTGCTTTATTTATATATTTTATATTTCATAACTATTGTAATGTAATTGACTGTTTGTTTTCTAGATGATATATATGTGTGAAATCTTTTACTATCCTTGTCCAACTTTTCCCATTCTAATTATTTTGTAACCTTAAATGTGATGCACAAAGTGAAAAAGAGCTTGTGTATATATAGCACTGGGTGTAAGCATTGTTTAAAATATTATAAACTTATAAAAGTTTGTTAAACTGTTGATATAGAGTATATAGTGATAAGTAAACCTGTTGACAAGTAAGCCCGGTCTACAGCGTAATAATGCATGTAAAGTTTGGAATGTTTTCTTATAACAATCTACAGAAGGAAAAAAAAAATAGAGGGGGGAAATATTGCTTTCTACATTGCCTAATCTCTATATGTGCAATTGTTAATCAACTTATGCTAGGTAATCCTTAACTGAAATAACTTGCTGACAACTAGACAGTATTTCTTAGATCCCTTTTAGTAATATCCTGCTACATTACATGTGCTACAAAACTGATATGTTAGAATAAAGAAATTAATTCTTTCTTATCAGTCTTTAAAAGAAATATACATGTATGTAAAAACTTTTTAATTATGGGAATATAATAATAGCATGTTTGTTAATCATTTTCTAAAATGTCAGTTTAGTTATTTTTTTTTTAATTAATATTTTAAATAGTTTAAAATGTGTCCAGAATTATACTGAAATATACTTAAAATATTCAATGTTTAAACAAAAGCAATAATAATATAGAAATAACGATGCAATTTTGTAATGTGAAACTTCACAACGGCCAGACTAAAACATACTACAAAATATTGTAATTTCAATACAATGGGACCAACATTGAATGCTCAATTTTAATGCAAGTGATATGGATTAAAAATAATAAGGAATCAATACCAATAAAATCAACTTTAAGGAATATACTATTCTATCATAGAAAATTTATAATGACAAAAAATATCTAACTCTTTGAAGCTTTTTTTGAATTATTTTGTACTTTAATTACACATTTTACTTTTTTAATTTTTACAAAATACATACATTCTAATTAAAAATGTACCACCCTAGTAAAACCATACCCAATAAGTATTCTGAAGAAAGAAAACCTGTTTTATAAACAACACACCAAGACTGAAATTATTAATATTATGATTACACAGAAGGAACAAAGTAAAATATAAAGTATAAAAAAGAAGTTTTTTTTTTCATTGTCCCTTAAATTCTAGAATTACAGTCAATATAATCTTTTAAGCTGCTATCAGATTCACAAACATTACAAGCAACAAACTTTTCAGCCGATTTTAACCCCAACCTTTTCTCGTTCAAAGAGAGAAAAAGGTTACAATTGTCTTGGAAAAAGTTGGAGGAAAACCAGTGCTACTTACTAGTACAAGCCATTAATATTTATTGCCTATTCGCATCAATCGCTTATCTCTGATTCGTTGAAATGTTCGATGTTGGATGAAAAGTCTCGGCTAGTGGAAATTTTTTTGGAACTGCAGAAAAAAGTTGGGGGACATTGCTCTTTGCTATCACACTGGGTGTTGTGAAGATATTTCGCAAAAAGTTGGAGGAAATCAAGTGTTGGCTCAAAAGTCACTTGAAATGTTGGTGAATCTGATAGCAGCTTAAGAATTATCTGCTGCATCTAATCAGACAAGTTATTGTGTTTCATTCAAACATTTACAAGTGCATTAAAAAAACAAAAAATGTTATATTATAAAAAACATAAATTAGATAAAAGTATTAAGCATTTTTTTAATAAAAAATCAAAAGTTTGTTAAAACGATTTTATCATAAGGTCTCTTGCAATTGAAAAGTCATTCAAAAAAGTCATTAAAAATTGTATAGACATTATAAATCTAATTAGAATCTCATGTAAAATTAGTTTCTTATGAACATTATGTGTTGCAGTTAACTTTTCTTAATTTTAACTTGCAGTTATTTCTTTTAGAAATCTTATTCAAAGTAATGTTAAAATCCTTCATAAATTGAGTTTTTGAATGATTGTTTAGATAATTTGAATTGGAAGGTCTCATGTACTTATTACATATAAATAAATATGGTACTGTTTTTTTTTTTTTTTTTTTTTGTGTGTGTGTGTGTGTGTGTGTGTGCGTGTTCTGAAAAGATAGCATTCAGCAAAGTGCTGTTTTAAGTTTTTCATTTTCAATTATACAGACAAAATTGTGGTTAATTACAGTTTTAATTATTTTAATTGTTAATTATTATGATAAAATAGCAAAAATATTGTTTTGATTAAAATAAAAAAAGAATAATGAAAAAAAAAAGAAAAAGAAAAAGCTAAAGCTATTTACATTAATGTATGTCAGAAACAGGCCCGTAGCCAGGATTTCCTTTCGGGAGGGGCTCGATTTAAATTTTTTTTTTTTTTTTTTTTTTTTTTTTTATCTTACAAAAGTGTTTTGTACATTAACAACAAAAAATTTAAAAATAATCAAGGCTTAACCTAAAGTGTGTTCCTGCATAAGATATTTGATGACATTGTCAAATATTGTTATTTCGTATTTAATTTTTTCAATTCTTGTTGCAAGTTTTGACTTTCAAGAGCACTTCAAATTTCCAAATCGGTTCGAAACCGAAAGAAGATTTAGGAAAAAACTTTCGCGAAACTTAAAAACTACAAACTAACAATGTGTTAGATGAGCCTTAAGAATCCTATGAGAAAACCGTTAAAAAATATTGAAATGCAGACAAATAATGTGAATTGATTTAAAATACCGGATTAATATTAGAATGCGAGAGTCTGACATTACGAGTGCGAGGTCTTGAAACTATTGATCCATAAATGAAATTAACTACATGCATTATTTTTCCCAAAGAAGAATTAATGGTTACAGTGATATGTAATCATAAAAACTATATTTGTATTTCACATTCTCTGATTATAATGTTTATAAATGTAATACTCTTGGGACAGTAAATTTACTAGTGCAACAGAAACTAGTGAACAGTTCATCTTTGTCATGATGCTGACTAATTTATCAAGATCTACTGCCCCAATGAATGGAAATTATTACAAAGCAACTCAGTCTCTCATGGGCCATAACATTTCTAGGCAAAGATTTAATTATTTTCATTGTCAAAAGAGATTATTTCAGTACTGACTGTTGTTACTGAGCTTTCGACCACGACTGTCAGTAAATGTTTAATATTATTGAAATATGTCACATTACAGTACTAAAACTTTTAGGCCTTCTGTGTTGATGTCAACATTAGCAGTTAATTTACACCCTAATTCTATATTTAGCTTTCACTTGCTACATTGACACTTTATCTTGAAAATCTCTAATTTGTTTGTTTTTTCCAGTAATGCACATCCTGGAAAATGTAACTGGGAATCTCTTAAAATGTCTTCATTTGAAATGAATCGATCCTTTAGATTTTGAATAAGACTTTCTACACAGAGAATAAAGACCGTCATATTGTAATACTGTTCAGCGGATGTAATTTGACGGTACGTGTTATATGTCTAAATGTTAGTCTTGGGATCTCTATTTCAGTTTAAAAATGTCTTCCCAAAGTTTTGATACACAATAAAAGATTTCACAAAAGATTTCTATTGCCTTTTTCTCTACATTTATGCAAAACCATTAGGGCATGTTTAGTAAGAGTTACAAAAAAAAAAAGCTCCAGCTGTTGATGAAATCTTTCACGTGTTTTTTAAAATATTTTTTGAGCTAATGCAAATGTATTTAAGTAGCTCAACAAAAGTTAGTATGCTTTCATGACTCTTGATAAATTTTTGTGTCACAAACGCGGAGAAGTAATTTTCATTTGTTTTCTGGGGCATATGATGTAATTGCTTCTTAAAGTGCTAAATTTGCCTTTAGGTGATTTTTAAAAACTTTTGTCATTGCTTTAACAAGTCCATGACATTTTCGGGTGACGGATGACGGGAATCAGCATGCTGTTCGACAAGGCAAGATTTAACCGTTGGCAGTGGATGCATCTAATTTTTGGATATTCTGAAGAGTTCTAGAATTGACCCGTCTAACATGGCCAGTCTTATATAGGCTGCTGAATCGTACGCCTATATGACGCATTTTTCCATGTCAAAGTATAGTTCATAACAAAGTTGTAATATTACTTTTCTTCAATTTTTGGCAGATAAAACATTTATTGGAATTTAAAAAAAAATCCGAATTATTGGGCTTTGTGAAGGGCAAGCTATTTTGTGCTTGATATGTTCATAGTTTCATCAGCAGTTAAGCTAAATCAAATTGCGTTATTTTATTTTGATAATTAGTAAACTTCGGTAACTGTACCCGACGATATTTGAATGATTTCATTCTAAATGTCTGGAATGAAGTAAATAGCATTTATAATTTCTCGTTTCAATTAATTCTCTCCAGACATTGCTCAAAATTTAAAAGAGCTCTTAGTTAACAGTCTTTTTTATATTCATCGGTAGTTGATCATCATCGTGGTCACCTCTATGTGATGTATTTTTCTTTTCATAAAACAAGATTTATTTCAAGTATTGGTCTTAGAGTTGTCTTGATTTCTTCTTTTCCTGGAGTTCTTTGAAAACCCAACAATGAAATAACTTTTTATTTTCCTGAAGAAATATCAAATTTGATCCTAATGACAAAATACTATATTTTCGGTGATTTAATCGAAAAAATCGAATCTGCGGCTCAAAAAGTTTATTTTAAATCAAAAAATTGCATTTGACAAAATTCGCTTTTTTAAACTCCGACTTCTATTACTAAACTGAATTTCTGGCTGTAAACTGAGTCAGTGCTGTTTTTTAAATGTTTACTCTGTTCCTACACAACTCAAAAATGTTCCTATACTGACTATAAAAATACCACCCCCTACCTCGTCAGCACGTTCGCCTACATATGTGGATTGGCTTCACAATGTAATTGGAGTAAATTTTATCCAAATATGTGTGCTGACGGGCTAGAAAGTTTTTTTTTTTTCCGTTGCGCTATGAAAAACTGCCAAAAAATCCCCACATATGGGGTACCTATCCCTAAGTTGATAGCTCTACAAAGTGAAAAGAAAACTTTCTAGGCAAACCATACACATTTTCTTTCTATTAAAGATTCATATACAAACAATTCGCAGAAAAGTTGTTCAATGAAAAGATTGGGGGATGCCGGCTTGGTGTCTTTAAATGTTTTCTTTTATACCATACCGTTTTCCTTTGCACCATTACTTTTCAAAAATGCATTCTAATTTATATATATATATAAAGCGTTTTACAGTTATAACATCATTATCAAAGATACTTTCTTTAAAATTATAATTTTACATTATAGGCAACTATTAAAGTTTTAGGCTCTTTTCTCTGCAAAACATCTTAACACTGACTGCTTTAAGTTTCCTTTGTGTGCAAAAAAATACAGAACATTAAAGAAGATCATAACATCAGAAGTGAATGTTTTATATTTGTCTCCTAAAATTAATACGACATATGTGTATTATACTTAATTTTTCTTAGTCAAATTAATGATACAAAATTACACTTGATCGAATTTTACAGCGCATAAAGATAGTTAAAACTACGTTTTAAAAAGAATTTATATTTTTATTGGTAAATATCTATTAAAAAAATATATCCAACTAACCGATATAATGAAGGATTACTGTAACTGTGATTGAATAAATGAATATTTTTGCAACTAAAAATGCAATTGATTTTTATGTCACGGAAATTAAAAACAAACAAAACTTATTTTATTATCATATTAACATCATGATAAATTTTTTAAGACTTTTCAAACTTTCGGGAGGGGCTTCAGCCCCCTTAGCCCCCTCCCTGGCTACGTGCCTGGTCAGAAAATGAACATTTCAAGTTTGCTGCTCTGTTCCACAAAATATTTTTTTTATTGTTTTTTACACTCATTGAAATACCTAAAACATAATACAAAAATAAAGATTTTTTTTTAATTGCTTGTAGAGACTTATTTTGTTTACTAAATTAGTTTTGAGTAATTCAAACATTGATAATTTTCCTTAAAATTTGAATTTAAAAGTGGCCACTATATTTTATTAACATTAAATGGTTTTTGAGAGAAAATTGTCTTCATGTATCACATTGCACAAATACTTTTATATACCATACTTCTATATTTATACCTTAGGAAAATTCAAAGACATGAATCTTAAGATAGCCAATAAATGAAATAATAGATATCACTACATTTAATTTTTTTTTTAAGTTTTTGCATATTTATAGCAAAGTCAAATTAGTTAATTAAAAATGCAAAATGTATTTCTTAAATTCAATTTATTTTAAATATGAACAAATAATGTATTTTTACTTTCTTTTATGATATTCATAGCGTTTTTAAGCACTTTAACATTTATGTTTTATATTATAATTTGCGATACTCCTAAAATACATTGACCCTATAAAATTTTTTTAATTCTTCATCAAACAATACTTGATTTTAAGATTAATCATAGATAAATTTACTACTACTAAAATGAGATTACAATGATGTTCATATAAAAATTAATTTCATTAGGAAAAAACGGAAAATATTTAAATTATAGAGTTTTTCATAATTCTTTTAAGTAGAAAAATATGAATTATTTCACAAAACTGATAATTTTATAATGTTAGTTATAAATTAGCCACAGATCAAGCACAGTCAATTTTAAATGAAGAAATTACAATTTCCTGGTAAAAGTTAGTTATTTGCATCAAACATGGAGACACCGATGTGGATAAAATTAGATTTTAACACATAACATTAAGGCGAAAAAAAATAAAGATTTTAGCATAACTTTTATATACTATGAATCATACTAAATTACATAAGCATATTTTCTTTTAAAACAATTTCTTTTATAAACTCACACCCACAAGTTTTTATAGAATGAGATGAATCACAATGTCATCGAATATGTAAAAATCAACATGAGATAATGTATATTAAAACTTTTCCAAAAAATCATATTCCTTTTTATGGTTAAATCTAACTTTAAATCATCAGACATTATGATCCTACTTACTGTATAACATAGTATGATTTAAAACAAATGCATATATTTGAAAAATAAAGTAGTACAACTCTGAAACTGTTGACAATTACAAATACCTAAACTTTTTACAATTATTTAGGATTATCTTTAGATTCTTCAAGGGTGGTAATGCCGTTAGGGCATTGCATAATTTTAATCCCTAATAGGCACTGGAATTTTATAATGAAAATTTCACTTTTATTAAGTACGTGAAAATATACTTTTACTTGTTTACAAAAAAATTCTTTTGTAAATACTAATGTCATTAAATAATTTAAACATTTTATGAATACAAGTACCGCATTCCTCAAAAGGGTTAAAGGTGTTCAAATATGTTCTTCAATAACAGCACAAAGTATTACAGTTTTATACAAATTCCAAACTCAGGCAAACATGTCATTCATCCCTGATGTTACAGCAGTAGTGACCTGATTTTTCAGGTCATGTAGCGATACATAAACAATTTCCTTAACCCTTTCTGTTCAATATTTTTTATTTGTTTATTTTGAGGAAAAATTATTATTGCATTTAAAAAGGTTAGAAATAGTTACCAAAATGGTAAAAAAATTTAATGAATAGATCATTTATTGAAATCCAATGAATCTAGATATTTTGTGTACTATTAATATGAAAATAGTTTTGGGAAGAATTTTTTTAAATGTTTAGAAAAAGCCATTAAACAGTAAGACTGAACGTGTATAAAAATGTTCCAGTTTTGTTTTGCTTTTTGTGAAAAGTTATTGGTTTGGGCAAGTAGTCCCAATTTTTAAATTTAACCTATTTTAAATAATAATTCCCGCAACAGTGCAGAGAGCTTTAAAAAAACTTGTTTTTACATTTCATTACACATTCTAAAACAAAGATAATGTGATAATTGTAAATATAGAAACATATACTATTATTACAACATATAATAAATAAGAAAAATAATTCAAAATAAAAGGCAAAATAATAATTTTAAAACACAAAATAATAGTAAATCATAATAATACACTATTATTAGGATGCCAGGTTCAAAAAGATCAATGTAGCCCCAGAAGAAAATTTCACAGGAAACATGGAATAAATTTAAGAGTTGCTGATGGCAACATCAGAGGTCTCATTATACAAGGAAAATTGTATTGTTCCTACCAAAACCCTTAATTAGTAATCTCCATGATCATTTTATTTAAAATATATTATAGAAAGGTATGATGAAGCTATTATTTTCAAAATAGTGGAACAATAAAATTTTTCCTACAGAATGTGATCTCTTGAATATACTGAACATCTTTTGAATTATTCACAAATGTAAAAATTTGAGATATTCATTAATTGTACAGTTTCAGAATTGTACTGTTTTCTATTTATCCAAATATACCTTCTAATAAACTTACATTCTTTTTAAATTATACTATGACATACTCAAGGGGAATTATATAGAACAATTAGTAAATTTGTAAATTCCTGACAATATTAATTTTTCTTAGGAAGGACGAACAACATAAAATCATCAATCTTAGTATTTTACTTAATAAGCTAAATAATTTTTATAGTTTATACTTATTATTTGCCTTCTGTACATTATAATAAAACAAAATGTATAATAGTAGTGTTTTATAATTGTAAAGCTTTATTTGTAATGTCAACCACCGTCACATGTTATTACAGCATTGATTAGTAAAGAATAACTAAATAAATTCACATATTGCACTGATGCAGCACACAAAAAAATTTAAAGAAAAGAAATGTTTGCACTGCTTTAAGTGTCAAATGTGTTCAAAAAATGTACATCATCATTGTAGATAGTTTGTATGGCTGATATCAATAAATATATTTACATTCTTTCAAGTGTTTTGAATCATTTTGTATCATTTAAATTTTTGAGAATGCATCTATTACAGGGTTGGCGAACCTTTTTGTTGTTGCATGCCAAATTTGAAGAAAAAATATTTCACATGACCATGACACACCAACTAAAAAACAAATTTATAAGTTGGAAAAATAATGGATTAAAATTACTTAAAATTTTCTATTATGATTATAAAAATAGAAGGAACATATCTGTAGGTATTATACAGTATAATAATCATGGAAACAAATGTATTTTTAAAATTAATACAAAAATTAATGCATTTAAATTGATTTCTATTGTTTCAACTTAATATAAATTTAATTTTAATACAAACTGTACTGAATTTATCTGACAAGCACTTTCAATTTGAAATAAAAAATGTAATTGATTGAAATGTAATGATATTTCTGTGAAATAAATTCAAAGCTGTCATAATTTTACCTTAGAAATTGACTAATAACCAATTCTTGCCGATAGTTTTTAAATATCGTCTTTGATTCAAAAAATTGTGAGGCAATAAGTAATTAGATTATAATACAATATGCCGCAATTAAATTTTTCAAGTCCATTTAATCAAATTTTTAAAATATGAGTCGCAATTTTGTACAATATCCTTTTTTTTTTTTTTTTTTTTTTTTTTAATTTAAAGCCACAAACAATGTTGTGCCAAAAGTGGCAGGCATGCCATAGGTTTGCTACGCCTGATCTATTATATTGAAATCTAAGTGCGCACTTTTTTGCCCTTCTATTCAAAAAGATCAAGATGACACATCTAAAGTGCTGAGGAAATGAAAATCATGTTGACGTGAGAAACAAAAAATCAGACTTGAGAAAATAGTAGTCGGCTCTTGTTAATTCGAACTCGTCGGGACCACAAGAAATGCTCGAATTATCCAAAGTTCGAATTATGGAAAGTATGAAATGAGAACATGCTTAATATGTTACTACTACAAAGGATTTAATGTTATAGTGTTTTTTAAATTTACTATGTCTGTTATCATCAGAATATGACTTAATATTGAGTTAGAATGTATAGATACATAAGCTAATTAAAAGATTAGAAACAAGCACAATGGAAGAAAAATTTGAAGCGTCACTGATGGACAGACAGGGCACTTAGAAAGTGGATATCAAATGCATGGGATTATATGTACACTCGTTCGGAACAATTTCCACAAAAATCAAGGAATGAAAGTTATTCAAATGATCTGAAATCCACAAGAAAGAAAGGAAGAATGAAAAATCGGAATTCTTGTTAGTTCGAATTAAACAATGTCAATAGAAAATGAGTTCAAATTAATGAAGAAGTTTAATGATATTCTGCCATTGAAAATTTCGGGACTTCATGTTTAGTTCGAATTAAGGGAAGATTCAAATTAACGAGAATCAACTGTATATACAGTGTCTCACAAAAGTGATGGGACACTTGTGCTTTATAAAAAGAAACTGCAATAAAATAAATAAACAAACATGTGCAAAAATTTTTTGGGTGTGTTTCATATTTAAAGTTAGTAACAATTATTACATAACATACATTTTGTCAAAATATTAAAATATTAATTTAGTAAAAATACAATTGTTCAGAACGGAGCAAAAAATGGCTCACATAAGTGATGGGACACTTACTTTTCCATCAAATATTTATCCAAAAATTTTACTTTTTAAAAGGTTTTAATATTTTATTGGATTTCCTTTTACTTTTAAAACATGATTTAATCTTTTTGGGATAGATTGGACTAATTTTTTTGTGATTTCTGGTAGGGATGCACCGAGTATTCGGTATCTATTCGGTATTCGGCCTATTCGGCCATGTTACCGAATATTCGGTTAGGCCAAATATCAAACTATTCAGTTGAGCCGAATATTCGGCTTGGCCGAATATCAAACTATTCGGCCTGCCGAATATTCGGTTTGGCCGAATACCAAAGTATTCGGCCGAATCCAATACTTAATATAGCCTTTTAAAACACATTTTTAAAAACTTTTCACAATTTCTACTTTTAACTGTCAATTTATAAATATATTTAATATAATTAGAAAGAAAATCATATTTAAATAAAATAGAATGTTTTTACATTATTTATTTGCCATTTGTAAAGTATAACTTAAGAAAATTGACAATGAGAAGGCTTAAAATGGTGATTTATTAGGATTCTACTTAGGAATAAATGATGCAAATGCAGGTTCCTAAATTTTATTTAGTAAATAATCTGTTTTTTGCTTTTCCCAAATGAAAGTCCTTAAACAAGAAAGAAAAACTTTTGAGATTAGTAATAGGTATCAGGACAGACAATTTTTGTTCATGAAATCATAATCAACTTATTGAGTCATAAGTACATAGTATTTCATCTCACTCTCAGTCAAACTTGTGTTTTTGTTTCTTGCATTAACAATAAATAAGATATCATAACTATATTTTTAACTCACATGCTTTGATTTCTGTAAAATATGATATGATGGAGAGGATTGAAAATGCCACCATTCATAAGAAAAGAACTATGAGCTAGACATTCCTTTATTCATAATTAAGTTGAAAGTATACATATTTTATATTGAAAAAAATCTGCCTTGAGTTATTTAAAAAGAACAATTATGAGACTGTGCAGTTTTTCTTCAACCATTTTTCATTATTCCTCTTTGATTTTAAAATGTTTATTTCAATTCGTAGAAGAAATCTTGAAATTTAAAATTTTATTAATTAAAAAGTCTCATTGTGTTTCTTAAATAAATAAAGGCAGAATTTTTTCAATACTAAATGTTCTTATAAAAAGCTTTTGTTTATCAAAATGTAAGTTTCTCTTATTAAATATTATGTAAAATTGTTTTAAAAAGTAACATTTTCATAACTTTAAACTTTGAAACATAAAAAGTATTTGGAAAGCCGAATATTCGGTATTCGGCCGAATAGTTACTATTCGGCTGGCCGAATATTCGGTATTCGGCCCAACAATTACTATTCGGCTTGCCGAATATTCGGTATTCGGTTCAGCTGTCGGCCGAATATTCGGCATTCGGTATTCGGCCAAAATCACTATTCGGTGCATCCCTAATTTCTGGAGTGATTTTACCCCATTCTTCTTGAAGCACTGATTTTAGTTGTTGTTTTGAAGAAGTGGTGTGTTTGCGAATTCTTGCCAAATATTCTCTATCGGATTTAAGTCTGGAGATTGTGGTGGTGTTTTTATTATTTCAAAACAGTTATATAGCAGCCAGAGTCTAACGTTCAGAGCAGTGTGCTTGGGGTCATTGTCCTGGTAGAATTTAAAATCGTTATGAAGGTTCAATTTTCGGGCTGAAGATTTCAAATTTTGCTTTAAAATATCAATATACTTGTACTGATCCATTATACTGTCAATAAAAACAAGATTACCAAATCCAGCGGACGACATACACCCCCATACCATAACTCCTCCTCCACCATGTTTTACTGTTGGTACCAAGTTCTGTTTGCGAAATTCTTCCCTGGGTTTTCTCCACACCAAGATTCTACCGTCAGAACCAAATATATTAAATTTACTCTCATCAGCAAATATAACTTTATTCCAGTAATCAGAATTCTTATTTATGTTGGATTTTGCGAAAGCTAGTCTGAGTTTTCTATTCTTTTCACTTACGAAGAATCTTTTCCTGGCTACTCTACCATGATATCCAGCAGATCGAATTACCCTTCTAATAGTCTCAGGATTAACAATTATTCCATATAATGCTTGTAAATCAGTAGCAACTTTCGAAGCACTATTTCTTGGATTTTTTTTAATATTTCGAAAGATAATTCGTTTTATTCCATTGGATAGCTTTGATGGTCGGCCAGGTCTTCTTTTATCCTGAATCATATGATTCTTTTTATATCGTTTAATGATATTGAAAACTGTTGAACGACTCAAGTTAACTGTTTCAGCAGTTTTTCTAATAGATTTTCCACGTTCAATATGCAAATTAATAACTAATTTTTGAATTTCAGGCGAAGTTTCTTTTCGTTTAGGATTCATGGCTACACAGAGCTAAAAAACACAAAAATTCCAAAACAAACTGGAGAGAAATACTGCAGACGATTTTATAAATTATTGCCAATTGCTTTTAAGTAAAAATAAAACCCCAAAAAATATTTTTATTGCTTATTTCAGACGATTTTTGTTGCATATATAATGGTATCCCATCACTTATGTGAGCTATTTTTTGCTCTGTTCTAGACATTTCTATTTTTATTAAATTAATATTTTAATATTTTGACAAAATGTATGTTATGTAATAAACTTTACTAAATTTAAGTATGAAACACACCCACAAAAAAATGTGTACATGTTTTTTTAATTTATTTGATTAGTTTCCTTTTGTAAAGCACAAGTGTCCCATCACTTATGTGAGACACTGTATATATTCCTCAAAAACAGTAAATATTAACTTTTTCAGACCCCAGTATTCATTTGGGCACTTTTTAAAAAAATTTCAGTTGTGGACTTATATTAACATACTGATTACTAAAAAAGATTGAACAAAGTAAAAAAAAAAAAAAAAAAAATGTACATAAAATTGGGTAATACATGAAGATTCAAAAAATACATTTTTTGAAAATATCAATTTCTTAGGATTTTCTTGTTTTATTTTACTTTTTTTACATTACAAAAACGTTGAAAAATATAAAATAAACATTTATTTAATATATATTTCATAACTAATGGAGTCTACAAATGGAAGGCACAGTAAAATTATTTAACTTTTCATTTTTGTATATTTCGTTCATTTCTGCTGCAAGCCATTTTAATGTAACACATAGCTTGCTAAAAAAGTGCTGTAGTAAACACATTATTATTTTGTTTAATTCAGCTATCTGATAGATTTTATTTACATCAATTTATCTTTTTTAACATTATTTAAATACGTGGAAAAAAAAACTAAAGGTGTGTATAGTATACATGAGATTTGAAGAGGTTAATATAGGTATACATATTTATTTATTTTTAACTATTTGGAAAAAATAGTTGTCCTCGGTAGAGAATTGGGAAATCTAAAGTATATCTAAATGTTTTTATTGGTTGAATTCTACAACTTGTTTCATTTTATTCGTTATCTGATTGGTCCAGGTTTAAAGTCTTAAAATGGAATACTTCTGTTTTTTATTTTATTCGTTTTTTGATTGGTCCATGCTTAATGTCTAGAAAGGGAATATTTTTGTTGCCATGCTGACAAAAAAAGTATTAAAAACTACAAAAAAAAAAAAAAAAAAAAAAAAATTAATAACTCAATAACAAATTTAGATACAAGTTTCAAACAAGTTGCATTTAAGGGTGTATTTCGATTCAAACTGCTTATTTTCAGATTTATTTTTTAATTCATTTTTGCTCTCAAATACACCAAACTTTCAAAATCTCTTATTTGGAAAGTACACAAGGTGCTGTGATTGCCAATTCTTTGATAAATGCAGAAAATATTGCAGTAAAAGCAATCAAAAACGGCATTTCGAACCGATTTTTCCCAAGCGGGAGATTTGGGAACGAAAAAAAGGGTCATACTGATAAGGTAATAGTTTATAACTCAAATTCTAATGAATTGAGCGTAAAAAGATATTACACGGCACCTCATACGTCTCTTCAAGAATCCCCTCGGCAAGTTTCATGTTTCTACTTTTAAAAATGTGCCTGAAATTGTATCTGAAAATTTCGAGCTGTTGAAGGTGGGAAAGCGTTTTTTTTTAATACACCCTTAAAAGTATTTTTTTTTTTTCGTTTTTGTTTTTTTTTTGTTTTTTGTTTACGACGGTGTAAAAATTGAAAATGTGTGATGTTTACAAATTTACAATACCGAAGATTGTTAAAATGAAATTTCATTTATATTTATTTATGACTGGCCCAGGAATATTAACATAACTCTAAATGTCCAGGCAAATAAACATAACTCTGTTATTAAATAAACAATGTTTTTATTATCATAAAAATGATGTTATCATTATTTTTTTAAATATAGAAATCATTTATAAGTCTTTTAAACTTTAATCTTTGAAAATATTATTTTCCAAATAGTCATTGTAATTTGTTAAATTACAATTTTTTATTATTATTTTTTTTTAACCTGAACTTGTATATGACAATTTAAAAATTTAAAACATAAAAGGTAAAATCGTAACATGTAATTGAATTTCAGAATAGTTCTTCTTACACTCTTTAATTCAACTTGGTTTTTGATATAAAGATGGAATTGTGAAATCTGTAAATACTTTTTCTGATATGCCAGAAATATAAAAATTACATTCACATGCATGTTTATCTTTTTTTCTCAATATTTATCAATTTTTAGATTAATATCTGATAACTTATGATTAAGATATACAGTTAAACTTTCCTTTAACCTAGTCCCTACTCAAGGGCACTGGTCACTCAGCTTTCAGATTTACCTCCTCAAGGTTAAGTCTATGAGCATTTGATGCATTCATATATTTAAAATATCTCTTCATGAAACATGTCACTTTTTTTTCTTAGTTCAAAATATTTGCTTAATTTAATATTTTATGTTTTAAAAGCTGGCAAATTGTTAGTAAGTCCTTTAAAACTGTACATAAAATAAAGCATATATTTTAGAAATATTATGAGAAGAAAAAAAAAAAGATCACAGAAAAGTACACAGAAAAAAGGAATTAAAATTATTAATATCCTGAAGAGATATCTTAAATATACAAATGCTTCAAACGACCATAGACTTAACATAAAAAAGGGGAATTCGAAAGCTGAATAACCAGCACATTTAAGGGTGTATTTCGATTCAAACTGCTTATTTTCCCAGATTTATTTTTAAATTCATTTTTGCTCTCATATGCATCAAACTGGCAAATTGTCTTATTTAGAAAGTACACAAGGTGCTGTGATTGTTGATTTTTTGATAAAGGCAGAAAATATTGAGAGAGAGAGAGAAAAAAAAAGCAATCAAAAATAGCATTTTGAGCAGATTTTTCCAGAGCAGGCGATCCGTGAATGAAAAAAAGGGTATTACTGAGAAGATAATTGTTTATAAATCAAATTCCATTGAGTCAAGCATAAAAAGACATCACATGGCACCAGTGTTCTCGCTGACATTTGACCAACGTTAGTAATTTGGCTAATTAAAAATAAAAAACATTCGCCAAATGAAAAAAGTATTCGCCAAATAGATTCGCCGTGTAGCACTAAAAAAATTATCTTTCATTCTTTAATGTACTCCCTTTTTTTCAATATGTTCTAAAAAACCTAAGTTTTTATAACTGTGACAGCGATTGTTATTAATCTAATTTCAAATATCCACTACAAATATAATAAATGTGTATATATTAAATGTGTATACAGGGTGAGTCATAAATATCGAAACAATAGGCTATCTTCTTAAATATTGCCCCTAGACCCATACTTCCAATTGCAAAGTTTCATCAAAAAAGGTAAAATTTTTGGTAAGATAAGTTGCAACTCCATGGGGGGTCTATTTTAAAAAATACGAAAATTAAATTTTTATACGACCCCCAGAGGATAAAACTTCCAATTAGAAAATTTTTCCTTATCCTTTTCTGAATCGAACAAAAAAAAAATTCATCTCGATATCTGCAAATCCCTGGAAGATATTAAAATCCAAAATTTTCCAAAATTCGTGACTTACACCACTTAAGCATACCTCTGAGTGCATCGATATCAGTTCAATTGAAATACAATTTAGGGATCGACCATTAATTTACGCATTATTAAATGTCGATCCAAGAGAATACTTTAACTTTTAGAAACAAAATAAAAGCGTATAGGTTTTTGCTTTAAACTTCGTTGAAATATGCTAGATGTCTGCAATATCTCGAGCTTGGCGCCAGGCTCGTAACTGGCACGACCGTCTTATTAAACAGTTATTAAAAGTGTTATTAAATTAAGTGATATTAATTAAACTCTCATTTACCGTGTCTTTAAAACTTATTGCCGCAGGCAATAAGTTTTAAAGTTTAGTAAAAGTATAAGTTTAGTAAAAATAGTAATAGCGATAATGACACTTCTATTAACTGAATTATATGGAATATATTTTAATGTTAATGTATATTTTAATGTTAATGGAAATACATTTTAATAAATTACACAGAAATATTTTCAAAAATTAGTTTTTAGTATTCAGCTTCAAAATTTATGTGGTTTCAAACCTATTTTTACTTTTTTCTATCTTTACAAGAGAAAAGTATTGGATTCAGGAAAATTTTGAATTCCGGTTTTCGACGAATTCACACGTTTTAGGGCTCAGAGATACCGAAAAACATGTTTTTACAAAATGTCTGTCTGTGAGTCACTGCTCCTGTATCTCTGTATATGACATAAATTTTGTGAGCGCGCTACCTCAAGAACTAATCCACAGAATTTAATAAAAAATTACATTTACTTAGTCCTTGATATACATTGGTGCTGGTTAGTTTTTGATGTGAATCGTTTAACAGCTGACCCTACTGTACAGGCTTTTGTGCGATTTCCGCGATAGCTGTATCTCCAGAATTAATGCAAGGAATATCATCAATCTTCATACTTAGTTAGTCCTTTACATGAATTGATGTTGTTTATATTTTGTTGTCTATGGCTCCACGTGTGGCGGTTGCAACACTGAATTTGTTACGATTTCTGCAATAGCTCTACTTTAAGAACTAATGCAGGAATTTTCATAAAAGGTCAGATTTGACATGAATTGGTTTTGTTTACGTTTTTGTGTCAATCATCTTTCAGATGGCGCTTTCATAATGAATTTTGTATAATTTACACGATTTCAGTGATATCTTGTACTAATGCATGGAATTTCATATCTTTAGAGTCCTCCGATTGCTACATCCGAGTAGTTTATTTATTCCAAACGGCATTAAAAAAAAAATATTTATTCGAATGTTAAAGTCTAAGAGTATAACGTTTCTGTTGAGTATTTTTTATGCTAAGCTCCCACTAATATTTTGTTACAAGTGCATTTAATTGATCAAGGTTTAATGCGCTCAAATTAAACAGCTTTTAAGAAATTCAATTGAACATATTTAAACTTAAAACATTTAAATTAAATATGCCGAAGATTCATTAAACACCTGTTCTTGTTTTAAAAAGATAACTGAATCGCAAGTTAAACAAAATTGTAAATGTATATGTAGTTGAACTGAAAACTGTATGTTAAACTCTAAAAAATGAAAAAAAGAGCAGCGCCCTTTGACCCCGCTTACAGCGGTTAACAGCTTGCGAATTTTTTTTTTTTTGTTTATTCCGGCCAATTATCTACAATAGAGATATAGGCCGTGAGAGGAAGGGTGACTTCTGTAAGGTTTTTTAAAGGGAACCTAAACCGTATTTACGCAAGGAAATCCAGGGTTCGAAGAAAACCACGGAAAACTTCGAACGGTTAGGCCGATGGCTGCAATTGGGTTCGAACCCAGCACCTACCGTCTACCAGTTTGGAGGCTTGAAACGAGAGGCATCTTTTACGCATCATATAGGGGCAATTTTAAAAAAGAAAAATATGAAGTTGACAGGGGTAAAACAATGAAAAAATTTGAAATCGTCGTGATAAAAAAATGAGGTTTAAATCAACTGACGCATTTAAATAGTAATTAAAGAAGGCGAAAATGGCAAAACTTAAACAAAATCTGAAATCGAAACTACACAAGATCATCACCTAGTTCATTCCCTAGAAACTTTTAAAAAGCATTTAAACGTTAGGAGCCCATCTTTGTTTAAAACTAAATGCACTTTTCTGCAAAGGATGTTTTTATTTTAGTATTTCTCTTTTTTAAACTGACATAAGTCCAGTAACCTTCGGTTACGGTAACAATTCACTAGTTTTTTAACACCTCAAAAAAAAAAAAAAAAAAAAAAAAAAAAAAAAAAAAATGCGCCGAAAGATGTTTTCACTTCAGAAAATTTACTTTTAAAAATATGATTTGTTTACAAAAAAATTTATCTTTTTTTAAATTGCTATTTTAAATACTTTTATTTTAAAAGAATATTATTTAAAATGCTGAATCAAAATTGAAAATTACACATTTTCATTTAATCAAAAGAAAAAAATTCAACGCGACAAATAATATTTTGGGTTATGAAAATTTTAATTTACTCTAATTTTTTTTGAAAAAAAATATTTTATTAAGAAAGCTTATGATGTGATAATGCTTACAAATTATGTGGTTATCCATCACAAAACATTCCAAATTCTAACTCTATAAATAAATAAATAAAATAAATGTTTCCTGGACAACTTACAGCAACAATGTTTCTTCAATTACACACATTTCAAATTGTGTCTGATCCCTTGAAACCTCACAATTTATTAAAATTGTCATAACTCTCTGAGTTTTGGAGATATCAAGATGAATTTTTTTTTTTTTTTTTTTTTTGTTCAATTCAGGAATGGATAAGGAAAAGTTTTCTAATTGGAAGTTTTATCCTTTAAGGGCCGTATAAAAATTTAATTTTCATATTTTTTAAAATAGACCCCCCATGGCGTTACAACGTATCTTATCAAAAAATTTACCTTTTTTGATGAAACTTTGCAATTGGAAGTATGGGTCTAGGGGCAATATTTAAGGAGATAGCCTATTGTTTCGATATTTATGACTCACCCTGTATATGCATATGCATTGAATACGATAAAGAAAAAACGAAAAAGAAAAAATTGAGCACTAGCAATTTGGCGAATCTAGTCTCTTGTTTACTCGCCAAATGAAGAATTTAGTCGCAATTTGGCGCATTGGCGAGCGACAGCGAGAACACTGCATGGCACCTTATATGTCTCTTCAAAAATCCCTTTTCTACTTTTAAAAATGTGTCTGAAATTGTATGCGAAAATTTTGAGCGGTTGAAGGTGCAAAAGAGTTTTTTCAAATACATCCTTAATGAAGTTTTCTATTTACTGAAATTTTCTGCTGAATCTTGACTTTGAACACTCATTAATATATAAATTGATTTCTATATCACGGAAAGTATACTCTGTATAATGAAGTTTATTCACCTTTTGTAGGTGTACAACATTCAAACTGAGAGATTGCTGTTGCGGAGGATATATGAAGTTATTTCAGCGGATTGTATGAAAATGATTTTGTTTACAGTAGACTCCCTCAAATCTGCACGTAATTTACAGATGTAAATAATGAAACACACAGTTCAGATAGAGGGACAAAATTTTGACTTACTGAGTTTGTGTTTTTTCATGAAGGAAGAATAAATTTATTTCTCAAATAAACAAGATATTATATGAATTGAATATTTCCAGCTGAGCGAAAAATTGCCCAGGCCGGGAATCGAACCCGGATACTTGGCTTACAAAGCCAATGCTTTACTTGTTAAGCTGTCTGGGCGATAGCCGGCTGGGATTTTTCATTCAGATAACCTTATTCATAACATCTGGTCTGTCATTTGAAACAGCTTGGCAGAATAAACCGCAGGTAATGGAACTCCATATAACGATGGATACGTAGATATACTATTATTTTTAACACAATCAAACTGATTGGTAAAGATGTGATTGTGTTAAAAATAATAGTATATCTACGTATCCATCGTTATATGGAGTTCCATTACCTGCGGTTTATACTGCCGAGCTGTTTCAAATGACAGACCAGATGTTACGACCAATAAGGTTATCTGAGCGAAAAATCCCAGCCAGCTATCGCCCAGATAGCTTAACAGGTAAAGCATTGGCCTTGTAAGCCAAGTATCCGAGTTCGATTCCCGGCCTGGGCAATTTTTCGCTCAGCTGGAAATGTTCGATTCGTATGATAACTTTACCAATCAGTTTGATTGTGTTAAAAATAATAGTAAACAAGATATTGCTGATACCATTGATAATCACAATCTTCTTACCCAATATATTTATGTATCAATCAAGCATTTATTAATATTAAGTCTGGATGATGCAAATTAGCAATGTACCTTTATGAGGAAAATTACATGAAATAATTTAGGAAAAATACATTTCATCTTTATAATGAACAAGGTAGAACCCATCAAATTTTGACGAAAGAACATGTTTAACCCTCTAAGCGTTTGGCCCGTAATATTCCGTACACTAAGCTCCAGGTTTCACTGCAATATAAACAATGTTTAAGATATTATAATCCTATAAATTTAATGAATTTTCAAAGCATTGAAGAATGATTATCAAGGATTACATTCATATTCCTAAATAAGATATTTTATGTAATATTGAAAGAATCATATTTTATTAGCAATTAAGACAAAATGCAGAGAAAACAACATTACAAATTTACCCATTTGCAAGACGCTTGGAGGGTTAAGAAGTAACTGTTTCATTGACTTATAACAGACCTACAAAATTAGTTACAATAAAAAATGCATTTTATATTGGTGAGTCTGACTCTTAAACAAACGATATTTAACGTAAAAATAACAAAATACTATTTCTATAAAACTCAGTTGTTGAAATTGTTAAACTTTTATCATACATGTAAGCAGTAAAAAATAAAGATATGTTATTATGATAAAGTTATCAATTAAGGTTCTTATGCTAGTATTCCAAAATGAAAAAAAGCAAAATTTATTCAACTTTGACTCAATCACAGAAATTTTCCAGTGAAATCTAAACCCGGAATCATTTTCACCATATCAAAATTTACAAATGCACATTTCGTATCTGTATTCACCTTTTCAAAAAAATTGGTATTTTAATTTAATCATTTTGATTCAAAACTTGAAGTCTCAATACTATTAGCTGAAAGGGATATTAAACTGCTGACATTTTTTTTACGTGTAAATCAAATTTTTATAAATGAAGCCAAAATTCACTGGGTTTTATAACAGAAGATATTTAAATTTCAATTTTTTTAAACTTTTAATGAGAAAATGGCAACATAAAAATACAGTAATCATTTTTTTTCTTTCTCTTTTAATAGAAATGGAGTACGCCTGTTGCCATGATTAGAAAAGCGGTATTAAAAACTACAAAAAAATTAATGCCTCAAAAACAAATTAAGATACCATTTTCAAACAAATTTCATTTAAAAGTAAATTTTTTTCCGCTACACGATGGTGTAAAAATTTAAAATGGGCGATATTAAAAGTTTAAAAATTTGTAGTAGCAAAAATTGCAATACCGAAATTTCATTTAAAATTTGAAAGTGTTGCCATTCACAAAATGACATATGCGTTACACACAGATAAATTTGGCATTTATAAGATAGATATTTAATCATTTGAATATTAATTTGATCTTTGCTTTTAATATTTTAACCAATTTAAAAATATCTAAATTTCCATTATTTTAGTTTATTATTTATTTTAATATTTTATTATATTGTAAGCATTCATTATAGTTATGATTGCATTGTTACATTATATTCAAATTACTGTTTAAAAAATGTAAACAAAGCAATGTCCAGAAATCACAAAATTCTAAAATCCACACAACCTCTGGTCCCAAGCTGTGCGGATTTGAGGGAGTCTACTGTATTTAATCATTTCCATTCAAAACAAGAAATTTTAACCTTTGATATAATAAGAAGGGAAGTCCAGTTTCACAAAAATGTTACAGATAAATTGTTCAGATGCTTACAAAAATGCAAAAATTTTGATGAACAGTATTTTTTTAAGGCCTCTACAAAGAAATATTGCAATTTTTTAAAGTTAAGAATTTGGAATACTGAGGAGAAAAAAAACTTTTTATTATGAGACTTTTTTAGACACTATTCAAATTATTATTATTTTTTTTAAACACATGTCTACATTGCATTAAAAAAAAGTTACTATCCAAATTAAAATGCATTTTTCTAATACTTCCAGTTTATATGTATTTTTCATTTTATGCATGTGTGTTTTTACTATACAAATTTCAAGAATTTGAGTTGATTTCTATTTAAAGAATTTACTTTATTACAAACTGTTTAAGTATAATGATGAGACTTACTAAATAGAACTTTCACTGACATTTAAATCCTAAAAAGACAATTTAAATAATGCATTTTTTTTCCCTGTTACCCTATTTAAAAAAAAAAAAATAATAATAATATAAAAAAGGGGGGGGCAAAAATTACCTATTTTTTTATAAATTCACTTGATTGTGCTTTCTACTATGCATAATGAGTTCATTTTT
The DNA here is from genome assembly GCA_964019185.1 of Maratus speculifer. Lineage (NCBI taxonomy): Eukaryota > Metazoa > Arthropoda > Arachnida > Araneae > Salticidae > Maratus > Maratus speculifer. The sequence continues at coordinate 385,461,472 of OZ025294.1, forward strand.
CATAATAGAGTTCAGTGACCATATCAAATTAATGGACCATAACAGAAAATTTTGGGAAAAATCATGAACTGCAACAAACAAATTAGGCATAATTTATGAAAAAAAAAAAAAAAAAAGATTAAATACTTATAAAAGAATATTTTTACTTTTTACATTTATTAGAAATATTACACATAAATATTTATTTAAACCAAAGTTACTGTTAGAATCAAAAGTTTCAGCATAATTTTTCATGTTTTTCTTGTAACTTCTCATCAGGGCTCCTACACAATACTGATTAAAAAAAAAAAAAAAAAAAATCCCTGGCTTTTCCAGGTTTTCTGATTTTTTCCAAAAATTTCAAAAACTTTCTCAATAAAAATTTTGCTTATATAGATTGCAAAACCCTCCACAATGGACAACCTTAATCTAAATAAATGCTAAAAAAGGAATGTGCCGTAAGAATTGCTCGATTTTTAACTAATTTTCATGGTATGTATTGTTATTAATTTGCATCAATTTCATATAGAAATTTTACATTGAATGAATAATTAATTCAAAATTTCTTTCTTTAAGACGATAATCAAGAAGTTTGATTGAAAAGTAGTACAACAAAAATTTCCTAAGCCCTTAAAATTTTTTTTAAATTCTGCGACGATTTGCCTGTTTTCCCTGACTCATAGGAACCCTGTTCATTCAACTTGATGATTATAATTTCAAAATACAGAGAAAAAATATCTTTTCCCATTATCGGCTTGAAGAATAATACCACAGAAAATTCACAACTGACAGGATAATAGATGCCCAGCATTTTGCAATATTTATGAGTTTAATCACTATCTCAGTTAATAATCTATATGGTAATATAATTTACAATACTATTACGCTAACCTATGAGGCACAAAAATCACGATTATTTGTTAATTGTTTAATGGCACCATCCAAATGAGAGATATCTTATGGGTTACTATGCAAGAATCCTTTGGCAAGATTTAGGCGGTGGTAAATTAGATTTATTTCTGTTCTGTTCCTTCGTTGCAATTATGAAGCTTCAAAATATCATCATTTTTATTTTTTCTGTTCTTTTTACTTAAAAAAATAAATAAAAGTCGTGAATTTTAAACTTATCAGTTTCAAATTAAAGTTATGCATTATAAATGAAATGAGTGAAAGGATTATATTATTATATTTTAAATAATTAATGAAATATGAAAAAATGTCACGGGTAAAATATTTGATGATTTATTATCTGTGCCAGGCTAACATAAAAATACGGAGTTCTTGATTTATCAGCACAGATGTCATATATGCACAACACTGGCACGTTATTTTTTTTATGCCAGTTTGGCAAAAACTTTGTTTTCGAATACCAGTTAAAACTAATTTCTATTATATAAATAAATAAAAGCTTATTTAATAATTATAGAATAAAACAATTTTATATCATTAAAAAAAAGTAAACAACAGTTTATTAATAAATAAATAACAATATCTGGGTTACCATGTGAGGCATGTTGCAATCGTGCCAATATGGTGCATATATGACATCTGTGTCTATTTCTCTGGCAGAATTTCTAATTTGACAAAAAATTAAGCAATTAAAATAAGTTATGAATAAAAGCAATATGATTTAATTTAGTATACATTTAAGGAGAGACCAAACTAATCGCCAAGGGAGGCTAATTAAAGGAAAAAATAAATAAAATATCAGAGCATGATGGTGCATTTGTTTTTGTCTATATTCATCTGAATTTTCAGACCACTGTGCATAATAAATTTCCCTGACCAGTACTTATTTCAGGGGATGGCCCGGGAGGGACATTTCACAATTTTTATCATTGATAAAAAATGAGATTAAAAGTTTAAATTAAGATTTAAGTTAAGGTTAAAAATTTATTTCCTCAATTTTCATTACTCACTTGTTTACTGTTTGAGAAATGCTGATTATTGAACTTTTCATATTGAAAACAAACAACAGTTAATTTCTATATAAGTTTATTTTTTAAAAAATATCTACAATAAACATTCAAAAATATACAACAAATACTGTAAGCTTGATTTCAGAAAACTGACACTTATGTAAACATTTAAAAAATCTGTACACAAAAGATTCCATGGTCACAACAACAAACACTTGAGCTAAAAAGGCACTGACTTAATACATGTGAGTATGCAGATGTTACAACACAGGGAATACAGTAACAAGAGAGTGAAAGGAATTGTAAATTGATAATACAGCTTTCCCATCATCTGAAATGAAAACATGAAAAAAAATTATACTCGCATAAAAATTATCATCTCTTTGAAACTACTGACGAGATAAAAAACAACAGTATGGCGATAGGAGAGGATAATGATACAGGTCCATCAAAATCCGTATTGTCATCCCAGGAAGCTTTTCAATCTGTAGAGTCTTTACATATATTTGTTTCAAGCCTTTAGTCGACAAATGACGATCATTTTCATGTACTAGACTTAATGTATATCTTTTTCGTTGACTTAATTGTTAAAAGATGAATAAACATAACAAAATATTGGATTATTTTTAATAAAAATAGTTTTCATCTATGGGAATATTTCTTTGCTCATTTTTTGAATTTATTTAAATTTATTTTGCATTATTTAACTATTAGTATTAACACTCTGCTAACTATTTTCTCCCAAATATAAATATTTAAGTAGTATATACATTAAAGTAAAAATAAATCCTTATTAAAGCCCAAAATATGTAGGCCCTTGATATAGCAATAACCCCTCTACAACAATATATTTATATGGTCCCTAAAATATTGTTCTAATGAGGTTTTACTGTATATTAAACCAGTATTATACGATATTTGCATTTAATATACATCAATTTTAAATTATTCAATTTTTTCCATTTTATCAAAAATGCTAGGAATTTTTCAATTCAATAAACTGACAAATTTTTCTTTTTTCAAAATGCCTTTATTTAAAAAAAAAAAAAAAAAAAAAAAAAAAAAAAAAAAATTAAAAATATTTTTTTAAACACAAATAAACTCCAAAAATCTATCATATTTGTTTTAATTTTTTATACCAGAACATGGAAAATTGTTATTAAAAAAACACAGAGTGGTAAATGAATAACTAAAAACTCATGCTAAGTCTAGAATACAATCAATAGCCTAAAATGGCAATCTTCACACTTATAATATATAAGGTACATTTGAATGAAAAGGTACAAAACATCATAACCGAACTGCTAGAAATTTAAATATTCCACTTTGGAATAACAAAGTGAGACATTGAGGGAAGCGATTGGAGTGTTCAGCATGGCTGTGCACAGGCTCGTTCCCAATGGTAAATTCAACAATTGAGCTACAGTGGAAAGTCTGGTACAGCGAGAAATCTGACAACACTTCACCGCTCCTCAATCATCTAATTTTGCAATGGGAAAGCACAAAGTCATGATGTCCTCATGTGTATTGGTGCATCAATTAGATGGAACAGACATCTGCCTGCTTTTCTCCTTCTTCATTGTGCGGGCACTCTTGCAGGCAGACAACCACTCCGGACACTGCAATTACAGGGGGTCTGTCCAGACTTTTCTCACAGGGTCCTGTTTTTGTGAAATTGTGAATTTTTCTTATATTTGCGAAAATTCTAGTCACAATTTTATGAATTTTAAATCATCGATGTCCTCAGGTTCTATTTTTCATATATAAAAAGCTAAGTAATATGCTCTTTGGTGAGTTCAACTGCTTATTTACAGGCCAGACTTTATTATTAAATGATTAAATTTGTGAAAAGTTCAATTTGAATCTGAAAAAATTCTGTGAAAGGTCTATTTAAGAGACAAATAATTTGTGAAGGGTCCTGTTTTGGGATAAAACATTTTGTGAAGGGTCCTGTTTTAAGATAAATTATTTTGTGAAGTGTCCTTTAAAGGACCTAAAATTTTCCTAAACATATTCCTGTGCCTCATTATGGTATCTCAAAGTGGCATATTAAAATTTCTACCAGTTTGGTTGTTACGACACTTTGGACCTTTTCATTTGAAAACCCCTAGTATTATATTTCACTTCACACTTGAACCTAGTATTAAACTCTCCCTATAGATTTAAATACCAATTATTTTTATTAACATGCTTAACTATCTGTATATCTATAGTGACAATAAATTGCCTTTATGCACAGTTTGTAAAGTTTTATTGTAATATACTTCATTTTAATCTCAGCAAAAGAAAAGGGTTTACTGGCATTGAATCTGTAAGATATAGGTCTTTAAAATTGGTTTAAAGTAAATAAATAAAAACTTTATGCTCCGGTATTTTATTAGAGTTAAAGAAGGTAAAACAGTATTAAGTTTGTTTCTGAAGGTCATAATTACTCTTCGTAATACTTTAGGAAAGTTTATTTAAAAATCATTTAATTACTTTTTTAAATTCTCATGACACTGCACATCAAAGCACAATAATTTAAAATCATTGATTAAAGACATAATTTTAATATATTTTTGTTAGCTTGCCTTTTACAACAAATAAGCATTCAGGAAATTAGAAATTTAATAATCAATGAGCAAGAAATCATGTTAAACATTATATAATTTACTATGTGACAGCAGTAACAAGCCTTTAAAGATTTTTAACTTAGAAAACAGCTAAAAATTTCACAATGATGACACTAAATTAAGTATAACAGAACAAAAATAAATTTAAACATTTTTAACTATGTTAACAATGAAAAGAGTTGCAAAGATATAACTGTAAATTAATCTTTACATGGGACTTTGGGTAGCATCTGTTCTGACTTTAACATGTATTCTCAGACAGATGATGTCTGAACTCCCATGTTAAAAGTTAATAAACAATCTATGGCAATGGTCCTTAAGGCTTTAATTCAACTTCCAAATTTTTTTATTTAGAAGTATTTCATATATATTAGTTTGTCTCACTACGTTATTCCAAAGTGGAATATTTAAATTTCTAGCAATTCGGTTATGATGTTTTGTACCTTTGCATTCAAATGTACCTTATATATTATAAGTCTGAAGATTGCCATTTTAGGCAATGAGTATAGAAGACATTTGGAAATTTAAAATATATCCTCAAGAAATTAATACTTAACCTTTTTTTTTTCTGTGTACTCTTTTAACAGGGTTCATACAGAGTTGGGAAGAAAAAATCCAAGGAGTCAAAAAATTTTTAAGGACTTGCCACTTTAGTTGTTATTTATATGTGGCATGCATTTGCACAGCCCCCCCCCCCCCCCCCGCCCCGGCCAGACAAGGGGGGATTCCGCAATCTTCAGACGAAATCATCTTTTGTGATCTCATCAATGAATCTTTTGTCGAAATCGGCGGTTTTTCTGCGATCTTTTGACAAAATCGGCGTTTTCCCCTTTTTTTTTTTTTTTTTTTTTTTTTTTTTTTTTTTTTTTTTTTATGAAATTGACGTTTTTTAGACAAAATTTGCATTTTTGAAAGATCTTTTCTCGAAAACGGCATTTTACCCCCCGCGATCTTTTGACGAATTCAGCATTTTTTCCGTGATCTTTTGATGAAATCAGCGTTTTTTTTTCAATGATCTTTTGACAAAATATTTGTAAACGATCTTTTATCGAAAACGGCGTTTTTTCCTCGAGATCTTTTAACGAAATCGCCGTTATATCTGCAATCTTTAGACGAAATCGACGTTTTCCCGTGGTCTTCAGACAAAATTAGAGTTTTATCTGCGATATTTGGTGGAATTGCAGTTTTAACCGCGATCCGCACAGGAAATTAGTGTTTTTTAGCGATCTTTTGACAAAGTTCGTTGACAAAAACATAGATGAAATCGTCGTTTTCTCACGAAATATCGACAAAATGTGTGCTTTTTAGGCGATCCTTTCATGAAATTTGCATTTCTCCGCGATTGTTTTTTCCGTGCGCAAAACCGTACAAGTTGGTAACTATGCGGAACTGATAACCCAATTTCAAATTTACAGAAGAGGATGCCTTAAATTTTCGGATGAGAATCACCCCTGAATCCAGCGTTATCAGCAAAATTGAGGATGATGAATAGTATTATGAAGAAGAAATCAAAGTTTTATATCTAACTGTGAAGGAATTAAACAGTGTAATCACCTTTGAAATTAGAAGCTTAGAGGTGTGTCTGAATTATTCTTTTCACTTTTCTTTCCCTTATGGCCGTGAAAAGTAAATCACTTTGGTGGCTTATTAGTATGATCCCAAACAATCCCTGCTGTGCTTCTGACGAATGACGTCCATAAAGGGTTTACCGTGCGTTTTACAATCGCGATTTTTTTTTTTTTTTTTTTTTTTTTTTTCCCGGGAGCAATATTGCTCGCGTGCAGAACAGCAATACAATTTAAGGAGTTTCTAAGGAGTATTTTGTTTATCTAAGTAGTTCTAAGCACTACTTGGGAACGTTTTCATTTCTAAGTAGTTTCTAAGGAGTCTGTACGAACCCTGTTTTAAATAATGTCCCTTTTTTTTATATTAAAATATTTCTGAAATCTATGCATATTTTGTGTGTTAAAAGCTGATAAACTGTGAATAACATTTTAACACTTCACATAAAATTAAGTATATGTTTTGAAACTTAGAGAATTAAGGGGGTGGGGGGGAGTGAAGGCAGAGAGAGAAAGAGGCATCCTTTAAGAATAATATACAAAAAGAAAAAAGGTGAAAATAATTTCTTGGGGAGATATTTTAAATGTAACGATGAATTCTATGCCTATAAAATTTGAAAAGGAAATTTGTAAGCTGGCTTGTTACCACTTTAAAAACTGTTGGTTGCACAAGACCCTTTTTCAAATTTCCTATGTTTTTGTGCACCCACATGATTTAATGGTGCTTATGATGCCTGAATATTTTCACTGCTGATACAGGTCTGAAAGGGGTTGTCCACCATGAGGACTTTCTAAAAAACCAACCTACATTTATGTAAGGTTCAAACAAATCCACAGAAAACTATGAATGATTAGGCTAACAGTCAGAGTTTGGATTTGAAACCAGCATCTTCCATTTAACAGCTGCGAGAGCCGAAACTTTTAGCCACTGGTGAGGCTATTTGAAATTGAAGTTACTAATATTCATTTACACAGGGTACATTCTAAACTTACTTTCAAGCATTAATATTTATGAACTTTTTTTTTTTTTTTTTTTTTTTTTTTTAACTTATTTAAACACAGAATTTATAACATTTTTTACAATTGAATGAGACAAAAATGAAAGATAATTAAGATTGCTTTAAACACAAGATTTAATTACACTTAAAATATAATTTGATCTTCTGGTATTCTTATTTTTAGCTTTGTAGAAAATAATCACTGAGCAAATTTTAACATTTTTAAAGCAAAAAATAATCTAAAAAATTCTAATAAAGGCTCAGAAAAATTAGTGATTCATTATTATTAATATATATATATATATTTTAATGTCATTAAAACAAACAATTTCAACTAAGTATGAAAAATGTGTAAAGAAAGAAAACAATCAATATGCAAGTCCTATTAATAAAATTAGTAATAATCACATGAAGAAAGTGTTAAAAAAGAGGCAAAATATTACTTTTCTTATGGGAGGCTATGGATCTTCTTGTGATCCCTTAAAGGTTTTAACTTGTCCAAGTTATCCCAATACTTAGGCAAAAAAGTATCAGCTATCAGCTGAAACCATGGAGTAACTTTATAGCCTTTGTCTTTTACTCCATCTGAAATAGTTTTTAATAATTAACTCCAGCATATTATTATACTGTCAATGTATTAATATACTTTCACTCTTAATGAACAATATAAAAAAAAATGTAAAATTATAAGAAATTCTGTATAAAAAATTTATTTTAAAAATATTACATGTCTTGAAATGAATTTTCATAGCATGTAATATTTCAATAAATTTAATTTCATGTATTTAAATTATCAGTAACATATATTAATAAGAAATATAGTAATACAATATATTTTAAGGCAGATTTCTGTGCAAAATAGAAATCTGTAGAATGATTTCCAAGTCTCAATGCACAGAAATACGGTAAACTACATCTATGGCAAAATCAGAGTTAGAATTTAGCAATCAATGGTCATCAAATGCAGCTAAATTATTGCATTTGATGGCCACAAAATTATACTTTGTCATCAACTTTGATGCCTAGCTTTTTTTTCAGTTTAATTTTTGTTTAACAAATGCTCTTATTCCTACTTTAAAATAAAAATTTTCTCTACCGCACATGCTTGAAGAACCCCTGTTTTCATAAAAAACATGGACAGTAGCACGTGTTTGTCCTTGCATTTGCCAATCATCTCTAAACTGACTTCACTTTAACCAATGACTGATAAAATTGACCTTGGCTATGTATCCCTAAAACTCTTGCACACTTTGCCCAAAAGCATTGTTTAAAACTCCCATGCATCTGTCAATTAAATCTAAGACTAAGATCAAAATCAATGACGGGTAAAACTGATCTTAAAACCATGTCCTTAAAATTATACAGACCCCAATTGACAGATTTTAATGCTGAGAAAGCCTTTAATTTATAATACTCCAATGTAACACACCGCCGAGTTAGGAGACCTGATTTAAAAAAATATAGTTTAAAAAAGTAAAAAACACGCTTTTTAAGTATATTAAACTAAAAAGTAAAAAAAATAATTCGTACTATAAGCTGAAAACGAAAATAGGTGAAAAATACTATATTACTATAAAATCATTGTTATTATAGAAATCAATTAATAAGCAATAAATAAAATTATCGTGAAAAAAAAAAGTGTGGGGTGCTCCATCTACCATGCTCCATCTATCAGTTCTTAAGAAGCACCCCACGCTTTTTTTTCCACGATAATTTTATTTATTGCTTATTAATTGATTCTTATAATAACAATGATTTTATAGTAATATACTATTTTTCATCTATTTTTGTTTTTAGCTTATAGTACGAATTATTTTTTTCACTTTTTAGTTTGATATACTTAAAAAGCGTGTTTAGTTTTTTAAACTATATTTATTTTTCACTTTTTAGTTTGATTACTTTAAAAGCATGGTTTTTAGTTTTTTAAACTATATTTATATTTAATACAAAAACCAAATTAATCGGTTGGATAGTTTCAGAGTAATTGGTGAACATACATAGAAAAAAAAAATACATATGCGTCGAATTGATAACTTCCTCTTCCTTTTCTGAAGCCGGTTAAAAATAAAAAATGTAATACGGAAATTTTTTTTTAATTTTACATAGATGTAAATAATGTCAGGAGTGGGGTTCGAACCCACAATTTCTTTCGAAAAACAGAGCTTCAATCAGGCGCCTTAGACCGTTCGGCCTAAATATCATGACTTTTTGTATTATTTGTTTGTATTTTTAATCTTTATATTCTTTGTTGTTCATATTTTTAATTTTTGCATTCGTATTAGCTTTAAAAAAAGAATTAGTTAAATATTTTTCTAGAATCCATGTACTGTAGTTTAATCAGATTTCAGTTTTACAGAAAGCCTGTTTTTATTTTGTTTTAGTGATTAAGGCAGAGATAAAGTGTTTAACATGTATACTCTTTCCTGCAATTAATATATAAAAATAGGAACAATATAATTGTTAAAATGTTTGCTAAAAAAATGAGAAAATATGATGTAATGTAAAATTGCAACCATAAAATGCTGTTTGGCATCTAGAAAAAAAAATTGTAGCCATCATCTGATGTCTTGCTTAAAACTCCTGATTTATAACTCTGGGCAGAATATTGTCTGTGATTTAAACAGAGACTAAATTAGACAAGTTTATTGTATTATATATATTAAACCTTACTTTTAAAAAAATCTCTCCCCGCTCCCACCAATTATCTCAGGAGAAAAGAATAAATATTAAAGGAATATACAGTATGTTTTTTCTCTCTCCATGGACATGAATCAGCAAAAAAGAAACAGTAATATAATATTATAATAATAAAAAAAAAAAAAGAAAAGGAAAGGAAAGAAAACTTACGTACAGTTTTCATGTAGCTTCCCAGATCACAAATAAAAAATAAAATAAATAAGATAAATAAATTTTACAGAAAATGTTGATTAAATAAGTACCCTGTATAATCATAACAGATTACTAGTTTAGTCTTTATTTTAAAAGATTCAGATGACCATATTTAAAAAAAAAAAAAAACTGCCTTTTACTGGGACAAAGGCAACAAGTATAAAAGACAAAAATAAAGATGCTTAGTTTCAATTAAATGTATATACAAAAGTAAAAACTGGTTAAAAATAATGTATCTACTGAATAAATCTAAAAAAACTGACCAATTTTATGAATGTACCAACATGCTACTATCAAATATGAATATTTAATTTAATAATAGTTGATACCATATTTACTCGTGTATAAAGTGCACCTCTACTTTTTCAGGAAAAAATGGCGATTTTTTAAAAATCTCACACAGAATGCGCATTATAAATTTGATATGCAAATGAATAAATGACTAAATGAATTTTAGTAAAGAAAGTTGAAACAAACATTACATCAGGCCAAAAACAAGGCGAAAATACATTTTAGACTTCGGATAGGGTGTGAATGACTGGGGGTATGAGTAAATGACAGTAATGAGAATTGCTAATTAGCGTTTATATAATGTTAATGTATAAAAAAAGTACAAGGAGTGAAATAAAGATGCAGTAATACTTCAATTAAATAAGATTTCCCGAGTAATTATGTTTTTTAATACATTTCTTGATTCATATGTATATTGTGTAATTACATCCAGCAGTAAAAAATTATTCTGTGTATAACGCACACCTAGGAGTTTTGTCCTATTTTTATGAAAAAAAAAAAATGCATGTTACACACGAGTAATTATGGTAATATTTTTAATTACTTATGATTAGTAGTAAATTCACTAATAAATAAAATAAGTTAATTAACAGCTATTTATCATTACATATTTTGTTTGCATTACAATTTTTTTTTTTTTTTTAATTGGCTGTTAGTTTTTACAAAGGCCATTTTTTACTTTTTTTTTTTTATTTTGTTTACAGGGTGGGTTTCTTTTTTAATATGTGGGGATGCTTTCACTTTGAGAAAATATTTTTAAAACAAAAGTATTCTCAGGAAAACAAAAACTGCAAGCAAAATTAAAAATAAAATAAAAAACAGCCTTATAGAGATTAACCCTAACTATCACAAGGGGAGGGGGGAAAAAAGCCTTCTTGCACAACATTAATGAGCAGTTTTTTTCATGTGAGTGAAGTAACCTCTTAAAGTAAAATCCAGTAAATTTCCAAAAGCACACCTTATCATTGAAAAATCAGCATTTAAAAAGGTGAAAAAATAATTCTGGGAAAATTTAAACAAGTTTTCAGTACAATTTAAAATTTGCATTTCAAATTATAACTACACTAAGGAAAACCTGCTTCAAAAACCTGAAAATCTATTAATATCTTGGCACTTTCATTTCCAAGAAATGAAAACATTAACACTTTCCAACTAGCTTACAAAATTGCAAAAATCTTGCAAATCTGATAGTTTGTGAGAAGTAAGAAGGTTAAAAACATATGATAATGAAAATTTAATATCAGAAATCGAAGCAGGGAGTTTTTTCTTGAGATAATATTTGTGAAAAGTAAAAATGTTTGTAGAATTTTATTTATTATATTTTTTTGAAAAAAGGATTTTGGAACGAAAAATGAAATTTAGTTTCTAAAAATTAAGCATTTATTTATGATAATTTCTTAAGTCCTTTTGCTAAAGTTTTTCTTTCTAGCGGAACTTGTTTTGTTTGTAAAATCCATATTTTAAAACCTAACAAAATGAAAATAATAAAGAGTATGTTTTTATGGAATGGAATTTGCAAAGAAGCTTATTTTATTAAACAGATTTTTGTGATAGAATGTCTAAATAGAGCCCCGAGTTTTGCCTGAATCAGCCCCTGAGTATTTACCTATTTACTACTGTTAATGCATACATCATGCATGATAATCTATGTATTTTGTAAACAAATAAGATTTTTCTTTAGTGACATATTTAATTTTTTTATATATATATATATAGGTATGACAGTGCTCAGTGATGAATTTAAATTATTCATTTACTGTGATGAAAATTTATAATCTATATATTTAAAAGACAAGGCAGTTTTTTCAGTCATCAGCTCTAAGCTTTCTTTTATTGAACCAATTTTAATTATTAATTTTTTTATGAAAGTTGTTAATTAGTAGAGGTGTCTGTACTATATTTTTTGTTTCTATTTTAAAGTTTTTTTTATGTCTAAAATGGTAGCAATCTGATTATTTCCATTGTTGCAGAATAAAGGGTGTTTGTTTATTTTTATTGATTATATCTTTAATGATACTATTTTCTAATTATAATCAAAAATAACAAAAATGGAACAGAAAATGGCATCTTACAAGCAGGTATGTGGAGTTTACTTTAAAAGTTTGTTCATCAAAATAAAAGTATTTGTGTTAAACATGATGCAAAATGATTTAAAATTTAACTTCTGAATACTTTTAAACTTTGAAATATAAAATCTTTCAGCTCTATATACACTGGTGTGCAAAAATAAAGAACAGAGCATATAAATTAGCATAAAAACTGAAAAAGCAACAGAACAAAATGAAAGACTAATCAGGAGATAGACCTGAAACAAAGACAGTAGGACATGCCCATACATTGCATATGACATAAAAGGAGGGGTTAAAGGGATAAAGCATAGAGGCAGTGAGTGGCCATTCAAAAATTTGGTAAAATCTACTGCATTGCATAAAGTGATCAACGACTTGGCTTTTTTTTTTTTTTTTTTGCTACTATTGTGTGATATGGCCAAGAGGCAATCCAGGAGATGTCATCTGGATAACATTACAGGAGGTTGAATCTTTGAGAAGTTGGAAGAAAGTCAAAGTGTGACAAGTGGGGCACAAGAGTTCAGTATCGCTCACTGCATCGTTTCACGAGCCTGGTGCCTAGAGTGCATTTCAAATGATAGGAACAGCTATCCAAGCATTTAGCAGTGGTCGACCACAAGTAACAACAATAATAGCAGAGGACTGATATATTGTCTGACAAGTGAAAAGAAACAGGCAGCAGACAGATGGAGAAATTGCAAGGCAGATGGAGCAGATTACTGGATGTCAGATATCACATTTTTACCATGGCTAGGAGGCTGCATGAAGATGATCTATATGCACAGCGACCAGTAGGACATGTACCATTAACGTCTGCTCATAGGAGATGCTGATTTTTGCAGTGTCAGAAATACAAGGGGACACGAGTGCTCTTGGCAAATGAGAGCTGATCTAGTATGCCGAGAGATTTTGGACATATACACATCTGGAAAGAGCAGGGTACCCATAATCTTTCTCCAACATCATCGAAAGAGGTTGTTTTGTAGGTGCCAGAGTTGTTGTTTGAAGTAGTATCATGCTTGGTAGCCATACCAACCTCCATGTCTTCCAAAGAGATTCAATTTCTGGTACAAGTTGTTGCATCGAAATTATCTTGCTTCACATGCATGTTTAGAGGTGCTGAGGGTCCGGCTTCCTCTTCATAGATGGCAACGCTCCCCCTCATCGTACAGTGACTGTCGGAGAGCTCTTGGAGAGTGAAGGTATTCAGCATATAGATTGGTCTACTAAGTCCCTGGACCTTAATCCCATAGAACAATGTGTGGGACCTTCTTGGGAGATGTTTGATATCATGTAACCAGGTGTCAGTAATGATTCCAAAGCTGAAATCAGCATTATAAGAGTGTTAGCCATACCCGTTTTTTTAACACTTCATAACTCCATAAACATATATATATTGTAATATAGTAATATAGCATGACTTACAGGTTTTATTTTATTCCAATATTTATCATTCTTATTTGCCGGTTTTCCAATTTCCCGATCTCTTTATTTGTTTTCCTGTTCCATGGCCTATTCTATCTTTCAAATCAGTTACTTATTTGTTTACTTCCGATTCGATTGTTCGACCGATTACGAACATCCACATGTGCGTTCACGGTCGTTTTCCATTCTTCATCTGATCGCGATTTGCAATCATCGCAAATCGCAACTTGTTAACAGTTGCATCTCTTTTTCGCAAGACAGGATCGCGTTCACTCAACTCCGTGGAACGCAAAGGGGCGTTTTCACTTCCAATGTCTAGCAGGTGTATTTAAAGGACGTGTTGTTGTTTTGATGTAGTAGTTTGAAAATATTTTGTCTGGAAGACACCATAGTCATTTTAATTATGCCGTTTCACAGGCTTTTATGAACTATAGTTTTATTTAAGTAATGAATCTTTCTCGTTGATGTGGAATGATGTCTTAGTGTTTTTTTTTCCGATGAATCATCCTAATGAAATGAAATCTTGTTCTCTTTTATTGAAATGTCGGCAGTGTCCATTGTTCATCAATAATAGAAGATTGAATTACCTGGGGCCGGCATTTTTCCAATGATGACGTCGTAAGTAAATTTTTCTTTGCAACCTGTTTCGGTCATTGTCTTTTTGTGTCATGCTAAATAATTAAATGTATTAATACATTAAAGACTGACTTTAATTTGAAGGTTATATAATATAGAATTATGTTTTGGTTAATTTTATCAGATATAATTTATCTTTGTTTATCATTTGTATATATATACATATTTTTATTTAAATATGCTTTCAGTTTTTCTCAATAAACGTTAGCCTTATTTTTACCAATTAAATGTTTCTTTAATGACTATACCATATAACACTGCCACATATTGCCAACATTTATTTCAGGGTCACCAAACTTTTACATCTGCTCAATTTTAGACCATTTTAGAACGGTTCTGGCTTCAGAACCGATCAAAGAGGAATGGGATGCGATGCTTTAACAGCTCCTAGACAACATTGTCCTCAGCATGGACTGACATAAATCCTGCATTGCAGTCACGGGTGAAAGTATTCCCTAATAGAGACTGAATTTTTCCGGCCAGATGCCTAGATGCATGTTTTTGTCTTCTGTGCATTTGTGCTCCAAGTAACCTTTAATAAAGTTATTTTGTATCCATTTGATTCTTTGTTTAGATATTTTTTATCACTTGTCCCATATTTTCACATCTTGAAGATCTTATGGTATGATTTTGGTAGATATGGAAAACTATAATGTTAGATTCGCAAAACCCTTGTGTCCTTAATTTTTGCACACCAGTGTATACTATTTGGCTGGCAAAATATTCAATTTGCTTGCATGCTGAACATTCAGTATTTTTTCAAAAGCACTATTTTGTATATCATTAGTTATGTACTAACCTAAGAATCCTTTGAGATCATTGCGACCAACGTACATGCACTCTTTCACTTCATTGGGATTGGGATTCAATTCTACATCTTTCTTAATAAAAAGAACATAGTCAATTTCTCGTTCACCCCACTTGTGATCAGAAGGTGCTTGATACAAAATTCTAGTCATGTACAAAAAGTCTTCAGCTGGAACCTGTAAAAATTGCAAATTTTATATGAGATGAGTGAAAAAAACAATAAAATATTAATAATTAGTAGACTCTTCCAGTGTTGCTCAGGATAATGACTTTAAATATACCTACAATTAATTTTCTGTTATTCACAAAGCTGGAAATTTTTTTTAAAACATTTAAAAAAAAAATACATCTTTTCCTATTACATATGCATGCACATTTATTGATTAAAAAAGAATAGTTGAATATATAAATAGTATAACTTCATTTGAAAATAATTTAAATTAAATAAATATATACATATAAAAATATTTCATATTTATTTACTTAGAACAGGTGTCACAAATAAAAATTAAATTAAAAAGTTGACATGTTTCGGTTCATTCATAAGAACCGTATTCATAACACATAAAATCAGTAGAAAACTAAATGACACTGGATATAAATATAATTTAAAAACACAAAACATTGCGCCCCCTATGATCGTGAATAGCCATTGACACCGCGGCATATAAATATAATAAATTTTGATCATATATTAAATTTAATATGTATAAAATTAATATTAATAAAAGTAGAAAAACTAAATGACTCTGGATATAAAGGTAATTTAAAAACCCAAAACACAAAATATTGTGCCCTCTATGATCGTGAATAGCCAATGCCACCGCAGCTCCCCCTATAAGACTCACCCTTTAAATATTTATTAAGTAATTCTAACCACAAACTCGGAATGTCATAAGAATAAGAATCATTACAAACCCTATCCCTCCTAGAATATATCTCTATGGATTCACGGATGATTAATTTTTGGAATAAACTTGAAATGAACACTAATCTACTATCTTTAAAACAAATTTTAACCCCCCCCCCCTCTTTAAAAACAATCTTGATAACGCAGTCTTATCCCTACCAAATTTTATGTCACATTCATGCTCTTTCTTTCTAACCCTAAACTTTCTACCTGTCATACCGATATAAAAATTAATATCCCCCCTTCATTCTCATATGGAATTTCATACACCCCTGATAGATCATCTTGTGGAACCGGATCAAAAGCTCTGTATAGAAGATGTTTTAACTTACAGACATGCTACAGGCTCAGCAAAAAAAAAGCTGAACTTTTACAGCCTCACAGACTTTTGGCGAAATCTGCGTTTTTCTGCATTTTTTTTTTTTTTTTTTAACGAAATTAGCGTTTTCCCGCGACCAATTGACGAAAATCGCACTTTTTCTCCCACAGCCTTTTTAATAAAATTTGCATTTCTCCAAAATCCTTTAGCGAAATTCGTGCTTTTTCGTCAAAATTTGCGTATTTTCCGCGATCTTACGTCAAAATTTGCGTATTTTCCGCAATCTTTCGTCAATATATGCGTATTTTCCGTGATCTTTCATCAAAATTTGTGTGTTTTCCGCCATCTTTTGTCGACATATGTGTATTTTCTGCGATCTTTCGTTAAAATTTCTATATTTTCTGCGATTTTTCGTCAAAATTTGGGTATTTTCTGCGATCTTTCTACAAAATTGGAGCATTTTCTGCGATCTTTCTACAAAATTGGAGCATTTTTCGCGATCTTTCGATAAAATACGATTATTTATCACGATTATTTGACAAAATTAGAGTATTTTTCCGCAGCCTGTTCACAAAAGTAGTGTTTTCCCAACAATTTTTTGACGAAAATTGCATCTTGTTCGTGATCATTTAACAAAAATCGTGTTTTTTCTCGCGATCCTCTGAAGAAAATAATATGTTTTCCGCGATTATTTGAAGATTTTATAGGTTTTTTTCGATCCTTTGGAGAAATTTGCGTTTTTTCTGTAATCCTTTGAAGAAATTTTCTTAATTTAGTGCGTTTGACTCGTGTTTTTGTTGTATTATTTCATCGTTACCCCCCCCCCCTACATATAAATGACATCAAATTTTAATGCATATTTGCATTGATCCCAGGGATAATAAAATTCGTCGCCGAAAAAGCGGAATTCCGCGTTTCCGCGGAAAAGTAGCATGTCTGGTAACTTAGGAGGTGGCTTAGCAACTAATTCTATTTTAAACTTTTTTAATTTAGCTTTAAGCCTCTCAAAATTACCCTTTATATAAGGAAACGATAGTCTTTTAATCCCAATCTCTTCCCCCTTCTCACATGCATTATCAACCAAATTACAATTAACCTGAGAATTATTTTTATCCCTATAATTTTTAACCAATTTATTAATTTTATCCTTTTTGTAACCATTCAACTTAGCAATATTAAAAATATAATTCAACTCCTCATACAAAAATTCATCAGAACAAATAATAAACGCACGATTAACCATGAACCGGAATGTAGAAAACTTATACCCAAAGGGTGAATACGCAGAAAATGGAATAATATGCTGACTAGCTATATCCTTCCTGTAAACTTTCTTTTTTAACATAGAACCCTCATTAATAAGCCACACGTCTAAAAATGAAATAGCACGATCATTTTCCAATTCAAACGTAAATTGAATATTCCTATCCAGTTTATTAACTTCATCTACAAAAACAATGAAAGACGCAACTCCCCCCTCCCAAATTAAAAACACATCGTCAACATACCTCTTCCAAAATTTAGGAACTTTCTCGAACTTTGCGAAAATATTCTCTTCAAAAGGCCTCATTTTAAAGTCAGCTAAAAAACCCGAAATAGGAGAACCCATAGGGGCACCCATGTTTTGTTTATAAATTTTACCATCAAAAACAAAATAATTACTCTGTACAATCAACTGTAGTCCATCTTTTAAAGTACATTTTATACTGTCATTATATATTTCCGCCTAGTCAATCCTCTTTTTAAATTCATCACAAACTTCAAAAATGTTAATTGATGGAAAAAGTGATTTGACATCCAAACTAGCTAATAAACAGTTATGAGGAATCTCAAGTGTCCTTATGCTTTCAACAAAACTTGCAGTGGAATCCACAACATACTCTGATGGCAGCAGTAACTCTTTCAAAATAAGCACAAACGCCTTTTCCAAATAGTAAGTCGGTGCTTGGCATCTTGTAACGATGGGGCATAGAGGATACCCCTCTTTATGATCTTTTAATCTACCTATCAAACATGGAATCACACCCTGTTTATTAATAAACAATCTAACTTTAACATTATCTGGCCAACAACCTTTTTCAATAATATCTTTCACCTTTTTGTGGATTTTATTCAAAGGAGATTTTTCAATTAAGGAACAATCCATATCGGCAATAGCTTTTTGCATTTTAACTTTATACTCATTACGATCCAAAACAGCAATCCTGTTGGACTTGTCAGTCTGTATGAACAACACTTCACTATCCTTTTTTAGATTTTTAACAATGTTTAACTCAGGTGTATTAAGATTTAAAGGCCTTTTCATATATTTATCTAATTCAGTAAACATTATATTTCTAACTTCCTCCTTGTTTTCACTATTTACTTTACTAATTATACATTCTGCCTCCATAATTAAATTCTTAACATTTTGCTTCTGTTCAAACATAAACTTCAGGCCTTTATTCAACAGATCTAATTCTCTATCATTAAACCCCTTCTTAGATAAATTAACAATTTCCACTTTCTCCATTTTCTCCATTAATCCAGGACCACGAACAGATATTCTTGACCTTAAAATCAACTTCTCCACTTTTTTCTTAAGTTTAGCCACTTTATAACAGTTTTGAATCTCCCTCCATCTTTCTAACTTTCTAGTCAAAAAATCAAACTTCTCAATCCAAACATCATTATTCCCAAGTTCAACATTTTTACGATCACAATATCCAACTAGCTGCATATAAGCTTCATATGTCCTAATATTCAAATCATTAATAACAGAATATTTCTTCCTTATAAATAGTGTCAGACATCTTCTTTCAAAAACACGTTCCATACTATTAAATAATTTTTTAATAGTTTTGTTTTTAACTGATAAAAAGTTCGGAACAACATTAACTTTCTTACATACCTTTAGAAATCTCAAATTTAAAATTTCACGATCCAGCGTCATTCTCAAATTCTTAAACCGATTAAAACTTGTATAAAAACTCATCTTATTATCCAGTATCGATAAAATTCAATGTTAAAACTGTTGTTAACTTTCGTTTTTTCAAAACTAAAAACTAAAACAAAATCACTTCACCTTTTTCATTCACATATAAAAACATTTAATATTTATTTACTTAGAACAGGTGTCACAAATAAAAATTAAATTAAAAAGTTGACATGTTTCGGTTCATTCATAAGAACCGTATTCATAACACATAAAATCAGTAGAAAACTAAATGACACTGGATATAAATATAATTTAAAAGCCCAAAACACAAAACATTGCGCCCCCTATGATCGTGAATAGCCATTGCCACTGCGGCATATAAATATAATAAATTTTGATCATATATTAAATTAATTATTAATTAATTAATTTATTAATTTTTATATTGGTATGACAGATAGAAAGTTTGGGGTTAGAAAGAAAGAGCATGAATGTGACATTTGGTAGGGATAAGACTGCGTTATCAAGATTGTTTTTAAAGAGGGGGGGGGGTTAAAATTTGTTTTAAAGATAGTAGATTAGTGTTCATTTCAAGTTTATTCCGAAAATTAATCATCCGTGAATCCATAGAGATATATTCTAGGAGGGATAGGGTTTGTAATGATTCTTATTCTTATGACATTCCGAGTTTGTGGTTAGAATTACTTAATAAATATTTAAAGGGTGAGTCTTATAGGGGGAGCTGCAGTGGCATTGGCTATTCACGATCATAGAGGGAACAATATTTTGTGTTTTGGGTTTTTAAATTACCTTTATATCCAGAGTCATTTAGTTTTTCTACTTTTATTAATATTAATTTTATACATATTAAATTTAATATATGATCAAAATTTATTATATTTATATGCCGCGGTGTCAATGGCTATTCACGATCATAGGGGGCGCAATGTTTTGTGTTTTGGGTTTTTAAATTATATTTGTATCCAGTGTCATTTAGTTTTCTGCTGATTTTATGTGTTATGAATACGGTTCTTATGAATGAACCGAAACATGTCAACTTTTTAATTTAATTTTTATTTGTGACACCTGTTCTAAGTAAATAAATATGAAATGTTTTTATACGTGAATGAAAAAGGTGAAGTGATTTTGTTTTAGTTTTTAGTTTTGAAAAAACGAAAGCTAACAACAGTTTTAACATTAAATAATTATAGTCAATTTATGTAAAAATTGAAACAAAATCTTATTTTAATCAACTACTAGTTACAATTTTATGTTCAAAAAAGAATAAACTGCTTACATATACAGTAAAACATTGATACCTTGAAAATATTTATAAACCATTCTTTGATTACCAATAAATAAAGTTTTGAAGTAATTTGATGAATATAATATTCGTTATCATAGTTATTAAACAAATAAATACTTTTAATGGTTTTGTTTTTTGAGTGACAATTTGAAGTCAACACTTTTGGTCATTAGATTCACCAGATGTCAGGGAAAAAAAAACATTGTTTGGTATTATTTAAATGCTATAAATAGCATCCAATTTTTAAATTTTCTTATTCTACTTTGTATTTTGATTTTAATTCTTAAAGATAATTTCTCCAATGGCCAATCAAAAAAATTTTCTTACAGCCCCCCAAAATCTTAAAGATTATTGCATTATTTTATCAAATGCTTGAAATAATCTACATTTAAAAAAAAAAAAAAAAAAAAAAAAAAAAATGTTAAATACTGAATATTTTTGATCAACTTATTAAATTTGCATGTTTTAAACTTTTTCTTTAGAGCCCTAGATATGGTCATCAACACATAATTTTCATCCTACAAATACAAACATGATCTAGATCTAATATATTTAATGCTTATTGGTGAAATAAAGTGTTAAAAATAAAAATTTATCATGTCCAATAATTTAAACTCTTAAATTGTTAAAAAATAGAGAAAATGTCTTTAGATTTCTTCTCTTTTTTTTTTGGGGGGGGGGGGGGGGAGGGGGCGGGACTAATTGGCTTAAACTGTCAATGATTAAAACTGCTGGTTTAAATCATGCAAAATCTTGGTTGTTCACAATTTAAAAAGAAATATTTTTGGACAAACATTATTTCAATAAGATAACCGGAACTTTCTCATCTCATAACTAGGACATAAGTTGAAGAGTTAGAGAGAAAAGAGGTGATAATCATAGCGTATGTGCAAGTCTATACAAGTCATGACTAAGAAAAAACTTTTTTCAATATTGGGTATAACCAAATAGACATGGACTAGAAGATTTATATTTGTCTAATATTGTAGCTAAAAATTTACAATAAAATAAAGGATTGATGTTTTTGTTTTAATTGCTAATTGTTGTAATTGCTATTATTTAAGTATATAAAGTGCAATTTACAGAGCCAAAAATCATTTCAAGAAAGAAATTAGTCCTGAAACTGAAGGTCTTGCCCTCATGAGTCATCAATAATTAGATAATAGTCATTCGCCTTTTATTCTTTTACACATATTGGCTTTCATCCTCCTTCCTAACTTTATAACTATTACATAAATTAAAACCTACAACGTTATAATGCACAAATTTCGTAAAACACAAAACCCCCAAAGAATCACATACATTGTTTCAAGGATAACTCGATCCTCTTCCTCAGTGCAAAAAAAAAAAAGAAAAGTTTAAAAAAAAAAGATGAAATGGATTCAAAAAACCCGCTTGGTTATAGCCCCAAGTACTGGCTGTGAAATGATTGAAAATGTGTCAGGTAAGAGTTTAAATACCCCAAAGAAATGACGTAACCGTCCAGAAATAGCTAAAAGTAAGAGCCACTACGCAGAATATCTCCACAGTTTTGAAAGAAAAGGGGTGCTGGACATATCGTTTACTAAAGTAGACGTGTGTTCAGGGGTGGGGAATTTTTCCATATTCTTACCAGCCAAGGAATTATTTCACCAGCCCGCAAGATGCAACACACACGCAGTTGAAAATAATTTTGACAAAACCGCACGCGATTACAGACAAAATTACTATTAATACAATATTCAATAATACAATTCAATAATACAATTATGCACTTTCATAATTCTTTTTTCTATAATATTAGGAATTATATATAACAGAGGTATGATTAATATTAGATAGAACTTAATGCCATATTTACACTGTAATAATTTGGAAAGTTAAAATATCTAGATTAAAAAAAGTGTTTCTGATAATGTGCCTATTGCCTACAGTTTTTCAAAAACTAAAAATGCACTCGCCTTGTGAGAAAATCCACTCGCCAATGGTGAGCAAAATGATGTATTTCCCCACCCCTGCGTATGTTTATAAATATAAGCTTTGTAAAGGTTTAAATCTAAAATTGAACTACATTTTTGAATTAACTTAGCCTCTTTATATTTAAAATGATGGTTGGACTTCCTCTTCTAGCAATGTTTAGTTATTGTAGATTTTTCACATTCCTGCTTTAAGACATAACTCTGGTGTTCTTTAAGTCTAATTCTTAGTAGTGCACGCTTTTGTCTGCCCAATGTAAGAGAAGCCACACTGGCAAAAAATTCTGTAAATGCCCCAGTAATCATGATCATCAGTTGGGTCTTTGAGATTAGAGAAAGTAACTTTAGTTGGAGAGAAAACAACCTTGAAACTAAATCTATTGAGAATCTGAGAAATTTCTCAGATTTTAGTAGATTTTATAATTACATTTTTTTAAAGATAAATGTAATTATAAAATAACAAAACAGTTATTATAAAATAGAAATATTACTATCGTGTACAATTTTTTAAAAAACAGTTATCGAAAAATTTACTTACACTGGAAGGATCAATTCCCAGTTCAATGCCTAATCTACGTTGAGCAGCTCTCTTTACCCCAAGAGCTTTTATTTCTTCTAGCTCCGAAGCAATGAACAAGGGATGGCTGCAGCAAGTGTTAGTGTAATATCCTACAAAGGAAGATTTTTCATTTTAAATATTTTACAAAACATCTGGAAGAATAGAAGAGTTTTATTAGTATTAAAAAAGGGAATATGCCAAAAAACTAGCTGTCAGTGACAAGAGCTATCTTTTAATAAAACACATTTCAATGAAATTGTGTGAGAACATTGCATGGCAGCCAATTAGAGATGAAATTGGTTGAACTAGAATCAGAGGGCCCAACACTGAATATGGGTTGATTTTTATACGAGCCTATGAATTCAGGCATTTATTTATTCACACAGATTTTATTTATTTTTCTCTCTCTCTTAAAAATTACTTATTTAATTTCAAGTGATTTCAGTGTTATTTTGATAATAATGAAGTGAAAACAAAAATTGTTTTTCTATTCTGATATTAGAATGCTTATTTAAAAAAAGATGTGACATTTGCAAATTTATGTATGACATTGATGGCGATAACCTGTTGACGTAGTGCCAATTGGAAGAGGTGCCATACCACAAGTTAGCTTTTCGTTCAATTTTCATTTGTAGCAAACAAACAGTCAAATATTCTATTGTAACTGAGCCAATTTTTTTTTTAATTTAGAGATGATAAAATCCAAAAAGAATATTTTCTTCTGTTTGTAGTCAACTAGCATAAGCTTGATATTTGCACAGTTTTAGTTTTCTATAGTGTATATCATAATCACTTTTCATATGAAAATAAAACTAGTGATTAGTGAAAATAAAATTAATTTCATCATGAACCCTGCTCATGCTGAGATCCTTCATGCATATTTACAAAATCACTTTCCTTCATAGGTAGAATATTGTTATTCATATATAAATTATATTATTATATCAGATATTATTATTAGAAATGAATTGAGCAGTATTTCCTCTTATCAAGTATCATATTTTTCAGATAATGGTCATAAATTTTGTTTAATTTTCAGGGATATGATAGTCACAAAGGATTGTTATAGAAAGGAATCTATTACAATTAGTGATGTACATTGTTTAACTAAAATATTAAAGTGTTGCTTGACTCTTAGGCATATAAATAGAAATTTCTGAAAATTTTAACAAAATCACATTAAGAAAATGATCTTTCTTCGTGTATTCATCAGATTTGGTTTTTGAAACAAAAAAAAGGGGGGGGGGGAAAGAATCTTTTTAAGAGAAGTATATTTTTATATTATAACAGATTTCTCTTTTGATAAGAATGAGTGTAAATTTTTATAAAATTTATTGAATACTAGACATTAACTTATTTCATGCAAGAAGTTGGCACCCTTGCTCCTAAAGAGGAATTGGTGCATTAACTCTTAAACAACCAACCAACCAAGAAAAAAGTTGTTTAAAAATCACATATTAGAAGTGGGAAATTTTCAGATTATGTTACCAGCGAAGGATTTATTTAACCAGCCAGCAAAATGCAACATACAGATGAAAATTTTTATGACAAAATTTACACAACTGCAAAATTAGTTAATTACCATTATTACAATGCAGTTTTTATTATTTTTGTTTTGTAAAATTAAGAAATATATACAACAGAGAGTTTGGACAACAAAAGTGTTTGGACTTTGATTTAAAATCATATGACTTGGACTCTATCTCTCCAACCAGTTGCAGATAAAAAGAAGACTGACATTCAAAAAACAAAAGAAGTTTTAACCTAAGCTATTTATTACACTATTTGATAGATTATAATTGTTAATAAGCAATGTTGATAAGATTTAAACAGTTTTGTCAATAGTACCACCAAACAAGACAACTAAGAAAAAACAAAATTGTGATCGCATAAAACAAGTTAGCAACATATATTTTAACTAAAAAGTACCAAGTTGGAAATAACAGGTAGTTTAAAAATGGTTTCTTGCAAATGAAATGAAGCATAATGAAGAAATCATGTAATTTATCCACTTCGATATTCTGTAGAATGCTTCACAGCAAATAAAAATACCAGCTAGATTTGTAAAAGATGAGGAAAAATAAAATGTCAAACATATCTTGCCAAATTTTTTACTATAAATTAATTACATCTATAACTAATTGTTTCCTAATAGCTATGTTTTTAATATCAGCCTAAATCTCTAGTTTGGCACCCTTTTTAAAAGATTCTTAGCTTTTAAAGAATACAAAAAAGCCATTTAACTTCTCAGTATATATAAATAAACCTGCAATTTTTATGCATTTTAATTTTAATGTGTCAGACATGGGTGTAAGAAACTGATCCAAGCAGAAACTAAACTAGTCGTTGGGGGCCACCGTAATACTTACCCATCATGTATATGAAAATAAAACTGTTTGTGAAAACTATTTATACAATGCATTGCAAATCATAAACAAAATTTAAATATTGTTAATATACATAGAATGCTATATTAAAGAACTGCTGATTGCCAATTTCGACAAATTATATAAAACGCCAAACTACTCAAGTAGTACCGAACTGCCTAAAAGAAACATCCTTATAACTCCAAAACTAATAATTCTATTAACTAACAACTAACTGCGTCGGATTAAGCATCTCATTTCCAATTAAAATATACTTCTGAATTGAAATTTGAATGAAATACAGGGTCATGCAAAATCGAAGAATGTGGAAAACAGGATTACAAATATCTCGGCAACTAATAATCTGATCGACTTCGTTCTATATTCAAAATGTGTGTTATTTTATTGCCTTTTACTTCCATGCCTTAGAACAAAAAAATTCGAAAATTTTTATATACCTTTCATCAGAACGAGTTTTTCGAGAGTCCGAAAAAAATAGTTCCGGATAATCGAGGTTGCTGATATTAAATAGGGTTCGTCCCATTCTTACATACTAACTACATACAAAATTTCAAGTCTCTATCTCAATTTTTTTGGGAGATAGAGCGTTTACAGACAGACAGACAGACAGACAGACAGACGGACGGACGGCAAAATTTTTTTTCTAAAAATATGTTTTTCGGAATCTCCACTATCTAAAACGTGTAAATCCGACAAAAAAAAAATTTCGATTTTCAAAACGATTGCAAGACTTAACCTATACTACGTATGATGGGTAAGTAAAATGTTTGAGTATCAGGTATAATTAAAAGAGATAGGCTAAAAAATTCTATTTGTTTTGTATTATGGCTAAAACTGATTATTTTAGAATTAAAGAGTTTTGCTGGCAAAATTGCTATTATTTCAATACATAAAGTATAATTTAGTATTAATCAAAATCTCTTCAAAACTAAAATCATTCTCAAGACTGAAGACTTGCATCCATAGCGTCAGAAAGAATTATTAAAGCATAATAAAAATAATAAATTCTATTCTGATTTTATTTGGCTAAATTTCAATAGTACCAAGTAAAAAATCCGACAAAATAGCCAAAGTATCCAAAATATTTGACTAAATATTCAAAGTATTTGGATACAAATATTTGGCCGAAGTATTCAGCCTTCAGCCAACTGAATATTCCTTAAATCTCTACTTATTATTATGCTAGTTCTTCCATGTATATTTCTGTATTTCTTATATAATTAAACATGATTATAGTCATGTAGTCAAACAGAGAAATTTTTTTTTTAAACTGAAAACACCAAACAGATGTTAATAATGCCAAGACTGTAGTAACATACTCCTATTCTAAACCACATTTCACAATTGGCATGTTCTGGAAAAGCAACCCCCCCCCCCACACACACACACACACACTTTTTCATATGGTGCTAAGTAGCAGGTATTCTTACTGTTACACTCTGATAAAATACATAAATAACTGATATGTAACATTCAGATAAAATATATTGTGGTGGTTACTCAGTAACCCCTGCCATATTTTTATTTTAATTCAATTGTATTAACTATTTTATTTCCTATCATCTCCTTTTTATTAATGTTCTCAATTTAAATATTATTTCGATTTCGTTTCTTTTGATATCTTCTCCTGTAAATATTTCTTCCTTTCGTAGCTTATCGAATGTTCTAAAATGGTAAAATCTTGTTTGAATTCATTCCTTCCGGTTTAAAAAGCTTCTAGAAATTTCTCGATCGTTCGATGGGTGGTTACTTCCGTTTAATCTGGCCCTCCCTTTGGCCTATCAAATTAAATTCCACAAGTGACGTGATTTAGGTAGTTAAGTGCCTGGCCACCTTCTTTGGCTTTCCTTCTTTAAGTGTATTATCATTTTTTCCTTATTAAATTCATATTTCCCTATACATTGACACGTAACTTGGCCTCTTTTTCCTCGCTTTCCCCATCCTAACTTTGCCAACTTGGCGTATTCCGGGTTTGCGGTAACCCTTTATCTTTCCTCTCCCCTCTCTCTGTGCTGCCAGTTCAGTTGAGTGGATGCTGCACTGCGAGATGGAAGGTACGCTTCCGAATGGTCGTTCTGCTGCGAGAAATAATGCACCTCTACCGCAACGACCTAAACCTTTTGGCCATTTTCTCTGCCGGCCGTTCAAATGTTCTCATAGCTTGTTGAGAATCTATTAATTTCATATATGCTGTGTCGTAGTTTTTTTAAAAAGGGCACTCTTCGATGTTATTCAAATTCTTCCAGTTAATTCCATATTATTGTTATCAATGAAATCATGTTTTTCTCGGAAGGTAATGCAAATAGTATTCTTCTTGCTTAAAATATTATAACTTGTTTTTTTTTCGATTCATGGAAGATCGTTCATAGGCAAAATATGATTATCTTCGCATAAATGGGATCCCCACAAGAGAATATGAAAAAAACTCTTTATGATTCAAGTTTCTTCTTTTATTGAGGTGATATAGTATGTTTTCTTAAAAATTTATTCTTCAGATCTTTAGAAAAATGATTGATCGATATTTGTCAAAATGAATATATATAAAGAAAAATTATGTGAAAAAGAATATCTACACCTGTGTATTATCCTTGAGAAGCATTTGTATAAAATGAATAATGATCTATTTACACATAATGTGCATTCACGAGAATATGTTATTAAAATATAAAGTCATGACGTTACTTCACAAATAATTATAAATAAAATTTTTATTCTTCAATTTTTCTTCATTGATGTGTCCCAAGTTAATTTCTTCGTCGTTTTGAGTATTTCTTCATTTGCCAAGATTCCAGGTAATATTTTTCTTATTATTTTATTTTCTTCACAATTTACTTTTGAGTTGATATTATTATAGTACAAGATTCTCTACGAAGAACTATAAAGTTAGCCTTTTGTCATGTCCTTTTATTGTGGGTGTTTTGCTGGCATTCATCCAATGCAATGTCTTTCTACCCACTAATATGATCACTTGGCCTATTTTAGATGAAACGAAAACAAGCGTTCTCATCTCTTCTCCCAAACATAACATATATATAACTGATATGTAACACTACGATGTTAAAGTCATAGACTTCAAAAAGTCACCTTAATATGTGTGAAAAAATAAGGTAACTTTTTAAAAGAATAAAAAGATTTAACATTGAGAGATTAAAATGTCATAATGGAGAAAAAAATTTCTGCCTTGTTTCGGCTACCCAATTAAAAAACGAATGGAAAACTTTCACTAATTAAATAAAGCTATTTAGATTTTTAGGTTTGAGCTTACATACATACTCCATACAAAATCAAATACAGTAATTAAAATAAAGGATACATTTATGTTAGCCAGATAAAAATCTCACCAACAGCATTTTTTTTTCTTTCTTTGCTACTACCGGATTATTTTTTTTTCCTGGTGTGTATACATTTATTAGAAACAAGGCATTGGAGTTGAAATAAAATGTCTTGGTTTATCATGGTATTATTTCTTATTATCTTCAACGCTCCACCGTTTAAAAATTTCACTTAAAACAAGTATTTTAAATGTATGTAACACATATTTTTTAAATTAAGGTATAAATTTTAAAAGAAATGAATGAAAGTTTTCTGTTTTAAATTAATATAAAACTAATGATGCCAAGAGGAACAATATTTAACGGTTTAGCACATGCATTTGGCTAATATAAAAGTAGTAAATAAAGAGACGCCATACCAGGGAATGTAATTTTTGCATCAGATCTTCTTTGGAGTAAGAGTTCTCCTTTAGTGTTGAACAAGAATACACTGAAAGCTCGGTGAATTAAACCTGCCAAGGAATAAACAAATAATATTCAATTAATAAATTCATATTGCAAAATAAATAAAATGAAAAGCAGTGTTTTAAAAGTATTAATTTTAGACAAATCATTTAAATCAATAACACAGTTGATTTCTTTAAATATGTATATATTTGTGTATTTTGCACACTTTTCATAAGTTCTTCCTCTATAAAATTATTGAGTGTAAAATGAACACTGGTTTTTTAAATATTATTATTATTATATTTTTAATCAAAGAACTTAGAATAAAATCAGAAATAACATTTTATAATATGAATATAACATTTAAATAAAATAATAAAAATTAAACAAAAATGTATGAAGGTCATTCCATGAGAAATGGGCAAAATGCCCCGCATGTATTTCTTACACATGTAACTAATCTATAAACTTATAAGATATTACAAAAAAAAAAAAACCTATAGATTAGCAAAAAAAAAACTAGTTGGATGTGCCAATCAAAAAACTTTCTTCCATCTCATACGCACATTTTAATATTTCAAAATTTAATTACACATGTTAATGCATTAATATTATTAATTCAATACTATACCAACTATGATTTCATCTTAAATTTCTGCTTCAGTCAATTAATTGGACTAAAAACGAGTTTCCGTCGCTGCACGAGCCGATGAACAACAAAATAATAGCACTTTTTTTTTTTTTTTTTTTTTTTTTTAAATTCAGAGAGGACTTACTTGCAAAATAATCATACACAAAAATTTTAGTTTAGTTCTATGCATAACTTAATACATTTTTTTATGGTAAAATAATGAAAATGGCACAGACAACGTGATTATAATGCCCCTTCCAGCGGATTTTTTTTTAAATTCATAGAAGACCAACTAGCCATAGCCATACACTTACAAATAAAAATTGGTTCAGTTTGATGCATAACTTCATACACTTTAAGTCGGTACAATATTGAAAATGGCACAAAAATCGCTATTGCAGCGCCCCCTTCCGGCGGAATATTTCAAAACTGAAGAAGGACCTGCTTGCCACAGCCAAAAACATTCACAAAAAATTTGGTTCAATTCTGTGCATATCTCCATACACGTTTTGATGGTAGAATGGCGACATACACATAGGGACATTTTGTAAAAACATGTTTTTTAGAATCTCTGCCCCCTAAAACGTGTAAATCCGTCAAAAACCGGGAAAAAAATCGATTACAATTACTTTCTTTTATTGAAGATAGAAGAAAGTAAAAACTTATATGTTCGGATTGGCCTAATTGTTTTAATTTTAGGATACAGTAGCATTGCTAAAACAACAGTAATATATAGAAAAGCTGTTTCTCACACAATATGGAATGATTCTTTAATAGATTTAAAAATCATCACAGACAGGGTTCCCAGTAAAACATGACCGATAAATTACCTGAGCAAATCTCAAAAAGTTCTCCAACTCAACCAAGGGCGTGCGAAGAGAACACTGCGCCCGGGGCAAAGCTTCAATTTGGCGCCCCCGAAATTTCTGCGCCCGGGGCGGTCCCCCCCCCCCCCCCTTTCGCACGGCGCTGAACTCAAAGTGCACAGAACGAAATTTGCTACTTATTTTCACAATCCTTTGTCAAAATTAGCGATTTTTTCCGACAATCATTCTTAAAAATTTTCGATAGTTTTTTCTTTTTTGTGTGTGTGTGTGATCGTTAAATAATTTTATGATCCCCCCCCCCCCCCCATTATGCAATGGAAATTTTTTGTGTTGTCCTGTAAATAAATAAATTTTCTTTTCACGGCATTTTTTACAGAATGCATATTTCAGTGCACTTCGTAGAAGCATGTAAATTTGAATATGCTTGACATATGCTTAACATCTTTAAAATTCATTTGAAACGATTTTTTCTTTTTTTCCTCATAGGCCGTCAATGTAACGATAAACTTTTGACTGTCCCTGCAAATAAATTAATCATGCTAAAAACTTCATTTGAAATAGGGTCCGTGCTAGTATAAACGTCAATAACCTCCAAAACTTTCAGGGCAATCCGAGCAGCGCCGTAGCCAGAAGTGAATAACAAGGGGAGGGGGTCAAGAAAATACAGAAGGGGCTCATATTTTCTCTCATGAAGAAAAATAAATTAGTGCATATTCACACTGCAATTACTATGTTTTTCATTAAACTGTTATAATAACTTCATTTTATGAAAAGAAAGTAACAGGATGATGAAAAAACAGAGTGTATAATTAGTGAAATATTAAACATCATGTTAGCTTCATATGTGCAAATAAGATGAGCAAGTGTTGAAACACTTACTTTAGTTACAATTTGGTATTTTTGCAAAACTGTAAAAAATTCTCAAAACTAAATTAGATTTTTGAACAGAATTTCATTTGGATTTTTGGAACATAAATTCATTCAGTGGCATTGAAATATTTTCGAGGGGGGGGGGGGCTCAAAATGTTTTAGAGAGGGCTGAGCCGCTCATAGCACCACCAGCTACGGCCCCAATGTTGAATTCAGACACTTTTCTCCGGGAGGAACTTCTGTGCCTCCGGACGGGGGGGCACAATAGAGTTCCGGGGGATTACACTTTTTTTACCATCGAAAACACAAAATCTCAAAATTTCCAGAAAGGACATTTGATGGCTCCGGAGGGGGGGGGGGTGTCCTTCCCCCGGGCCACCTCCTGAATTCAACACTGTACGGCCCTGAATCAGAGTTAATTTACGAGATTTAGAGCGTGGTCTGACAAACCGAAATCAAACACTTTTCAACTTTGTTGGAAAGTGTTAAAAAGGATTTCGTGCACGCGTCAAAGTTTAGCATTGCTATTGCTAAGCGGCTAACAAACGCAATATCCTTAATATTCCATCCAAACATTATACATAACGAAACAACCGCTAAGAATGCACTTACACGTATATTTCAAAGACGTTTGCGTTCTAGAAATACTATTATTACAATTTAAAAAAATAAATAAAAATGCCGATTCGGCGAAAACGCGGTTATGATCCTCTTGAAAAGTTCATACCCCAACAACAATGTTCTAATTTTAGAAAAATAATAAGAATAAAAACCTCTGAAAACATATAGACGTCAACTCTTTGCCAAAAATTCCTTGAAGCAATAGAAACAAATTATTCACAACCTGCTTGCTCTTCTTTCCATTCGACATAGCGTTAAAAACATCAAAAATAAACCTTCACTCTTTCAATAACCCACGACGCAGAACGTTTAAAAGCTTTTAAAAACAAGGATCTTTTTCTGTTCTTTATTTTATTCAGAACAATATAGAAAGGTATTCAGAACTTCGCTTTGTCCATCCATGTTCATCTTACGTGCAATAATCTGAGATAACGACGAAATTTCCAGAAATATTCAGGATGAAAAATAAATATTTCCTGTTAAATTAAAACTATGTTTGAAACAGCTGTTTTCCAAGACCTATCTGAAATTGCAAAAAACTACAATCTGTAACACTACTAAAACTTTTCAGGGAAACTGGGATTCCTAGAACATTTTATGTAACGGCAACAATAAAAATTCACGTAATAGATACACGTTTCCACTGTAAATAAAAAAATATGTAAGGTTATTAAGAATTATACTAAGAATTTTTTAGGAAACTGGGATGCCAAGAACTTTTTATGTAACTGTGACCCGGGTTACAGATAAAAAACTTTAGTAAGATTACAATAATTATAGAAAATTATTTCGTAAAGCTACAGACTCCTGTAGCCTTACATCTTTTTCGTACAGTGTACCTATAAATTTTTAGTAAGCATACCGATTTCTCCAACTTCAAATCTGTAGAAATACAGATTATTTTTACAGTGTATGAGTGTTGTATTCAGACACTTTACTCCGATTTCTGTGACTAAGGGGGGGGGGGCATTGTGGAGTTCCGAGAAGATTGCACTTTTTCACCATTGAAAATACAAAATCTCAAATCTTCCGTAGGAACATTTTATTGCTCCAGGGGGTTGTCCCCAACTCAGGCCCATCATTGATCGCCCATAAATGACTATTATTTAAAAAGCAATTTAATGATGTTATGCATTTCAAATTCCCAACACATATAAACTGGGAGACGAAAGCACAGACAATCACCTCATCGAGTTCACAGATGAAAATCTAGGATTGGTTAAAACTCGATTCGCCTATTTAAACGCAATCATTTTGCCAAGTCATATGTTATGGGAAAACACTTGAAAACCCGATTTTAGTGGTTAAATCGTAGGTTTGACATTGTGTTTTCCTACACCAAAAGTGTTGGGGGATAGAGCAGAGTTAAACGCAGTGTTTAAGGTCTGTGGTGTGACGTAAAGAATATGGCACATTTATGAAACATTTCAAATTAGAAATAACATCTCCATTTATTTCATTCATCTCGAATGTTAAACTTAAACAAACTATTTACATAAAACTCCAGCATTTGCTGGGTACTTAGTTGTCGTTTAACATACATCCATGGCAAAACTGCTTCTAAACTGCAGAGAGCAAGAACTAAACCCATCGGTTAGATCGTCTGTCCATCACAGCACACATATAGGGGTGTTTCACATTCTAGATATATTTACTCAGTACATAAACTGGAAATAAATTTATGCATACAGTTACAGGTAAAAAAGAGAGTGCCTTTACGACCGAAATGCAAAAAGAAAAACTGGATCGGAACGATCACTGCTGAACAAATTTAGAGGGACAAGATTTTGTCCAGATTTCCAACAAAAAGAAATAAAACTTGGAGAACTGGTAGTAGGAGAATATAGTGGTATACTATAAGCATAACAACCAGTATACCAACCAAAGAGCCAACCGGTCAAATAGTGTTTTTTAAGATTTTTTCCACCAAGATATGACTTGGCATCGGCAGACCGATTGAGTTTTCATATGCGAATCGACTTTACTAATCCTTGATTTCCATTCATCAACTTGATGAGATGACTGTCTGTTCTGCCGCCTTCAGGTTTAATACGGGGAAAGAGATTTTAAAGCTATCGTTCAGTTAAAAATAAAAATGCTTATTCTCAATAGATGGCGCGGACTTTCACACCTCTCGACGGGGGGTGGAGCGATAACTTTCATGTTTTGGTAATCCTACTTTTTTGTTAAGTAGCGAGTTTTCATATATGACCCCTCTCTTTCCCTTGCAGTGTAGGAGAAAAGCGGTGGGTTCGGCTGATCTTTATCTGGTGCGAAGAAACGAAGAAAAGGATCTTCATGTTCACATCTGCATGGCAGATTCGAATGCAATAGTGATATTGTCACTGTATAGTTCTGAAAGCAGTCTTTTGAAATTTACCTTTGTTTAGTAAACTACAAAGACATAATTTTAAAACACATTATTTAATCGTTATATTTCCTAATTATGATATTTTTAATAGTTACTTTGCATTTTTTTTTCTAAACTATATTAGTTTCTTTAATGTATTGGATTGCTTGAGGACACATAGGTTTAAATATGATGTAAAATTACTGTATATGATACAGCAATCGAAAAAAAATTGTATATATACCATTCAATTGTAATGTCTGTTATTTATGTAAGCAGGGCCAGTGCTAGACATTTTGCCGCCTGAGGGGAACTTTATTTTGCCGCCCCTATGACACTATTTTTTTCTTTTTACCACTACTCAAACTTTTTAAAAAATAAGTATAAAAGTAAAGTAAAAGTAAATAAGTATATTAGTATAATAACTATAATTTATTTACATACATATAAAATGCATTATAAAATATATTTATATTTAACGAATTTAAAATAATTAAACTGTTTTATTTATTTTATTTTAGCATCTTTTTAAAAATAACAACAGCTACTTGAAATTAAATTAATAAATAATAATATACTAGTATTAAAAAAAAGGCCAGAAAGTCTCATATAAAGAATAACAGTAATACTTTAAAATCTCTTTTACCTTGTTTTTCATTTCGAAAAATCAAGCACGTTATGGATATTAGAAAAAAAATTGTTACAATAGGTAAAGAGTGTTTTAAAAATAAATATTACTGAGACAAAATATGTTAAACATTTAAAATAAATCACTTTGCATATAATATTTGTGTATAAATTTCAAACAGAAAAAGAAAAAGAAAAATTTAGTATAACAAGTTATTTATCTTTTGAAAATTGCATATACAACACAAAATCGCTTATTAATAATATTAATAAGAAAACAGCTACTAAAAATAAGACAAAAGTTTAGAGAAGAGAGTAATTTCTCTTTATTTAGCTTCGACGAAATCACACATTATCATGTCAAAATCAATATTATAAAATGAAAAAATATAAATAAATGAATAAACTTAGCGCAAACGTCGCAATATATTATTGTTATTAAATAGAAAAATGATGATAGACAGAGAAAATTACCTAATCATTTCAAATGAAACACTAACAATTAAAACATTAAAAATATTTTCAAACACACAACTATCGACAATAAAATATTTAATTCAATAATAAATTCACCTTGATTCTTTTTTTTCTTTGTGAAAATCGTTTGCTATATCACGCTAATCAATATAGAAAACAATTAGATTTTCATTTGCTAAAATAATTTAATCACAGCCAACCTGATGGGCGCTGAGTTTCCGGGCACCTAAAAAAATTGCACAAAACGCAAAATCACAAGAGAAATAGCAAAATAAAAAATAATAAAAAAAAATCGATCCACAAGTTCCTATTAAACGTTATAGAAAAGATAACAAAATGTACTATATTGGATTGGAAGATTGAAACTGAATTTCTTTTACTAATGCAAAAAAATCACAGCGAATCGCGAAAGAAAATAAAAGGTGGGGGGGGGGGGGGGGGCACTAAAAATAGTATATAAAGAATTGTTAAAATTTCAAAAATTGCAGACAGTAAAATTTATTTAAGATTAAAAAAGAATTTCTATTTTAAAGTCAAAAAACCGCCACAGACCCCCCCCCCCCCACCTACAAAAAAAAAATTACAAAAATTCGAAGTTTGCTCAGCGAATTTCGATTAAATTTAGCTGAAATGAGGACAAATTTTAGTACATTAGATTAAAAGATTATAACCGGATTCTTTTTTAATAACGTTAAAAAATTGCTTCAAAACTGAAACAACAAAAACAGTGAAGTTTGCTAAAGATTAAAAAATTGCAGAAAAACAAAATTTATTAAAGTGCTTTAACCTATTCTAAAAGGAATTTTTTCACAAATAAATTCACAGTTGAAGTTAATAACAAAATTCTGTTACGAATGTCAAACACTCATGTTGAAAATTGCATTAAAAGTCGCGAAAAATCAAAAATTGAGGATAAATAAATTTAATGTATTACGTTGAAAATCGATACAAAGTTTTATAAAATTTACAACAAAATTTCATATAATTAGGCTAAAATTAAAAAAAAAAAAAAAAAAAAAAAAAAAAAAAAAAAAAAAAAAGCTTGTGTAACGAATGTCAAAAATTTGCAGCAAAACGCAAAAGAAAAAAATAAATAACAATCACTAACAATCGTATTGAAAATGTCATTTAAAATAACTAAATATTCAAAAATCGCGGAGGATAAATTTTAATACATTTAGCTAAATTTTTTAACGTAGAATTCCTTTCAAGAAAGTCAAACAAGTAGGTAAATTTGATATCAGATCGCACTGGGGGTTTCGTCTAATATCTCTTTCAAAAAACTTTATCCTTATTCTTACTATGTGTTATAAAGTTTAAAGCGATTGATTCTTTAGGTTTCCCAAACTTAATAAAATTTAGAAAATAACCCGTAGTCGGACGACCCTCTCCTTTCCCTGAATTTTTCCAGCGAATGAAATAACATCCGCATGCGGAAGTACCACAGTATTGTAAAATCAATAATTTAAAAAAAATGTACTGCGATTATCAAATCCTAATAATAATAATAAAAATACATATATCTCTTTTTATTTCCGCCTCACGTGGTTTGCCGTTCAAAAAATACAATTCTGGATTTGGTTTGAAGGAGGATTTCTTTTGAGTCTTATAGCTACTGAGCTGTTGTCTCGAATGATTCAAAACTTGAGAAAAGACAAATATGATTGAGAATGAAGATAAGACAATTCTGGAATTAATTACCAAAATAAAAACAAATACACATTTATTACGTGATTTATTTAATCCATTAATTTATGCTAGATACATAATAATTTTTATATCTATTTAAACTTTGGCAACAATTAGAAGACAAACAAATAAATAAATAAATAAATAAATAAATAAAAATAAAACAGATGATATTAAAATAAATATTTTAATTAAAATAATAGTCTTTTTCAAACTTTTATGGTTTGTTGTGTTACAAGAGGTATTCAGCGGTAAGTATACAAAATTTGAATGCTCTGACTTGTATAGAATGTGTGTACGGACTCTGTGACAAACAGACAGAGGACAAGGACGAATAGGGTTTCGTCAGGTGAACGAAACCCTAAAAATCGCCGCAAAACTCGGAAAAACGATAAAGATAATTTAAAAATAGTTTTAAAAAAATACAGAACAAAATTGAATATATTTTCCTAGAAAACAGTAACCGGAAAAAAAAACCGCGAAAAAAATGTTTAAATAAAAAATTAATTTTTTTAAATAGCAGCTGATAAAATTCACTATATTAGGGTAAAAGTTTGAAACCGAACTAATCTTACAAACGAAAGAACAAAAAAAAAAAAAAAAAAAAAAAAGGCGAAATGACAGAAAAATTCCAAAAATTGATCTATGTAATTAAGCTTTATTTATTTTTTTTTATATTAATCTTAAACGTTAGAATACATATCCTTTTACTAATGTCGAAAAATCGAGAAAGGAAATAAAAAAAAACCTTTCAAAAATCCCAGTGGATAAAATTTATTACAATGAGACGTATAGCATTCTAACAAAAATTCACTGTCGATTGTGTATACATATATACATGTATGTAAAATCGGCACAAAAAGCGAAATTATGCAAAATTTTGCTTTGAAAACCGCGGAGACAAAATTTAATATGTTAGTCTGAAACAGAATCCCTTTATGAATGTCCAAATATCACCACAAAACACAAAAAGGACAAAAAACTGCAAAAATTTCTAAAATCGTGATGTACAAAATGTACTATATTCGACTAAAAGTTTAAAACGTTTCTTTCCAATATTAAAAACTGCAGCAGAATGGAAAAAATCCACTAAAAATGGTATCAAAAATCTCCCTAAAAATCGTTAAAAATTAAAAAATTAAAAAGGCTAGTTTTGTCCCTGAAATACATAATTTGCTGCTACCAATATATAGAATGCGGCAAATAGAATTAAATCCGTGGGAAACATTTAAATAATCGGGACAAATCTACGGTTTTCACGGTTTTAAAGAAAATTGAAGAAATTGTCCTATATTTCAAATGGCATATGCTGCGTTTTCTATTGAGTGTACAAAAAAATTGTAAATATGAAAGTTGTAAACAAATAATATGCCACGACAACGAGTCTAGAAATATTTAAAAAAAATAAATAAAATAAAATTTTTGTTGTTTATCCAAAATTTAGCCTTGAGAAATTTTGTTGCCAAATAATATGCCATGACAACGGGTATTAAAAAAAAACTTTTGTTGTTTACACAAAATTTAGCTTTGAGAAATTTTGTTGGAAAACTTGGTTTTTCCAGTTTGGCATTGTTATAAACAATTGAAAAAGAAATCTACCCGATATTTGGAGATGTAAAATGTTTATTTTCCCTGGACTGTATACAACAACTGTAAAATCTTTGAAAATGAAATCTCTATATACGGTTTCAGGGATGATGCCAAAATGCATGTTTTGCATTGGTGCAACAAAGGAAGGTTTTGGTCCTGAAACACATAATTTACTACTACCAATATATAAAGTATTCTTTTAAACAAGGCTGTGGCACCAAGTTTCGAGATATTAAGAAAAAAAAAAAAAAGAAAGAAAAGAAAAAAAGAAAAAAAGAAAAAAAGGGTTTTTTTTGGGGGGGGGGGGGGGGGGGGAGGTTGGCCATCAAAAATTTTCCTCAAGAATTTATTGGAAAACTTTTTTCCCATGTTAGTTTCAATATAAATAAATAAAAAAGTAAACTCTTCTGCCCGTTTTTTTTAAGATAGCCGCATTTTCATGGTATACGTTTCCCTTTGACAGAAAAGTCTGCCAAAGTTAGTGTTTTGAGCTGAATTTCAACAGCGCCGGAGAGGAATAAACTGCGGCCCTGAGACAAAAATTTAGTGTAACTCAAGATATAATTTATATATTGGAAAATGATGAAAAAAAAATCCGATTACACAGCAGTTTAATAATCATCCCTGCAAGTATCATGCTTTTAAGTTTAAAAATGAGTAAGGAATTTTCACGTTAGATTTTTTTTCTTTTGAGAATTAGTTTAAATTTTAAAAAATCTAATAAAAAAAATGTCTTATGTACACGTTTTCTCGTAACTTGCTTGTAAAATATCTTTTGCCTATGCAGTTTTTGTAAGAAGGATGAGCAAGTTCAAAATAGTAACAGTAAATTATAGTTCCATGCTTAAGCGGTAAGTATTGAAAAAGATCTTTTTAAATAAATATTTCAATTTTAATTTCAGTTTTTTTTAACAGAAATGGAACCATAAAATTCTTATTCTAAATTTCTGATGTAATCACTAGGCCGAAAATTATTCGGAAATTTTACGCAATTTGTTGCTATCTATTCATTTGCAGACATCGAACCATTTTGTTATATTATTATAAAACATTTCTGTCATTTATTCGAATAATGAATACATAGTAGATGCCTGTAGGCTTGGGGGACAAAATGAAGGTGAACATTCAAACGTGCCAGGTCGGCAGAATTTGGACAATTTTTTCAAAGGCCGGAAAAGAATAAATAAATGGGCCAGTCGAGCCGGGCTAGTTAAAGCTTGTTTTCCGATATAAATATTTCGTTGAATTTGATAATATATAAATGCATCGATTCGTATTTAATTAGAATAACTCTGAGTGCATTTGATCTGTCTGAGCTCACTGAAGATGAAGAATCTTTCGATGAGCCCGAAGAAATTTCAAAATACTTTGAGGATACATTGGTGTTTAATAACGAAATACAGTCGAATCTCTATATAACGAAATCCATCTTTCCAGTAAAAAATTCGTTATATAGAGAAATTAGATGTATAGAGAATGATGTTAAAAATCGTATTTAGTGTGTGAAATTTGAACAAATATTATTTTTGATTTTTTGAATTAAAAATGTGAAATGTTTAAAAGTAAATATTAATCTAACATTTTATTTCTTAATTATTTAAGCTGTTTCAAAAACGAGAGCAGATATTTGTATGAAAGCTCAGTGAAAATCAAATAAGGAAGATTTGCATCAATTTCAGACTAAGAAATCTGTAATTTTTTGTTGTTTTGATTTTAAAGTTGTTACGTTCTCAAAGAAAAAAAAAGGCTCAAATTTTAGCTAGGAATGAAAAATTGTAGTTAACATTTCTCTCCATTTGAAGGCCTCTCTTATGTGCCTCTCATTGATTCTTCTCTTACATGTGTATCAATCCAATTGACAATGTTTTGAGAAGGATGTTGGAAAGGTGTGTGGGAGGTTTGATGAATTTGTTGGATTTAAAGAACAAGGAGAAATGTAATTTAAAAAAAAAAAAAAAAAAAAAAAAAAAAACTCAGCACTGACGATAAATCAAAAATAAGTGATGGAAAATTGATTCCATATGATTTCGAAGCTTTTTAAAACTCAATAAATTAAGATCAATTTATGAAAAAATTTGTTATGTGGAGATAGATATTTCGCTATAGGTGAATTCCATTTTGTGACAGACATGACTGAGAGAACTTTTTTGTTCATCTTTAAGTACTAAATATTAATTGATAATTAAAAAATTGCATCGGGTGATGTAAATATAGGTCTTATGCTATTAAAAAACACTAAAATTTCAATTCAAGGAAAAACTTAATTTAATTGAGGGTTAAAACCTGTCGTGACAGACATGACAAAATTGGACATAGATTTTGACTAGACACATATTATTATCATTTGCTCTTAATTGGCATGCATACCAAGACTAGAATTTTTTAAGAAACAAAATAAGACTTGGATATGTGAAGCAGAAAGAAAAATATTGAAAAATTTGTAAATAGAAAAATATTAAAAAATATTTATCAGCGTGACAGACATGACAAAGTTTTGTGACAGACATGACACGTGTACAATTTTCTAAGAATTTAAGTATTTTTTTCTTAAATATTACTTTCTTTACTTTTATCACAACTTGGAGATTACAATATGATATAACATTGGTATATTATGTTAAAAGAATCTCAAAATAAATTATAAAAAAAATTTAAAATTTATAAAATCCCTTGGAATGACTAGTGTTGGAGTTGAAACATTTGCTAATATTTGGTTCTTCTCATACCAGACAACATGATCTTCAGGTTCAAATTTAAACATGCTTTTAATTTTAGTTGGTACAAAGCATTTTATTTTATGTTATTGCTGTGTCTGTGCGATTTGTGTTATTATTCCATGATAAACCTTATTGCCTTATTGCCATTCACCCATTGGCTATATTGCTTTGTTGCATCTTCCAAGAGGTAATTTTCAGTGCATGCACCAGTATTGAAATTGAAAATAATATTATGCCAGGTACATATGATCGGAAACAATGCAACTTTCTTGTTCCTGACATTGTTTTGATTACTTGCCATTCAGATCAAGTTTTGCTTTCATTCTTTGTATTTTTTCTAGTGATTCATGAAGAAATAGATTCCAGGACCAATTTTCCTCGCAGCTTCAGCACACTTACATGATGCTCTAGGATTTATACTTCTAGCTTGAGTAGCATCAAGGAACTGAATCTTAATAATCTCATCAATACATTCTTTTCCATGTGATGTCACTGAAAAATGCCAGACTGTTGGGAATTTGTTTTGTGTTATTGAAAAAATATTTTTTTGTTCGAAGTGTAGAGATGCTCCATCAGATTAGAATAATTCAACCTATTTGACTTTTAACTTTGAATTATTTATCATGATTTTTTTCAATAATCAAATTGGTAAACATTATAACAGCATAATTGTCATAATTACCATAATCAGATATCACTATATATGGCTCTGAAGAAACAGTGACTGAGTCACTATAACAATAATATACAATTGTAATATATATATAGCAGAGGAAATATTCTGCCAATGAGTAGATTTAATCTCGTTCTAATAAATATGCAAATAGTTTTCACTGAAATGAGTTTGTACCAGAAATTTTCTATTTGGCAGATTTTCTTTTAAAAGTAGAAAACTTTAGATTGTGTACGTTACACATCAAGAAATACCATAGCCATCAATTCCAAGTTAAATAATAATAACTTTCAAATCACAAGATTAAAGCAAAACTGCTTGAAAAAATAATTGTGACAGATAATATATCTGAAACAAAGAAATTGGTATCAACATAATTATCTGGTAACTATTACATGCATTCTAAATTTAAGCATTTTGTTGAGTTGAGTTGTAAAGAAATATTATTGGCATCAACACTAAGTTAAAAAATTACAAAAATAACTTTCTAGGAAAGAGATTAAGGTAAAGTTGCTTGAAAAACTAATTGTGACAGACATGACTAGCGTGACAGACATGACAAAATGTAATGTTTTATATTTCACTCAAATTTTAAATTTATCTTTCAGTTTTTTTATGAACTGTTCCTTTTGACATATAAAAAGAGAAAATAAAGTGTTAATAATTTTTATCAAGTAGATTTTCTTGAAAATAAAAAAATCGACATTTTCTGTGACAGACATGACATGAAGACTAATATAAAGTTTGGGGGCAATAGCAAAATAATTAAAATATTTCAGGTGAAAACTTTGGTGTTTTTAAACATACTGTTAGTCATTTTTTAAAAAGATATATTTGTTTCAAAAATCTATGTGATATTTAAATGCTTCAAGGGACATTAAACTAGAGATAAAAATAGCAGATTTTTGATTTCAAAGTTAGTCTTGATAATAATTAACTATAAAAATTTATTTTTACAATTATCTTATTATATCTTATTATTTTCATGAAATTTGACTTATTTTCTATCAATTGGAACAAAAAAATACTAATTTAGTTCAAATTTAAAAAATGATGTCCATGTCGCATTTTCATGGAATTCACCTATATAGAGACTGTTTTTAATGCAATCATGCGGAAAGGGGACCGTTCCTACTAAAAATTCATTATATAGAGAAATTCGATGTATGGAGTTGCGTTATAGAGATGGAGATACTCGACTGTACGTGCCGATCTATCAGAGTGTGAACAAAAAGGGCTTGCTAGAGGT
This sequence comes from Maratus speculifer, assembly GCA_964019185.1. NCBI lineage: Eukaryota > Metazoa > Arthropoda > Arachnida > Araneae > Salticidae > Maratus > Maratus speculifer. The sequence continues at coordinate 385,505,052 of OZ025294.1, forward strand.
TTTATAACATGTCGAGAGCGTGTTTTTACAGAAAACTTACCCGATGCCTCTCCGTGTGCTAAATGAAAAATAAAACTATCAGCCCTTGGGCAAACAATTCCTTCCCAAATTTTTCTTGGATAAAAATGGTAAGAAAAATGGACTTTATTTAAATTTTATATTTGTTTACACATAACTAAGAAAAATTGTTTTCAAAATCTGAAAATTAATAATAGTAATAATAATAATACACAATATTTTATTTTTGCTTATTTAATATAACTTTATATTATGAAATTATCTTATAGCTCTAATCCACTCATTGAATTTAAATTTAGTATAAAAGCATTTACAAATTCAAAAGTTAAAATTTATCATTTTTTATTGTAGATGTGTCACAATTGTCTTACGATTTAATATCTATTATTATAATTATCATTCCTTATTTTATAAAGAATAAATTTTATGATATAAATGTCAACGTGCATTAGTCGTTTCACTAAAACGTACAACAACGAATTTTATATTTGTCTACAGAATTAAACAAGTTGGAAATTGCACGTGAACGTAGCAAATGAGGTGCGTTCGTGCAATAACGAAGTTTTAAAAATATTCAGATCTTGCTAATACAGTAGAGCGTACTTCGGATACAGTATAGTAGTCGAAATCTTTGTGTTTCTGTAAATATGGAGAAAGTAATTTTTATTACACCACAGCAACGTATATCTTATTCATAAAATGTGAAATAGTTGAATATAATTAAAACACGCCCAAACAATGTTTCCCCGTGTAGCATTATGTAGTGGAATACTTTTGTGTGACCCTGTAATTTAATAATAAAAATTCTTTGCATCACAGATTGTACAGAATGCATATTTTAGTATATATTTTGCTAAAATATAGAACAATGAATTTCACATTTGTCTATAGAATTAATAATGTTGTTTACAAAGCCTAAAAATTAACAACAACAATAATAATAATAACATAATCAAAATCAAGAAAATATATTTTTTCTTTTAAATTTGTACTTGCAGAGGCTTTAATTTTTTTTAAGTTCAATGTTTAGAAATAAATTATTATATTTCTATGTAGAGGGTAAAGTTTATATTAAAATAACCTGTATTTTACTTTTAAATACTTAATTTTCATAATAAAATGTATCTTGTCTTCTTTTTTCTTTTCTTTTTTTTATATTGGGTGCACACCAATTTTATTTTTAATCTGCTTGCATCCTAAATAAACATTAATGTTTAGTTGAATACCGCATTTTCAGCGCAAAATTAAACCGAAGTCAAAAATCACTTTCCATGCATATCCTTGCTGATTTCATGATGCAATTAATGCAATCAATTCAATTTTTGCAATGCAATGCATTAATTCAAAATACGAAAAGAATCATTCAAAGTTTAATTAACTTATTAATCTTTTTGAAAAATTTAACTTTTCGTACAAAATTTGATCCATTGAACTGAAAAACGACTAAATAAATATACTAAAAACCTCGACTTTTTTATCTCTCCCAAGTTTCTGGAATTACGCTAGGAAAATAATTCTACGCTTATCAGCTAGAAGGAGGGGGTAGAAGGGTGGGAGTAGTCTCCCCCTCGATGGGAAGAGTAATAAGGGGCCATCTCTACCCTTCTCTTGCAATAAGTCAATCATAGGGTTGCTAGAATAAGCAGCATTTTCCAACATTTCTTTCACGGCCTGTCTAAATAAAAAAGCTTTTTTTCGAAAAACAAAAGGACTTTTTGAACAAAATTTTATGTAATAAGGTATAAAATATATCCCTTATTGAATTTATTAGAAAAGAAATGATAATATATTAAAAAATAAATACATAAAAACGATAAAACAATCCATTTTTAATCCACACGGAAAACCTAATAGAACCCGTATCTCCACCTGTTGGTGTCTATAGGAAACATGGAAAAAATTTTAAATTAAAATTTAAAAAAAAGGTGATATATTTCATCCAAAAAATTATACCACTTTTAAGACACGAGTCTTATCTTTCACCCAAAAAAAAAAAAAAAAAAAAAAAAATTAAATCAATCACTGCAATAGCAAATGCGTTATACTGATTTTTAGAATGTATCATAAGCAGTATATGAGAAGATAATACTGACGGTTACCCTTAATGGGAAAATATAATTGCCCTGGTTAAGAATCTTAAGAAAATCTTATTATGAGACAATGATCCAATATTTTATCGTATAAAAATCTTAGACCCTGAAAGGTTTTTCATTTGCTACTTTTCGTTGTACCATCATAAGGTAAATTCATATTGATTGATAACATTCTTATTTATTTGTTTTATTTTTTCAGGCATGCGAGTCTTTATTTTTTTTTCCAAAAAGAGGCATGTTTAACATAAATTATAGGACACTTAGATTATGAAAGATTCCTCAGTTTAAATTATATTATGTTCTGAAAGAAAACGAAATGGAATTTCTCGTTTAATTTTAATTTTTTTTAATGTTTCATTTTTTTTTCTTTTTTTAAATAAATAAACTTACGAGCAATGAATCAGATACATTAAATAACGTTTGTTTTGCATTTAACTATGGCATATTTATATTTTCAATTTTCCCCTCATTTACTATTATTTTAAAAAGGTGTTTTTTGCATGATACCTCATAGAATGGTCAGGAGCCCTGGTCGTGTAAAATAATAATAATAATAATATCAAGCACACCGATTATGGAAATAAGACGGTAAAAAATGCCAGAAAAAAATTTACAAATTTGTCAGTTGAAAACATTAAAATTCTCTCTCATCAAAATTTTATTTTTTTACCTAAATGAATTTAAAAAAAACTTTAAAATTAAGAAGTATTCGCAATTCTCAATCTCAGCTACATTGAATTAAAACAAGTCTTTGCTCTGCTTTCGCCATAAGAACCGCGTACGTTTTTATTTCACATATTAAAATCCCATACTGGGTAAAACAACAATCTGGCAGTGTCATCTGCAATTCAGTCGCAATATTTCCCACGTGACGATTCTGAGACACTAACATACATTTTACGATACAGATCGAATAGTCACGCATGGCAAATACCAGCAAATATGAAGCAGCACATATTAAAGACGAAACAAAAAGATACAAAAACCAAAACACATCATTCAGACAGTAAACATTGCGCAATCCCTCAGAAAAACCTGCCAAACCAGAGGCAGCGTGGCTCTGTGAAGCGTGGAGGGGATAGCAGAGTACAACACATACAAAACAGAAGAAATGGCATCCTTCTGACCTTGCCCAAAAGGATCTTTCCGTCCTGAAATTAAATTGGCAGTGGCGCAAAACTATAGAGATAAAGTATAAGGAAAGTTGCCGCACATTTGTTTTCTTTCTTTTTTTCCCACTAGGTGAGGGTAAAAAAAGGGAAGCAGGTCCAGTGCAGGGCAAAGGTAAATTAGGGGGCCCCCTTTCGAATCATTGCAACATTATTCAAATAGAACTCATGTGTAATGCATAAACATATTTTTTTTACCTTAGATATAAATGGAAGAAAACTCTTTTCTCCGTCAATTCTAAATTAAATACCTCAATTAATTAACACACACATTTTTCTTCCCTTAGTACGGAACAAAACTCTTTTATATAACTTAAGCAATTTGTTATTATTATTTTGAGATAAATTTAATAACTTCAACATGTGGAAGAGCTGGAATTGGAAGAAAGAAAGTAAATATTTTATAGTTTAATGTATGGATTTGGTAACAATTTAAGGTCAAGGACCAATGGGCAAATTGGAAAATAATATTTTCAACCACCATAATTTTACACATAAATGGATGGTTTCGATACTTAAAAAATAATAACATTTTTATGATGATCATAATGCAACTTACGTAATAACAGAGTCATATTAATATGCCTGGACATTTAGAGTTACGTTAATATTCCTGGACCAATCATAAACAAATATTAAATGAAATTGCAGTTTAATAATTCTCAGTAATTTTTAAACTTCTAAACGCCGCACATTTTCAATTTTTACACCGTCGTATTAAAAGAAAAAAAAAAATTGCTTTTAACAGGGGTTATTGTGACTGAGAGAGGAAAACCCTGAAAATTAACTGATACAAAGAAAAAAAAAACGAAAATTATCGAATGCAAAATATACCAATTTCAAAGGTCACATTTACTCAAAAACAAAATTTGGAACAGCAAAAAAACAATTTTGGAGCAGAAAAAACAGTTTTGGGGGAAAGCAAAGGATTAAAAAAAAAAGTAACAACAAAATCAGTTTTTAGAGCAGCAAAAATCGTTTTTGGAACAGAAAGTTACACTCTAGCAATAACTTTTTTTTTTTTTTTCCCTCACAATCTTTTAACAAAATTTGCGGATTTTTTGCAATCTTTTGACAAAATGCGTCATTTTTTCGCGATCTTTTGACGAAACGAGTCATTTTTCGCGCTTATTTGACAAAATTTAGTTTTTACGCGATTTTTTTTATTATAAAATTTGCCGTTTTTTGCGTTTATGCGACTAAATTTGTCGGTTTTTTCGCATTTATATGACAAAATTTGTCGTTTTTCTGCGTTTATATGACGGCATTTGTCTTTTTTTGCGCTTATCTGACGAAATTTGTTGTTTTTTTTGCGTTTTCTTTTTGACGAAATTGATGGTTTTTTTTCGCGATTTTATGACGAAATTTGCCCTTTTTTTTTACGAAATTGGCGTTTTTACCCCGCGATTCTATAAAGAAATTAGATTTTTTGAGATTCTTTAAAGAAATTCGTGTTTTTTTTTTTTTCATTAATCTTTGTCGAATTTTGAGTTTTTCCCGCGATTTTTTCGAAATTCACGATATTTTTTAATGTCCGAAATTTACACTAAACGTAACGATATCATAAACCCGGTATGGTTGATAAAAAAAACCGGAAATCTGAGGTACACGTTGAACACAATCACCCCTGTTTTAAATGCAACTTATTTGAAACCTGTATTTAAATTTGTTTTGAGTTAATTTTTTTTATAGTTTAATACCTTTTTTGAAATCGTAGCAACAGAAGCATTCCACTTTTGGACATTTAACATGGACCAATCAGAAAACGAATAAAATAAAAAACAGAAATATTTCATTTCTAGACATTAAGCATGGACCAGTCAGAAAACGAATAAAATAAGTCGCAGAATTCGACCAATAAAAAGATTCCGATGTACTTCAGATTTCCCAATTCTCTAGCGAGAACAACAACTATTTTCCAAAAATAGTTAATAAAATAAGAAACAAAAAGGGGGAGGGAGACAGCTTCTTCTAAATTGGAACATAAGCGCACAGCAAACCATACGAGAAAAACTTGTCTATAACGGAGCCATAAGAGCCCACTTCAGACACGAAAAAAAAAAAAAAAAAAAAAAAAAAAAAAAAAAAAAAGGAAAAAAAAAACGCCAATGTAAAGTTTATAGGGGCATTTATTTTCAAATTTCTCGCTTTAATAATAATATTTTTGGCTATTTTTTTTATAATCATAAGATAGCTAAAGAATATTTACAACCGACTAGTTTTTACTTTTTCGATTTTGGTTATAGTTTATTTATATTAAGATAGTAGTTTCAATTTCAGAATAGGTCCCGACCGGTTTCGAAACTTTTTTAATTTGAAATTAAAGTAGAACTAGCCCACGTATACATCGTCCTCAGCTATCCAAAACATAAAAAAACATTTAAAAATATTAAAATTAAAGCGAGAAATTTGAAAATAACTCCCCTATAGGCTTTACATTAGCGTTCGAGATTATCCGAGTGACTACTGTGGGCTAGAGGTCTGCACGGGCCGAAATTTCTAGGCCCGGGTCCGGCCCGAACGAAAGAAATATTGGCCCGACCCGGCCCAGCCCGAACGAAAAAAATAATGGCCCGACCCGGCCCGGCCCGAAAGTTAAAATTTCGGCCCAAGCTCGGCCCGGTCCGGAAAAACTTTAAAATTCGGCCCGAACCCGGCCCGGTTCGAGGGAATTTCAACAGAACATTGATCTTTAATCTTATGGAAGAGTTCTGACCAAAAAAAAATTATATTAGTCTCTTTTTTTTTTTTTTTTTTTTTTTCATGTTTATAATCTCCATTTATGCAGAAGTGCCGTAGGCTGCGACATTTTTGCTTTTAAATGAATCTTTGTTTGTTGTATGTAAATGTTTCAGTTATCACTAGTATTATTAATCCATATTCCCTGTAATGGAGACAAAAAAATCGAAAAAGCGGTATACAGTAAAATTTCCAAAGACGAAATCGCTTGGAAACGGAAAAAAATGCAATTATTTCTTAACAGATGTAAATGTTTAATATATTTTTTTCTCCCGTATTGTATTCATTTTGCATGGATGAACATTTTAAAAGAAACTTTCAGTTTTCAGTTTAAAAAAAAATTCCGTCATAATCATGTTTTTTTTTTGTTTTTTGTTTTTTTTTGTGTGTGTGTGTGTTTAATTCTATTTTAAAACGCCTAGTAATCTACGAATCTTTAAGAGGAATAAATTCTAATGTTTATTTGTAGAATAATGACGGCTTAAAAGTATTTGCTTTTTTTGCAGAAATTTTTGGATAAAGCCAAATATTACTGATTTATAAAAAGTCGAGAAAAGGATTTTCATATAGGAAGATTCAATAGGAACTGATTATTTTGGTCCATGAAAACTAGGAAGAATGGAATCCGTCTCGGCTTCGTACGAAAAAAAAAAAAAAGTTAGGCCCGGCCCGATACTCCATCAAAAAAATTAAGGCCCGAGCCCAGCCCGGCCCGAAAAGATTAGTGACTAGGCCCGGCCCGGCCCGAAAGGATTAGTGACTAGGCCCGGCCCGGTTCGAGTCTTCAGAAGTAAGGCCCGAGCCCGGCCCGAATGCCATTATTGGAAATCGGCCCATGCAGACCTCTACTGTGGGCTATTAAACATTGAAATTACATATCTTCTTCGGGAACACGGGTGCATACATGCTCTTTCACAAACCATACTTCCATCACTCAAGGCCGTAGCCAATAGGGGAATCACCGGGGTTTGATCCCCCTCCTAAATTTTTTGTGGGTAGCTATAAATATACCAAAAACTACCAGACGAGACGGTCAAAATTCGAAAATCAGCAACAGTCATTATACAAATATCAAAATTTAATGGTAGCGTATCTCTTTTGTTCGATTCTGTTAGTAGATTGGAAAAAAAAAAAAAAATGCAATTTCGAGAAAATCTGCAGTTTTAATTTTTCAGAACAGGACTTCGTCAAAACAGAATGTTAACGTTGTTAAAATAAAATGGTCATAACAGTCAGACTTGTCTAATCCAAATTCTTGAAAAATTCTACGCATTTATTTTAAATATCCATATTATTGTTCCGACGTATGCTGATGAAAAAATGTTTTGGGTAATAAAATATTTAAAAACATACGTAAAAAATGTGAAAATTTTAATTTGGTTGAAATAAAAGTCATTATGTCATCGAAGAAATGTATAAACGAGAATATTTTATTTGCAATGAAAAAGGCTTAACATTCCTTTGGTAATTATATTAAGTTAAATTATTATCTAATACACAATAAAATTTAGTTAAACTTTTAACATTCGCCTCAGTTCAATAAGTAAAAAAAAAAAAAATCTAAAATAAATCAAAATTAAATTTTATGGTCCAAAATCCCTCTGGTAAATATTTTTCTGGCTACGGCCTTGCCATCACTTGTTTTGTTATGACTTAAAAAAAAAATAAATAAATAAATAAATATTTAAGTAAGTAACGTCACCCGGGAAGAAAAAAAAAACATGTAAAAGATGCTGGTTTCTAATGAGATAAGGTGTTGAAGCGTCATTATTTCGTCAGATGATTTGTTAAAAAACACATGAATAAAATGTATATGCCGGTTTAAAACTGAGTTTTTCTTATGTTCCTCGTGCAGTGTCGAATTCAGAGAATGGCCCGGGAATGGGGAGAGGAAATTTTAAAGTTCTACAAGTTAATGTTATACAAATACAAAACTTAAATAGTCAATCAATCGATGTAAATCAGGGTGGCTACAGAAATGGTGAAAAAAAGTTCCCTGATTATTTATATCAGATTTCCCTGATTTTTATTATTAAAGAATATATACGGTATTTTTTAATGTACGCTGCTTTCTCGTATAACACATTTATCCAACTTGCAAATATCTCTTTTGGGAGGAAAAAAAAATTGTACTGTATTTAATTAGCAGAGGTGTCAAAAGTATTACAATTTAGTACTAATTATTACAGATATGCAACAAAAGAGACAGCATTAGAAGCTTCAAATAACAAAATTGCTAATTTCGCTAAAGGATCGCTTGAAATAATGTGAATTTGCGACGTAAAATCGCAGGAAAAACGCGAAATTTTGTCAAAAGATCTTATTTTAAAAAAAATGCTCATTTTCTCAAAGTTTCGTTGAAAAGAGTGCAAATTTAGTCAAAAGATTGTGAAAAAGTGCGAAATTAGTCTTAAATATCGCGTAAAAGCAAGAATTTAGTCAAAAGATCGAGAAAAATTTCATCTAAAGATCGCAAAAACATGCAAATTTCATCTTACTATGACGAATAACGTGCATATCTCGACTAAAGATAAAATGTTAAAATTATGTCAATAAATCACAAAAAATGCACAAATTTCGTGGGGAAAAAAAAAAAAAAAAAAAAAAGAGAAACATTAACATTTTGTCAAAAAGTTATGAAAAACATGCAACTTTTTCAAGAACTCGCGAAAAAGTGTACGTTTCGTCAAGAAATAGCAAAAAATGTGCCAATTCGTCAAAAGATTGCTAAAATTGACGAATTTCATTGAAAGATCACAAATGAACTAACTTTTAAAAATTTGGGTTTATGGGACAATTTAGCTTTCATGCAGACAGATATCGCTTGGCAGCAGTATGGCTTTATGTCTTTTTATCGCATCTAAACATAGGTTTAAACATAGCCTGTTTGTCAACAAATCAATGTCGTTCGTAAGGTGAAAACAAATATTTTCACATAGAAAAAAAATTTCCCTGATTTTTGAGTATTTTTTATAAAGTTCCCTGATAATTCCCTGATTTTTCCAGATTGATAAACTTCCCTGATTCCATGATTTCCAGAATCTGTAGCCACCCTGTAAATTCGACAAAATTATTTCCGTTGACCCGAAACTCAAATCGATCCCCAGAAAATTCAGCGTTGAATTCAAACACTTTTCTCCGAGGGAGGATGGGACAGGGGGATTATAGAATTAAGGGAAATTGCCTTTTTTTCACCATTGAAAGCATAAAATTTGAAGGAGGAGAATCTCATTGCTTCGGGAGAAATCTGCACCCTCCTTCCAACCCACGGAACACTACCTGGCCAACATTGGGAAATTTTTTTTCATGAACAATCCAATGCACTTCAACTCAAAACCGCCGTCCTAAATTCAGACACTTTTCTATAGGAGGGACTTATGTGGCTCCGGGGGGGGGGGAGGGGGAGACAATAGATTTCCGGAAGGGGAATTATCAAAGGGAAATTACATTTTTTTTACCATTGAAAAAACAAAATCTCAAATTTTTCGGGGGAGGGGACATTTGATAGCTCCGGGGGGGTTCACCCTCCCTTGAATTCAACACTGAAACCGATTCTCCCCGATCAAAAAATCCAATGTATGGGGAAATGTAATTCAAAGATTAGTCATGTTATATAATATCAGAACAGGCATTTTACAATCAGAGAGTTGACGTCCGATGCCGACGTAATCAGTTTTCATAAAATTATCATTTTCAGAATGCATTTGTTGCAGTATAAATACATAGCCAGAACTTATAGTCAACGTCTAGTCTGACCGCATATAACAGCGCAAAAATACTCAATCTAATGGGTTAAAATTTATTACAGATGTATTGCACGATTATCAAAGATAACTGGGAACGTGAGTATCTTGGATATCGAAAAACCTCTGTTAATAGAAACTGCGTATAAAAACTCGTCGTGCTCGCGAATTTAATATCTCTTTAATAATAATAGAACATTATAACGAATAAACAGCAGAAATATTTTTAAATGATAAAAGTAAACATACAGTTATGTTTAGTTAAATATTAAATAAAATAAAAGGGAACACTACATTTTCCAAAAATAAGAAAAAACTCAAAGCAATTTTTTTTAATTTAATTACATTAATTTGCTAATTTACATTATTTTTTTTAAAACGTCAATAACCTTTCATCAAAAAAGTCCAAATTTTCTGTCAGTGGTTGACCACTCACGCCAATTTTTGAGCAACGATCTTATCGGCTATCATCGCTTGTTTTCTCCAATTATTTAGCAACACCAGTGGCGTAGCTAGCGGAGGGGGGGGGGGGGGGCATCCGCACCGGGTGTAACTTTCTAAGCAGGGTTGTTATAATTTTGTCCAGCCCAAAAACCCCGGGTGGGTTTTTTCTGAAAAAACCCTCTTGAAAAAAACCAGGAAAAAACCCAACTGGGTTTTTTCAAAATTTCAACTTTAAGTTACATATATAATGTATTTATATTACATATATAATATATTGTACCGTAATTTCGGGTGTATAAGCCGCGGATCAAACAATTCTTTTTGGACCCAGAAATCTTATTTAGTGATTGAAGACAAATATTTACGGCGATCTAACTAGTTATATTACATATATAATATATTGTACCGTAATTTCGGGTGTATAAGCCGCGGATCAAACAATTCTTTTTGGACCCAGAAATCTTATTTAGTGATTGAAGACAAATATTTACGGCGATCTAACTAGTTATATTTCTTTCTTAAAAAATTCTGGGTCGAAAAATAATTGTTGAGCTGCGGCTTATACACCCGAAATTACGGTAATGTTTTTTAATATCAGTTCACCACTCATAAAGTTTATAACCATCACCCCCCCCCCCCCACCCCAAAGAAAAGAAATGTCCTAATTATACCATCACAATTTTTAAAAGAAATAATTGTTAGTTAATCTCTGTAGCATGTATAAGTAACAAACAAATTTTTTTCCCATTAAAAAAATACTTTGATGTGTAATCCGTTCTATGTTATACAATAGAAACTCATAACAAAATACCATATATGCTTAGAATCCTAATTTAATTATGTAGACATGTAGACTTACTTGGCTTATTCTATTATTTAGTAGTAATAAAAAACACTTTCTTTATAAATTATTACTCAATAATCAATTTATCTATTATAATTTTGATTACTGTCATTGATTTATATATAATATTAATAATCAATTAGCTACTTTAAATTTAGCAATAAGTACATTTTTTTTTTCAAGTATTCTGAACCACCTCCAATGACCCCCGAAAACCTGAAAAACCCTGAAAAAACACAGTGGGTTGGGTTTTTTCTGAAAAAACCCGGGTATTTAACAACCCTGCTTCTAAGGGGTGACACGCAATCTTTTTTTGGAAATAAAAAATGTAATCTTATAAGATTTTGGAAAGGAATTCTGAAATAAAATGAAATTTTCAGTGCACGACACAATAGTTAGTTTTCTTTTCTTTTTTCTTTTGAGAACGTAAAATTTTATACAGAATGGTGTATCTAAATAAGACATGTACCAGGGAACAGGGTAGCAAAAGCAAATTTTAAAAGAAATAATTTTCTTCTACATATAGACACCACACTGACTTATGCAGACTGAGGGTTGAGTGAAGAGTCGCTCCTGTGATTTTTTTTTATGCAGGAGGACAAAAGATAAATAAGGAATGGTATGGACATTTGTTATAATAACGTAGAATTGAGATTGAAAATTTTGACTGATTGGAAGAGGGGGGGGGGGATGTAGAGGTCTGAAAGGGCCGGAATTTCCAGGCCCGGGCCTGGCCCGTAGGAAATTTTTTTCGGCCCGACCCGTTTAAATTTTTTGTATTTTAGGCCCGGCCCGTCACAATTTCTACGATCTCTAAAAAATTCAGATTTTTTTCATATAATTAAGATTTCTTTAAAGAATACCGCATACATATCTATGGAATGATTTTACAGTATATTTTACAGGAAACACACATTAGCAACATTAGTGATTACTAAGATTCTTAGGCTTTCAACAATCAAATAAAGATTCATCAAAAAATTAATATGGCTTAGAATAAAAGAAAAAAGAAAGAAAGTTAAAAACATCGTAACTTTTGAGGCTGTTTAATAAAAGAAGATTTATAAAAATATTTCTACATCATTTTATTAAAGATTTTAAATACAAATTCATTCGTTAATTCAAATATGCGCCTTTCTGATACATTTCTAAATTCATTTTTTTTCTCAGAAACGCATAGCAGGTATCTTTATTCAGAAACTATATAATCGAATGGCATTATCCATTTTTTGATACAAGCAATTTAAGAATACTGAAAGGAAATCAATTATTGTTATAGTTAGCGTTTTCAATAGAATTTCTGAAAGCGATAGCATGGGAAGGGAGAAAAACCTGCAACCATTTGAGAAACTATTTTATCTGAACAAGGTTATGCAAGTATTTTATTCATCAAAAATGAAAAATGCTATTCGATTACAAATGCCTTCAATAGCCCAGACAGGCTTATCACTTTTATATTTTTACAATTAAAAATTAATCTGAAAATGTGTCAAACTTTCGCGTTATTGAGAAATTAATTTAAAAACCATCAAAGTTTCGCGTTATTGAGAAATTAATTTAAAAACCATCAAGAAGTATATATATCCAAAGATTAATCTAACATAAGTTCTTTATAGCTGTTAATAATTTTACAAATCATGTTGTCTGCCCTACAGATCTTGAGAACAATTAAGTCTTGTTTCGGTCCGGCAAGTCTATATGTAGAAAAATAATGCAAGCTTGATCTCGGCCCGGTATGAGTCAGCTAAAAAAATATTAAAACGGGTTACACACAATTTAACTGTCCGATGTCGATCTCACACTGTACAAGTTACATTTTTATATTGATGCTGTCAAACTAGTATGGCTCGTGACGCACATTTATATTTATTCTCGTTAAAACCATTTGCGTTGAAAATAGATCATATTTTATCGTTTAACTCTTGCGCGGCCCGAATTTTTTTTTTTTTTTTTTTTTTTTTATCGGCCCAGCCCGTATAACCCGTTCAATTCTTTTGCCGGCCCGGCCCGTTAGAAAATTTGAAACGATTCTGTTGGCCCGGCCTTGTGCAGACCTCTAGGGGGGGGGGGGTATCATGATGGCTGAGGGGTGACACCATACTTACATCTGCCCCTGGTGTCACCAAGTCTAGCTACGCCACTGAGCGACACAGACAGTGAACTAAAAAGTGTGACTTTTTCAAGATTTATTAACATCCACACTCAAAAAATCAGATTAAATTATCTGTTTGGTTAACAGAAATCTCGATTAATCGGAGCTCGGTTAATAGAGGAGCTACTGTATATACAATCCTTGTTTAGTTGTGCCGAGTCATTTCAAATTTTACTTAAATTTAATCAAAACTTTAAAAAGATAAGAATTTCCTTCATTTTGTTAAATCCTATACTATGTAAATAATTCAATGATATCCATGACAGATAATGTTTCTTGGATGTGATGGTGATAATGACATCCTATTTACTCTTTTGAGGGACAAGAAATTGTGTTCCTGTAATGCTGGATTCATATCGGAATTTAGAAAAAAAAGTCAAAATAAAAAAAAAAGCATTTTTTTCTACCACTATTCTAAAAGTAAAATTTAATCAAATGTTTCTGGTGCAAATCTTGATTAAAATTAGGAGGGATATAATACATATCACCGCCCCTTAAGGAGTCAAGATGGAATCCTATTATTTCCATATCACACTGAATTTAATATGTATAATGATAATCGCAATAAATTTAGTTTCCATGCATTTCTGCTTAAGAGAGCAACAACTATTGCACCAAAACATGGATATTTATAACAAGTATGAAAAATCATGCGTTAAGCATAGATTATGAAGCACTTTCCAACACTTAATGAAATCTTTAACAAAACTTTGTTATTTAGGAAAATAATAGTGTATAGCCAAATATACCCAAATATGTATTCCAGTACATTAGAACAGCCCTGTATTTCATATGTCAGTTCATATAATGGGAAAATTTAGCTTAGCAAGAAAATACCCAGTAGCTTGAGGTTTCTTTTTCAGCAATTCATACTATTAGATGGAAACATTCTTGAATACTTTTGTTCAGCCCTGTAGTTTACATTGTACCTTTATTACACGTCAGCATTAGGCTAAAATTTATTGTAAACTAAAACACTTTTAAAACAACTGAAATCACATTCTCATAAATCATCATTCATACGCGTCCATGTACCGAATTCTTTGCGTGGCCCTGTATATCCTTTTATCTATATTCTGCAAACATTTCTCAGTAAATTGAATGAAGCTCAGCGTAAAAATGCATAGCTTATTTAAGAACCACGTTTAAATAATTTACGCTCATATTCAGTAACGTTGGTGAGCTCTTTATGGGTAGCCCTGTAATCAACTATAACATTTATACACACCATATAATGTACATATATTTAGCGAAATATAAACGCGCATATCATAATTAAAATGCATTTCATCCCTCCATCAGCCATCATCGGACACATATACGGTACTTCGGAAAAAATATACTATTTGAAATATTTTGTATGGCCCTGTAAATGCTATGTACTTCATATTATGCAAGACAGTAGCGTATAATTTATATTAAGCTTCAGAGACATATATCAATTTTATTATACATGAAAAAGCTTAATATATTTAAAATATGTAATGGGAAACTTTTGATTTGCCCTGTAGATAAACTAATCATGGTAGAAACTTCATTTTCGATAGGACTTGTGCTAGGGTAAACGTCAATAACGTCCTAAAATTTCATGGCAATCGGAGCATATTAACGATTTTTCCCCATAGGCCGTAATGTAATGGGAAACTTTTGATTCTCTCTGTAGATAAACTAATCATGGTAGATACTTCATTTTCAATAGGGTTCGTGCTAGGGTAAACATCAATAACGTATAAAAATTTCATAGCAATCCGAGTATATTTACGGGAGTTAGAGCGCGGACAGACGGCCAGACAAACCGAATGCATAAGCACTTTTCAACTTTGTTGGAAAGTGCTAAAAATTAGTTATAGTACGAATGCACCTCATTTGCATCATTTGTTCTAGGATTCCTGATTCGTTGAAATTTGCCTCAAGAGTTGTTTACTTTCCTTTTTTTCATTACATTTTACTTTATTCATTTACCTAAATGACTAACGAAGATAAAGTTATGACGTTAAAATTAATGACGGATCTATAATACTTTTTACACAAAATTAATAACTTGAATAACATTAACTTTCTTAAAGAAATAAAATTCCCTCTACAGCTGTAGCAGCCAATTTATTTCAACTTCTACATATTCTCTAATTCCCAATTAGAACAAGGAAAAAAATCATGCATTAAGCATAGATTATGAGGCACTTTCCAACACATTCAGAATAATATAACAAAACTGCATTGTTTAAAAAAATTAAAATATTATGTCTCATTTCACCATATGGAAACGAATAACGAATTACAAAACCGAATTTCAGCTCTTCGCATCTGCAATCAGAAAATTCTCTAAAATTTTTAGCAGCCCTCTATATGATATAGGGATTTGTATCTATTAACAATATGCATTTCAAAATTTAGTTCATTTAAGAAATACGTATATTTCAGAAAATTCACCTTCAGCAAATTCCTCTAATAAGGAGAATGGTATGCGAACACTTTTGTGCAGCTCCATATACGAGGTATAGAATTTATATAATGAAGAATAACATACAAAAAACTAATTAAATTTAAAAGCGCATACTGAATTTTAAAACATACACTCCAACAATTATTATGCAAAGTCAGTATTGTCACCATTTCTTTTGTGTGTCCCTGTAAATTAATAAAAAAATACTTTGAATGCTCTGTTTTAACATGTATTTACTGAACTTCAGTGATTTATATCAGTTTCAATGCATTAGAAATAGCGTAATATCATTAAAATACTTTCCAAATGATTTTTTTCCATATACCATAATGTAATCTAATTCTTTTGAATGTCCCTGTAAATGAACCATTAATGGAACATACTTCATATAAAATACCAAACATGTCTTGATGACCCTAAATAAGCTTTATCAACTGCATGAACATCCAAATAAATTTATGGGAGTTAGAGAACAGACAGACAAACCAAATGCATAAGCAGTTTTCAACTTTGTTGGTAAGTGCTAATGAATAGAACTTTAATTTATGGGGATAACTTGATTTTAAGGAAGAATTATTCTTCTACTTACTTCTGTGAGTGTTGAGAAAGGCTACTGATCTACAAGGCTTTGATAAAGGGCAGATGGTAATGGACGGACGGTTAAGAAAGGGAGTATCTCCAAAACTGCACTACTCGTGGGTTGTTCGCAATCTGCTATTATTAGTGCTTATACAAAGTAAACAAATGATGGTGAAATCAATAGTAGATGCCAAAGCATTAGACATCTACGCATTATCATGGATTTTAGAGATTCTCCTGCTTTGTGAAGCAAAATCAGGGATGCAGTTGAGGGCATACACAGGTATATGCCATATACCTTCTGGATAGTTTAAAGATTTGTGTCTCATGTTACGCCACAGGTTTGTGTGCTCATGTAGACATTGTCATCTTGTGCTGCAGTTGCAGCCTTACCAACAAAATGTAAGTGAGAAATGACAAGCTGGGCATCGACCTCGTAGCTTAAATGGTAGAACACTTGGAGCGCTATTCGAAGGGTTCAATCCTCCGCTTGGACATTTTTCACTATGTTGGTTCTGCGACTTGTTAGCAATGCGAAACTCACATATTAAATATTCAACAATAATAATTTCTTTTATAGATTGAAAATTGCATATACAGTAGACTCCCTCAAATCCACACAGCTTGGGACCAGAGGTTTTGCAGATTTCTGGTCATTGCTTATTTACATTTTTTAAACAATAATTTGATTGTAATTAACAATGAAATTGAAACTATTATGAAGGCTTACAATATAATAAAACATTAAAATAAGTAATAAACTAAAATAATAAAAATTTAGATAATTTTTAACATATTAAAAGCAAAGATAAAGCTAATGATCAATACATAAATATATTTGGTAAAAAGATTATGATTACCAGTCATATCAGCAATATCTTAATTTATTCCAAAATAAATTTTTTCTTCCTTCACGAAAACATATGAATTCAGTAATATTTATGAAAATTACAAATTAAAATATGTATGAATTGATATTAAAAAAAAAAAGTCAAATTATGTCCAAACATCAAAACTGGATGTTTAATTGTTTGAATCTGTAAATTATGAGCAGATTTTAGGGAGTCTACTGTAATTGATTTACTTTCCCTTCAAACAATCTAACCAAGAATTAAAAAAAAAAAGCCAGAGCCGGCTTGTTTTCTTTAGTAACTCCGACTCTTTTGCTCAAAAATGTTCAACTCTGAGTTTGCAGTCCTGATTTTTACAGTCAACTTCTCAAATCTGCACTGTTTGGGACCAGAGATTGTGCTGATTTCTGATCATTGCTTTGTTTACATTTCTTAAACAGTCATTTGGATGTAACAATGCAATCAAAATTATAATGACTATTTGCAGTTTGCAATACAGTAAAATACATAAATAATTAAAGTATTAAACTAATGATAAAAAAATAAGACAATTTTTAAAATGATACTACATTATTTAAAGGTAAAGGTCAAGTAAATGATGTATAATTAAATACAGTCGGCTCTCGTTAATTCGAACTCGTCGGGACCACAAGAAATGTTCGAATTATCCGAAGTTCGAATTATGGAAAATATGAAATGAGAACATGCTTAATATGGTGCTATTACAAAGGAATTAATGTCATAGTGTTTTTTTTTAAGTTTATTTCGCCTGTTATCATTAGATTATGACTTAATATTAAATAGGAATGTATAAATACATAAACTAATTGAAAGATTAGAAACAAGGACAATGGAAGAAAAATTTAAAGCGTCACTGATGGGCAGACAGGGCACTAAGAAAGTGGATATCAAATGCATTGGATTATATGTATACTTGTCCGGAACAATTTTCTCAAAAATCAAAGAAAGTTATTTAAATGATCTGAAATCCGTGAGAAAGAAAGGAAGAATGAAAAATCAAAATTCTCGTTAGTTTGAATTAAACGATGTCAAGAGAAAATGAATTCGAATTAATGAAAAAGTTTAACGTTATTCTGCCATTGAAAATTTCGGGACTTTATGTTTAGCTCGAATTAAGCGAAGATTCGAATTATCCGATTTCGAATTAATGAGAGTCAACTGTACATTGTATTAATAAAAATGAGATATCCTTGAATTGTTCAATGAAACTTTTTTCATAAAGGTAGCCTATTAAGTCATATAAAAATCATAAAGCAAGGAAGTTTTTTTACTTCAGATTCCACCAGTCTTAATAAACAAAAAGCTTGATTAATAAAACAAATATTAAGAAAAAAAGATTGTGATTACCAGTCATATCAGCAGTTTGTCGCCTTTTATAGAAACAAGGTAGAACCCGTCAAATTTTGACGAAAGAAAATGTTTAAGAACGAACTGTTTCATTAACTTATAATAAACCTACAAAATTAGTTATAGTAAAAAATGCATTTTATATTGGTATGTCTAACTCTTAAACAACGATATTTATCGTCAAATTAACAAAATACTATTTCTATAAAATGCAGTTGTAGAAATTGTTAAAATTAAACTTTAATCGTAAATGTAAGCAGTAAGAAATAATAAAGATATGTTATTATGATAAAGTAATCAATGAAGGTTCTTATGCTAGTATTCTAAAATGATAAAAAGTAAAATTTATTTAACTTTGACTCAATCATAGAATTTTTTTTTCCCCTGTGAAATCTAAGCCCGGCATCATTTTCACCATGTCAAAATTTACAAATACACACTTCACATTTGTATTCCTGTTTCAAAAAAATTGGCATTTTAATTTGATAATTTTGATTCAAAACTTGAAGTCTCAATGCTATTAGCTGAAATAGATATTAAACTGTTGATATTCTTTTACGTGTAAATCAATTTTTGTAAATGAAGTCAAAATTCACCTGGTTTTATAACAGAAGATATTTAAATTTCTGTTTTTCCTCTTTTAATGAAAAAATGGCAACACAAAGATACAGCACTCAATTTTTTCCCTTTGCTTTAAATAGAAATGGACTACTCCTTTTGCCACGATTAGAAAAAAGTATTAAAAGCTACAAAAAAATTAATATTTCAAAAACAAATTAAGATACAGCTTTCAAACAAATTTCATTTAAAAGTACATTTTTTTCCCTAGACGATGGTGTAAAAATTAAAAATGTGCGACATTAAGAAGTTTAAAAACTTTTAGTAGCAAAAATTGCAATATCGAAATTCATTTAAAATTTGAAAGTGTTGCCATTCACAAAATGACGTATGCATTACGCACAGATACGTTTGGCCTTTATAATATAGATATTTATATTTCATGAAAAAGCACGAGTACAGTCATATTATTGAGAATTATATTTTAAAAATACATACAGTATGGCATAAATCTAAAAAAATCTATAATTTTGCCCATATATCTCAACTGAAATTTTCATTGTTTACATCTGTGTGATAATGTGCAGATTTTAAGAATTTGCAAATTCAAGGTTCATACTCATTTTCCAAGAAAATGATTAAAGGTATTCCCCTGATTCAGAATTTCCAGGTCCCCTAAGAATCCCCTGATGTATTTTCCGGGCAGGGTTTGGTTTCTTCCGGAAGAAACCTATTTTTTCCAGGACGCTGGAAGAAATGGAAGAAACCATCAGAAACCAAAACAAATGCTCAAAGTTAAAGTATATTAACTATATAAAAGAATTAAAGTATAATTACATGAAATCTAAATTGGAAACTAATTATTATTATTTTTTTTTTTTTTTTTGCAAAGATAAGTTATTTTTATAATAAACTTCAGGTTCAGCAGACATTTTGAGGTGATGGACTTTTACTACTCTAGAGGTAGAGGGATTTTTTTTTTATTAATTATGCTATTTATGTAAAAAAAGAGAGAAAAAGAAGCACCTATAAATTGTTTATTTTTCATATAAAAATATATTATTTTTATATAATAAAAAGCCTTATTTTAAACTGTGCAACACAGTAAATGAATTTGTAATTATTTATACTAACATCTAGCATGAATATCTCAATGCTGATTTTAAAAGATTAGTGTTCTAAAAATATCTATGAGTATGTCAAAATGCTTTTAAACTATCCTGAAATGTAGGACTTGGAAAAAAAAAAAAAAAAACTTCATTTTTTGCATTAATCAAATTTAAGTTGAAAAACTGACTGCAGCATTCTACTGCTAAAAAGCTTTTTTGCTATATTATGCTGCATTGACCTAAGAAAAGTTAGAATTTTAATGTTTTATTAATACTAGGATCAGTGGATACAGGTTTCTAAGGCCAAAACCATTTTTCAGAAAATTCAGAGTTTCAGCCAAAAATGAAAATATCCAAAAAAAATTTTAAGTAATTAAATTGTATGTTTCAAAGTAATTAATACATACATAAATGTAAATTAATTATATGTATAGTATTTATTAATTATGCACAATTGTTAATTATCCAAAAAACTTTATTTTCATATATAATAAAGCATAATTCATCAATGACACAGGAAGATTTTCTAAATATACAAATTTTATTTAATTAAAAAATATTTTAGTTTTAAGTATACACATCGTTTTCCTTCAATAATGATTTTTGTAAATGATCATTTATTATTCTAGAACTTTCTTAAAGAATATTTGAAACACTAATGCAGTTTAAACTAAAAATTTTCTATAAGATGATTGCTAATTCATGACTGATAATTATAAGCAACGAAGTTCATTGCAATACACTCATTAGAGCCAATACAGTTCAAATCAATGACTAATGTTGAAAATTTCTGAAGGAAGAAACAAGAATTTTGTAATACTGAGAGTTTGTCAAGCTGAATTTTCAGTCACGCTTTTGGCAAAACTCTGATTTTGAACCAAAAATGAAACTATATTTTTTATCAATTTCTGTTTAATACAGTAATATTAAAAATTTAATATTACAGTAATTATTGTATATTACTTACATTAATAAAATTGATGTAAATTAAAAGCTTTTATTTAAATGGATTTCATTCTACCATTGGTGAAGAATTCCTACTATTTACTACCAATTTCAAAAATTTAAATAATTAAAAAATGTACGTTAGTTAAATTGAAATGAATAACATTTAATTAATTTTGTATATTTTAATTTTGGATAACATTTTATTTTCATTTAGCCAATGGTTGAAGATCTTTAAACAGGGTTGTGTGTGATCTTGGCTAAAAAACTGATGTAATTATTAATTTAGCATATGTATTTAATTAAATTTGTTTTGGTCCAGTGGAATTAATTTATATAAGATTTATAGGAAAAAGAAATTTATTATATTTTACAAAATTGAAAGTGTATGGTAAATTCTAGAAGAAAAACAGTTTCTTCCATTTCTTCCACTTGGAAGAAACCTATTTCTTCCGGCCGGTTTTTTCCACTGCGGAAGAAACTTGCCAACCCTGTTTCCGGGATGTACAATTTTTCCATATCAACAATTAACGACATTTTGATATTACATATGATAATAAAGCACGTGAGGTTAATTCCATGAATGCTTGTCATGTCTGTCACACGATTGTTGGCTACCAGTATTTTAGAACGGAAAAATTTTGCTTATTTTATCTGAGATATTTCATCAGTTAAATAGGGCGAAGGAAATTTTCCGAAAATAACGGTGGCGAACAAGTATAGAGATTTTTAGCTCCGTGACAGACATGACAAAATCATGGAATTAACCGTGAACAGTAACATTTGCCCCCAATTTCCCAGAATAGACTCATTTTGGTAGGTTTGGGAATTTTTTTGTATTATCCCCTGAGATTCCCAGGATTCCCATATTCCCCTGATGAGTATGAACCCTGAAATTTGAGGAAATCTACAGTATTTTTATTTATATAAAAGTTTTGGGAATTCAGTATAAACTCGATTATTTGAGCTAATTGGGACTGCTAGTACCTCATATATCAGAAACTCCATTAATAGAAATTGTGCTTAAAAACTTGTGATGTTCGAAAATTAAACACTTCTTAGAATAACAAACAATAGAATGTTTTTTTAATTGTAAAAGTAAATATATATACAGTAATATATTAATAAGATAATGTAATTTATATATCAGCAAATATATATAAATTACATTTAATACCTCAGCAAATTTAAAAAAATAATAATAATAAACTACTAGCAGTAAATTTTTAAAAGCAAAATGAGTTTTTTTATTCTACTAGGTTAAATATTGAAAAATGCATTTTCAAAAATTTACAAATGTCAAAAAATAATATGGCAATATAATTGTTTGTATTTTTTAATTAGCCTCTATAAGAAGATAGAATTTGAAATTATTCTTAAAGAAATACAGTAATAAAGTAAAAACTTATTAAAATTTACTATTACTGTAAAATTTACTATTACAATTTACAAGCAATTGAACTTAACCATTTTATAGTAGCTCCAATTTTCTGTCAGTAGCTTACCACTCATGCCAATTTTCGAGAAACAGAAAATTTATCTGTGTAATGTCGCTTCTTTTTCCAAATATTTTAAAGACACAAACAATGAACTAAAAAGTGCAGTTTTTTTAAGGTTCATGCACAAAAAAGAAAAAAAAAAGAAAGAAAGAAAGAATGAGACTTTATTATCATCTCAGTTAATCGAGGTTCTGCTGTAAATATAAATTTCACACATAATCCTAAAAGAATCAATTTACCTTTTTTAATATTCTCCATTAAATGGCAGTCTTTTTTCGAACGTGGTCCAATAACATTGTCGTTTTCATCGACAGCGATGCACATTTCATCCAGCAGCTTAACTTGCACAGGATCAAACTGGGAAAGGTCTTCCTTATATCCCAGGGACTGCACCGATCGACAGCATATCTTTTGGCTGTTAAGTGCACTATTCACATGTACTCTTACAAAGCTAGCAAAAAACAAAGTGTTTCTATCAATAACTAAGTTCGGCTGTTTTAATAAAACAAATTACATTTTAATCAAACCAAATTCATGCTAAACTCAGATATGGTAATGTCATTTAAAAAATATACAAAATAATTTGATATGTTGCGCAACACTTCACATTGTTTCATTAAAACTAAGGGATTGAACTTAGTTTACAGCACCATGCGACACAGGGGCAGTCGCCCTTGGCACAGAAATCTAGGAGATGCCAAATTTATGCTACAAACATCATTTTTAGCCTATTACAAAAAAAAAAAAAAAAAAAAAAAAAAAAATGGGGGGGGGGGGGGGGGGCACAGCAAATTGAGACTTTACACTGGGCACAGTTTTCTTTATGCACGCCCTTGCAGGTTTAGAATGAAACTAATAATTCTTTATATATAATAGATTTTTAGATTGCTTACAAGCATAAAAACATTTATATATGAAATTTATCTATTATGCAATTAAATAAAGTTTTGAAATTTATCAAAGGGATATTTTCATATTAGCCACATGCTACAAGTTATCAGCCCAAGATTTCGCTAGAATTTGCAGCCTTTTCAATTTTGATCCTTTGACCCAAGAAAAAAATAGTAATTAAAGGGGTGGATACTTTGGAAAAAGAAATTATTATGTGAAATGGCTAAATCCCAAAGATCAGTATACCAAAATTCAAACAAAATTACAGCACTAGAAATAAACATTAATTATAATTAATAAATAGAATACAGTAGACTCTCTCAAATCTGCACAGCTTGGGACCAGAGGTTGTGCAGATTTTAGAATTTTGCAGATTTCTGGTGATTGCTTTGTTTACATTTTTTTAAAGTAATTTGGATGTAATTAATAATGAAATCAGAAGTATAATGAATGCTTACAATATACTAAAATATTAAAATAAGTAATAAACTAAAATAATAAAAATTTAGATAATTTTTTAAATGATTAAAATATTATAAGCAAAGATCAAGTTAATAATCAATAATATACAATGAAATATTCATTACAAAGATGAAATGTGTTTTTCCTAAATTGTTCAATGAAATTTGCCTCATAAAGGTACATTACTAATTCACATCAGGACCATAAAATAATGGAGCTTTATTTCAGGTTTAGCCAGATTTAATAACTAAAAAAGCTTGATTAATACATAAATATATTTGGTAAGATTGTGATTATCAATGATATCAGCAATATCTTGATTTTTTTCAGAAATAAATTATTATTCCTTCATGAAAAAACATGAATTCAATAACCTTAAGAAAAATTACAAATTAAAATATGCATGGAATTTGATATAAAACTAAAAAAAGCCAAATTTTGCACCTACATCTGTTAACTGGATGTTTCATTGTTTACATCCGTAAATTATGTGTGGATTTGAGGGAGTCTATTGTATTGCACATTTAAATTATTCAAGATCAATATTGAGGGTGTATTTGAGACGAGCAAGAATTTCTGTGATTTTTCCAGGTTTTCCCTGACATTTTGTGCAATGCTGCAGTCGTAAAAAAACAAACGAGTATACACTAACAGCAGAAGATATACACAAGAATTATGAAACTCATGGCTAGAATATATGCGATAGCTTTCTTTGAGAAACAGAGGGCATGCAGAACTTCTTTAAAAAATCCAGGCGTATACAGCATATAGCTAAGTATACCCTTCCATTAAAGGGCAAAATTAGCACTAGCCACTGGCCACAGGGCCAGTACACGAGAAAAAGTGGCCCAGTGAAAAATTGTCTATCAGTGGTCACCTTTCGGCCACTTTTTTACAAGGAGAGAATACAATTTATTTACATTTCATTAAAAATTCTACTTTTTTAGATTCCAATACATTTAATTAACATATTGATTTGGGCTATTCTGTTTTAGATTAGTACTTATAGAAACTTGACTGTTTAGTATTTTTAAATAAAAAAGTGGCCACTTGAAAAACTAGTCTTACTGGCCAGTGGCCGCTGATGAAATTTCCCAATTTTGCCCTATACCTTCCATTACATCTTTGAATTTATGATGTTACACATGAGTTGTAAAAGTTCCATATTCTATTCCAGACGGCACAATTGGTGAAAAAAAAAAAATCAAACATGACGACAAAAAGCCATTTTAGCAATTTATCAAATTTCTCAAGATGACAGAAAAGCATGATTTTTATTTATAAACATATGTTTATTTAATAAAAGTTACATGTGTCAAATGTTAATAAAATGCACATTGTTTACATAAATATTTTTTATGTTACGCATTTTAGATCTCTCTCTATATATATATACATATATAAACACATATGTAATGTACTATAAATAAACAATACAATTTATAACATTGATAATGTACTCATTTACTTCAAAATGTAAATAAATTTAACTGATGATTTTTTTAATGTCATCTATGACTGACAATCCTGAATTTTCCTTCCAGTCATGAAAATACGGGAATTTTATATTGTGGTAATCACATTATCTACTTACAATTTTTGTTTGATTGTATATCTAAATGACACTAGCCTATTTATACCTTATTGTTTTGTTTTACTGCGGCCCCATACCTCCCTGTTAGCAGGCAGATATGGGACACATTTAGAAACTTACAATTTCTTTAATCATAAAATATCTTTTGCATGTTATGTTTCTATATTGTTCAGGGAGATTAAAAACCGTTTTACCTTGTACTCCATAAATTAGAATTTTTGTTTTGGTATCAAAGTTGGCTTTCTTACTTTTATAAAAAATGTCCCACACCATTCCACTCTCCCCTGATCAATATTCTCTTTCCTGGAGATCATTCTAAAATTTTTACTAAAAAAAAAAAAAAAAAAAAAAAACACTAAAAACTAAAATTGATAGCCTGAATTTATTATTTTCTTTAACAAAAAGAAAAAAAACAAGCAAAACGAATGTCATAAAAAAGTACTATTTTATAATGCATGCAGAAAATCAAATGCATACTACCACGTATTTAGAGTATTTCTAAAAAACTTTCAATTCATTTCATATTTTATAATGGTATAAAAAGCAACTAAAAATATTTTCAGTAAATTAATAACATAATGAACAGGATTTTCATTGGAACATACCAAGTATTAGGTGTCAAATGGCAGTTTTTTTTAACAAAATCTATGTCATAAACTATTTAAATTCGTAACATAAAACTGGCAAGAGCAGACTAATAAATAAATCATTAAAAACGTTTGACAAGTTCCAGGAACACCATATAAACAAAGATAAAAATATGTTGTTAATATAAACAATAATTTAAAAAAACAGGCATCTTAAAACTATTTCTACTTCACAATACTGTAAGTTAGAGATAGAAATAATATTAAAAAATAAAATAACATATTTTTTATAACAGTGGAGAAAGCAATTAAGATTTTGGATTAACTTACTTGAAAATTTTAGTCATAGGAAGCGCCATGACGATATCTCACGAAATTATAGAAAAATTAACATTTAATCATTATTAGAAATTGCAGGAAAAGAAAAAAATAAAGATCAGACCGGCAAGAAGCAAGACAGAGTGAATCAGAATTCTACAAATCAAGGTCGGCGTGCAAATGTTTATAAACTTCCAGCGTTTACAAAACAAGATTCACCCTGGCGGTGGAAATGTTAATTAATATGTGATCGTAAACGATTACGTAATGTAGATGCATCCTAAGTTTTGTCACCGAAAACGAAATGAAAGAAATTACATAGAAAGGTCATTTTTAGTTTAGACAACTGAATATTTATAAAATTATACGAATAAAACTTCTGTAATGAATGATAGTTGATGAAAATGATAATTTTAGAGTACCTTAATAAGAGAGTAGAAACGTCAATTTGATATATCCAGATGATTTTGGGCAAAATCAGATTTAACGATCGAACGATACCATTCATTCTCAGACTATTTTTAATTATTACTGCAAACTTGTACATATCTGTAATAATTAAGGATCCACTGAAACAGTATTTCAAAACCAAAACTGAAACCGAAACAGCATTTCGGTAATCTTACGACGAAATCGTCGGACAAAAACGAAAATGTCCATACATTTTTAAAATTAATACATCCATAAATATATAAAATTATTAATTAATTATACTTGTTAATTAAATATGCATAATGATTAATTAATTATGCGTGTGGGCCAAGATGGCTTTCAAAAACTTTTCATTTTTATACTTATATAAAATAAAATGCAATTAATTCGTCCACGACACACAGGACTACTTTTTAATAATACAAATTTTACCTGATTAAAAAACGGTTTTGGATGTACCACGTTTCTTAGGAACCTGGACAGATTTGCGCATGGGCGAAAAGGACTAAGTCCATGTCGAAAATGGGGAAGTCAGTAGCATCCTGAGATGAGTGAGATGAGTTTGTTTATTAAACATCTTAGATATGTCGAATATTTTTGGTGAATACCTTTTTGCTTTGGTCATTCAATAATATATTTTTTAATATTATTTTGTAGTTCTGTTATATCAAAATAGAGTTATAAAAAGTCAAATATGAAAGGAAAAAGATGATTTAAATTTATGATTATTAAACTTAGCGTAGTAACTTTTCCTCTCGCAATATAGCGTATGTAATCTTTTTAGTATTAACGATTGCGTGGCGTAATTTTAAAAATTGCTAAAGTGGCGATTTTTAAAAATTATTTCTTTACATTATTGTTTACTTAATCTATTTAAATTATTTGCATGCATTGGGTATGAATATGGCACAGATATACACGCAAATGTATAGAATGAATTTTTCCAACGCCATCTTGGCGAAATCCTTGTTTTCGAATACCAGTTGCACATACATTTTTCAATTATTTTCTATTATTTTAAAAAGCAAATAACAATAAATAAAAAAAATTTTAAAATATATATTAAATATTAAAAACCAATAATTATAGAACAAAAAATATTTTACATTATTTGAAAAAAGAAAATTAAAGCAAATAAACTATTTACGAATAAATAAACAAAAGTAGCAGGGTTACCATATCAGGCCAAATAGCACCATTTTGGTGCAAGTAATTGCATGTGCCCTGAATATTTAGGTTGTTAAAATTGGCGAATTCATCGCATAGCCGTCAAGATAGAAGCCAAGCAGTCGTTAAATCTGCGGGTTTGACATAAATATAATTGTAAAAAATAAAATAAAACAAATATGGTTTTATTGAAATTCACAAAAATATAGCAAATATGTGTATATATATTTCGGAAAAACAAAATCCGTGAACTAATGGAAGATTCACGACCATTTAATTTAAAATAAAATTTCACAGAACAGAAAAAGAAAAAAAAATGTTGAACACGATCCCTTCTGCCAAAGAAGCTGTCCTCCCTACAAGCTGTATAGAATCGGCCTGGCATTCTGCCAAGCACGGCCACAGCAACTGTGGTCTGACAGTATGCATATTTCAATTTACTTTTATGATCATGCTTGTAAAGGATTATCTGTTGTACTAGAACTTTCTCAAAAAGCATTCGAAACACTTTTGCGGTTTCAAACTAAAAATTTCCCATTTACTGTTAAGTTTCCAGTTTTTGATGAGCACATGAAAAGCATCTTCTAGTTCAGTTTTTTAATGTATTATTTGCTTTATAATTTACACTCATATCTTGAGTCAGTAGTACCTGATAATTGTAACAGTGAAGTTCATAACATTAAATAAAGATTGTCTCATTTGAGCTGATACATCTCAAAACAATGATCATTGTTGTGGTATCAATGTATTGAAAATTATCTAAATAATCGAGAATTTTGGAGTACATGGTTAGGTCAAATTTTCGATAGCGTTTTCACCGTAAACGAATTTCTGGTAAACTCTGACTTTGCGTCGAAAACGAAACCGAATTTTTGGTCGATCTCTAGTAATAATAAAGAGAGAGATTATTTGTCTGTCTGTCTACGCGTGTGTGCTATGTTCTGAAAAGACTGCTTTATTTAGACTGCTTCGCATAGATTTACTAGACTGGTTAACACCTGGGGGACGAGTGACACGTATACGTGTAACGTGTCACAATAAAGCTTACGAATCCTTGTTTATAGCCACCAGTAAAATTTTACTGTAAAATTTGTCTTATTTAATCGGAGCATTTTCTCGATTTAATAAGGCACACATTTCTATTTTTAAAAACTGGTGACAAAACACTAAAAATTTCGTAAATAGCTCCCGTCGCGAAGGGGTTAAGAAAATACCTGTAAGTCTGAAATTATGCAACTTGAAGTCAATTTTTAATTTTTTGATTAGATATATTTAATTTAACGTTTTATGTGTTTTTAGCTTTTTTTCCCCCCAACATTGTAAAAGGTGCCAATGTAATAAATGTTGTCCTTTTTACAGTGAAATTTATTTGGATTTCGTGCAGAGATTTTTTTTTTTTAGTTATTTTCGAATTTTTTGTGCCATTATTGGAATTTTTTCTCGTTCCTCAGCAATTTTATTACATTCGTAAAATAAATTCAGTCTCAATTTTTTAACATAATAGTTAATTTTGTCAGAAAAGTAAGTTTAGAAAAAATCAAGAAAGAAAAACCACGCGCATACAGCATAGATTATGAAACAATTTCTAACACTCCCAAAATACTGTAACAAAACTTCGCTGAAAAATATGAGATTAAATATTTTCTTTATATTCCGAAGATCCAGAAGAATTTCTGAAGTATTTCTTTATATATTTGACAAAAGGTCTGAAATCGAAAGTGTCCGGAAGTATTTGGCCATGTAGTTATAGTATAGATATATCCGTAACTGAGGCATTTCATAATAATCCCAAAATCAGTTCATATTTTTTTCTGTTACTGCTACACTTTAACATTTTGGGGGAGCATTTACTCGATTTAATAAGGTACAAATTTCGGTTTTTAAAATCCAGTGACAAAAGATTAAAAATTTCGTATAAGGCTCCCGTCCCGAAAGAGTTAATACTGTAGTTGCTTTAACCCCTTGAGGATCGGTGGTATGTCTATGAAACCACTTAATTTTAATTCTTACAGGCCACATTGGAACCAGAATTTTGGTTTTAAAAAATCGGTTTATTAGATGCGTGAAATATAGCTTTTTCTCATATAAAAATAAAGTTGTTTTCAAATTCCAGTGTCAATCATTAATTTAAATACTTAAGTATTGAAAGTGGTCTTCGCCACAAAGGTTTAACAGATATCTGCATCACATTTACTCTATAAATTTTTCCCCCATAATATACGGAGAGTGAAAATAATTTCCCAGATATATCTATATTATAAAGACAAAAAGTATCTGTGCGTAAAGCATACGTCATTTTGCGATTGACAACACTTTGAAATTTGAAATGCAATTTTGGTTTTGCAATTTTTTCTGCTGCAAATTTTTAAACTTCTAAACATCGCAGATTTTCAATTTTTACACCGTCGAATAAGGAAAAAAAAATACTTTTAAATGCAATTTATTTAAAAACTGTATCTTAATTGATTTTATTATTATTATTATTATTATTATTATTTGTAGTTTTAATACCGTTTTTCTAAGTGCAACAGAAATACTCCATTTCTATTAAAAGCAAAGGGAAAAAAACAGAAAAAACCCGATTACTGTATCTTTATGTTGTCATTTTCTCATTAAAAGTGAAAAAAAATTAAAGTAGTACGTGCTGTGTCAAGAGTCTGTTATAAAACCCGGTGAATTTTGGTATTATTTACAAAATTTCATTTATACTTAAAAGAATATAAATAGTTTAGTATCTGTTTGAGTTAACAGCATGGAGAGTTAAAGTTTTGAATTAAAAAGATCAAATTAAATTACCTATTTTTTAAAAAGGATGAATACAGATATGAAAGGTGCATAATGTAAATTTTGATACGGTGGGAATGGCGTCGGGTTTCGATTTCAAGGGAAACACATTCCATGATTGAGTCAAAGCGGAATAAATTCTGCCTTTTACTTTCTTCTATCTTCAATAGAAGAAAGTAATTTAATCGAAACTTTTTTCGACTTCCGGTTTTCGACGGATTTACACGTTTTAGGGGTCATAGATTCCAAAAAACATGTTTTTACAAAATGTCTGTCTGTCCGTGTGTCTGTGTGTGTCGCCATTCTGCCATCAAAAAGTGTATGAAATTATGCATAGAATTGAATCAAATTTTTTGTGAATGTTTTTGGCTGTGGCAAGCAGGTCCTACTTCAGTTTTGAAATATTCCGCTGGAAGGGGGCGCTGCAATCGCGATGTTTGTGCTATTTTCAATATTGTACCGACCAAAAGAATATGAAGTTATGCATCGAATTGAACCAAATTTTTTGTGTAAGTATATGATGGCTAATTGGTCCTCCCTGAATTTGAAAAAAAACCCGCCGGAAGGGGTAGCATGCAATCGCGATTTTTGTACCATTTTCAATATTGTACCGACCAAAAGTATATGAAATTATGCATCGAATTGAACCAAATTTTTTGTGTGCGTGTATGGTTATGGCTAGTTGGTATTCCCTGAATTTGAAAAAACATCCGCCGGAAGGGGGCGCTGCAATAGCGAATTTTATGCCATTTTCAATCTTGCACCTGCACCACCTAAAAATGTATGAAGTTAGTTCTAGAACTGAACTAAATTTTTTATACATGATTATTTTTTGGTAAGGCAAATAGGATCTCCCTGAATTTGAAAAAAAAAAAAAAAAAAAAATCTGTCAATCATTCTATTGTCTATTGGCTCATGCAGAGACGGAAATTCGTTTTTACTCCTATTAATTGATTGAAGCAGAAATTTAAGATGAAAATCAAAGTTGGTATGATATTGAATTAAAATTATTAAAGCATTAAAATGAGTAACTATTTTTTAAAAATATTAAAATGTACGTATGAGATAGAAGAAAGTTTTGGGATTGGCACATCCAACTAGTTTTCATTTTGGAATACTAGCATAAGAACTGTAATTTATAACTTTATTATAATAACAGATCTTTATTATTATTATTATTATTATTATTATTATTATTATTTTTACTGTTTACATGTGCGATTAAAGTTTAACAATTTCTACAATTGAGTTTTATAGAAATAAGAAACTTTAGGTTAAATGTCATTTTTTAAGAGTTAGACTTACCACTATAAGGTGCATTTTTATTGTTACTAATTTTGTAGGTTTATTTAAATCAATAAAACAATCGACGAGTTCTGCCTTGTATTAATAAAAGAAAGTTAAGCTCTCCCTCTCTGTATGTGTGCAGGCAAATCTACTGCGTGTACAAGGCTGAAAATTTATGGAAGGTTAGTCAAAGGTTTTTCGAATGCAATTAAGACTTAGAATTTTAAATTTCTGATATTTAGTCAATTTATTATCGATTAACCTTTTCGCGACGGGAGCCTTTCACGAAATTTTTAATATTTTGTCACCGGTTTTTAAAAACAGAAATTTGTGCCTGATTAAATCGAGAAAATGCTCCGATTAAAGAAGGCAAATTTTAGAGTAAAATTTTACTGGTGGGGATAAACATGGATTCTTAAGCCGTTTTGCGGCACGTATATATGTCGCTTGTCCCCAAGGGGTTAAAATTCATCGAAAACGTATTTTTTTTTCTTCTGAAAATCGGAAGTATATTCATACATGCTCAGATCGATGCAATATTTTATATTTGAAAATAAAATACCTGCTTTCATTTCACATAGCAGAGAATGGATTTTTCTAATTTTCCCTAATCTACGATAATTAAGATAATTATTTGAAGTATCAATTTGACACTATGTATACATATATAGACAAATTTTATGCATCTGAATAAATAGGTTTAAAAAATGCTTAGTAACTTCTCTTAATTTTTGAAAAACAAACTGACGATCAATTTAACCCTTTATCTACCGACGGTATTTATAAGTACCATTAAAATTACTGAATTCTTTTAATACATCAATTAGTCGTAATACTGTTTAGAATGAGTTATCAATACATTATTTTATTTTGTTCCAAAAGAATTATTGGTTACACGAAAGAAAATTTTTTTTAAAAGGACGATTCCTTTTGCCTTTGTGTCTTTTCACCTTTCTTGACGCTGAGAGAGGGGGATGGGGATTTTTCAATTCGTAAATATTTCTATATTTATACTGTAAAAGCATCCCATTTGTACATTTTAAAATTCTGCAAAATACTAAGAAAACAATTTAAAAATAAAATATTTGTGTGGGGTTATAAATATTGCACGAAATCCCTGTCAATTTAAATTTAATTAATCCTTCTAAATCCTTCAATCCTTCTAAAATCCTTCAGAAATTTATTAAATGATTATGTAAATATTTTAATTTAGTTTAAACAATTTACGTAAAATGCCCCTCTATTTCCTTTCCAAAAATGAAAGGAAATAATTAATTAATGAGGAAAAATGAATGTAACTAACTAAGATTTGAAAATCGTTAAATATAGACAAGGATGAAGAATGGGTGAGAACGGAACAGGAAGGGAAAATAAACATATTGATAACAGAGAAAATTGAATACATATAACCACTAAATTAATAATAACTTATCCCCTTGTAATTCGATTTTCTTGGTTTTGGAGGCTTTTCTAGATTTATTTTATCACCATTTATACACTTCAGTTAAGATCCTAGCTGCCGAAGGACCCGGTACGGGGACTTTGAAATTTTTTTACATCATGCTTTTTAGAAATCTCCGTCCTATTATAGCCTAATAAATGCATAGCTTTAAATTTGAGTTTTGGACTCTTCTCTCTGGAACTCTACCGTTACATTTTTCTTAATGGGGGCACTACGGCCCTTTTTAAGGCTTTTCCCCTCATTTTTGGCACTTTTTAAAATTCTGTATTCTTTAATTATTTCTCCAAGCGCTAAGAATTAGGACTTTTTATCCTTTTGTTCTTCGGGCTATTCTGTCAACTATCAGTTGGCCCTTTTATCCCCCCCCCTTACTACTATAGCTCTCATAAAAATGGTCCGATTCGTTAGCCTACCTAGCTGCTATATAAACTAAATAAACTTTTTGTTAGACTTCATCTGTCAATATTTTTTTTTAAATATTGATCACTTTCTTGGGTTTTTTCAAAATATGTGTAGCTTTTTCGTAATGGTCCAATTACTTTGCAATTTTCTTTAACATAGTTCTGCATTTTTTCGACTGCTTTATAAACTACTGAAAATACCTTTAGATACCAGTTACCATCTCTATCGAAAATTACTTTTCGTTTTTAGCTTCAACTTATGTTTTAGTTACCACAAATATAATGAAGTAATATGCGGAAGATCTAATTCACTAAGTAGTAGTTACCTTTTAATAAATCTTTACCTTAGGACCCTGCTCAACTTTTACTGATACTATATTATTGATACTTTTATCTTTGGCCTCTTAACAGTTTGGCGTCCTACTCGACCAACGACAGACAAGAGTAGTTCATGATTTTAAAACGTCATGATTTTAAAACCGTTTTTTCGTATGACGCGTCATACGGAATGAATAATCTTTACTGGGCGATTGGCACAGAACGATTGTGAAAACACTCTTCACGAAGACATTCTGGCACCAGCAGCCGCTGATTTTCAGAACATTTTTCTTTTATTTATTTTTTTTCTTTCTTGTGCAAACTTAAAGCTGATTGGTTATTTTACGATCTTTTTTATTAATGTTCTTTTTGTACCTTTCAGATTTCGAGGTAGTAAAACTAAGAATAATGATCAAGAAACATGTAATATCTGTGCGCGCGTGTGTAAATAATCAACTTTTCTTTTTTGTGTGTTTACGTTTTGTCTCTTATTTTTGATGTGGATTTTTTGTCTTTGAAGACGAACAAGAATTAAGATTCGGACCACCGTGCATCCCTCAAGAACCCTCGAGAAAGGTAGGAAATTTTTATATTATTATTTTAAGAATATTTTTCTACTGAAATAACGAATTTGAAATTAACATGGCATCCCTGTCGCGGGATGTACGGTGGTAATATATTTTGAAACAATTAAGAATTTGAATATTGAAATAAACTAATTAAGTAGAGAAAAAGAGGAAAAAATGGCTGAAAGTTTAGAAACACTTAAAAAAAGAAGAACAATTTTTCGATCGGCTGTTACGAAAATTCTAAATAAAATCGAAACTTCCATGAAATCAGACGATGTGTCTATCGAAGAACTGCAAGAACATGTTGAAACATTGACCGACAAATTTAAGTCACTTAAGACAACAGATAATTCAATTGAATTATTAGTCAATCCCGATGATTTAGAGAAAGAATTAGAAGCCGCTGAAAAGTATAGCGAAAATGTAATATTATGGAAGTCACGCGCAAATCAGAAAATTAGAGAATTAAATGCCGGATTTTTAAATTTAAAATCAAAACAAGAAAGTAACAAAGAACAATTTTCAGACAGTAAATTTAATGAAAAAGTGGATAATTCGGTAAAAGTTAAGTTACCGAAATTGCATATACCAATATTTGATGGAAATATAAATGAATGGCTTTCCTTTTGGAGCAGTTTTGAATCGGCCATTTATGATAATAAGTCGTTAAATAAAGTTGATAAATTTAATTATTTAAGATCGCAATTAAGATCGACCGCTTTAAACACAATAGAAGGTTTTCCTGTTTCCGAAAAAAATTACGATGCGGCTATAGAATTGCTGAAAAGTAGGTTTGCTAATAAACAATTATTAATACACAATCATATTAGTAATCTTTTAGCTATCAAGCCTTTGAGAACTTCGAATGATATATATGCTTTCCGACAATATTTTGATAAATTATCAGTAGAACTGAGAAGTTTGCAAAGCTTAGGAACAGATTTAAACAGCATTTCAAGTGTATTATGTACAACCATTTTGAAAACAATTCCGAAAGATTTGTTAATAGAACTTAATAAGTCCGATAATGAAAAAGGATTTTATGAAATTGAAGAATTGATGAATTTTTTATCTACTTGTTTAAAAGCTAGAGAAAAGGCGAATTTAGTAATAAACCCAATGAACGAAGATGGAAAATTTTTTAATCCTCCTGAAAAGAAAAACTTTAATTCGTTTCGAAATAACAATAAACAAAAAAATTATCCCACAGCTAATGATTTAGTGTCAACGAACAAAAAAGAGAATTTAAACGTAATAAACTGCGTTTTTTGTGAATCATTTCATCACTCATCGGTTGATTGCGATAGAACTAATGAGTTATCTATTGATGAAATTAAGAACATTCTAATGAAAAAGGGAGCATGTTTTAAGTGCTTAGAAATGAAAAAACATTTATCGCGTTTTTGCAAAAAAAAATATAAAATGCCGGATTTGCAACGGGAGTCATAACACGTTGTTTTGTTATAGAAACGTAAAAAGGGAAAAACCTAAACAACAGACCGAAGTGTCGGATACTGCCCTTTTTGCGAATGAAAACTTGCAGAAAGAAGTTTATTTACAAACTTTATATGTTTATGTAAGAAATAATGGTTGTGAATATATAGTACGCGCATTGTTAGATACGGCGTCTTCTAAGTCGTATATTTCAAAGTTCGTAGCCAATAAGATGGAATTAAAAAGTTTAAGAAAGGTCAGAATTACTCATGGGTTGTTTGGAGGTACCGAAACAACGGTAGATCATAACTGTTATTCTGTTAATTTAAGGGGTTTAAGGGGAGGTAAAAAGATTAAAATTGAGGTAATGGAACAAGAAAAAATTTGTGCTAATGTACCCAAAATTAGAGACATTCGTTGTATTGCGGAATTAAAAGGAAAAAATATATTTTTGAGCGATATCTGCCCTGAAGGTAAAAATTGTTTATATGAAAGAAATTTAAATGAAATACATGTACTTTTAGGAGCAGATGTTGTGGGAGAACTGTTTACAGGAAAAATAGAAAATTTATCTTGTGGTTTGGTTGCGATGCAAACAAAACTGGGTTGGGCTACTATGGGCAAAATTGGCGGAAATGAAAGGGATAGTTCTCTTTTGGTCCTTTCATTATATGTAAACGATGCCAAAATTACAGATTTGTGGAATTTAGATTCTTTAGGCATAGTAGATCCTGCGGAAAAACAAACTAAGGAAGAAGTCCAGAAATTAGTTTTGGAGCATTTTAAAGAAACCGTAAGACGCGAAACTGATGGTAGGTACAAAGTTTGTCTTCCCTGGTTAAGTGACCATCCTCCCATTCCAAGTAATAAAGATTTAGTGATAAAACGCCTGCAAAATAATATTAAGAATCTCCAAAATTGCGGTTTGTTGAAAGATTACGAAGCAGTTTTAAATGAGTGGGAAACGGAAGGGATTATTGAAAGAGTGAAAGAAGAGGAAAAACTTAACACCAAAGTCCATTATCTCCCTCATAGAGCTGTAATAAAACCTAATTCTACTACCAAAATTAGGCCGGTATTTGATGGATCAGCACATGTTAAGGGTTCTGTTTCCATAAATGATTGTATAGAGAAGGGACCTAATTTAATTGAACTAATTCCTTCTGTTCTAAATCGATTTAGAGTGGGAAAGATAGGTGTTGTAGCAGATATTCGTAAAGCTTTTTTACAGATATCACTGAATGAAAAGGATAGAGATTATTTACGTTTTTTCTGGTGGAGAGATGGGAATTCAGAAAACCTTGAAATTTATAGACATTGTCGGGTTGTCTTTGGGATTAGTTGTAGCCCCTTCCTTTTGGCCGCTACTCTAACACGTCACTTAGATGAAGCACCTGAGAACATTAAAGATGTTGCTATAAAACTTAAAGAATCTTTCTATGTAGATAACTGTGTAGCTAGTGTAGATTCGTTAGAAGAGTTAGAATATTTTCGCAATGAAGCACGGAAACTCTTAGCTTCGGCACAATTTGATCTTCGTGGTTGGTGTCATAATCGGTGCGAAGAAATTGGATTAGGCTTTAATGAAAAGGGTCATTTGAGTGATGCGGCTGAGGATAAGATTCCCTTACTTGGTTTAATGTGGGACATCAAGAGTGATACATTATCGTGTGATTTTCGGAATTTTAAATTGGAAAATGAGTGCATCACTAAAAGAACAATTTTGTCCTTAACTCATAAAATATTCGATCCCATCGGTTTCACTTGCCCCGTGACCTTAATTCCAAAATTACTTTTACAGAAATGCTGGAAAATAAAGGCGTCATGGGACTCCAAGCTGCCCGATGAGATAGTTAAGGAATTTAGAAAATGGACTAAGGAAATTAATGATTTGGGAAATCTTGAGATCCCGCGAAGATTGTCTAACTTATCTCTAAAAGAGGGAAACTTATCTTTACATATTTTCTGCGACGCTAGTAAATTTTCTTACGCTACATGCATTTATCTAAGAAATGAAATAGAAAATCGTGTAACTTGTCAACTTATTCAGGCTCGTTCTAGAGTAGCTCCTCTAAAGGACATTTCCATTCCACGCCTTGAGTTATTGGCCTGTTGTATTGGAGCTAGATTGTCTAATAGTATTAAAAACGATTTGAAATTAGAAAATGTTGATACTTTCTATTGGTCAGATTCAATGGACGTGTTATACTGGATAAAACGGGAAGGTCCTTGGGCTACATTTGTAGAAAATAGAGTTAGAGAAATTCGAAAGCTTACCCCCAACACTTCATGGAATTTCGTACCTGGACATATGAATCCAGCAGATTTACCGTCACGCGGTTGTTGTGCAAAATCCCTTATTAAATCTCAGTGGTGGTTAGGGCCATCATGGCTTTCAGAATCAAAGGAAAATTGGCCTAGTACTAATATTTTTCCTAATATGGATATAGTGAATTCTGAAAAAAGAAAAACTATTGTGACCGCTCCTAATGTAGAGAGTGATGAGGCACAATTTTATAATCGCTATTCTTCTTACAATAAAATTTTGCGAGTTACTGGTTGGATTTTGCGATTTTACCAAAATTCGAAAAGGGGTAGTACCGACAGAATATTCGGTCAATTAACACACAACGAATTAAAAGCGGCAGAAACAGTATTATTAAAACTTGTGCAAAAAGAATCCTTTGTGAATGAACATAATCAAAGGCTGAAATGCCTGAATATTTTTACAGATTCGGAAGGAATCATACGCGTGAAAACGAAGATATTTCAACGAGAAGATGAATTTAATTTTAGATTACCTATCTTACTCCCTTCAAATCATTACGTCGTAGAACAGATTATATTTTCGAAACATTTAGAATTCGGTCATTGTGGCGTACCCTTGTTGATGACTGCGTTACGAGAAAATTACTGGGTACTGAAGAGTCGGAAAACAATCAAAAAGGTAATCGGCAAATGTATCATTTGTAAAAGACACTCAGCAAAACCACCTGATGTAGCAGAAAGTGTCTTACCTCTTGATCGTGTCAGAGAAGCCGCGATTTTCGAAATAATAGGAATAGACCTGTGTGGGCCTCTTTATTTGAAAAAAGAATCTAAAGTCTGGATTTTGATAGTCACGTGTGCAGTTTTTAGAGCTGTGCATTTCGAGCTATTGACAGCTCTTTCAACCGAAAGCTTTATCTTAGGCCTGAAACGCTTTATTTCTAGACGAGGTCGTCCTGCAATAATATATTCAGATAATGGCACAAATTTTACTGGCTGCCACAATTTATTAAAAACTATTGACTATGAAAAAGTAAAAGCGGTTACTGCGTTTTCACGTATAGACTGGAAATTTATTCCACCTTCTGCACCTTGGTGGGGTGGATTTTGGGAGAGGCTTGTTGGAATCCTGAAACGAATCTTGAGAAGGTTATTGGGCAAGTCGTCTTTAAATTTTGAAGAACTACATACCGTTATCTGCGATTGTGAAAGTATTATAAATGCCCGCCCCTTGACGTATGTTACAGATAATAATGAAGATCTTCAAGTTATAACGCCTTCAATGTTCCTACAGGAAAATACTAAAATAGGTATGCCTGAACTAGAATTTCTAGACCACAAAGAAATGAATAAACGATACCATTATAGAATTAAAATTAGAAACGATTTAAAAGCAAGATTTAGAAGCGAATACCTCGGCACATTAAAATGTTCGATCTTTAGTGGGAAAAAATCAAGATCTTTGTGTGTAGGAGATGTTGTCCTAATATGGACGGAAAATTCTAGCCGAATAAACTGGCCTCTTGGTAGAGTTATCGAACTTATACCTAGTCAAGATGGCGTTGTGCGTGTAGTAAAGTTGAAGACTGCAACTGGAATGCTAATTCGTCCCATTAAGAAACTTTGTTCTTTGGAGGTGAATGAAATCGCCGATAATCAAAGTGATGCAGTACTGCAGAAGCGTTTGACTACTCGCCATGGTCGAATTGTACGGCCGCCCGAAAGACTCCAACTGCAGTGATTGAGTTCTGTCCCCTAATGAACTCAAGGTGGGGAGTGTGAAAACACTCTTCACGAAGACATTCTGGCACCAGCAGCCGCTGATTTTCAGAACATTTTTCTTTTATTTATTTTTTTTCTTTCTTGTGCAAACTTAAAGCTGATTGGTTATTTTACGATCTTTTTTATTAATGTTCTTTTTGTACCTTTCAGATTTCGAGGTAGTAAAACTAAGAATAATGATCAAGAAACATGTAATATCTGTGCGCGCGTGTGTAAATAATCAACTTTTCTTTTTTGTGTGTTTACGTTTTGTCTCTTATTTTTGATGTGGATTTTTTGTCTTTGAAGACGAACTAGAATTAAGATTCGGACCACCGTGCATCCCTCAAGAACCCTCGAGAAAGGTAGGAAATTTTTATATTATTATTTTAAGAATATTTTTCTACTGAAATAACGAATTTGAAATTAACAACGATGCTCGCGCCTTGCGTAAAGGTGATTCTGTGTGTGACGTTTTTAACGTCGTGAACTGACCTTCTATGTCATTCGTTGCGTTTTGATTGAACTTGTATTCAGGGCCCTCGTGAAGACTTTTTAGTGGCGGGGGAGAGAGCCTTAAATCGCCAAGTCAAAATTCAGTATTTGCAAACTGAATGAAAAGCAAACATAAATAGTTCTCAGCGTTTGCCAACTATTTTCATAGTTTTATCATGTTATCACATTTAGA
Source organism: Maratus speculifer (assembly GCA_964019185.1). Classification (NCBI taxonomy): domain Eukaryota; kingdom Metazoa; phylum Arthropoda; class Arachnida; order Araneae; family Salticidae; genus Maratus; species Maratus speculifer. The sequence continues at coordinate 385,546,029 of OZ025294.1, forward strand.
AAATGTAATATAGTTTTTATTTGTAAAAAAACTTAATAATACTACTAATTACATCGGTAACTTTTGTCAAATCTAGTAGAAATAGAAATATGTGCAAACGTTTGGAAGGGGAGACTCCTCCCCTGCCCCCCCCCCCCCTTAGCGAGACCCCTGCCTATATTTCATTCAACTTCATTAACTGAAACTTTGAGTTCGAATACAAAATTTTAATTATTTTGCATTATATTTAAAAGAAGGGATGTCCAAATGGGTGTCCACTGTCCATACCTCTTCTCATTTGTAAAATTTATCGAGCCATAACAATGCACAAAGTTTAATTTATGAAGAAAAAATGTCAAAGGAGTGGCAGATTTCCTGGGATTCTGCTCTCAGTAAGACTTTTTCAAATTCTAAAACACGCCTGATGAATTTATTAAAATGTATACGAAACATTCTGAAATGTACAGACGGGGAAATATTTCATATTTTTAGCAGAAAGAGAGACGATGCCATCACCTCATTTAGTTGACGGTCGAAATCCCAGGGTTAGTTAAAACTCGATTCGCACATTAAAATGCAACTGGCCTGTCAAGTCTTATCTTGGTTGAAAACACCTGCAAATCCAATTTTAGTTGCTGACTAGTGAGTTTACTATAGTGTTTTCCTGTTTCCAGTCTTGTATGTTTCCATATTTTTGATGCAGGTAAAAACAATGATAAATTTACCGATCATCCACTAATTTTGAGCCTTCAGGTGTTTTTCACACCAAGATATGACTTGGCAGACCAGTTGCATATTAATATGCTAATCGACGAGGTGATGGTCTGTGCAAACACCTCCAAGTCTATAGTGAAAACATGGTCCTCATCTTTAAAAATAAAGTTTTAGAGATGTTACATGTAAAGTAAATGACATGTTTATCATATGTTTCAAAAGGTTAAAAAAAACACGTTCTGAACTTTGTATTGACAGTTGAATGGCACGAGAGCAAATAAATGTATTGATAAACAAGAACTATAGATAGATGGTAAAAAGTGGGCAGTGTCGTGATAAAGACCTATCATTTTTCTTCAAATAGCTTGATATGGCCCTGAACAAAATACTACTCTCAGATGGTTGAGTGCAAGCTAAGATGTGAACTTGGGAATTTGGACTGTAGCCTATAGAGATAAATTTATAAAGGAAGTTTTTAATCCTTCTTATCGTCTTTTGCCCGCAAAATTAAAACTGAAGTGATAAGGACAAAGAGCTTATCGTCAAGCTGTTGATAGTTTTGTTTTCTTTCTTTATTTTTCATTGCGTGAACATTACTTTTTAGCTCTCAAGCTATCAAAGCCTAAGAGCTAATGTGCTCCCTGGTTCTGTATGCATGTACTTACGTATAAGCGCAACGCGTTAACTCTTGATAGAAATATCCAATTAGTTTCAATTTTTTTGTCTGATTCCTTTTGATTAAAAGCTTCCCTGATTGGTTTTGGGGGGTCCATTGGTCAAGTATAAAAAGGGAGGAGCGGGGAGCTGATTATCCCACCCTTAATTTAGATAAATGGGTTTTTCCAGCAGAATTGTTCGATTTGCTTCAAAATTCACATATCGGTTTCTTCTGATAAGGAGTCTCCTTAATTAGATTTGGATGCTCATTGTTTGTATATATAAGGGGGAAGGAAGGATTGCCCCCTCTAAATTTAATTAATGGGTTTTTCATGCAGAAATATTCATTTGCATCAATTCGGTGTACTAGTTTATTGTGATAAGCAGCTTCTGTGATTATATTTGGAGTTTCATGGGTCAAATGTAAAGAGGAATACGGCGGCTAATACCTCCCCTAATAAATGATTTTTTCATTTTGATGAGGTACTTTCCTGATTATATTTGGAGGTTCACTGGTTAAGAATAAAGGGGGAGGGGACGGGGGAAAAGATTAACCCCCTTACTTTTTTTTAAGGGCATTTTTTTAAAATAAGAGTTGGGCATTTTTCTTTTTTTATTATACTTTCCTAGATAGTTAAAAAGTGTTTATTAATTCAAGTTATCTTCCCGTACTCTAACTGGAGTAAATGCAGTCCAATCGTCATAAAATTTACATATGAAATTGAGTTTTACTATGGCATGTTCGGTGTTGAAAGTGAAGTATATGGCATTTACGCATCTTAGAAAATTCAATTAAATTTTGTAGATTTGGTTAACATAAAGTAATGTCAGGTGTCAGGTATTTTTTTTTGAAAAATATGATAAAATAAACTGTGAATAACAGCTTTGGAACTTTACAAGAATAATTCTTTAACATGGCTGTAAGTATGTTATTTTGCACAGTAGTTATAATATTATCTATTTTTCTATACGTGGCCACGGCTTTATATATAATGCTTAATTTGTCCCACGGTGGTAAATGAGTTTGACATGTCTGTACAAAACGGTACTGTAGACATCGGGGACGCATTTTCAGAAAGAAACACGTTTTGAGCACCAGCCTTGGCAAGTTGGCGGAAGCGAGAGCGTTCACGCTAGCTGCATCGCCAAACACAAAATAAAGTAAGTTCAAATGTGTCATAAAACATATCATTAATAGAATTATATTTATTACAAGAGAATCTTTACTATTGTTTTTAATTAACTTCTCAATTTCTTCGAACATAGCGAGTTAAGGAAATAATATTTTTTAATTGAGAAAAAATAAAAACCCTATGTTTAGATGTTCTGTGAAATTTAAAGCATTTTAATCTGAAAAAGAAATCTCTTTGTTTTAAACTATGTTTTAATCGTAAACAACGGTGAATAACATTTCATCCTATTATAGTCTTTGCTTGATAACATTTACGAAAAAAAATGAGCAATAAGCACGATCTCTTTGCAGAAGAAAGGATTGCTATTCGCTCGGCGTTTGACGTCACAAACAAGAAAGGGTGCGTAGCATTGACTTCATCTCCGCGCCAATCGTTGTTCTGGCGATAAAGTGCCCAAAACGTGATTCTTTCTGAAAATGCATCGGGGACCTGGTTCGAGCTTCGTTCGTTTCGAGATCGCGTCTTTTTATAAAATTTTGCAGTATAAATTTCAAGTTCAATTAAGAATATTATTACAGACCCGGGCAACGCCGGGTAGCTCAGCTAGTTATTGAACAAGATACTTAAATTGTTTTTCAATCTGGGGTCCACAAATGATGTCACTCTTGGAAAGGCGCGAAGGTGGTTCGTGAATTTGTGACAAATTAGTAACAAAGATGTGGGAGAGGGTAAGAAAAAATGTGACATCACATATTTTGGTTTAAATAAAAAGTATTAAATATCAGGATTAAATTTTGAAGTTAAAGTATTATGTGTTACTAAAGTAAAGATAAGATTTAAAGTCAAATATATTAAATTCCATTTTCAAATTCCAAAATGCTACTATTTTCAGTTGTTCTTTCTTATTAATATTTTATTACTACTGTATATTAATTATGTTTTTTTTGTTGTAAACCTTAATCGTATTTCATACAAAATATGTACACGAATCATTTTCATTGTTCAGCTCACAAATGTCATTAAAACACATAGTTAAAGTTTAAAAATAAAATTTTAAATATGATCTATAACGCAACGTTAATGTTTCTGAACTTCAAATGTATATGACGACCTCAGAAGCCAAGGGGTACAAGTGACAAAATGTCGATTTGGAGTAAATTGGGTTTAAAGATAATTGATGTTAAATTGGAACATCAATAACAATTGACTAAATTGAAATAGGAAACATCTGCTTGTTGCATTCTAATCTTTGAACTCTCATTTCAATAACTGTTAAAAAAAAATAGAGTACAATTTTCTTTAAATGTATAATTAATCAATATTGTTTGCTTTTCGAAAAAAGTGGTTTATCTCTATAACTCAGCAAATAATCAGAAAATGACTTATATTTCTTTACCTGAAATGAAAAAAGCATATTTCCAGATACCCTGTGCACTTAACTCAATTTTTTTCAATTTTGTCACTTATACCCCTTGGCTTCTGGGGTCCTCATATGTTAATGTAATATAGCGTGACATGTGACAAGGGGGAGGGGGAGTCTAAAATGTTGAAAAAAGTGTGACATCAATTATGGACAGCCTCCTATTTGATAAAATGCATATGGATAATGCATGTTCTAGAATTTATTTAATAAATATTGGTTAAGAGAATAATTTATTTGATGCGATAATAATTGATTGATGAAATTGAATGTCTTACATTCAGGAATTGAGATTTGGATTAGTTTAAAACACATTTTGAACTATGTATAGTTATACAGAAAAAATATTTAACTTTTTTTTTCTATTTTCTTAAATGCTGATTTACAATTTGTTAAAGAAAGAAGAAAAATCGTTCAGAAATTATACTGAAAATAATACTGAAAATAAAGACATTTCCTTGATCAAGGCTTAGGACTTCATGACTCCCTCGTCCGCTTCAATTGAATACAGGTAAACATTTAAAAAATAATTATTACTGAATTATAAGTATTCAGATATAGTTAAAGCCTTCAAAATGATAAAAAAGTAAATGAGTATTTTGTTAAAATTCATCACTACCTCACAGTCACTCCCTCATAACTCTTATTTTGATCTATTAGGAAAAAAATCATCCAGTTATTTTTTTATTCTTTTTTTTTTTTAATTAAAGTTTTCGGCAGATCGAGAGATATTTTTACAAATTTTAGAAAAAGGTATTATTTTAAAGTTCTGCCAAATTAAAAAACAACAAAAGGAGTTAATTCCTTCAAATTAAAAATTATTAGGATGAGCGAAGCGAATCCTCTACTAGTCCACTCAAATTACAATTTGTCGTACACTTTACAAAAAAACTATTCAATATTTTGACTTCAAATTAAACACAAAAATAAAATATGATCTGTAGATTTGCAGAATATAATTTTTTTTACAGTAAAACGTTAAAAAAATATTATTTTAATTAATTTATTTTACATGCATTTCCAATACGGACGCATTTTAGCAAATAAATAAAAAATGAAACGCGTATATTTTCAGAAAAAAAATTATAAATCATTGAGTAAGTAATTATAGATAGAATCGTGATTAATTTAATAAATAAAATATGTTTTCATTATTCAGCAAAATCGTTTGCACAGATGACACTTAAAATTTTAAAAGAATTGTTCTATGGATTTTTTTATTTTTATTTTTATTTTTTTTTGTAAAGTGGCAACAAAAGAATTGTAAACAAATAAAATTAATTGTTAAATTTGTTATATAAATGAAAAATTAAAAGAATTGCGTGAACTTGTTGCCTCGATTCAAGCTCTTTATAAATGTACTAAAGGAAAAGTTGCCCGATTCAGAGATGAAAAATGGACTTCAACCAATCCTTACTTTATCATTTGTATCGAAAGTAATGCTACGTTCTTATTTGTGGACTGAGAAGGGTTTAGTGAACGGGACTTTAGACTTTGTTGCACGTATTAAAGAAAATCACAAGCCACCAGACCAGATATCGCGAATAATCATGGATAAATTTGAATACTACAGTAATTTAACTTATAAGAATTGGTGCGTACCAATTCCCCCAATAATTGAATTCTGGAAAAATGGAAGCATAAATTGCCCAAGGAAAGAGTTTCTTCTGCAGTTAGCTTTTGCTGTTACAATTCATAAATCCCAAGGTTTAACATTAGATGAAGCAGTTGTAGATATTGAGGATATATAGGCACCAGTTGGCTTAAAATCGTACGTAACGTTGTCAAGAGTGAAAATCCTTCAAAATTAAGCATTCAATATAAATTTTCCTTACGAAAAATTCTACAATATCAAAAATTCTCATGCACTAACATGTATAAAAACGAAGAAATTAGAATAAAAAGTTTTACAGTTAAAAATTCATAGTATCGACGAGAGCAGATTTCAAATGTTTTTCCAGAAAATAGGATTTTGAAGAAGTAACTTTCTTCAAGCTCTCTTCAAATATATTATTCTAAAATAGCTATCAAAGATTATTTGATGTTAATTACAAAGATTGGAAACATGCATATTTCAAACAACTTTAAAAAACACCAGTGGCTACTAGAAATTGTAAAAAAATCTTTAAAAGAATTTTTAGTTGAAAATTTAAAAATATTTTGTAAAAGTTTGCTTCGAAAATATTTTTTAATGCCAGTCTTACATCATAAATAAAAAATTCCTAGGAAATTGATAGTTATTTGGCTGAACTTACATTTGTAGAATTAAAATGCGCCAAAACATAAAATAACGTTTTTGTTTAATAAAGATGCAAAAATAATATTAAAAAATATTGTTACTTTCAAATATATGCTTTATAAAATAATGCTTCGCGAATCCAAACAAAGCATGGCTTTTGCTAGTTATAATTATATTAAAAATTAAAGATAAAAATTACTGACACATGGCTATTATGAACAGAAAAAAATGCTTCCAAAATTAAAATTAAATGATTACGTGTTAAAAGCAGAAAAAATAAATTATGCTATAAAAAAATAAATATTTGCACATAAAACTTAAAAGAGAAAGAAAATTTTAAAACAATAAATTCATTACTATGCATTAAAAGTCGTAAATGGAGGAAATTACGTCATATTTAAGATGACCAAATTATAATAATGAGAAACAGTTTAAATTAAAAATATATTTGCGCGAGACATTTACTTTATATTTTGACATAATCTTTTCAACTATTGTTGTGAATTCTACGACAGAGCAAATAATATTTCCTTTCTAACAACAAAATCATTTTCACGTGAATATTAAAAAAGAGAAAGAAAACTTTGGTGATAATTACGTCAACTTTAAAACGATACAACAATTTAAATTTAAAAATATATTTACCCGAGACATTTTAAATTTCTAGATGATCTTTTAAACTATTATTGTTAATCCAAAGTAGTGAAAATAAAAACATTTCCTTTCGAGCAACAAAAATATTTTCCCGTGAATATTCCAAAAAGAAATAAAACTTTAGAATAATAAATTCTTTAATATGCGTTAAAAGCAGTAAATAAGATAAATTGCGTTATACTTGAAATGACCATATACAATGCAAAATAGTTTAAATTTAAAAGAATATTTGCATGAGACATTTATTTCATATTTTGAAATAATCTTTTCAACTGTTGTTGTGAATTCTAAGACAGGCAAGTATTAAAGCATAATATTTCCACATATAATATTTCCACTTATCCATAATATAATACAAAAGCATAATATTTCCTTTCTAACTACAAAAGTATTGCATGTGATTATTAAACAGAGGAAAAAAAAAACTTTGGTAAAAATTACATCAGATTTAAAATGTTACATTTCAAATGTCTTATTTAAAAGAACTTTCTTATAGCGTTGTTAAAAAATATTGAGAGACAAAGACTCAAAATTTTAACTATTTTTTTTTAATCAATGACGAAAACAGATATTGTGTCACTATTAGTGGCTAATTTGGCCTTAAAAAACTCCAATCAAAATAAAAAAGGAATGGAAACTGATTTACAGGAAGATCACCACATAGTTATTATTATTATTACTATTATTATTATTGTTATTATTATTCAATATTTTAGAAACCAATAAAATTAGCGAGCATTTAGAATCTGGGGTGTCTGAATGGGGTCTTGCAAACGTACTTAAAAAAAATAATAATAATAATAAAATAAAAAAAATAAATAGCGATTAATTCTGATTGCAACTCCACTTTCACGGCATACTTGTTTGTCGAAACAGTACTTTTCTAAAGCATTCAGTAAAGACTGCTCGAGATTGGCATTTTTAAAATAAATATATAAAAAAAGCTTCTAAACTGTCATCTTTCCAACGACATTTATTAAGAGAGTCGTAAAAGCGACTGATATGAGTTCTTTCACCTCTGAGCTTGCTTGCTCTTCCAGTAATTGAATGCGTCTTCAGGCTCTTGTAAAGATGAAAGGAAATTCTTAAAGATGCGTAGATGTAGATTTAGTTTAGAAATAAATTTGGAAGAATTTCGCCTGCCATTTTGTTTCTTTTCTTGTGATTGTAATTTTGAAGAGGGTTTATTTCTTGCTTTCAATTGCATTTTCCACACAAGCATTTCTGACAACATTCGACATTGTCGAGTGCAAGGGGGAGGGGGGGGGGCTATTTTCACTCACACTGTAAAAAAAAAAAGGGTCGATCTAGTAAAAAAAACTTTAGTGATCCTTGTAATTACTAAAAATTTTTTAGTAATCTTAGTCGGTTACAAAAAAATCTGTAAGAATTACTAGAAAAAAGTTAGCAACGAATAGAGTTAATAGTTTTATATTTTTAATAGCTCTTACTAAAACTTAGTTGGTGTGGCCTTGATAGCATAGTGGTTATAGTAACGGACTCCAGACTCAAAGGTCCCGGGTTCGAAACTTGCCACCGCCAAATACGCCCCGAATGAATGTAGTGTCTCGTTAATAAAGGGATTTTGAAAATCCTGGCGGAGCGGGTAGGAATGTTTGGTGCTGCCATCTATTGCGGTTTTGCCAAAAATCTTCCGCTTCAGAAGTCTGAATGCAGTTCGAAGGCAGCTCCTGCCTTTCGGGCGCAAGTAATGGTTATTAAAAATAATTTTGGAGCTATTACTAAAATTTGCTTGGTGGCTCATACTAAAAATTTTTAAGTTAGTTATACAAAAAATTCTTTTGTTCAGTTTACAAAAGAAATGCTTGTTTCACTTGCAAAAAAAAAGTTTGTAATGGTTACTAAAAAATTCTGTGGAATACAAATTTACTAAGAAATTTTTAGTAACCTCTTGAATTTTTTTTTACAGTGCAGGCCTGGATTTCATTTTTTCCCCCGGGTCGTGCCTAGTTATTACCTTTTTCCACTCTCCTTTGACATTAATTTTTTTTCTTAAGAGCCGGACAAGACCGGGCCTAAGGACGCTAGCCACTCAGCATTCGAATTCCCCACACTAATGCTAAGTCTACGGATGTTTGATGCATTCCTATACTTAAAATATCTCCTCAGAAAATAACTATTTTTGATTCCTTTTTTCGTCTACTTTTCTTAAAGGATGCTTTTTATTGTCTTAATTCTGAAATTATTTCCAAAAATATATATTTAAATTTATATGAAATGTTAAAAATGTGACTCATTGTTCGTTCATTTTTAACTCATAAATATTAAATTCAGCATAGGTTTTAGAACTATTTTGAGAAGTAAGAAAAAACAAGTTGAAAATTGTACGTGAAGAGTAGCAAATGTGGTGCGTTCGTACGATAACGAATTTTGTTAAAATATCACTCTCATATATCAATCTCATAAAATTGTAAATAATTACAATTAAAATGCGCACCAAACAATGTTCTCCCTATACCATTATGCAATGGAATACTTTTGTGTGGCCTTGTAAATCAATAACAAATATTCTTTGCACCGCAGATTATGCAAAATGTATATTATAATATGTACTTTATAGATGCATATCAATTTTATTACGTTCGAATGAATGTAACACCATTAAAATGCATTTGAAACATTTTCCCCCATTAACCGTAATGTAACGGAATATTTTTGATTGCCCCTGTAGTTGAACTATGCATCCGATTTTGATAAAATTTGAAATAACTCGACAAAATTATGTAATAATTATGTATTTAAAATTTCAAACGATTAAAATGCATTTGAAAAAATTTTCCCCATTGATCGTAATGTAACGGAATTCTTTTGATTATCCCTGTAATTGATCTATGCATCCGATTTTCATAAAATTTGAAATGACGCGACAAAATTATGTAATAATTATGTATTTTAAATTTCAAACGATTCAGTTGGGTAGTTTTTGCATTGTTATATGCGGACAGACAGACAGACGGACGGACGGACGGGCTGAACGACAACAATAGGTGCTACGTATTTACATAATTACGAACGCACCTAAAAAGAGACATCCTTTAAGAAGAGAATACAGAAAAAATATTAGATTTCTGAAGGAACATTTTGAATATACAAATATATTTTCCCCATACTCTTAGTATTAACCCTTTGGAGTCGAGAGGTGACTCTCGCTCACCATTAGTGTTGCCAGGTGTCCCTCGTAAACCGGAACGCCAAATGCTTTAGACACCAGTAATACCTTACAGTTTATTTTGCCATGTTTTATCACAGATTATTTGGCCATTATAAAAGGCGAAGAAAATTAGTTTAAAATACTGGTGTCCAGGGCATTTGGAGCACCCATATACGTGAAACATTAGTAGTGGGTGAGAATCAACTTACTTGCCAAACAAAATGTATTTCTTTATAATCCTGTATTCAAACAGCATAGATACAGGGTGTCCAGCAAATAACACCTTGATTTCAAAATTAAATTTCTCAAAAACAAAGATCAATAGAATTATGCTGTAAACGGTTTGTTTATCAGGTAAGCTGTAAAAATCTTATACAAAAGTTTCGAACGGTAAATATTTCGAAAAGATTGTGTTCTGATTGCAAAGAATGCTTTGATTTGACATTTTTCTTGCTTTAGATTGTTGCCAGAGAATGTGTTTTTCGGCTTAAAATGCCACATTTCATAGTTTTTTGAAATTAAATTTTTGAAATTTCGTAATTCTAAAATTTTATTTCGAAAAATCTTTAAAATATTGCACTGTAAGCTGAAAAATTATTTCTCTGCATGCAATCTAAAACAAGAAAAATGTCAAATCAAAGCATTCTTTTCATCAAATATATTTTCATCAATCAAATATTTTTTCAAAATATTCACTGTTTGAAATTTCTGTATAAGATTTTTACAGTTTACCTAATGAAAAAACCGTTTACCGCATATTACTATCGATCTTTGTTTTTGAGAAATTTAATTTTGAAATTAAGATGACATTTGCTGTATTTCGCAATTTTATGCTAGATAAAATACGAACTCTGCTAATAAACTATTAAAATTATAGCTTTTATAGCATTTTTGATTATAGTTACTAACGAACAACGTGAAAAATACGGCACAAACAATATACAGTCGAGTCTCTCTATAACGAAACTCCATACATAGAATTTCTCTATATAACGAATTTTTAGTAGGAACGGTTCCCTTTTCGCATGATTACATTAAAAACAGTCTCTATATAGCGAAATATCGATCTCCATATAACGAATTTTTTCATAAATTGGTCTTAATTTACTCAGTTTTAAAAGGCTTCGAAATCATATGGAATCAATTTTCCACCACTTACTTTTGATTTATCGTCAGTGCTGAGTTTTTTTATATTACTTCTCTCCTTGTTCTTTAAATCCAACGAATTCATCCCTCTCCCACACACCTTTCCACATCCTTCTCAAAACAGAGTCAATTGGATTGATGCACATGTAAGAGAGGAATCAATGAGAGGCACATAGGAGAGGCTTTCAAATGGAGGAAAATGTTAACTACAATTTTTTCATTCCTTGCTAAAATTTGAGCATTTTTTTTTAGAGCGTAACAATTTTAAAATTAAAACAACAAAAAATCACAGATTTCTTCGTCTGAAATTAATGCAAGTCTTCCTTATTTGATTTTCATTAAGCTTTCAAATAAATGTCTGTTCTCTTTTTTGAAACAGCTTAAATAATTAAGAAATAAAATGTTAGGTTAATATTTACTTTTAAACATTTAAACTTATTAATTCAAAAGATCAAAAATAATATTTGTTCTAATTTCACACTTTAAATACGATTTTTAACATCATTCTCTATACATCGAATTTCTCTATATAACGAATTTTTTACTGGAACGGTGGATTTCGTTATATAGAGACTCGACTGTATTTAAAATAGAAATTGCAAAAAATACTTCTCTTTGCCTGAAGTTATAGATATTGGTAGTTTTTAGATGTAATTTATTGCGGAAACCTGGAATATAAACTCATCAAAATCTGATTATGAAATAAGATGTTAACTTTTATTTTTCCTGTAACTTCAAGTCTTTTTCCTTTAAAAGCATATAACAACAGGAAAACGTTTCCGTGCCACTGTAAAGAAGTAATGATTTATGATGATTTCAATACAGATTTATCCCTGAAAAAATAATTGAAAATATATAACAAATATGTATAATGTATATAATAAATTCGTATATTCCTCTGGATGATTTAAAGGTTCGAGCCAATCCTCAAGATAACAAGAAAATTTATATGATGTACATTAAGAAAAAGTAAACAAGTTGGAAATTGCACGTGAAGCGTAGCAAATGAGGTGCGTTCGTACGATAATGAAGTTTTAAAAATATCACTCTCATATATCAATCTCATAAAATTGTAAATAGTGAATTACAATTAAAATGCGCAACAAACAATGTTCTCTCTATTCTCATTATGTAATGGAATACTCTTGTGTGGCCTTGTAAATCAATAATAAAAGTTTTTTTACACAACAGATTATGCAAAATCTATATTATAATATGTACTTTATGATGTATATCAATATTATTATGTTCGAATGAGTGTAATATTATTAAAATGCATTTGAAACTTTTTTTTCCATTGACTGTAATGTAACGGAATACTTTTGATTGTCCCTGTATTTGATATATACATGCATATTTTCAAAAAAATGGAAATGACTTGACTAAATGATGTAATAAGTATGTAATTTAAATTTTAAACGATTAAAATGCATTTGCAACATTTTCCCCTATTGACCGTAATGTAACGGAATACTTTTGATCGTCCCTGTAACTGATCTATCCATCCGATTCTCATAAAATTTGAAATGACTCGACAAAATTATGTAATAATTGTATATTTTAAATTTCAAAAGATTCGGTTGGGTAGTTTTTGCGTTGTTATATGCGGACAGACAGACGGACGGACTGAACGAACACTATAGGTGCTATGTATTTACATAATTACGAACGCATCTAAAAATTGAGAAAACCATATAAACGTTAATTGATTCTAAATCTAACTCGCACATCTAGACAACAGCGGAAGTTTAAAAAAAAATTATAATTTAACAAATAACGACGACTATTTAGAAAATTATATTTTCTAGACTCAAATTTTAGACTTATAAATAAATTCTGTATTTAAACGCCAATGTTCTCAAATGGGAACATTGCATTATTTGTAATACAAAACATGTATTTTCCAACATAATTACGGTGTCCTTATTTTTCCTATAAAATGTAAGATGGATTTCAACTTCGAAAAAAAAAAATATTTATGTTTAATCATTTATCACAGGTATAAGGAAAATGTAAATTCATTAATTTGCATAAAAATACATTATTTTCTCTATATTACTTACATTTGACCACTAGGAATCTAAATGTTTTTCGAATTCGAGAAAATACTCAAGAACAATATATAAAAATAATTGTAATTTAAGAAATTACCTCAACCATTTGAAAAATGTTTCACTCGATACATTCATCTATCATTTTAAGCTAAATACCAGTTGTTTTATTGTGTATTATCCGTGCCACTGCTATAAATGACTTTATACATGCTGCAATTTGAAGGTACGGTTCGTTTAAGTTATATCACTCTATTGTCGCCAAGCATAAAAGTTGGCGGCGAAAGAAACATTTCAAACTATGTAACATTGTTGGTGCGAAAGTAATCATTATTAAAATACAGCTTTGGCATATACTGTTATACTTGTAAGACTTTGGCATATATTGTTTGATTTTACAGAGCAGAATTTTGGTGATGGAGGTTTTAAACCAAAATCGATCGCAGCACATGCATCTGTGAATGGGTCCATCAGACATCGAATCAAAAAAGTTTTTTCCCAGTTTTTCCCAAGCCGATTGCTTTTTAGTTTTCTTTTTAGGTGGTGGAAAATCAAGAGTAATAGCTATAACATTTTCCGGCTTGTTAGAATCACTATTGGCACTCAAATTTTCCTGGTTAGAACCGACCGATAGTAAAACGCCATGGCTAGTGGATTGGTCGCCCTGGCGACATGATGTTTTACAATTAATCGGTTCGGCATTAAATTGCTTCCTTTTTCGTGATCGCCTTTCAACACGTAATTGGTTTTCAGCGGCTCAATAATCTTTTGATTTTATCATTTTCTGCATTGAAAGACGTTTTTGCGCCAAACCAAATACAGTATTACTCAGTTATCCCGTCGACCAATTTCGCCAAATGATACGAATCGCCAAACTAATAAGCAACTTATACATGTTGACTAAATTTTTATTTTAAATAGCAAAAGAAGAAATAAATTAGTAAAACATAAATAAAAAGTCGAAATAAAAATCACTTTATGATTGTTTAAGTACGCGTATTGTGTTTAATATCATTGAATGCGATATTCACGTTCATTCATTTCTTTGGCTTCGGCTTTTTCCGTATCTGTTAATTTCCGTCTACCCATTTTTAAATTTGTTAGTTTTCTCCTTTATTACAATGATTTTAACCATTTTAATTTACTATTCAAATAAAAATTCTTCTAAAAGTAAAGAATTTAATTTAAATTCAAAAGTGGTAACATCATTCAAAAGTGGTAACATCATTCAAAAGTGGTAACATCATCGGGTCCATTCTCCCGAAAACAACAACCATTTTTCAAATGGTTAAAAATAATTGTAATTTAAGAAATTACCCCAACCATTTGAAAAATGTTTCACTCGATACATTCATCTATCATTTTAAGCTAAATACCAGTTGTTTTATTGTGTATTATCCGTGCCACTGCTATAAATGACTTTATACATGCTGCAATTTGAAGGTACGGTTCGTTTAAGTTATATCACTCTATTGTCGCCAAGCATAAAAGTTGGCGACGAAAGAAACATTTCAAACTATTTAACATTGTTGGTGCAAAAGTAATCATTATTAAAATACAGCTTTGGCATATACTGTTATACTTGTAAGACTTTGGCATATATTGTTTGATTTTACAGAGCAGAATTTTGGTGATGGAGGTTTTAAACCAAAATCGATCGCAGCACATGCATCTGTGAATGGGTCCATCAGACATCGAATCAAAAAAGTTTTTTCCCAGTTTTTCCCAAGCCGATTGCTTTTTAGTTTTCTTTTTAGGTGGTGGAAAATCAAGAGTAATAGCTATAACATTTTCCGGCTTGTTAGAATCACTATTGGCACTCAAATTTTCCTGGTTAGAACCGACCGATAGTAAAACGCCATGGCTAGTGGATTGGTCGCCCTGGCGACATGATGTTTTACAATTAATCGGTTCGGCATTAAATTGCTTCCTTTTTCGTGATCGCCTTTCAACACGTAATTGGTTTTCAGCGGCTCAATAATCTTTTGATTTTATCATTTTCTGCATTGAAAGACGTTTTTGCGCCAAACCAAATACAGTATTACTCAGTTATCCCGTCGACCAATTTCGCCAAATGATACGAATCGCCAAACTAATAAGCAACTTATACATGTTGACTAAATTTTTATTTTAAATAGCAAAAGAAGAAATAAATTAGTAAAACATAAATAAAAAGTCGAAATAAAAATCACTTTATGATTGTTTAAGTACGCGTATTGTGTTTAATATCATTGAATGCGATATTCACGTTCATTCATTTCTTTGGCTTCGGCTTTTTCCGTATCTGTTAATTTCCGTCTACCCATTTTTAAATTTGTTAGTTTTCTCCTTTATTACAATGATTTTAACCATTTTAATTTACTATTCAAATAAAAATTCTTCTAAAAGTAAAGAATTTAATTTAAATTCAAAAGTGGTAACATCATTCAAAAGTGGTAACATCATTCAAAAGTGGTAACATCATCGGGTCCATTCTCCCGAAAACAACAACCATTTTTCAAATGGTTAATAAAATATAGCGGAAAATAATTTTTTATATTTGCATAGGTTGTCAATCAATAATCATGTTCCAAAATGCGAATTTTGAAATTAAAACAGCCAAAAAAAAATTGTTTTTGTTATTTTCTAAATTTCTATACATAAATTAAAACATTTGATTGTAATATAGGAAAAACAAAATTATTATTACATTGCGATATTGATTCGGTGTGTAAACGGTTAAATTAATAATAATAATAAACAATTTTATGATATCTAAACGTTGTTAACGCAATAAAAAAAAAAAACAGAAACCTATATTACGTACGCCATGGATTAAAAATTAATATTCCTGTACCAATCATATACAAATTTTAAATGAAATTTTAGTTTTACTATTTTCGGTATTGCAAATTTTTAAACTTCTAAACATCACACATTTTCAATTTTTACACTGTCACATATACAAAAAAAAAAAAAAAAAAAAAAAAAAAAAAAAAAAAAAAAATGTAGTTTTGAATGTAATTTGTTTGAAAGCTGTATCTGAATTTGTTTTTAAGTTTTAATTTTTTTTGTAGTTTTTTAGGTGCGTTCGTAATTATGTAAATACGTAGCACCTATTGTTGTCGCTCAGTCCGTCTGTCTGTCTGTCCGTCCGTCTGTCTGTCCACATATAACAACGCAAAAACTACCCAACCGAATCGTTTGAAATTTAAAATACATAATTATAACATAATTTTGTCGAGTCATTTCAAATGTTATGAAAATATGATGCACAGATCAATTACAGGGGCAATCAAAAGGATTCCGTTACATTACGGTCAACGGGGAAAAAAGTTTCTAATGCATTTTAATCGTTTGAAATTTAAAACATATAATTATTACGTAATTTTGTCGAGTCATTTCAAATGTTACGAAAGTCGGATGCATAGATCATTTACAGGGACAATCAAAAGTATTCCATTACATTACGGTCAATGCGAAAAAAGTTTCAAATGCATTTTAATGATGTTACACTCATTCGAACATAATAGAATTGGCATGAATCTATGAAATATGTATTAAAATATGCATTCTGTACAATCTGTGATGCAAAGAATTTTTATTATTAAATTACAGGGCCACACAAAAGTATTCCACTACATAATGCTATACGGGGAAACATTGTTTGGAGCGTGTTTTAATTATATTCAACTATTTCACATTTTATGAATAAGATATACGTTGCTAAGGTGTAATAAAAATTAATTCCTGCATATTTACAGAAACAAAGATTTCGACTACTATACTGTATTCGAAGTACGCTCTACTATATCAGCAAGATCTGAATATTTTTAAAACTTCGTTATCGTACGAACGCACCTCATTTGCTACGTTCACGTGCAATTTCCAACTTGTTTAATACTTTTTTTGTCATAGTGGCAACAGAAATATTTCATTTCTGGGCATCAAACATGAACCAACCAGAAAACAAATTGAAAAAAAAAAAAAAAACAGAAGTGTGCCATTTATGGACATTAAACATGTACCAATAACAAAACGAATAAAATAAAGAAAGTTTCGGAATTCAACCAATAAAAAGATTCAGATATACTTTAGATTTTCCAGTTCTTTACCGAGGGCAACAACTATTTTCCAAATAGTTAAAATAAAATAACAAATTACAACGATCATTTAAAAATGATAATTTCAAAGACTAAAATTTTAAACTTATAAATAAATTTTACATTACAAATAATAATAATAATAATAAACATCATTTTTATGATGATGAAAACTTGGCTTACGTAATAACAGAGTCATAGCATATTATGTATGCCATGGATCAAATATTAATTTTCCTGGACTATTCATAAAGAAGTTTTAAATAAAATTTCAGTTTTACAATTTTCGAGCTAATGCTAACCCTATTTGCTAATATCTCATTTGCATTTCGACATTTTTAAATATTTTTTTTTGCATGGGATAGCCGGAGATGCATCTCAACATCGCTTCTTTTTTACTTTTCCGATTTTGGTTGCAGATTTTTTTTTTTTTTTTTTATAAAGTTACTTTTACTTTCGAAACCAGTTCTGAAAATAAAAGGGTCATTATAAAAATCACCTGGAACCAAAATCGTAAAAGTAAAAAAGGTGCGATGTAGACATATACTTCAGCTATCCCATGCAAAAAATAAATAAAATAAAACAAAATAAAACATTAAAAGTAAATAAAAATAAAAATAAATAAATAAATGAATTAAAATAAAAATGTAAAATGCAAATGAGACGTATGGCGTATATTGAGTTTAACTAATTTGGAGTGTATATTGATGAATGGGGTTTCATTGGAAGGGTTTTTGTTCACACCCCTAATAGCATGCATGGTCACAGTGACGTCACTGTGAGTCACTTTGGTCACATCACATCTGTGACCAAAATGCCACCACTCAATGACGTCACATTGTGACTGAGATGTGACTTTCTTAAAAATCTTTAGAAATTTATAAATATCCTTCAAAACACGTTATTTACTTTAAAAAACATGTTTCTGGCAATTTGAATATCGTCGCTTTTGTCATAGTTTCGTCACAATGTCAAACTAATCACAAATGACACATTTTTCACAAATTTGTCACATTGTGACCACTTTGTGAAACGTCACAAAAGAGCTCTAAAACGGCCATAACGACTTCACATTTTAGTCACTGTGACTTCACATCGACGTCACGTGACGTCACATTGCCAATCGATGGTTACAAAGTCACAATGTGACTTCACAACGACGTTGCAGTGACGTCGCCATGCTTTACGGGACATGATATTGCATACTGAATTTTTGTTATATTTTTAGGTTCAGTATAACCACATATTATTTTTGATGCCCAAATCCCTCTTTACGCACAAGTTCGCAAAACGATGAATGGTGCATTATTCGAAAGGCAACAGGCGTTTGACATAGTATACTCCTATTTTCGTAAAAACAGAATGTTTCATTAAAAACTTGCAGTTAATTTTAAATTAGTTGAAAATATATCAGAAAAAAGCTCAAAGGGGCTGTCTAAAAATTATATCACGCTTGAAAGGGGGAGGAGGAGGGGTTAAGTGAAATTGTGATTGTTTGTGACGAGGAGGCAAGAAGAAATGTGACATCGCACATTTTGGTTAAAATAAAAGCATTTAAAATCAGCAGATTAAATTACTGTTGTATATTAATTATGCTTTTTGTTTTAAACCCTAATCTTATTTCAAAATAAGCACACGAATTATTTTTAGTTGCGTTCGTAATTTGATAAATAAATAGCACTTATAGTCGACGTTCAGCCCGCCTGTCCGTCCGTACGCATATAACAGAGCAAAAACTACCCAACTCAATCGTTTGAAATTTAAAATATGTAATTTTTGCATAATTTTGTGGAGTCATTTTAATTTTTATAAAAGTAGGATGGATAGTTTAATTACAGGAACAATAAAAAGTATACCATTACATTGCGGCCAATGGGGAAAAAACAGTTTCAAGTGCATATTAATGATCTTGCACGCTTTCGAACATAATAAAACTGATATGCATCTATGAAGTACATAATAAAATATACATTCTGTACAATCAGTTGTGCAACGAATATTTCTTATTAATTTATAGGACTACATAAAAGCATTCCTATACATAATGGTATAGGGATGAACATTGTTTGGGGCTAGTTTTAAGTATTTTATTAAACTATTTCACATTTTATAAAATTGATAAATTTTACTGAGGTTTACTAGAAAATACACATTTACTTCTTGTACAAAAGAAAGCGGATAGTATTTACAGGGACATACAAAAGATTTCGGCTTTTATACTATATACTATTGCTCCAAGGTCTGAATATTTTTAAAACTTCGTTATAATTCGAACGCTCCTCATTTGCTGCGCTTGACGTGCAATTTACGACTTGTTATTACTATCATTATGCTCACAAAAGTCATTAAAAGACACAGTTAAAATTTAAAAATAAAATTTGAAACATGATCTATAACGAAGTGCTTTGTTTCTGAAGTACAAATATATGTTTATGCAATACAGCGTGGGGGGGGGGGGGGTTGTATGGGGAAATGTGACACTTTGTGACAAAAATAGGCAAGAAAGTCAAAAATGTTAAAAAAAAAATGTGAATCATTTGAATGTGAAAATAGTGTGAATCATTTATGGTCAGCCCTAACCTCTTCAGTCCTGAGGTACACAAATGTGGTGTACCTCCATTCTTTTCTTCATAAAAACTAAACTGTTCGAATTTTTTTACATTTTTACTCTACTTCTATACAGCTGAATGTTTTTTGCTTGTACACAAAAGCAATAAATGTCAGCACTGATGAATATTACCTCATAAAATAAATATTATTTTCATCCGAGTTTTGAAAATACTTTCATAACATTGTGGCCAAGAAAGTAAGAAATATTCATGATTATTTAACTTAAATGCTTTACAATAAAAAATTTTGAGGATATGCTGATAGACCTTAATTTTGTTATTGCGTAAATTTATATTACTGTTAGTTAAACTGATGTTATAAAGGGATTAGTACTTTAACATTTATATTTATAAACCTAAATTACCAGTCCTCTAAAGTACTGATTTCATAAAAATGACTCTTTCTCTCATCTATGGTGTCAGTTCGATTATGCAAAAGCAATAAATATATATTTTTAGAGTTGTTTTATGCTCAGGTCTGAATAGGCTAAAGATTGCAGGGCGAAAGCCTGGCACGGGTCTATTGGTAATGAATTACATGAAATAGTGTTTAGTATTTTATCTGAGTTTGTGTGCGAGGATGTCTTGCGTGACCTATATCCTTAGGAAAATATCTGGTGGCTATTAGCTTGTTCCTTATAAAAATTCCAGGTGCAGAGTTCACTCGCAGCAGATGAAACATCCGGTTAGGATGTCGCAAAGAATGCAAAGCATTTCCTTGCCGCTCTTTTGCTTAAAATTAACATCATTCCTGACACTTGGAATACACACAAGATGAATATTTATTTTTATTCTAAAAACTGCAATATCATAGCAACATATTTTGCAGTTTTAACCGACTTTTTAAAGAAATAGTCCAGTTCAATTGCTAAATGTATATTAATGTGTGTTTTTCTAAGAATTGTGAAATAGATTAATCAACTTTTATGTTTCTGTTTGCTAAAAAAAATATGTTTTTTAGGCTATCTGGTCAAAGGAATACTTTCGATAGTTGGCGAATCGATTTTGTATTTTAGAAATGTAAAGAACGCTTGATCCTTTATTTTTCAATCCATATTTAGTCATGCGGGCAATTAATGGACCGAGAGCAAATCGAATAAAAATTATAATATTTGTCTGTATGTATGGTATTTATAATATACCCTGTATCATAAAAAGCTCCTATATCTCAACCAGGGTAAATTATAATATACCCTTATCATAAAAAGCTCAAAATGATCTATAGATGCAACAAAGATTATACAAGTAATATTTCTTGAAAGAGTTCAAACATCTCGATGTAAATAACAAAACAATTATAACTATATAACTATAAAGTTTATAATAGCATGATTTTATCTACAGGAAAGTAATTCGTAAGCATTTTACCTAAATTAACATTAAAATAACAGCCATTGAACACATTTTTCAAATTTATTTCTTAATTTAAAAAATATTTTTAGTGGAAAATATTACAAAATTGAGTTTTATTCTTTTATTTTTAAATACCGTATAAATTCGTGAATAAATTGACCCCTAACTTTCGAATGCAAACTCCGCAAAAAATCAAAAATCCGTGTATAAGTCGATTCTCTATTTTTTTACTTCAATTTTGCACAAAATCAAAGAAAAGTTCTAATTATTTCAGTGATTTATTTTATTCAGAATTTTTTTAATGATAAATTATTACTATTTGTGTATTTTCTACATTATTTTATTATACATACAAATAAAAATCCAGAATTTTGCAGCATTCATTTTTTTAAATTGATTCGTGTATAAGTCGACCTCTCCTCCCCAATTTGCTTACTGAAAATCGTCAAACATTACTAGACTTATACACGAGTATATAAAGGTGTATCAAATAAATTTTCTGTAAATCACTATAGTAAGTTAAGCTATTAGAACTAAAATATACGAAAAGTACAATCATGGAAAGAAAGCGAAAATCCTATACTCATTTCGCAACAAATTATTGTAGAAGATCGTTGCTGTCACAAAAGGATTGGGAATACAATGTACTTTTAAATGACGTACATAAAATTTGCTTAGGCGGCTACCTACATATCAAAGCGAGCCCAAACTATTTTTTCCCAATTGCAAAACCACGTTTGATATCATAAATAAATTCTACACCCTTCAATTAGGCTAAAAACAATTTTTCATAAAATTCGTATGAATAGTTTCATACAAATTAATTATTTTAAAATGAGCCTATTTTAGGAGCTACAGGCGAGTCTCTCTACATCGAAACTCCATACATCGAATTTCTCCATATAACGAATTTTTAGTAGGAACGGTCCCCTTTCCGCATGATTACATTAAAAACAGTCTCTATATAGCGAAATATCTATCTCCATACAACAAATTTTTCCATAAATTGGTCATAAGAAACAGTTTTAAAAGCTTCGAAATCATATGGAATCAATTTTCCATCACTTATTTTAGATTTATCGTCAGTACTGAGTTTTTTTTTTTTATATTACTTCTCTCCTTGTTCTTTAAATCCAACGAATTCATCTCACCTCCCACACACTTTTCCACATCTTTCTCAAAACAGTGTCAATTGGATTGATACAAATGTAAGAGAGGAATCAATGAGAGGCACATAAGAGAGGCCTTCAAATGGAGGAAAATGTTAACTACAATTTTTCATTCCTTGGTAAAATTTGAGTATTTTTTGAGAGCGTAACAATTCTTAAAAAAAAAAAAAAAACAGATTTCTTTGTCTGAAATTAATGCAAGTCTTCCTTATTTGATTTTCATTAAGCTTTCAAATAAATGTCTGTTCTCTTTTTTGAAACAGCTTAAATAATTAAGAAATAAAATGTTAGGTTAATATTTACTTTTAAACACTTCAAATTCTTAATTCAAAAGATCAAAAATAATATTTGTTCAAATTTCACACATTAAATACGATTTTTAACATCATTTTCTATACATCGAATTTCTGTATATAACGAAATTTTACTGGAACGGTGGATTTCGTTATATAGAGACTCGACTGTATATCCAAATTAAAGTTCGGTACTCTATTGTTCAAATGCTACAGAATGTCACTATGCCACTTCTATCAATATATTATTTCTTGCCAATAGAACCATTTCCACTTGCTTAATATGCTTTCACTATTGTCAACTCGAATGTTTTAAATAAATGGTTTTAATAATAATGCCGTCAACCGTATTTTGGACCATTTTTTTCTGATTCCACTCACATTTACATTATTAAAAAATATTATGTTCGATTTTTCAACGTCCAAATTGGGTTGTATACAATTAACATAAAACAATGAAGCAAACAGAACGATTTTAAAGAGGTATTTTTTAATTTTTTAACTATTTTAAAAGTTTTGGAACAAAGTAGCCCTTGCTGGGGGCTTATTTGGTCCATTTACATAGTTTCATATAAAATGAATACATTTTTATTGAAAACCCTTGCAACAGCATCTGCTAAGGAATTAACACTGCAAAATCGATAAACATTTTTTTAAACATTTAAATTTAAACCCAATAAACGAATTTTTAATATTAAAGAAACGAGAAACAGTTTTCGTCATGTTATCATGAGCAACTGAAATAAAAGCAATTAATGTAACGTTTTATTACTGTAACATTTGAAAAAAAAAATTACTTAAAGGATTTTTAAAGAGATTTGGCTGTATAAAAGGCATTTCTATGTAAATGGGGCTAATTTCATACAAAAAAAGACCTGGCACAAAGTAGCGCCGAAGTACTAGTTTTCATGTTAGCTTTATGAATACGTAAACGTTTTCTGTCAAAATAAAGAGTTAAAGGACAAACTGTGATCATACATGGGTTACAGGTTGAAAGGTAATATTTTGACATTTGCCTTAATTTTAGCTCTTACCCATATAGAACGTAGATAGAACCCATATAGAACCACTATAGAAAGTTTAGAGGGTTAAAATTTACATACGAAAACAGTTGTTTGTAAACAACACATTTAATGTTTCAAAAAAAAAAAAAAAAAAAAAAAAATCTCAAATTATTTAAATACCCTATAGTAGGGTATAAAATATTTTTCAGGGCAAAAACTCCAAATTATCTTGTTTCGTTTGTTCAATAAAAAAATAATTTTTTTTTTTAATGGGATGGATCAAAGTAACACCCTGCAAACACCAAAGTATATATTTGTATATATTTTTAAGTATATATTTTATATAATACACAGTATATATTTTTAAATTATGCTTTTCTGCATATCATAGAAAGCCCTTTAAATTATCATTTTGCCGTTTTATATTCATATTTCGAAAACTATTAATAACAATTTGAAATTAAAAATTTGCATAAAACAGTACTAATAAATATAAATCTATTAAAAAATAAATAAATAGAGGTTTCAATTTACATTTTTTTTTTATACATTAATCTCATATTCCATTTTATAAAAAAATTTAAACTACAAACTTGATGTATTTTTGTTTGGCTTTGTCATTATTATAATCACATAAAGCATTGTCACAAAAATATTATAATAATAAAAATATGAAAATGTAATTTAAGATTAGAAGCTTTAAATTTTTAATGTTCAAAATTAGAAAACTTGACATTCCAATGGCTTTAAATCTCATTTCTAGGCATAGTTTGAAGCAAAGATTTTAAAATAATTAATTTAAAACAATTAAAATAATAAAATAATAAAATTGATATAGAATAATAAAATTATTTTCAGAATTGGGTATTTTCTTTGAAAAAAAAACAACAACAAGGTTTTTTCTGGTTTTGATATGTAAATAGTTCCCTAAGCAAATTTTATGCAACATCATTTAAGTTAGACTTTATTTCCAATTGTTTGGTACCAAAAACTTTTTTCTGTGATAATTAATTACACAGTTAGAAGTGGTGTTTATTTATTTTTTACGACTGTACTTCATTTTTACAATCCTATATAGTACTTACTTTTCTTTACATTCAGGATTCAAAAGCATTGATAATACTCACCTTCTCTCATAATTCATAGTGAGATATTTTCTGAAATAATCTTTAGTCAAGTAAATTTCACAGTGCGCAGTTTATGTCTCTAGTGATCAACAATTTTGTAAGAATGAGTCACGTGAGAATTTGTAATAAGAAGTATGGAATACATTTTGTAATTTATTGATTAAGGTTGTACTGCTTGTTTACATGAATAGTGTTGAAAAATACTTTTGTTTAAATATAGTTTTATAAGCACTATCATGTAGAATATAAACAACTTAATAATAGAACATAAATTCATAAACAAAATAAAAAAAGAGTTGGCTTTCAGTGACTTTTTTTTTTTTTAGTAATATATTGAAATACATTAATATGGCCAAAGGTGAACGGTCACTTGCAATTTTAGACGTTTTGTTAAATATCTAGAAAAATACATGCTAAATTATCCTGAAACTCCAGGTGTGTAAATTTAATAGTACAGGTCATATATTTCCGCGAAGATTTTTTTTTCTAAAAAACTCATAGGGGACCGTCAACAAACTGAAGAAGAACGAATATCATTTGGATAACTCTCTCAAAATTAATGTAGCAAAAGCGCTCAAATTGCAGATTATGATTAAGTGGCTTATTGTAATATACAATGTTAATTTTTATGAGGATAGCATGTATACTCCTAGAGAAATTAAGGTTTTCATAAAAACAGTCCCAAACTTTTGAAAAGGTTTTGCTTACATTTTGAGGAGCTCTTAATTAAAAAAAATTCTTTTCAGAAAATATGAAATCCTGTAATCAGAATTTAAAAAAAATAATAAAAATTGTATGAAAAATGTGTGGTTTACTAAATGATGTTTCACTGCGCATGCGCGAAGACAATCAAAATGTGTTATAATCAAAATGTGCATAATGTGTTAGCTAAATGTATAGAGAAACTTTTGGGAAAGTCTCTGTTGAGTTTCAAAAGGCAATCAAAATGTGTTATTATCAAAATGTGCATAATGTGTTATTATCAAAAGGTGCATAATGTGTTAGCTTAATGTATAGAGAAACTTTTGTGAAAGTGTCTGTTGAGCTTTTTGAAAGGTGTAATACAAAACCTTACTACAAAACGTAGCTAAAATATACCTAATTGCACTTTATTCTTTGGAAACTCAGCATCCATACATTTTTGTTCTAATATAAAGTAACACTAAAGATTTAAATTAACTGCAATAATAAATTCAAAACAACAGCTTCATCACATCTCGCTAGGATTGAAGTAAATCAATTAAATTATTTTTTGACATTTCTCGACATTTTCTTTTGATTCCACTTTATCACAGTTTTTAAAAAATATGAGTCATGTGTCAAAAATATGAATGGCGTTGGTATTTCCACAAATATCCTCCTTTTTATATTTAAACCCTAACAGCGAACAAGAGCCAGTTGAAAAGCTTTTTGTACACCTGTATTTTTATGAATTACAAAAGAATACGAATCAAATATTGACTTGATGGATTTCCCCACTTGATTACTGAAATACGCAGCTATACCAATTCATCTAACAATGGTACTTAAATTCATGTATTTTCAAATATCCTTATCTGCTTTGAATATTATTTTTTTCACTTAATAATGAATGTCTTCGACCTACTTGAATATAATAAAGCAAATATCTAGTTTTTCTTCTTTTTATTATTTTTTAAGTAGACATGTAAATAATAGAATAATGGATAATAGAACCCCTTTAAACCTTCCAACCCTGTTTTTTTATTCAAATTTTGTGAAAAATATACAGTCGAGTCTCTCTATAACGAAACTCCATACATAGAATTTCTCTATATAACGAATTTTTAGTAGAAACGGTCCCCTTTTCGCATGATTACATTAAAAACAGTCTCTATATAACGATTTTTTTCTAAATTGGTCTTAATTTATTCAGTTTTAAAAAAGCTTCAAAATCATATGGAATCAATTTTCCATCACTTATTTTTGATTTATCGTTCAGTGCTGAGTTTTTTTTTTATATAAATATTACTTCTCTCCTTGTTCTTTAAATCCAACGAGTTCATCGCACCTCCCACACACCTTTCAACATCCTTCTAAAAACAGAGTCAATTGGATTGTTACACATATAAGAGAGGATTCAATGAGAGGCACATAAGAGAGGCCTTCAAATGGAGGAAAATGTTAACTACAATTTTTCATTCCTTGTTAAAATTTGAGCATTTTTTTGAGAGCGTAACAATTTAAAAATTAAAACAACAAAAAATTACAGATTTCTTCCTCTGAAATGAATGCAAGTCTTCCTGATTTGATTTTCATTAAGCTTTTAATTAAATGTCTGTTCTCTTTTTTGAAACTGCTTAAATAATTAAGAAATAAAATGTTAGGTTAATATATACTTTTAAACATTTTAAATTCTTAATTAAAAAGATCAAAAATAATATTTGTTCATTTTACACATTAAATACGATTTATAACATCATTCTCTATACATCGAATTTCTCTATATAACGAATTTTTTACTGGAACAATGGATTTCGTTATATAGAGATTCGACTGTATTTTAAAATTAAAAGTAGCTATCAAAATCCCAGAAGTTACGATTTACTGAAATTAAACGAATATTTTATTTTCCGAAATGGTTATAGACCAGGAGGCGGCAGCACAGACAATCACCTCATCGAATTCACGGATGAAAATCTAGGATCAGTTAAATCTCGATGCGCATATTAAGACGCAATCGGTCTGCCAAGTCCTATCTCGGTGGAAAACGCATAAAAACCCGATTTCAACAGTTGATTCGTAGCTTCACCATTGTACTTTCTTGCACCCAAAAATAAAAAAAAAACAGGAGAATTGGGAGCAGGAAAATATAATGGTAAACCCATGAGTCAGCAGCTAAAATAGGGTTTTTAGGTGTTTTCCTCTAAAGCTGCTATCAGATTCATGAACTTTACGCGCAACAAGCTTTCCAGCCGATTTTAACCCCAACTTTTTCCCGTTAAAGAGAGAAAAAGGTTACAATTGTCTTTTAAAAAGTTGGAGGAAAAGCCGGAAAACCAGTACAACTAGTACCAGCCGTTAATATTTGTCGCCTATTCGTATCAACCTTTTTGTCTTACCACTAATTCATTGAAATGCTCGATGTTGGATGAAAAGTCTCGGCTAGCGGAGACTTTTTTGGAAATGCAAAAAAAAAGTTGGGGGACATTGCTGTTTGCTGTCACACTAGGTGTTGTGAAGATATTTCGCGAAGAGTAGGAGGAAATCAAATGTTGGCTCAAAAGTCTTTCGAAATGTTAGTGAATCCGATAGCAGCTTAAGATCTGACTTGACAGACCGATTGCGTTGTAATATACAAATCGAGATTTAATTAATTCAGGAATTTCACGCGATGAAGTAATTGTCTGTGCCGCCGCCTCCCGGTCTACAACGAATGTAGTTATTTTGCGTGTTTTTCATATGACAATAGCCTAAGGAAGAATTTTTGTATGACGCTTGAAAAATGTCGTATTACAACAAGATAAAACAAACATAAAAAAAATTCTAGTGTTTTTCATCTTCTGCCATAAATTGCTAATTCGTAAAAGAAGTCTCAAGTTTAAATTTAAAGAATAAAACATATGTTTGAATTGAAAGAAATGTCAATGGTTTGCTAATAATTAAGAAAATTTTTATTATTATAATTACGAACTGCTAAATATAAATGAAGTCATAATAGTAAATGTATGGATATATGCTGTCATGGCGATTTTTGCATGTTTTCAATGAGAAATTTTCATATTTGAGCAATTAATTTCCCTAATTAAATTTATTGCTGTACGAAAAGTAAAAACAGAATGTTTGTGAATAGAAAATATTTTTGTAAACTATTCGTCATTATCCAAATATGATATATTTTTAGAAGAATATTTATATCTCGCTGATTAAATTCTAAATTCAGATAGCTCTATCCTATTAATGTATTTTTATCTTATAGTACAGATCGTTTTATGGCCTTAAAGTCTATTTTTGAAAAAAAAATAAGATAACTTTTTATCACCTGCGCAGTTTCGCATAAGCTATAGACAAGATTCAAAACAAGTTTATCATTACGAGAGACCTTGAAAACGAAGTCATGTTTTAATAACACGATAAAAATGGAAGCACTTTTTCCTTTTTTTTTTAATCCGAAGCAAGGAAACATAGAAAAGCATCAATATAGCGATAGGTTTTGTATAAGTATGAATAAGCCAATAGAAGTAGGAAAAAGTGTAATGAAAAGGTAGATGTTTCAAAATCTTAAGGGAAACAAGTTAATTACTAAGTAATTAGCGATATTCTTCATTACGATTACAATAAATTTATTGTAAATTACAAAATACAGTACATTACAGTTCTGATATAATTCAGAAGTTTTAAATACATACAAACTTCGTCATTTTATGAGGGTGGGAGGTTTGTTATAACCATTGTATGAAACATCTTGAAAAATTCATACAGTATTTATCAGGCAGTAAATATTCTCCAATCTTCAGCGACCTTAAGGGCACATGTAACATAAAATAGTTTGAATTTTTGAGGTTTTAATTACGACCTAAAAAATTAGGGCTCTAAATTATTACGGGCCTAAGATATTATGGAGCTAGAATATTTTTAAATAATAAGCATTGTCAGTGTGTATAGGGGAGAGTGGGGATACTTGAGCCACCCCTATTATCTCTACAGTTGGTTAATTTTCCCTTCTAAAACTGGCAATATAGCATAGATGCCAACATCTCTTAATTTATTCCGGAGTATGATCCAAGATGAATATGCTTTCAACCGGAAATTTTATTTGATAAAAAATTTCAAAATGAAACCGATGATTTGCATAGTAGAATGAAGACACATTCTCTTGTGTATTTTTTCCGGTTCGAGCATGCAAATATTTGATCATACTCCGGAATAATTAAGAGGGGTTGGCATCTATGAATATAGTAACATATTTCTAGTTCTGAACATTTAAAAAAGAAATCACATACCTTGGTATAATTTTGAAAGTATGGTGATTAATAGTTGTTTTTCCTTGTCTGAAGTAAATATTTAGGTGCATGGGTTTTTTTATTTTTTTGTAATCAAAGTTTTGTTTAAAGTTGCAACAATATATATAAATTTAATAAGTATAATTTCAATTGTATTTTGAATCTAAAATAGTTCAAATAGCTGCAAGCTTTACTTAGTAAAACTTTGATAAACAAAAATGGTGGTAATGGGGATACTTGAGCCAGTGGGATTAGGGATACTTGAGCCATGGCTCAACCATCCCCACTAGGAAATTAGAAATGGAGGAAACAAGCAAAAATAAAATTATGTCCTTATATTCACTAGTAGATTTTTTTTCTGGATAAAAGGAAGAATAATTTTTTTTTCTTTTTTTTTTAAAATAATGATTTAGAAAAAAAAAAAATTAAATGTATATTTTTTAAATGAAAATATTAATTTTATTTTTCATTTTGACTAACAAAATAGCCTGTTTAAACATAGTTTTCAATTTAACATTTATTACATTAAAATAACTTTTTTAAACTGTTTTACAGGTTATAATCTCTAATACTTTAATTAGTTAGGTCCAACGTATTAAAATATTTATTTTTTAATATATTATATTAAGATTAATGTTTTATATTGAAATTGTAACCTCTGCTACTGTAACTTTTTTTAATCAAAGAAATGACTATTGTCCCCAACAGAGGGCACTACTGAGCTACCATGTAGCTAAAAGTAAAAGATGTTGCTACCATCGATATAGCTCAAGTTTAAATGATCCTTCGACTACCAGTTATAACGACAAAAAATGATCGTATTACTAGCTTTGTTTTCTCAATTGGTTTTGAAGGACTTTATGCATCATAATTTATCATTCTATAAAATATTTGTGCAAAAATAAAGTGAAAAAAAAAACTTTCGTAGGTATTTTTCCATACTGGCTCAAGTATCCCTTCACCATGGTTCAAGTATCCCCTTAAGGGGGATACTTGAGCCACGAGGTGAAATAAAAAGTAAAAATTTATTAGACATAGAAAAATAGTTCAATATTGATTGAAAGTGGTTTTCAGTTGAAGGAAAAATATCAAATTTTCATTTTCTATATTTTATTTTGTTCTAAGAAATTATAAATTTTTTTTTAAAAAATTAAAATTTAAAAGGTGGCTCAAGTATCCCCACCTTCTTCTATACCTTAAGGAAATAAAATAAAACATTTGTGTCAGGAACGTAGCTAGAAGTGAACCCTAGGGGGGGGGGGGGCTCAAGAGAATGTAGGGGGAGCTCATATTTTTTTTTCTCTCTCTCTCTCTCTGACGCAGAAAGATAATTTAGTGCATATTCACATTGTAGGTACTATGTTTCTTATTAAACTGTTGTAATAACTTCATTTTATGCTTAGAAAAATACATGATGATGAAAATTTTGAGTGTATAACTGGTGGAAAATTAAACATCATGTTAGCTTCATACTTACAAATAGGATGAGAGTGTGTTGAAACACTTTTTTTAGATACAATTTAGTAACTGTGCAAAACTGTGAAAGGGTCTCAAAACTAAATTAGATTTCTGAACAGAATTTCATTTGAATTTTCGGAACAGAAATTCATTTACTGACCTTGGAATCTTTTCCAGGGGGGGGATCTTTCCCCCTTCCTTGGAATCTTTTCCTTAGCTACGGCCCTGATTTGTGTACCTTTTAAATCTCCAAACATTTCTTTTATATTTTTGATGAGGATAGATATTTTATAAAACAATCAATAGATGGCAGCACTGTAAATAACAAGAGGAATTAAATAAAAATCAATTGATCTGAGGCATAGGCATGATATTTGAAGTAAGCTCAAGGAAATAATGTTTGCCAAAGTTTCTAAAATATCGGAAATATTCTACATTTTAGTATACAAGTGGATTCTACTTTTTAACACTTAGTGGACTACTGTTTAAAGTGTTTATGGATTCGGTTTGTGGCAGCGTTGAATTCAGACACTATAGCGTTCCGGGAAAGACTTTCCATTTTTCTGTAGTCTCTAATTCTTGTAGATATCTTATAATGTTATGAAATTGGTGTACGTTTTGAAATTTGATACGACATGCTTTTCGTATTGAAATTAAAGCGTGTTGCTTTAACGGTTCCTTTACAGGGACACTCAAAAGAATTCCGTTGCATAACGGTATATAGGTAGCAATCATTTGATATCACACTATTTTAAACATGTTGAAATTTATATGTATCACAGAGGTGTATTACAACACACTTACTGTAGATTATCACAGAATTTATCTGGAAAAAATGGTTGTCTCCGTCTTTAGGATAGCAACACTAGTATCCAAGGCTGGGGTAGTAGCAGGCAGGGGCGTAAATCCCGGGGGGGGGGTTGGGGGGGTGCAGCACCCCCCCCCCCCAGAAGAAATCAGTCGGAAAATTACCAGATCGCTCGGAAAAAGTATCTTTAGTCGGAAAAAAATAGTATTAACCTATAAAAACTTATAAACTGAAAAAACGGAAATAGTCGGAAAATTTACCGTTTAATCGGAAAGTCGGAAAAAATAGTATTATGTATTACCCTATAAAAACTTATAAATTAGAAAAATGGAAAAATCAGTCGGAAAAACTCTTGTTCGATTGGAAAAAAATGACATTAACTTATAAAAACTTAAAAATTGGAAAAACTAAAATATCATTCAGAAAATTTTTCGTTTCCATCGGGAAAAAAGCATGTTTAGTCGGAAAAAACAGTATTACGTATTAACCTATAAAAATTTATAAATTGGAAAAACGGAAAAGTCAATCGGAAAAAATGATATTAACCTATAAAAACTTCTAATTTGGAAAAACGAAAATATCATTCGGAAAATTTCCCGTTCCATCGGAAAAGGCATGTTTAGTCGGAAAAAACAGTATTACGTATTAACCTCTAAAAGCTTATAAATTGGAAAAACGGAAAAATCAGTCGGAAAATTTCTTGTCCGATCGGAAAAAAATGGTATTAACATATAAAAACTTACAAATTGAAAAAACAAAAAATATCATTCGGAAATTTTTCCGTTCCATCAGAAAAGGCATGTTTAGTCGGAAAAAATAATATTACGTATTAACCCATAAAAATTTATAAATTGGAAAAACGGAAAAGTCAGTCGGAAAAATTCTTGTTTGATCGGAAAAAAAGTTTGTTTAGCCGAAAAAAAAAAGGTATTAATCTACAAATATTTATAAATTGGAGAAATATTTTTGTAGTTTTGAATTAAATAAGAAAAACAAGTTAGATAAAAAAAAAACCTATAAAATTTTATTCTTAGTCGGATTTATTTCCCCTTGTAGTTTCTAATAAGAAAAAACAATTTATAACGAAGAAAACATAAACTTATTCTTAACCGAAACTAATTAATTTAACTAATTGGTAATTTATTAATTAGTTTAATTTACTAATTAATATAAATTATCAATATATAGGATTTTATTTATTTATTTATTTATTTATTTTTTGATAAAACTATTCAGAAAAATTTTGATTTGTCAAATATTGTGTACTCGGAAACCTCGATATGACGAAAAAAAAATAATGTACATATTGTAGCAATGTTAATGTTATTTGTAACTGTGGTATTTTGAGTAAAACCTTAATATTCCGATTTTTTTTCTGTGCCTTTTGACTTCGAAATATCGAAATCCACCTGTATTTATTTACAACTTGAAAGTTTTTTGTTTAGTCTCGAAATTTTAAGCTATACTGATTGAAGTGAAGAAACTCCTATTTTTTTTTTTATCTAAACTTTAAATTTAGTTAGAAATATGTATCACGGAATTTAAATGGTATCCGATGAAAATTCAAAACTGAAATACAAATATTTAATATTTTTCCATATCGAAATCTGGATGTTTT
The DNA here is from genome assembly GCA_964019185.1 of Maratus speculifer. NCBI lineage: Eukaryota > Metazoa > Arthropoda > Arachnida > Araneae > Salticidae > Maratus > Maratus speculifer. Next base: position 385,579,676 of record OZ025294.1, read on the forward strand.
CCACTCTATACAAATTTTACCTTTAATTGAAAATAATTATGGTTTTATTTTTTCCTACTAACTAATATTGTGTTTTCTTTTTATTTTATTAAAAAAATATATAATTAAAAATGTGAAACTGTTTTTATTTACCTTTTTACGTAATTTTGGATTGATTTAAAAAAGTGCTTAAGAAATATATATAATATAAGATGAAAATTGAAAATACCCAAATACTTTGAATTTTTATCTCGAAATAATATGAATATTTTACAGTATACGAGTATATTTCTCTCAGAAATAATACGTTCGTTTTTTTTTTTTTTTTTTTTTTTTTTTTTTTTTAAATCAATTGTATTCATTTTTTTTTTAAATATTTTTATTAATACTACTGCATTTCGTTTAGTCCGAAAAATAAGGGGTAACATCAAGTTGTTACGCTGTTTTAAAGTTTGTCGTTACAAAGAATTAAAACTTATATTAAGAAATCCCGTATTTTTGACAAACTTTTGTCTCTAAAATTTTCCTCAAGCAAACAAATTAAAAAAAAAAACAAAAACAGCTAGAGATATCAACTGGCTTATGAAAAATAGAAAGATAAAACATTTTTTTTCCCTTCAAAGTAAACCTTGGGCACATAGACAACTGGGCGCTGAACTTCCTGTCCTATGTGTCAATTACAAAACAAGCAGCACCTGCATTAACTCTTTGTTTAAACAACCGTTAGTATTCAAGCTCAAATCATTCAATTACAAAATGTTGATGCGAGAATATTTTAGTATTTGGTTAATAATTCAATATTTTTGCATCAGTTATGTCCTCACCTAAATGTAAGAGACAAAAAAGTACAATCTGCGTTACGTAATTCTATTTTCGATAATGATTACAGGAACACACATAATAAACAAAAACATGCTGATAAAATTTCAGCCCATATACATATACCGTTAAAAAGTTACCGTTTTGCATTGCTGGAGTTCCAAAAAAACCTTTTGAAGTAAGTAAGCTACTTGATTACAGAATATTTTAGATATATAAAATGTGTAAATAACTATTGTTTTCATATTTAATAATAGATTTATTTATTTATTTATTTATTGAGGGGAGATAAATTATTTAATAACTTGTAAAAATGTACTGTTATTCGATATATATTAACTTTTTTTAACAGTTAGTATCGCAATTCCCGAACTATTTGCTAGTTTTGTTTCAAACTGGAGATGACAAGCTAGTTATTATTTAAATTTCATGAAGTTATTATTATTTTTAACTAATTTTTTTCTTTCAATATATTTGCTTTCTTTTTTGCTAACCATTTTACAATTAGCAAGTCAATATATTTAATATTGTGCATGAAGTTAAAACTGTACTATGGATCTTTTTATATTTTATCAATATTATTTCATTAATACTAAGAAAGTTAATTTATTTTTTGAAGTTCAAATGCCAATATATGTAAAATATTCTATATTTTTAAAACTTTGTTATAGTACCAGATATAATAATTTTGTCTCACTGCGTAACAATAATATGATTATTATTTTGTACTTAGATTTTTTTTTTGTGTATGTGTGTGTGTGTGAGTGTGTGTACAGATCAAAATTTAATCATTTGAAACTTGAAAATTTCGGCCTTGGGAGAAGATAAAATGACGCAACTTTTGATTGTTTAAAGCTAATTGATGATTAAATCGATCTTTAAACCTCTTTTGCAATTAAAAATTTCTTACTGATAATTTTTTTTTTTTTTTTTTTTTTTTTTTTTTTTTTTTTGAGCCGGATGTGCCTGTGTGTGTGTGTGTGTAGGGGAAGGGGGGTTGTAGAGAAACAAGAATTTTACTTTTGACTTATGCATTTCGTTTTTTTTTGTTTTGAATTTTGTGCATGTTTTCATACGGCGACAGCATACTGTTGGCTCTATTTAATTGCCTTATTTATTTATTATTTTTTTAAAGAATAATTTGAGTATAATTTGAAAACACAATGAATTCGCACCTGAAAACTTACATACTTTTCTTTAATAATTTTTTATTTATCTATATAATGCATCTAATATATTTATATGGTATATCTAGTATATATTTTATCTAATGGCTGGGTAACGGCGGGCGAGTCAGCTAGTAGAGATATCTATACATATATAAAATAGTTTGTCCTGGCTGATAATCAACGTTCGGCCCAAAATATTGAATGTAGAACCATGAAAATTGGAGAGAAAATACTTCTTATGATGTACCTGTCCACTAAGATGGAATTTTTGAAATCACCCCCCCCCCCTAAGAGGGACAAGCGGGGGGACGGGGTCAAAAATTTTGGAACAACTTACCCTATCTCAGCAAACATTTAAGGTAGGAGCGTGAAATTCCAGTAAATAAATCTACTAAAAATATTATTAAACACATAATCCAACAATTTTCGAAATCCCCCCTCAGGGGGTTAAAAGGGGGGGGGTCGAAAAATTTAGGACGTTTGGCACATCTGAGCAGTTTTTTTTTATAATAGCATGAAACGGCAGAAAATAAAATTATTAAAAACACATTAAATAAGTGTTTCAGCAATATCTATAAATTTCCACTCCCGGGGGGTTAAAGTGGGGGGTGGAAAATTCCATACTTTTTGGACCATGTGGCGTATCATAAGAGAGCCCTCAAATCACTCTTTCATATTATAAACCTTTCTCCCCTCCCCCTGACCCCCTCCAATTTCCCTACCGTGGACAATTTTCGATCTTTTTTTTAAACTGTAGCGTTTTATCATTTAAGATCGGATTTTTTTTCAGGGCCCTCCGATAAATATTATTTATGATATATGACAAATTCACAGTTAGAGGAAGAGTCTACTTTGGGAGGGGAAATATTTCCTAAATTTGGTCTACATCTCTCTTGTGATATATCGTTGGATACCCACTTAGTCCTCACAAGTCACCGCTTTTCTAAATTTAGCCGACACCTTTCGTGTGATATATCGTTGGAAAGCCCTGCGACTGCTTATTCATATTATGCACTACCCATGTCCCTCTCGGGTGGTATGATTATTCCATCAGAAGATCGTCTACTGATGGAAAAAAATATATTGTTATATAAGACTAATAATAGCATAATATAAGATTATTTGACTATCTCGATACACTAAGTCATAATTATCTTGAGAATTACAATATATATATATTAATGTATATATATCTATGAATATATATGTATATGTATATATATCTATGAATATATATGTATATATATATATATATATATATATATATATATATATATATATATATATATAGTACATATATTAGTCCTCATGTTGGCCATAGTACTCGGAAATTTTCCTTCTTGAAAGTCGGAAATTTATGAGCCTACACCCCCCTACGTGACAAGAGTGGTTTACGCCCCTGGTAGCAGGGCCGTAGCTAGAAGTGGATAATAGGGAGGGAGGCTCAAGAAAATGCAGTGGGGGGAGGGGGTTATAGTCTCTCTCTCTGACACAGAAAGATAAATTAGTGCAGTTTCACACTGTACGTACTCTGTTTCTTATTAAACTGCTGCAATAACTTCATTTTATGCTGAGAAAAGAATAGGATGATGAAAATTTTGATAGTATAATATTAAACCTCATGTTAGCTTCCTATGTGTAAATAGGATGAGCGAGTGTTAAAACACTTATTTGAGTTACAATTTAGTAATTCTGCAAAATTGTGAAATGTCCTGAAAGTGTTGTCCTGTTGTGAAATGTCCAGGAATATAGTGGAGGGTATACGGGGGTATACGCCGTATACCCTCTGTTTCTCAAGAAAGCTATAGTATACACAATGTGGGGTATACTGTCTGCCTTGCGCGTATACCCTCTGCTTATAGCGTATATCCTCTGTTATTTTTACGACTACATCCCTGCTCAAAACTAAATTAGATTTTTGAGCAAAATTTCATTTGGATTTTCGGAAGAGAAATTCATTTAGTGACCTTGGAATCTTTTCCAGGAGAGGCTCAAAATGTTTTAGAGGGGGAGAGGGTTTGAGCCGTCTGTAGCACCCACTTAGCTACGGCCCTGGGTACTAGTGTTGCATGTTCGTCGAAATATTGATAGAATAGAAGAAAAATATAGCTAAAATATGATTATTTCTGTAGTGATAATCGTTTTAGTACAAAAACAAAAAAGAAAAGAAAATTAGATTGTGTTTTATTAATTTTACAATTTTGCGTCCGGCAAATCCGAAAAATCTAATTATCCAATTATTATAAAATGCAGATTTTATGATATTGGATCTGTGGGCTGACATAAAAAAAGAGAAATCGTTACAATTTAATTATTATTTTGTTGTATCCTCCAAACTAGAAAAATTTCTATGGAAAGAAAAAAAATATATATAAAGATAAATATATTACACTAGCAGGCGTCGCCCGCTACGCTGGTCTGCCTATCCAGATGAATCTTTGATTTATTTGGCAATGAAATCAATGATTTATCCCCGATTTATAGTAGGTTTTGTTATAGAAAGACTTGGCCTTATGCAATTTACAAAATCTGTTGTTGAAAATTTATCTAACTAACAATGAAATCTCATCAAAATCTATCTATTAATAAATTTTATAAGGACTAATTATTCCTAATCAGGTTTATGTGATTACAGAAATTTACTTCAAAATAACTGACTAACTCTATAATTGAGCATTGAAGAAAAATATGCAATGCATTAAAACCACCTCTGAAAAATTATCAAACTTACGATTTAAGTTTCTTCAAAATACGTGTAGTATATTAAAAAAAAAAAAAAAAAAAAAAAAAAAAAAAAAAAAAAAAATGAATAATATTCCAGAAATGAATTTTACTGATTATTAAACTTTCTCCCATTATTCGATAAATAAGTAACATAAAACGATATGAAACATTCTAAATGCTTCCAAAAAAATTATTCCATGAAAATGCTTTGAACAGGATTCGGGTTATCAACAACCGGAACAAAATTACCAATTTGCATTTCATGTTTAAAGTAGAAGTAGACAGATGTAACGTCATAATAATATTGATCTTTAAAAATTTATGAAACAGCATGCTATTTTAAAATATTTCTGTTCATTAAATGCCGTAATTGCGTCATAATGACGTAAATTTAAAGAGATATTTCAATGAATGAATATTGTGATTTACGATTATGGTTGCAACTGTATTAGGTAGATTTCGTATGAAATACTACCTATTGCATTCGCACCAGTTTATCTATCTATCTATCTATCTATATATATATACACTGCTCAAAACAATTAAAGGATATTGCAGTTTTAGGTGGATTTTGTATCTGGGAAACTTTTTAGCTGATTGATACATGGTCGACAGACATAGTAGGTTATATGAGAATAAATTACAAATGTTTGGCAGAAAAAAATGCATTTTATTGCGCATTTGTGTACAAAAGGAAAAAAATACAATTTGTGCATATGAGAAAAAAAGAATAAGAAAAGGTGTTTTCTTCAAAGAAAATCATTTTCAGTAGGGGGTATGGTTTCCACGGGCGGCCAGCAACGTTGGACACCTTTGAGGCATGGACTCAATGAGGCTATTAATGACGAGTTGGGATATTCTGCCCCACTCTTCCAGAAGAGCTCTTTCCAGTTCTTGGAGAGTTTGTGGGGGTTGTTGGCGGCCAGAAACTCGTCTTCCTAGAGCGTCCCAAACGTGCTCGATTGGATTCATGTCTGGAGAACACGCTGGCCATTCCATTCGAACGATTCCTTCCTCGAAAAGGAAATCCTCCACCAGGTTTGCACGATGTGGCCTGCAGTTATCGTCCATTAAAATGAAGTTATCTCCGATTGCTGCAGCGTAAGGGACTACAATAGGTCTGAGGATCTCATCCCTATATCGGCGACCAGTCAGAGCTCCATCTCGAATGATGTAGAGGTCAGTGCGCCCGTCAGTGGAGATGCCACCATACACCAACACTCCTCCACCACCAAATCTGACACTTTCGTGCACGAACGCAGGATTATTCCTACTGCCACGGTCCCTCCAGATGAAAATACGCCTATTATCCGGATGCACAGAAAAACGGGACTCGTCAGAAAACAGAATACTGCTCCATTCATTTCTCCTCCAGTTGACATGCTCGGTTGCCCACTCCCTGCGGTCGCGACGATGCCTTGATGTTAATCTAACACATACCATCTGTCGGCGAGCATACAGACCTACAGCATGGAGCCGGTTTCGGACAGTCTGAGTTGAAATCGTGGTGCCTGTAGCCGAGCGAAGGTGTTGTTGGAGAAGAGTAGCGTTCATGTTTCGGTGTCTCCGAGCTGTTAACGCTAAATACCGATCTTCATTGGGCGTTTTTGCCCGTCTACGACCTTGCCCTGGTCTTCGGCCTGCACATCCACTCTCCAAAAAACGGTTCCAGATCCTGGAAATGACACTTTGTGACACTCCAATGGCTTTCGCTACTTCGGCTTGAGTTTGGCCCCCTTCTAACCTACCAACAATTCTCCAAGCTTCTGAATCTGTCAAATGACTTCGCTGAGACATCGTACTCATCGAAACAAAGCAATCACTGAATGCCGATCATTCTTGTCTTCATTCTCTTTTATCCAGTTGAAAGTCAAATTTCATTCGCTGCCGCTGAAGCGACGTTTTTGACGTCGAACTCAAAATTTGCATACTCCACAGTTTGAAAAGCAGAAAAATTTGCATTTGTGATTCTCTTCTTCTATTTTCGGCAAAAAAATTTCGTTTATATCTTTATTTTATATAAAACTTCAAATATCCTTTAATTGTTTTGAGCAGTGTATATATATCTCACTTTTTTATGGACAGGATAACTTCTATAATTCTTCACCAATCTCCACCAAACTGGTACATAAAATCAAAGGGGATAAGATCTCGGCTAAGTTCGTTAATGGGCAAAATCGGACAAAGGGGGTCGGAATAGGGGGCATTTTTGTGAAAACCGAAAAAACCCCATAACTTCTTAATTAAAGTAGATATCGAATCGGTTTAAAGTTTATATTACTTCTTAAAAATGGGCCAAAAGTTTATGCATGACAGATTTTTGATAAATTTAGAAGTGGGCTCAAGGGGAGAAAAAAACAGGGGTTTTGGGAGAAAAAAATTCATAACTTCGTCAATTTTCAAGATATCAAGTCTAACTAAATTTTTTGTAAATGTTCTTAAAATTATCTAAAACTTTTGTATTTACACGTTTTTGATAGGACCAACTTTTACCGATGAAAAAAAAATTAAAAACGAAAAGAAAAAGTGGGGTGAAAAAAGAGAAAAATCCATAACTCCGTCAATTTTTAAGCTATCAAATCTGATTAAATGTATTTTACATCTTCTCAACAATATCTACAACTTTTATATTGACAAGTTTTTCATAGGACCAATTCGTATAGCAAAAAAGAAATTAAACAAAAATAGGAGTTGAAGAAAAAACCTTAAATCCAAACTGCTTATATTCTGACTCCTTTTTAAATTCATTTTTGATTTTAAACGCATCCAAATGGTAGATCCTCTTATTTAGAAACTGTATAAAGTGACGCATTGGCATAAACATATATTTTTAGATTATAAAACTTATATTTGTATTCTATCACAAAAAAGAAGAAAAGTAGATAAACAATTTATAGCAAATTAACAACACTATCCAGGTTACCATGTCAGATCAAATAACACCATTTTGGTGACAAATAAGTATCCCGATACGTATATCCCATAAATCTTCATATAAATAATCGTAAATTCTCTCATTTTTTAAAAATTGTATATTTATTTAAATAAAATTATTAACAGTTTTTACTCTTTGTTTATATTTTTTCCTAAATAATATAGCAGTGTTAATTATTTAATCAACAACAGCATAATATATAGTTGCTCAGCTGATAAACATTTAGAAATAACAAATCTTTGAGACCGAAAACAAAGAAAAAAAATCTAAATATGTTTAAAAGGAAAAAAAAATAGATGCATTTTTATATTATGACTATGGCGCAAATCTATTCAATGATGTAAGTAATTTTTAAAAATGCATCCAGCAGTTCTTGTAATTAACCCCGACATACATAAAAAAAACTCTGTTTAAAAAAAGCATCCTTTATATTTCATTCAATTTTAATTTCAGTTAATTTTTTTCGTTATTCTGGAGCCAAATATATAGCCAAAAAGTGATAAACTGCCAGACATTGATTCAATGGATTGACTTTGACAACGAATATTCCTTTTAAGCCCTATAAAGAAAGCCCCCCATATTTGAATTAAAATAGTTTATTTTAAATTATTTCTAATTGATAGTATTTCTTTTTTGTATTTAAAATTAAATCACTAATTGTTTTTTAATTTTATTTTTAAGGATGTTTGTAATTTTTTTTTCATTTCTAATTAATATAAACATTTCAATTCTTTAACAAAGTTAGCTTAATATGCCGCGCCAAATGAAAAACATTTGCCAAATGATAACCCTTTTGTCAAAAATAAAAGATCTTTCCGTCATAACTTTATTGCCGAAACGTCAGTGAAGGCTTACTTTGGAGACACGAAATTTTTTTTGTTTCTGTCTGTCTGTCTGTTTGTCTGTCAGTCTGTCAGTCTGTCTGTTCCGCGATAACTGACGTAAAAAGCATTCGATTGACTTGAAATTAAGTGGGTATGTTAGTGAGGCACTGGGATTAAGCTGTATAGTTTTTGTTAGATTTGATTCATTCGTTCGGAAAATATAGAATATTTTATTTTCCGCAATAATGCTTTTCTATAGCAAATCCAATGATTTTCAATTTTTTTTTCTTGAGAGAAAATGGCACATTTCATTAATGGAATTCAATGATAAATGGATACTGAAATTTACCGGTTAATTTATTCGAATTGTTTTGAAATTTTGTCTACGCATTTGTCAGATTTTTTAAATTATTACTGTAAATTTTGGAGATTTTTTATAAATGTGTTCCAATAATATAGACTAATTTGTTTTAGAGATTTACTTATTTCAAATGTATTTATTTCATTTTCTTTATTTTCTCATATTGGTTGCTAAGCAACCATGCATCCTAATTCTTATCCATAATTTGAAAGCGTGTACGAAAATTTAAATGAAGTCAACATCAAAACTGATGAATTAATTAATGTCTTTGTATAGGCGTATAAATATTACATAGCCCAGAAAAGAACATAGGTTATGTTTTATTAATTTTATTCAAATATTTTCCTTAATAATTCAAAATTTCATTCTTTTTCATACACAATCAATAGAGACATTTTAGATACAATTTAACCAATTTCCTTTATCGTTGCCAAAAAAATTAAAATATCGAATAATTATTTTTCAACGGCAATAAGTTTCAATTGAGCAATTTCCATTCGAGTAATTAAACTAAGAAAAAATAAATAAATATGACGTCAGAATTAAAATAAAATAGATATAGTACTTTTTGTTAAATATTAAACACGGTATTTGTTTCGTTAATGGGTCATTCCACACCAAATGAGCAAATCAGGTGTGGCTGACATATCACAGATTTTATTGAAAATCATCATATAAGTAGATCACAATCATTTACGAGGAAACGCAAAGTAGTAGAGTTCAGACTAGTTTATTTCAGTATAAAAAATTACATTAAAGTTGAGACGAAATCGATATCTTGTGTACATGCTTGAAATTTCAAGTTTGATTATTTGCCGTAGTAATGGAAAGATTGTAATAAAAATTATTTACACTTAAGAATGAACTATAAGTAACAGATTAGCATAATTTAGTAATTGTATTTTTATTTTATAATTTAAAAATAAATAAATAATAAAAAAAATCGTGGAAAAAATAAAATATTTCAGTTATATGTTTTAAAATGAAGGACACTTATTTCAAATTCAATTTTTTTTGCCATTATAGCTAATTGAATATATTTAATACATCTATAATTTAATTCATGCCTTTTTCATTCCTTTATGAGAAAAAAAAATAAATAGTGAAAACTGCTGATTAAAAAGTCAACTTTTTTTTTCATTTTTTTGGAGACGAATAAAAGTTTTTAAAAGTTTTAAACTCTTTGATATTACAGATAAAAGTGTATATTTTAAGTATACGGAGTTTTATTCTTGCTTTCAGTTTATTTTTGCCTCAAGAATATTTTTAATTTGTATAGAAGAAAAACTATTTTTTTCTTAAAATAAGTGTATTTTAATCTTAAATTCAATTAACAAACATAGATGGCAGCATACGTCTATTTTTAGCAAGAAATTTCCAAAAAAGCGCGTGTTTTCAAAGAAAGATTGTCTTTAGAATGTCTCAAATATTAGTTTTTTGAACCCATTTTTGTTACGTTAGAAATTAAAAAGGCAGTATTGAAACTTTTTCAGTGTGTCATGGACTTATTAATTCTTATGTACGTGTAATATTGTTGATGTAGGAGTTGTAGAGATTGTTTTTTGAGGTAACATAAGAGGAATAATTATGATTTTGTCATTTTTTTTAAAGTTTCTAAGTTTTTTTGAAGATGAAGGAAATAAATAACAACTTTGAAACTTTTAGAATTCGATCTTCATACATAGTACTACATCTTGCATCAATTTCAGAGATGTTTTTTAAGTCCTTTGATTTTTATAACATTTCAAAATTTTTAAAAAATTACAAAATTTCAATATTTACAACCAATTTTTGATTAATTATGATATTAACAAATTATTGTTACTCAATAAATATAAAGATTGATATCCAGAGATTTCAATATCATAAAAAAACTTCATTTTTGTTAAATAGTTTTCAAAATATAGAATTTGAAACTTGCAACTTTCGACGATTATCCGCAAGCCATTCTATATCACAAGTTTTTTAAATGTCCAAAATTGATAAAATAATTAATTTTTCGTGGAAATATTGTGCACACATACATTTGAATATGAAATGAACACGTACCTCAAATTTTATTAAAATCGGATTCTATGCAGCCACGGCTTTTTTTACATTTTTGCTCATTTGACGTGGAATAACCCTAATAAGAATTTTTCTGACAAAAATGAAGACATAATTAGGAGTAAAAGAAATAAAAAAAGAATTATATTTTTAACAAACAATTCACTTGGTAAAATATGACGTCATTATTGAAATAAAACAGGTATTTTATAGTAGTTGTTAAAAATACAAGAAACATGGATATCAATAACTCATGAATAATGACGTCATTGCCGAAACTTCGGTGAAGGCTTACTTTGGTGACTCGAAATTTATTGTTCATTCCGTCGGTCAGTCTGTTCTTCTGTCTGTCTGTTCCGCGATAACTGCTGCAAAATGCAATCAAACTTTTGTTTTCGGGGGAAAAAATGTAAAACTATGGATTACTAATTTTACACTTTAAAAAGTTCCTTATACATCAGATTTAGGTGTTTGTGGTTGGCAGGCATGTAGAAGTATGAGGTTAATGAAAAATGCTTGTCCAAACTGTTACTTATCCTTATAAATCAAAATGTATAAAGAAATGCAAGATATACGATAACCATTAGCACAATAAATAGAAAGTTGAAAATTTAAATTTAATGAGACTACGGGGGGTTCAGGGGGGCGGAGCCCCCCTGAAGAGATCTACTATGTTATAATAAAAAAGCAAAAATAATAGATCATGAAAATTTCAGAATTTCCTAACATAACTAAAATTTTAATTTAACGGATTTGATAGCTGAAAACTTGTTATTCTTATTTTATTCTTATAAATAATTACGTAATTTGAAAATTTTAAATTACAGTTTCCAGAAAGTTGAATTTTGCCCAAAGTGTGTTTTAAAAAAAAGATGTGCCAAGTTGACGTTGAGGCTCCTGATCTGCAGATTTACTAGAAACTAATATACATAGATCAATATACTATGAAAGAAAACCTTCCTTGAAATAATATCTATCTAACGGTATAAGTTACATCAAAATCCTTTCAGTAGAACTGGAGAAGTAGTTGAAAAACACATTTCTGTTTGTATTATATTTATGGTATATACTAGCAGCCTTCGCCCGCTACGCTGGTTAGTTTCTCTAAAACAATCTTGAGTAAAACAAAGTATATTTAAATAAAAAATCTTAATATCTAATCAAATACCCACAGATTTTATCTGATTTATGTAATCCAATTTTCAAGATTTTTGGTTCGGTAGACTTTTTGTGCTGTGATCAATACGAAATCCAGACTTTCTTTTATATATATAGAATAAGGATTGAAAATTTGTGATTTTTGCGCCGAAGACATCGCCAAATTAGGAAAATTTTAAATATCTCACAAACTACTGGATTTATAAGAAATTGCTTAGTACCATTCGATTCAGCATGAAAAATTACACTAATATATGTTATCAGTTGAAAAATAACAACAAAAGCCGATTTTTAAAGATTTTTTTTTAAAGTTCGTTCTTTTTTTTTTTATCCCCCTTAGGGGTGGAATTTTAGAAAATCCCTTCTTAGCGGCACTCGATGTTATAAGAAGTATTTTTGCCCCAGTTTTCAAGATGTTTGGTTCGGTAGATTTTTTTGTGCTGTGATTAATACGAAATCCAGACTTTCTTTTATATATGTTACAGGCCAAACCCGATTTTAAGCCAAACTAGATTGGCCTAGTCCAAACTAGTCTATCCTAACGCCCATCGGATAAACTAGTTTTTCCTAGGCCAAACTAGTCCATCCTAATGCCCATCGGATAAACTAGTTTTTCCTAGGCCAAACTAGTCTATCCGAACGCCCATCGGATAAACTAGTTTTTCCTAGGCCAAACTAGTCTATCCGAACGCCCATCGGATAAACTAGTTTTTCCTAGGCCAAACTAGTCTATCCGAACGCCCATCGGATAAACTAGATTTTCCTAGGCCAAACTAGTTTGGCCGAACGGTCATTAGGATGAACTAGTTTAGCCTGCTATTCAGTGGTTTGAACTAGTTTAACCTAGGCTGAACTAGATTGTCCTAGGCCAATTCAATTTGGCGTGGTTTTATTGAATTTAAAGACCGCCACGGCGCCAACTTTCTTGTTTTGATCTAATTTAGCCTAGGCCGATGCAATTCGACGCGATTTTAGCTCACAGACTAACAAAGCCTGAGAGCTAATGTGCTCGCAGATTCTGTGTGTGTGTACGTAACCATATACGTACGTATGTACGTACGTATGTAGGACTAATATAATGGACTAATGTGTAACTAATATAACGCGAGCACTCTGGTGTTGGAATTTGGACGCGATTTAGTTCAAGCCAGCCGGCTTCGCCCGCTATCGGGCCCCTTCTTTTATATAAAATCTTGAAACGGACGTATGTTGAAGCGAACGAACTTCGAAGTGAAAAAAACATGATGATAAATATTTAAGAAAAAGGATTTTGCATCGAAATACCACTATTTTCTAATAGTAATTTTTGTAAAAGTGTTATATTCTTAATGGAACTTTTTGAAACTTTGTGATAGTTTATCGCATATGATATAATTTTATAAAAAAAAAAGAGTTACATTTCGGCGTGAAAGAGGATGTGGTTGCGAACAAAATCAGGAAATATAATGGAAATTCTATGTTTTAAAGCACCGCGACCTCAAGTAACACATCTACTAATAGGTTGTTTAACGGAGTTTCATTCAAATGCAGTTTTGTTAATAATAGAGTACGCTCCCTGGTGTTGGAATGAGGAACTAATATAACGTGGCTTAGTTAAAATTTGCTGGCTTCGCCCGCTATCGGACTGGCGTGGGCAGCGGGAATATGGTTCGAATTTCGTTCGCTTCGAGGTTCTTTCGAAAAGGAGGGTTACATTCGGTGGTGCGTGCTCAACATGCTTGCTACGATTTAAATTTTGTTCGCTTTGAAGTTCATTCGAAAAGGAAGAGCGCATTCGGCAGTACGCGTGCAGCACACCTGCTATACGCTGCCGCAGTCTTGGGGACGCGGCTGAAGAACTAATGCAGGAAATTTAATAAAAAATTATATTCAGGTAGTCTCTGATTTAAATTGATGCTGATTAGTTTTTAGTGTAAATCGTTCATCAGGTGGAGTACTGTTTGGCATTTTTTACGATTTACGCATCAGCTTTATCTTAATAGCTAATACAATCAAATTTCCATCGAACTTTAGATACAGTTCGTCTTTGACATGAGTTGGTGTTGTTTTTATTTTGAAGTAAATCACTCAACATGGCTATGATATGCTGCATTTTTCACAATTTTCACAATAGCTGTATCTCAAGAACTAATAGATGGAATTTAATAAAAATTTATATTCAGATAGTCCCTGGTATAAATCAATACTGATTACTTTTTCATGTAAATAGTTCAACAGATGGCGCTTCTAAAGTGCGTTTTTACTGATTTGCATTAACACTATTTCAATAACTAATTTACGGATTTTCATCAAACTTCCGATTCAGTAAATCCGTGATATGAACTAAATCTTTTTACGTATTCGTGTTAATTGCTCAATAGGTGGCGCTGTTGTGCTCAATTTTCCCGATTCCTGAAATAGTTTTGTTGCAAGAATTAATGCACGAATTTTCATCAAACTTTAGATTCAGTAAGTCCCTGATATAAATTAGTATTCTGTAGTTTTGGAGTAAATCTCTTGAAAGGTAGCGCCGCTATACGGTATTATTCGTGATTATTGCAATAGCTCTGTCTCAAGATCTAATGCATGGATTTTCATGAAACTCCAGATTATGTTAATCCTTGATATAAAAACGTACAAAAGTACTTTTTAGTTTTTGGAGTAAATCGTGCAACAGGCGGCGCTGCTATGTGGCATTATTCATGATTATCGCAATATCTCAAGAAGAAATGCACGGATTTTCATCAAATTTCAAATTCAGTTAGTCCTTGATATAAATTAATATTCTTTTGTTTTTAGAGTAAATGGCTCAATAGGTAGCGCTTCTATCCAGATTTTTTATGACTTCTGCGATAATTCAAATATCTGAAATAGTACTAATACACAGATTTTCATCAAATTTCAGCTTGAATTAGAATTTGAAAGACGTTGTTACGGATTTTTCAAAAAGTTCCGGCAAGAATTTAACATTTTTCCAAAAATTGCTATTAGAAAATAGTGGTATTTCGATGCGGAATCCTTTTTCTTAAGTATTTATCATCATGTTTCTTTCTTTTCGATTCAACATTCGTAAATAGCTAAATCGCGTTGTATTAGTTCCAAATTCCAACACCAGGGTGCTCGCATTAGTTCCACATTCCATCACCAGGGAGCGCGTCTTATTACTAACAAAACTGTATCTTAAGAAAACTCCGTTAAAGAATCTATCAGTAGATATGTTACTAGATGTCGCGGTGCTTCAAAACAAGAATTTGAGATTTTTGAAAAAATCACTATTCTTCAATAGTGGCATTAAATGCGAAATATATTTTTATAAATTTATATCATATGTCATAAACTATCTTAAAGTTTCAAATAGATCAACCTAGAATTTCCGTTATATTTCCTGATCTTGTTTGCCCCCCCCCCCCCTCTTTCCCTTTCGTAATGGGACTTTTTATACAATTCTTTATCACATGTTATAAACTATCACAAAGTTTCAACAATTCCAACAAGAATTTAACATTTTTACAAAAATTACTAATAGAAAATAGTGGTATTTGACGCGGCATCTTTTTCTTAAATATTTAACATCATGTTATATTATGTTTCAAAAAGTTTCACAAAATTGGTAATATTTAATTAGCAGCTAAAACTTAAAAAAACGCTGAGCTTTTTTAAAAAAAATCTAGCGTCCCCTTACTCTACCTCCCCGCCGTATATTAAATTTCAAGTGTCATGCTTTATTTAAGCTTTTTCTTATTTATAAAAGGATTCAAATATTTACTTTTTTAATATGAACAATTTCGCGTGAAGTGATGTGTGTGAAAACCAATATCTGTTACGAATTAAAAATCTTTTCATAAAACCAAAAGTTTCTATCCGATTGAAAAAATAATCCGCTCTATCTTTATATTTAAACTCAGAACCCCCAAAATTAATCAGGTAAACGCCTTATCAGAAGAAACCTACATCCAAAATTTGAAACAAATCGGTAAATTATCCCTGAAAAATCTATTTACATAAATTAAGAGTGTTACCCCCCATTCCTCCTTTCTTTATATGTAAACAATGAACACCCACAACTAATCATGGATGTATCTTATCAAACTGATATTGTACCTAAAATTTTAATAAAATCTGATACTTTTGCATGAAAACTGACTTAACGAAATTAAGGAGTGTGGGGGGGGGGGGGGGTGCGGTTTAGCCTTTTGTTCCCCTTCCCTTATTCTTATCCAATGAACCCCTGAAACTAATCAGGAAAGTTCGTTATCAGGATAAATCTATGTCCAAATTTTGAAGCAAATAGGATATTTCTGTCAGGAGTTATCGCATTACGTACATACGTACATACATGCGTACATGGTTACATACACACACACATAATCTGCGAGCACATTAGTTCTCATACTTTGATAGTCTGTGAGCTAAAATCGCGTCCAACTGCATTGGCCTAGGCTAAATTAGATCAAAAGTAGAAAGTTGGCGCCGTTCCGGTCTTTAGATTAAAAAAAAATCACGCCAAATTGAATTGGCCTAGGACAATCTAGTTCGGCCTAGGATAAACTAATTCAAACCAATGAATAGCAGGCTAAACTAGTTCATCCTAATGACCGTTCAGCCAAACTAGTTTGGCCTAGGAAAATCTAGTTTATCCGATGGGCGTTCGGATAGACTAGTTTGGCCTAGGAAAAACTAGTTTATCCGATGGACGTTCGGATAGACTAGTTTGGCCTAGGAAAAACTAGTTTATCCGATGGGCGTTAGGATAGACTAGTTTGGCCTAGGAAAACTAGTTTATCCGATGGGCGTTAGGATAGCCTAGTTTGGACTAGGCCAATCTAGTTTGGCCTTAAATCGGGTTTGGCCTGTAACATATATATAGATAAGTAGATTATTATTATTATAAAAAAAAAAGGAAAATTTATTATTTTTTTATTTAGGGTACAGCCGATTAAAAAAAATAAAATAAAGAATTACTATTTCATCCTATTATGACTAATATGCACAAAAATAAATAAAGGAATAAAGGAAGGGTATTTTAGAATTTTGACTTAGGAGTAGGGGAAAAAGAGTTCTATTACGATACTATACGTGTACTTAGTTTTTTTTTTTGCCTCCAAAAATAAATCAAATTCACAATTTTCGCATTAGCACCGATAAGAGATCCGCATCAGACGTTTAAAGTTCGTCCCCTAAAAAGCTCCGATGTTACTTTTTATTTATTCTCACCCCAATCATACCTATTGTAAATTGATCCGATTTTATCGGCGCAGTTTGATTCTTTCAAATTTGTTATATTGAGCTTGTCCATATATCCATTGATTAGTGTCAATATAGAACACACAATTAGGCACGTACTACTATATTTTGATGCAACCCTTCATTTTTTTTCTTCATTTTGGGAACGGATTTTGAGTTTATACTATCGATGATCACTTTCAAAATTTTTACGCTATGTTTTTTAGACTTTCACAAAATTTGCTCTATACATTTAGTTAACAGAATATGCAAATGAAATTCCGATAGCGTTCCCGCATGCGCAGTAAAAAAATATTTAGTAAACCTGCTCATTTTTCATAGAATTTTTTTAATATTTTAATTCTAATTACTGTTGGAAAGAAATAGGCTTACTCTATTAAATGAGTAAAGAATCATTAAATTAATTCTTTTTTATCAATTATACATAGAAAATAATAATAATGCCATTAAGATTATGCTATTAAATGAAAAGCAGTGATCGTTTTCTCTGGAAAAAGGTTGGAATTTTAATTAATTTTCTTAAAAGAAAATAGAAATTTTTTTTTTGCGTTGTGATCTGTTTTTGAAGAACCCTTCCTTATGAGAATATAGCATTTAAGCCATTA
Organism: Maratus speculifer; assembly: GCA_964019185.1. Classification (NCBI taxonomy): domain Eukaryota; kingdom Metazoa; phylum Arthropoda; class Arachnida; order Araneae; family Salticidae; genus Maratus; species Maratus speculifer. The sequence goes on from OZ025294.1 coordinate 385,597,519, forward strand.
TTATTAGAAGATAAAATGAAGTAAGCAATAAAGTCAAAATAATTATTCATAAATGTAAATCAAGAAGTCAACATATTTTCTTTCTAAATAAAATAACTCTTCTACACTAGTTAACAATTAAATACAAGATTTATTTACAGATATTTACAAAACTTTACATTAAACGAACAAAATGCATTATGGTGAAAATATCACCCGAAAAAAATTACAATTTAAATTTTTCTTGAATACATTATTTCTTTCAAATAATATTAATATTAATATTAATATTAATTTGTAGAAATCCCCATTTGCAGCTGACTACAATTTCAAAATATTAAGGGGATAAATATAATAAGTTAAATTACTTGCCAAGTTATGGACTTCCGTGCAGAAAGCATTTTCTCGCATCCGTGATCCGGCGTCGACATCAGAGAGCAGAGCCAGGCAGGAGGAATCCTCCCTTTGTCAGCTGAGGGTGTACACACGTTCAGAGATTTTTAGCCAACTGACCACTCGAAGAAAAAATATTTTTTCTTTCCCGACCTGTGGGAGTGTCCAAGTTTTTTAAAACTATAATTGGAGAACAGGATACCTTGGCTTTCGTGACTATTGGGTGGGGGACGTACTCACCTCCTTTTAAAACACGTGTGTAAGAAGAAACATTCACATGCCCCAAAGAGATGTAGTAAATTTGTTTTATGGCCCATTATAAATACTCTTGACGTTAAAAGTCAGTGTACAATGGTGGTGTCTTGGGTTCTCAGGCCTTAAACTTTTATTACTGAGAGTCTCTTTAGACCACCCAGATGGTTTTTTATATAGCATTTTGAGTAAAAATTGTTCCGTTGATTTTATTACCCTTTTGTGATCTATGCGTGATGGATCTTTCCATCATTTTCCCCCTGTCATAGGAGAAAAAAAAGGAAAGGGACAGAGTTCATGTCCTTTTTTTTACATATCATTGTCATTAACTTTATCACTAAATTCAACCAGCACATCGTGATGAAATGCAATAGAGTCCCAGCTAGTTCGGTCATCTTCCTCGGATATCTGTTATGCCGAAGGAGAGAATTTGGCCTACTGGGGTTGATTAATGAAACTAGCTGTAACGAAAGTTCGGCGCATGCCGACGACACATTCTAATACGGCGTTCTTTCGAGATTCCAACGCTGATTCGTTGTGAAAAGTCCTATCGTTGCGACATCAGTCGCCATATGTCAATACAATGTTGAATAGTAATCTGTGGAAGTCTGGCTGTACTATATTATATCCCCCAATTTTGAATATGTTAAAGTATTAAAATAGCCAAATAGATTTTCAAAGCAACGAATTCCGAATAACATAAATGAGAGAAAAAAAAACTTATGAGCCAAAAATATCTGAAATAAAAGAAACTCTGGCATAAACTGTTACATAATATTGGCGCTATTAAATAACATAAGCTATATTTATATAGATACACATAATAACACTCATTTATCATTTTATGGAAATGTATAGAAACAATCTAACTGATACATCACAAAACTTGTATTTTCTCGATATGATATACAACTCATATATAAAGCATGTTAACAATTAGTAAATACATGTATCATATTTTCTTTTTTTTTTCTTATGGTTTTGCTTTATATCATATAAAGAATCATATGAAAGGAATTATTTCCTCATATCTGACGCTGTTTATATATGTGGTATATTCACACCTGCGACTTAAGACTCTCTGTTGTCTATTGTACGATAGACAGGCAAAAACTATTAATATATATATATATATATATATATAGACCGTAAGAAAAAATATACGAATAAATTAAAACAGGAAATATGTATACCTTATTAACACACTCATAACTTTATTAGAATATACTCTAGAAATGTCTCAAGGTTGCAATCTTGTTAAGTATACCTGCTCACATCCATAATAATTGCATCAAGTTAGCGAGACTGCGAGAACTGTTGTTTCTTCTAAATGAACGAGAGGCCTTGCTACATTTAAGAAAACATTTATATAACGAGCACTATACGAACATTACACACAAATACTACACAAAGAATAAAAGAATTATGCTGGAGCGCGTCACACACGCATCATCGAACGATCCAAGTCCCTCTTCTCCTGTCCTTTTCGATTGCCATCCGCATTCTGGAAAAATGTCCTTGGACCATGGAGTATAGGCGACCTTCACACCTTCCCTCCAGTTTCCACATGTTGGACGGTGTCCTACTCTGTGGAACTACTCTTAAAAGTCCTACCAAAAGTCCTACTTTAAAGTTCTACATAAAAATTCCTACTTAGAAAGTCCTATACCTTTTCCCCATCCCTCGTCCCATCGAGAGCATTTACTTGAACTGCTTATATATAAAAATTCTAATACACTATATACTAAAAATATACACATTACAAATACACATTAATATTATACGCATACATATTAGAAATACAAATAATGAAATAATACGAAGTGATGAGAAGTATTTTTCTTGTTACTCGTAAATGCGAGATAAAGCATCTGCCACCGTATTAGCACTCCCTGGTTTATGAGCAATAGTTACCTGATAGCGAGATAGTGCCAGAGACCATCTCTCTAATCGGGCGTTCTTAGGAGTTCCCTCTGTTAAGTATTTTAGAGGATTATGATCCGTATGCAAAATAATGGTCGTTCCATAAGTCCACATTTCGAATTTACCAAGTGCCCAGATTACAACATACGCTTCTCTTTCAATTGTACTCCACTTTGATTGAGTTGGAGTAAGCTTTTGGCTGGCAAAGGTTATGGGTTTTAACATGCGATCTTTGTCCCTCTGCATTAAACATGCACCAATACCCGATATGGAAGCATCAGTGTTTATTTCAAACGGTTTGGACATGTCTGGGGTATAAAGATTTGTGACTTTACATAAGTTTTCTTTTAATTTATTGAACACCTTTTCAGCTTCTTCTGACCATGGAATATCGTTTGGGACTGTTTTTCTTGTTAAGTCTGTCAAAGGTTTTGCAAGGTTAGCATAGTTTGGAACATACTCTCTATAATAGTTAAATAGGTCTAATATAGATCTGAGCCCCTTTTTCGTCTTGGGAACTTTGAGATGTTTGATTATTTCCAGCTTTTCTGGAATAGGTCCATGTTTTCCTGAACCTACAATATGTCCCAAATATCTTACCTTGGATACTGCAAAGAAACATTTTGTCAAATTAGCAGAAAAATTTAATGATTTCAAAGTTTCCAAAATGTCTCTTAGATGTTGCAAGTGTTCTTCCAAACTAGAGGAGAAACTTATAATATCGTCAAGAAAGCTTTCTGCATAGTCACTATGTGGTCTCAAAGCCTGGTTCATTGCTTTTTGAAAAGTAGCTGGAGCTCCGGACAATCCAAAAGGCATTACTTTCCATTGATATTGTCCTTTTGGCGACACAAAACTGGTCAATTCTCGACTACTTTCTTCGAGCGGTATCTGCCAATACCCCTTTAAAATATCCAGCGAGGTCAAGTATTTTGCTGAACCTGCTTTAAACTTTAGGTTATCGGAATTCTGCATAGGAAAAGGGGAGATCTTGGTGGCGGCGTTTAATTCTCTATAATCTACACACAGTCTGATTGTTCCATCCTTTTTAGCTACGCACACCAATGGATAGACTATCTCCGCAGAAGAAGGTTCTATAAGATCTTTCTTTAATAATTCTTGTATTTGCTTTTCTACATTAGCTTTCAGAGTTTCTGGTACTTGATAAAGATGTGGTTGTTTTCTTACAACACCCGGTTTTAAATTTATGCTATGTGAACCAACTTTGGCTTTCTTCAATTCTTCATCAAAAACCACTCTATATTCTTCTATAAGTGCCATTAGTTCTTTTTGTTGTTCTGCCCATAAACTGCTCAAATTAATATTTTTCTGTAATTCTTCATCAATGATCTTGTTTTGTTCTACCGGAGCATGTTGTACTTCTCCAAATTCCTCATCGATTTCATAAATAACTCCAATAGCTCTAACCGGTTGAATATACTTTCTTAATTTGTTCTGATGTAGATGTCGAATACTTCCATCAGGTAGCTTGACAGCATAAGAATGTATCGATTTTTGTGCAACTATCTCTCCTGGTCCCTTCCATTTTGAACATAGTTTGTTTGTGGAATCAGGGATAAGTACTATCACTTCATCACCTACAGAAAATTTTGTATCTTTCAATCTTAAATTATGATGATGAACATATCTCTGTTGCTGCGCTTCAGAAACGGTCTTTGAGTATTCTGCCGCATCTTTTAAACGTTCCCGTAATTTCCGCATATAATCTGCTACAGACTCTCCAATTCCTTGAGGAAGCACCACTTCATCTTCCCAGCTTGATTTTAAGATAGCTAGTGGTCCTACAGGTTGACGTCCGTACACCAACAAGAATGGTGCAACACCAGTTGTAGCATTCGGAACTTCACGATATGCCCACAACAGGAATGGTAGTTGTCTGTCCCAACCTCTACCATGAGAGTTTATGGCATGGTGTAACATAGCTTTAATCGTTCCTACCCATCTTTCTACCAACCCATTTGACTGGGGGTATCCTGGAGTGGAAAATTTAGGAATACTCCTTAATCGTTTCAATAGTTCCTTTGTCAGGTTTGAAGAAAAGTTTCCTCCATTGTCCATAGCAATCATTCTAGGAATTCCAGTTCTCATAAAGATTTCTACAAATGCGTCACAAGCAGCTTTTGCTGTCAACGATTTGATAGGAATCGCTTCCGGCCAACGACTGTGTTGATCCATAACAGCAAGAACATACCGATGACCTCGAGAGGACTTTGGCTCAATTGGTCCTAAAATATCTGCATTTACTACTTGAAATGGGAGCTCTGGTCTTCCGACAGCTTCAATAGGTGCTCTGTCGGTTACTTTCGTTTTTCTGCGCATTTGACAATCATGACAAGCCGCGCATAGTTGTTTTACCTCTTTTGGCATTCCTTCCCACCAAAACGACATAGCAATTCTATCTCTTGTTTTCTTAGCAGCTAAATGTCCACCAGTTGGTGTTTCATATGCTAATCTTAAGATTTCTTGTCTTCTACAGGCAGGTACGACAAGTTGAACATATTTTTGCCCTCCTACCTCGCCTCTATGATACAATAAATCGGATTCGATCCAATAATTATTTTTATGTCGCTTTGCATCTTCAAAGCATTTTCTTAGTGTAGAACAAGTCATTTGCTCCTTTTTTAACAATTGTGCTTGTGAAACCGAAAAATTTTCCTTCTGGTCCTCGTTGCAAACCTGTTTGGGCAAAACTGCTCCCTCAACCGGAGTAGGAATTAGCTCCAAATCTGAAGTTTCTGAATCTTCATCTTCGTTATCTAGATTCGTTTTCACATTTCCTTCTGGACACTTTGACCTTCCCTCCACATTGAATACAGATTTTTCTTTATTATTTTCAACCGGGGTGATATCTACCTCATCCCCTAAGTACAACTTTTGCTGTTCTTTTAACAGAGCAAAAACCTGGGGAGTGACCAAAGCTTCTTCGTGTAATCCTTCCACTACCGCAACCTGTACTTGTACATACGGTATGACCTCATCTTCTGTCCGAAGACTGAGCGGAACGGAAACAAGCTTTGCTTCTACAGGACTCCCTACTGCGGGTCTCAAAAATATTTTCCCACATGATTGCAAATATTCTTCCGGCACCATCGATTCCCGCAGCACTGTAATCTCCGCACTACTATCGATGATTCCCTGAAACTTCTGATTACCGATTCCTAGATTTACCTTAAGGAGTCTCCCATCAGTTTCTTCTACCGGAAAATTCATGTTCAAACAAATTACATTTATACCCTTTTTTTCAAGATCAGTTTTGGAAGTTTTCCCTCCACTTTGTCCTGCTGTATTCATTTTGGGACAGGCCTTCTTCAAATGCCCTTCTTTCCCACACGCAAAACAGGCATATTTTGTGCGCAACTCTCTTTTATCTCGTTGTACTCCGACAGATGCTTCTGTCTTGAATTCAAATTTTGGTTTACTATCTCTCATATCCTTCTTTGAATCTAAACTATAATTATTCCAGCTTCTATTCCGAGGGTTAGATAAATTCTTCTTTGGAAATTCATTTTTTCTAAAACTGTCTGTAATGCTCTCGTAATCATCGAGCTTTTCCGCTAGTTCTAATGGCGTTGTAAATGTAAGCCAATTTTCTAAAAAGTGTTCTTTTATTTCTACAGGTACACGAAATTTCAATTGTTCTGTTACTATTAAGTCTTTTAGTTGCTCGAAAGTGTTAATATTTAATTCTGTTATCCATTTATTGAAATAACTTAAAAGCTCTTGGGTATAGTTTCTCCATGATTTGTCAGGAGTTTTGTGGTGTCTGTAGAAACACTGCTTTAATTTCTCACTGTTTAGTTTGTATCGTTTTAAAATAAGAGTTTTCACGAAATCATAATTAACTGCATCTTCCGGGGATTCTCTAGCTAGCATATTTGCAATTTCCACCGGTAAAACTGCTAACAGATAAGCTACCCAATCCTTATTTGGTACTTGTGCCATTTCTGCTCTTCTTTCAAAGTTTATCAAAAATAATCCCATTTCATCACGTTTTTCATCGAATTTCGAGACAATCTGCGACAGTTGAATTTTCGAAGCTGTATCAACCTTTAACTCATCTTTTGGTTCTGAAAATTTCTGTAATTGTTCCAATTTTTTCATTTCCAATTCATATTCCTTCGCTTCCCTAGCCATTCTCTCTTCCCTTTCTTCTTGACGTATTTTTTCTTCCCTTTCTTCTTGACGTCGCTTTTCTTCCCTCTCTTCTTGACGTCGCTTTTCTTCTTTCTCTTCTTGGCGTAATTTTTCTTCTGTCTCTTCTTGTCGTCGCTTTTCTTCTTTCTCTTCTGCTTCTTTCGTTTTCCTATCTTCAATTATGGAATACAAAAGACCTTTAACAAAATCTTCTTCGTACCCATCCACTTCTAGTATAGCCTTTTTCAGTTCTGCAATTTTCAACCTTTCGACATCCTCAATACCGAGCTCAATAGCCACTTGCTGTAAGTCTTGCTTTCTAGTTATTACGTTATCTTTTATGCAACGATAATTCTATTACGCTAGCAGCGTATCTGGATCACCAGTAATTGAATAAGGCTTAAAATAGATTTAAGAAATCATAACATTAAAATAATTCTGGAGTCTGCAAACGAAAAACATCCAGTCGTTTAAAAAATCAAAAACACATTTATTTTCATACAAACAAGAACTCTCAAAAAATTTTTAACTAAAAAAAAACCGAAATTGCCAAAATACAAAAACAAAACTTTTGCTTAATATTTACATTGAGATAGAGTTACAGTGCGTGGGTGTAGATGGCATGAAATAAACAAACAAAATCTCTGAAGACATGACATCCTCCCACCTTAAGTTGTTGAAAGACAACTTAACTTACCAAACATTTAAAAATTTCAAAGAATAACACATACACAATAGACATTTCTAATATACTCACTAACACGAAAAATATATAAGATATATATACTGAAAGTCACATTTAAAGTTCTGAATAAATTTGTTTACAAGTCCAGCTTTTGTGGTTTTTTAACAATTCTCCCACTTTAAGTTTTTAAAACATCATCTCTGAAAGTTTCATTGGAAATTTCAAGTGGGAAGATTCTTTGGACTGGTCGTAGAAGTTCTTCTTTTGCTGTTCTCAAACGCACTAATCTGTTAATACCATCCTTTCCAGGTAATAATTTAATAACAACCCCTAAAGGCCAGTCATTACATTTTACATTATCACTTCCAATCAACACAACTTCTCCTAGCTTAATATCTCTTTCTTGTTTCTTGTTTTCATTTCTTTGAATTAAAAGTCCCAAATATTCCGATCTAAATCTTTTCCGAATGTCAGTTATCAACTGTTGACGATATTTTATTCTTTTGTTGAGAGCAATTTCATCCACTTGATCTAAATCCGGAACACCAATTTGCCTGAAATCTTGCAAAAATGAGTTAGGTGATAAAGGTATCAGTTCAGAATCCGTTTCTGATATATGACTAAGCGGTCGAGAATTTATAACAGACTCTGCATCACATAAAACGGTGACCATTTCTTCATAAGATAAAAAAGCCTTTCCGAGAACTCTTCTTAGGATCTGTTTCATTACTCCAACTAATCTTTCCCAGAAACCGCCCCACCAGGAGGCAGTGGGAGGGTTGAAAAGCCATTGTATTCTTCGTAAACTACTAAATTGTGCAATCTCAGCCCAATTCGCGGTTTTCAAATAATTTAATGCACCGGCAAAATTGCTTCCTTTATCACAATACACAACTGATGGCCTTCCTCTTCTTGAGATGAATCTACGAAAACTTTGAAGAAAAGCTTCAGTAGTTAATGATGACAGAAGTTCAAGGTGCACAGCTCTGAAAACCGCACAGGTAAATATGCAAATCCAAGCTTTACTCCCCTCCTTTAAATACAGCGGTCCAGCTAAGTCAAAACCGATTATTTCAAAAACTGCAGCATCTTTTATTCTGTTTTCTGGAAGTGATGCAGAGGGGGTAGTCACATTTCTTTTGGCGTGTCTTAAGCAAATAACACATTTTGATAATACTGCTCGAACAGTTTTTCTCGCATTCAGAATCCAATAATGTTCACGTAGAATATTTAAAATCATTTGTAATCCTGCATGTGAATTCTTTTTGTGTTCAGTCATTATCAGTCTCTCAACGACTGGATGATGGGTTGGCAAAATGATAGGGTTCTTGAAATCTTCTGAATCCTTCCTATACGTTAATTTTGTCTTGACTCTAAGTATTCCCTTTTCATCTTTGTATGTTGTTAAAGAATTAATTCTCTTTCTGTTGACTTCATGACTAAAATATTCCTCTTGTATCATCTTTACAATCTTTATTTCTGCTTCTTTTAGTTCCGCATAAGATAATTCACCCGTGATTCGAGAAGCGGAATTCCTACAATTGAAAATGAATCTATTCATCCAAGCTGTCATTCGTAGCATTCGATCATAGCTTGAAAAATAATAGTAGTACCAATCTGAATCTTCGTTATAGTTTTTACTACTACTTTTATTTTCACATTGATTTAAAGAACACACAACTGGAAGATTCTTAGAAGTTGGATTTGTTTTTCTTTTTTCTTTCAGAATAGATGGCTCGTCAAAAACAGGTTTGGTAATAGGCCAGTTTTCTTCAGTTTGTAGAAGCCATATGGGACCCTCCCACCATCTACTGCATAAAAGTTGGTGAGCAGAACAGCCTCTTGAAGGTAGGTCAGCAGGATTTTGTACTCCTGGAAGATGCTTCCACGAAGTTGGATCAGTCAGTTCTCTTATCTCTCGAACTCTATTATTTACAAATACTGACCAAATTTCTTCTCGCTGAATCCAACTTAATACTGTAGTGGAATCAGTCCAGTAGTGTTGCTTCACATTGTCCCACTGGAGTGCACTGAGTACAGATCTGCAAAGTCGAGCTCCCACCGTTGCAGCCAGCAACTCAAGACGAGGAATAGTGATGGATTTTACTGGAGCAACTCTCGATTTGGCAGCCAAAAGATTTATATGAACAACACCAGAATATTCTATGCGAACGAAAACAGCTGCTGCGTATGCAAATTGGCTGGCATCACAAAATGTATGAATACTTATATTATGTTGATCACTTATAACAGGAGAAAAACAGCGGCTTACAGACAAATTTTTTAAGGAACTTAAATCTTCAAACCATTTTAGAAATTCACGTTTCAAATTATCTTCAACTTCCCTATCCCACGGGATGTTGTCTCTCCACATCTTCTGTAACATTAATTTGGGAATTAACAGAAAAGGACATAAGAATCCAATAGGATCAAAAACCCTATGTGTAATGGAAAGAATCACTCTCTTCGATACAATTTCGAGTTTGTATGTTTTCATCCAATCCAAATTAATTTTCAGTTCATCTTCTTTACGATTCCAAATTAATCCTAGAACCGAAGTAACTTGTTCTGGGTCATCATCTCCTGTGTACTTCCATCCTCGCAAGTTGAATTTTCCTTCAGCCAAGATGTGATGACTCTCCTCGATGAAAGGTAATATTTCTGCTTCATTGTCCAAACTTGTAATTAAATCATCTACGTAAAAACTTCGCAGAAGTATGTCAACTGTTCTCTGACTATATTTCAAATTATTTCGATATTTTTTCAAATGATGTTCAAGCACAGCTTCTAAGAGAAAAGGGCTGCTTTTCACACCAAACACCACACGTGTATGCCGCATTATCCTTGGAACTACATTTTCTTTTCCATTCCACCAAAATAATTTTAGAAAATTCCTATCTTCCGGTTGCACACTTATTTGTAAAAAAGCCTTCTCTACATCGGCAACTATGCCATATTTATGTTCTCTAAACCTGAGAAGAAGATTAGGGATTAGTTCCAATAAATTTGGTCCGGACTCTAAACACTGGTTGAACGATGGAGAATCTCTAAGTCTGGCAGAGGCATCAAAAACTGGGCGTACTTTAGTTGTTCCATGTTGTTTTACAACAGGTCTGTGTGGCAAATAGTGTTCCTGCAAGGAAGATGGAGAGTCAACTGGATCATCTTCAATTATACCTAACGATTCCCATTCTTTAAACACATCATCATAAGCTGTAAACAAGTTTTCTTGATGCAATTTTTTCGTCGATGATTCTAATCGTTTCATAGCAATCTCTTTATTACTCGGTAAAGGCAAATGATTATCTTTCCAGGGTAGTGAAACTTCGTATCTTCCATCTGTATTGATTCGAACAGTTTCTTCGAAATGCAATTTAGTAAGATTTTCTTTTTCCTTTTTGTTTTTCATTTCAACTGGATCACTTATCCCTAAAACCTCTAAACTAAAAAGATCGGAAATAGTAGCTTCTCGTACAAACATCGAAATTACCATCATAGCTGTATCTTCTTTTTCAGAACGCAATTTAGTTTTCCCCATGAGAGTCCATCCTAGATAGGTTTCCATGGCTACTAATCCACTGGATAGAACTCTTCTCTTTCCAGTAAACAGTCTACCAGCAACATCTGCTCCAACAAGAATATCAATTGGCCCAGAATTATTTTCGATGTCAAACATTTGTATATTCATAGATTGCAATTCTTCAATCCACGGTCTGTACGAAACAGAAGGAACATCATTGCAAATAATATCCTGATCAACTACGTCAAAATTACAATTAAAACTTCCATCTAAGTTTCCTAGTTCAATTTTGTATACATTATGAAACTTCTCGTTGATCTTTTCTCCTCCAAAAAGTGCATGCGACAAATGTTGCTGTCGTAAAGGTGCTAATCCTAAAACGGATATTATTTCTTTTCTAATATAAGACTTTTGCGATCCCGAATCATACATAGCTCTTACGATTAAATTACAATTTTTACCTTTTATTTTAACTTTCAAAGTCTGCAGCAAAACTTGTGGCGCTTTCGAAATACTCGCCAAATTTAGTGATTTATCCTGCTCTTTAACCTCTTTTTCCACATTATTTGATACAGGTTTATTTACGTTTTTATTTGACTCGGTGCACATAACTGCATAATGCTTCTTATTGCAGATCATGCATTTCACAAAGCACCTACATTTTCCTACCCTATGTCCGACTTTTAAACATTTGAAACAATAACCTTTATCTTTTAAAATCTTTAATTTTTCATTATAAGACATTTTTTGAGCCTTAAAGCAATTAGTCGGTTCATGTTTTCCGCTACAGAAAACGCAAAGTTTCTCTGCACCATCTGAAGAGCTCAACAAACTAGCTGACGTAAATATTTTGTCTTTCTTTAATTTGCTTCCACTTTTATATGACGTTGCATCCGTCAAACCGAAACCTGTCATAGCTAAATTAATCCGCTCTTCTGATTCAACTTCAGTTTTCAAAAATTTTAATAAAGCATCTAATCTCTTTTTGGAATCATCGCCAGAATCAAAATTCAAACCTCGCTGAAAAGCTCTAAGCAAATCCTCTGGCATGCAAGACTCAACTAAAGGATAAAGTAAACATGCACATTCGGCAGTTGTAACATCAAGCGTTTCAAGTGCACGAATTTGGGTTTCTAGATTATCATACAATGCACACAAATTATTCGAGGAAAAATTTTGATTGGCATTTTTTAAAACTAATTTCAATAATTCTCTGACATAAACCTCTACTTGTAAATCGTGGCGACCAAAACGACTTTTCAAACAGTCAATTGCTTTTGGATAGTTCTCGCCAATTGGCGGAAAGCTTTCAATCACTTCTCTAGCACGAGACCCTTCAACTGTAGACTGTAACAAATATTGAAATTTATGTGAATCTTCAATACTAGAATCAACATGAATTTTTTCAAATTGGCTCCAAAAATAAAGCCATTCTTTAATATCACCATCAAATTTTCGTAATTCTAATTTAGGCAATTTAAACTTACTTTTATCAACAGTAATATTTTCGACAGTATTAATTACAACAGAGTCATCATTAGTTGAATTTAAAACACTACTCACGTTTTGTTGACCGTTGATTATTCTTCTTGCTTTCGTTTGAATTCGTATAGCTTTATCCCGAAAATCTTCTACAACTTCAAATTCTGCATCAAATTCTTTATCGGGCAGAAGTTCAAGAATATTTGAATGTGTTTTTTCTAAACGATCAGCTTTCCCATTGAAAACATTCAGTTCTGCTTCCAGTTCGCAAATATCAACACTTTCTAAGGCTATCAGATCTTCTACTTTATTATAAGCTTTCGTAAAAGCGGCTCTTTCACCTTTTCTCAATTTCTTAAGATCTTCAATATTAGCCATTATTACAATCACCGGTCCCGCCGAGGGTACCAAAAATATATTACGTTATCTTTTATGCAACGATAATTCTATTACGCTAGCAGCGTATCTGGATCACCAGTAATTGAATAAGGCTTAAAATAGATTTAAGAAATCATAACATTAAAATAATTCTGGAGTCTGCAAACGAAAAACATCCAGTCGTTTAAAAAATCAAAAACACATTTATTTTCATACAAACAAGAACTCTCAAAAAATTTTTAACTAAAAAAAAACCCGAAATTGCCAAAATACAAAAACAAAACTTTTGCTTAATATTTACATTGAGATAGAGTTACAGTGCGTGGGTGTAGATGCCATGAAATAAACAAACAAAATCTCTGAAGACATGACACTAGTACCTTGAGTTAAATAAGCCATCTTCGATAAACTAAATTTCAGAAAATCGCAACAATATAACAATACTAAACAGTGTTTCTATTCTCAAGGAAACCTTCCCTAAGAACGCCTTAAACCAAATTTAACGTAAACCTGAGCATCATTTTGTTTATAACCCATTAAATTGAATGCACTTTATGTTATTTAAATACTAATATTACATTACTAAATAAGGTATAACTCATTTGCAACTCAATAAATAAAAATAAAATATATGAACAAAACAATTCTCGCAATAATTAAAATATATTTTTACCAAATTGTCAAGTTAAAAATTTTTAAAACATTTGTGCTCTAATAAAAAGAAATGTTTGTCAAGTTTTCCGAAACTACTTTTAAATACCTCCTTAAAAAAATACATATACACACTACAATATATTTTTAAATTTTAAAACACTTCCACTTTCCTTAAACTATATTTCAAACGAAACCAAATATTTAAAAATTACAATTTTACATCAACACTCTTTTAATTAAATGCAACAATATTCAAGACATAACCATATACAGTGTCTCACATAAGTGATGGGACACTTGTGCTTTACAAAAGGAAACTAATCAAATAAATTAAAAAAACATGTACACATTTTTTTGTGGGTGTGTTTCATACTTAAATTTAGTAAAGATTATTACATAACATACATTTTGTCAAAATATTAAAATATTAATTTAATAAAAATACAAATGTTTAGAACGGAGCAAAAAATAGCTCACATAAGTGATGGGACACCATTATATATGCAACAAAAATCGTCTGAAATAAGCAATAAAAATATTTTTTGGGGTTTTATTTTTACTTAAAAGCAATTGGCAATAATTTATAAAATCGTCTGCAGTATTTCTCTCCAGTTTGTTTTGGAATTTTTGTGTTTTTTAGCTCTGTGTAGCCATGAATGCTAAACGAAAAGAAACTTCGCCTGAAATTCGAAAATTAGTTATTAATTTGCATATTGAACGTGGAAAATCTATTAGAAAAACTGCTGAAACAGTTAACTTGAGTCGTTCAACAGTTTTCAATATCATTAAACGATATAAAAAGAATCATATGATTCAGGATAAAAGAAGACCTGGCCGACCATCAAAGTTATCCAATGGAATAAAGCGAATTATCGTTCGAAATATTAAAAAAAAAAATCCAAGAAATAGTGCTTCAAAAGTTGCTGCTGATTTACAAGCATTATATGGAATAATTGTTAATCCTGAGACTATTAGAAGGGTAATTCGATCTGCTGGATATCACGGTAGAGTAGCCAGGAAAAAATTCTTCGTAAGTGAAAATAATAGAAAACTCAGACTAGCTTTCGCAAAATCCAACATAAATAAGAATTCTAATTACTGGAATAAAGTTATATTTGCTGATGAGAGTAAATTTAATATATTTGGTTCTGACGGTAGAATCTTGGTGTGGAGAAAACCCAGGGAAGAATTTCGCAAACAGAACTTGGTACCAACAGTAAAACATGGTGGAGGAGGAGTTATGGTATGGGGGTGTATGTCGTCCTCTGGAGTTGGTAATCTTGTTTTTATTGACAGTATAATGGATCAGTACAAGTATATTGATATTTTAAAGAAAAATTTGAAATCTTCAGCACGAAAATTGAACCTTCATAACGATTTTAAATTCTACCAGGACAATGACCCCAAGCATACTGCTCTGAACGTTAGACTCTGGCTGCTATATAACTGTCCTGAAATAATAAAAACACCACCACAATCTCCAGGCTTAAATCCCATAGAGAATATTTTGCAAGAATTGGAATCAAGAATTCTCAAACACACCATTTCTTCAAAACAACAACTAAAATCGGTGCTTCAAGAAGAATGGGGTAAAATCACTCTAGAAATCACAAAAAAATTAGTCGAATCCATCCCAAAAAGATTAAATCATGTTTTAAAAGTAAAAGGAAATCCAATAAAATATTAAAACCTTTTAAAAAGTAAAATTTTTGGATAAATATTTGATGGAAAAGTAAGTGTCCCATCCTTATGTGAGCCATTTTTTGCTCCGTTCTGAACAATTGTATTTTTACTAAATTAATATTTTAATATTTTGACAAAATGTATGTTATGTAATAATTGTTACTAACTTTAAATATGAAACACACCCACAAAATTTTTGCACATGTTTGTTTATTTATTTTATTGCAGTTTCTTTTTATAAAGCACAAGTGTCCCATCACTTTTGTGAGACACTGTATCTTTATCGCAATTTGAAACTCGAATCAAATCGCAGTGCTTTTCTTCTTCCATTTAATAAATTGAAAAATAAAACAACAAACAAAATAGTTTAACTTTCAGTTGACTAAAAAAAATAAACAAATAAAAAAAATATATCTGTAAATTATCAAAGAAAGAACAATCAATTATCACATTTTTCGTCTGCTGTCACTGCAAACGATAATCTGACATAATTTTATAATTTTATCTAAATTCATAAAAATATTTCAAAATAACAGAATTCTTGAAATAATACGTATAAAAAAAATTATTTACAAATGCTTTTATTTATTTGTTTGTTTATTTTTTAGCTTCTTAATTAAAAATAGCTATTTTCAAAGTATCTACTGCCAGTAAATATTTTTTTTTCTTTCCAAACAAAAATTAGATAAATACTCTTTTTTCTTTTTTTTTTTTTTGACTACGTGTGTTCTAAACAAATGAATGTCTACAAGGTTATTATTATAAGATTATAATATAATAAATGAAGTTCATTTTTATGCTTTATTTTTCTTTTTATACCAAACTCACAATAATATCATGCATTTGTAAAATATTTATTAAATAATAAAATTTTATTTTCCGCACTCAATATAATTATTACAGTAGAACAGTTCTATCTGAACATTATATTAATATTAACAAATATACATTGTAACAGCACTATTATTTACGTTCATATACAATTACCGAATTAAATATCGTATTTTTTTTCAACTATTGTTACAATCAATTTTTAAGTATTCCAACTATTCACATGTATTACCACTGTAATAATATAAAACACATGTATACCCTTTAACTACTTAATCATTTAAATAATATATATTTTATATAGCTCTCGATGGGTAAAACACAACAAAAAAAAATTACCTTCATAACTGCATTAGTTGTCGAATATTTCTTGTCTTCACGCAAATAGTAAGAAGCCATTTTCTTGGAATAATATTTATGATAGGAGATTTTAATAATCTAACTTGAAGAAGTTAAAGAACTTAGAAGCATGGTTAACATCCTAGGCGAATTTAATAATCGCATTTGCAGGATTTGAAGAACCTTTCACAAACATGGTAGACATCCATGGCGAGCTGCGCCATTTTATCAAGTTGAGTATACATGCGAGAACTGTTGTTTCTTCTAAATGAACGAGAGGCCTTGCTATATTTAAGAAAACATTTATATAACGAGCACTTTACGAACATTACACACAAATACTACACAAAGAATAAAAGAATTATGCTGGAGCGCGTCACACACGCATCATCGAGGGTGTCCGAAAAGTCTGGAAACGGTCGAATAACTCGTAAATACATATGAGATTGAAAAACGTAAATATACGTGTTAAATATTTTTAAATAAGCTACTCAGTGATACCAAATTTGACCTTCGTAACCGACCCCCTGGGGGTCAGAGGGGGTCCAACTTTGAAATCTTAAATTATAACCCCCATTTTTTATTGCAGATTCGGATTCTACGGACAAAAATACGCAACTTTTGTATTTGATGTTTATTTCGAATCCTCGTTTATCACGGTGTATTCGAGCATTGTAAATCGATACATTTTTCGGCTTTTCCAACGGGATTTTCCCTAATCGAAACTAATTGGGGAGAATTTATGACATCAAATTCCTCGTCTTTTGCAAGAATAGCGTTTCCTGAAAATCACCCATGCCGATTATTTCGATAGTACTACACACAGTTAAAAATTGACCCATTTGCTGTAGCGTCACTCCACAGCTTTTATAGAATATCTGTTTCATGACCAATGAGAATGTTCCATAACACAGTAAAGTACACTGTAAAAAATTGACACTTTTGCTGCATCGTCACTCCACCACTTTTATAGAAAACGAGATTACTTTACTGTGTTATGGAGCACTCTCATTGGTCACAAAAGAGATATTCTATAATAGCTGTGGAGTGACGCTGCAGCAAATGGGTCAGATTTTTAACAGTGTAGCACTATTGAAATAATCGCCACGGGAGATTTTCAGGAAACGCTATTTCTGCAAAAGACGGGGAATTTGACGTCAAAAATTCTGCCCAATCAGTTTCGATTAGGGAAAATCCCGTTGGAAAAGCGGGAATATGTATCGATTTAATATGCTCGAATACACCGTGATAAACGAGGATTTGAAATAAACATCAAATACAAAAGTTACGTATTTTTGTCCATAGAATCCGAATCTGCAATAAAAAATGGGGGTTATAATTTAAGATTTCAAAGTTGGACCCCCTCTGACCCCCAGGGGGTCGGTTGCGAAGGTCAAATTTGGTATCACTGAGTAGCTTATTTAAAAATATTTAACACGTATATTTACGTTTTTCAATCTCATATGTATTTCTCGAATTATTCGGCCGTTTCCAGACTTTTCGGACACCCTGTATATATATAACATACTAAATATATTCGTTATACCCGTGTTGTTTAAAATCCATAAACGACAATCTGTATATACATTTATATTTTAAATTGTATATATATTGACCGAAAAAACTCTCTTAAGCTGACTGAGCCTCGTCAGAGTTCGTTCGCTGACAGTTTTCATATTCTACTGTCGTCGGGCTGAACAGTTTGTCTATATGTCGCTTTATCGGGTTTCTCTGTGAATTATTCCTGGTATTATCATAACTGGTCTCAGCAGTTTGGCCATAATTTTGTAACTGATGATTATGTGGCCAGGCATTAGAAAAATAATTTGGGGGTGGGGGAAAATATGGGGAAAATCCGTAGTACCCACCGGGCATGGCATAATTCTGAAATTGCCTGTTTTGATTGGGGTTTGTATATCTAGGAGAAAAATTCGGTCTTTTTTGAAACTTATTGTTATAAAAATATCTATTTTTGGAATTTTGTCCGCTAGGATTTTCATTCCTATGCTGTGAATTTTTAGTTGAATTTTTGAACCAACATGTTTCTATCGAATGGGATTTTCTTTTGCAGTATTCGCACCAGTTGTTTTTGTTTTCGATATTCTCTTTTGATTTTAATTTTAAATTGTTAAGTTCGGAAGTTAAAATTTTAATTTGTTTTGCACTTTCAATATTCAATTTTAGCAATTTATCGAAATTTTCATCATTGGATGATTTTTGAATCGTGTTGATTTCATTTAATGACACCTGATTGTAGGCTTCTTCCATTTGTTTTGCAAATTTACACGCGTCATTGAAATTTGCTGGTGCCATTCTACGAACGTCCAGACTTAAGTCCGGTCTCATGGATTCTAAGAATCTAGTAAATTTTATTGTTTCGAATAATTTGTTGTTTGAATTTTCAATTTTTTGACCACTCTTATCCGCGTATAATTTTGCAGCTGCATTAAATTCATAAATAAAATCCGTAATGGATTGTGTGGTTTTTTGTCTCAGAGCAAAAAAATTATTTTGAGCGGTAGAAAAATTCGTCTTTGCGCTAAATATATCAATTAATTTTTCTTTGAACTTTGCGAAATCTTTCTCTGTATTTAGACTTTCATCGTTAGCTAATTTTTCTCTGGCTTGTCCTACTAATTTAGCTTTTAAGATAGCTAATTTCGACTTGTCATCCAAATCGACTTCCTCCTTAAAATTGTTAAATTCACTAACAAAAAAATTTATGTTCGATTCTTTTTTTCCGTCAAAGACAGGAATAAAAGTTAATAGCGTATCTACGCTAGATTTTGCCATTTTATTATTGTTATTTTGATCGTTTTTTTTTATCTTTAATTTTCTGTCTTTGCCTCCTCGTTTTTATTCCGGAGGTATTTAGATCTACACTTTTCCTTTTATATTTACGTTTATTTCCTGGCATTCCTTTTTAAACTATCGTCTGGACCCATTTTTTTATGTTTATTTCCTAGACATTGCTTTAATACCTACTCCTACTATAATTTTAATTCAACTTCAGTAGCAAAGTGAAAATATACAAACTCACACATATACACATATATAAAATATTGATACCATATTAGCAAAGAAAGAAATAAATAAAAACAAAAATATCATATATCAGATTCGAACAAAAAGAGTAATTTCCCCCTTTTTTTATATTAATATATGTCTATGCATATCTATCATTTACTAAGAAATATTTCATTCGTATATCTTAATTTGCTTGACAAGAAGATAAACAAAGAAAGCAAAAAATTGGCTTGAATTTCAACAATACATAGATAACATTTCTTATACACTCAAAATTCTTCATTCAGTTGAGTCTTTTACTATGTTTCATTCATTTATTTATTTTTTATATATTTATATATATCTAATCATTTACCATCTACTCCAGTACATAAAACATTGAGAAACAATATAAACAGACAAACATTAAAAGTGTCATGTGCCAGACCTTCCTTTATTTTTACCGAGTCAGTGTGCAATAGGGATATATCTACAATTTGTTTATAATATCTGTTTTAAGAAAATTAATTTTACAAATCATTATAATGTTTACACCATTTACTGTTAAATTTAATATCTTACATGAATCATAACATAATCTATATATAATCGGTTATTTTTAAAAAAATAAGTAGCTATAATAACTCCAAGATCTTTATTTAAGTATTAAATATGACATCTCATAATTAATACAACTGGTCAAAGGCAACCATTTATTTTTCCAATCCTATGTTCGAAAGAAATAGACTTACTCTATTAAATGAGTAAAGAATCATTAAATTAATTCTTTTTTATCAATTATACATAGAAAATAATAATAATGCCATTAAGATTATGCTATTAAATGAAAAGCAGTGATCGTTTTCTCTGGGAAAAGGTTGGAATTTTAATTAATTTTCTTAAAAGAAAATAGAAATTTTTTTTGCGTTGTGATCTGTTTTTGAAGAACCCTTCCTTATGAGAATATAGCATTTAAGCCATTATTATTAGAAGATAAAATGAAGTAAGAAATAAATTCAAAATAATTATTCATAAATATCAAGAAGTCAACATATTTTCTTTCTAAATAAAATAACTCTTCTACACTAGTTAACAATTAAATACAAGATTTATTTACAGATATTTACAAAACTTTACATTAAACGAACAAAATGCATTATGGTGAAAATATCACCCGAAAAAAATTACAATTTAAATTTTTCTTGAATACATTATTTCTTTCAAATAATAATAATATTAATATTAATATTAATTTGTAGAAATCCCCATTTGCAACTGACTACAATTTCAAAATATTAAGGGGATAAATATAATAAGTTAAATTACTTGCCAAGTTATGGACTTCCGTGCAGAAAGCATTTTCTCGCATCCGTGATCCGGCATCGACATCAGAGAGCAGAGCCAGGCAGGAGGAATCCTCCCTTTGTCAGCTGAGGGTGTACACACGTTGAGAGATTTTTAGCCAACTGACCACTCGAAGAAAAAAATATTTTTTCTTTCCCGACCTGTGGGAGTGTCCAAGTTTTTTAAAACTATAATTGGAAAACAGGATACCTTGGCTTTCGTGACTATTGGGGGGGGGGACGTACTCACCTCCTTTTAAAACACGTGTGTAAGAAGAGACATTCACATGCCCCAAAGAGATGTAGTAAATTTGTTTTATGGCCCATTAT
Source organism: Maratus speculifer (assembly GCA_964019185.1). Taxonomy (NCBI): domain Eukaryota; kingdom Metazoa; phylum Arthropoda; class Arachnida; order Araneae; family Salticidae; genus Maratus; species Maratus speculifer. The sequence goes on from OZ025294.1 coordinate 385,618,472, forward strand.
AAATACTCTTGACGTTAAAAGTCAGTGTACAATGGTGGTGTCTTGGGTTCTCAGGCCTTAAACTTTTATTACTGAGAGTCTCTTTAGACCACCCAGATGGTTTTTTATATAGCATTTTGAGTAAAAATTGTTCCGTTGATTTTATTACCCTTTTGTGATCTATGCGTGATGGATCTTTCCATCAATTACAAGGTACAATTTTGTTTGTCATTTTTTAGAAAAAGAACATTCATTTATATTAAGAACTCTGCAAATTATAAGCAAATAATTAGAAAAAATTTGGGACTGTTTAAAAAAAATCATAATGTTTCTACGAGTATACCTGCTAGCTGCATAAAAATGAACACTGTTTATTAAAGTAAGTCACTTGATCATAATCTACAGTTTGAACGCTTTTGCTACATTATCCAAAAGATTTTCTTTTCTTTCTTTTTTTTTTAAATTTATTGACGGTTCCCTATGGAATTTCGGGAAAAATCTTTACGGTAATATATGACTTGTACTATTATCCTTAAACATCTGAAGTTTCAGAAAAATAGCCTGTCACCTTTGGCTATATAGAGCAAATATTACCGTCCAAATTCGATTTTAGGCCAAACTATAGATTGTCGTAGGTCAAACTAGTTTATCCTAACACCCATCATATAAACTAATTTTTCCTAGGCCAAACTAGTTTATCCTAACGCCCATCATATAAACTAATTTTTCCTAGACCAAACTAGTTTATCCTAACGCCCATAGGATAAACTAGTTTAGCCTGTTATTCATTGGTCTGAACTAGTTTATCCTAGGCCGATATAGTGTATCCTAAACCAATTGAATTTGGCGTGAATTTATTGAACCCAAAGACCGCTTCAGCACTAACTTTCTAGTTCATCCTAGGTCAGTGTAATTTGGCGTTCTTTTAGCTCACAGGCGATCAAAGCCTGAGAGCTAATGTGCCCACAGTTTTTGTATGCATGACTGCACGTATGTAAGTAACGCGTGGACTCTTGATAGAAATATCTTGTTTCCTTCAAATTTTCGATATAGGTTTATTCTGATAAGGCGCTTGCCTAGTTAGTTTTGGAAGTTCATTGGATAAGAACAAGGTGCGGGGGGGAGGGTAATCCGGCTTCTTTTGAATTTAGACAAATGTGTTTTTTTATGCAGAATTACGAGATTTCATTCAAATTTTAGATATAGGATCATTCTGATAAGACGCCTCCATGATTAGTTGTGGTTGTTCATTGTTCAAGTATAAAGAGGGAAAGGAAATGAGGATAATCCCCTTAATTTAGGTAAATGGGTTTTTCACGCATAATTTGCCGATTTACTTCAAATTTTGAATATAGGTTCATTAATTTAGAAAATCGTAACTCAAAACTTAGTACTTCAGTGAAATGAAAAGATTCGTTCGCTAATGCTAATCCTATGGAAGAAATTTATAAAGATATTTTCGTTGCATTTCACTATTTTCAAATGAATTTTTTTCAATGGGCAGCTAAGATTGAGCTCTACATCTGCCATTTTTGCTTTTCCTTTTTTCCTTATAGATATTTTTAATGAAGACATTTTCAATTTTGGAACTAGTTTTGGAAAGTCGAAGCATACCCATAAAAAAATTCGCAATAAAATCCAAAAAGTAAAACTGGCCTTTAAACAGATAAATCTCAGTTATCCAATGCAAAAAAAGATTATTTAAAATACTGAAATGCAACCGAGATATCCTTACAAATTTCTTCCATAGGAATAGCATTAGTGAACGGAGCCCCTTAAACTATTTTGTCGGGTGCAACATGCCATAGTTTCCTTCTCCGATACTCAAGCAAACCAATACAAAACATTCTATATATTACTTGTTCTTCTTCTTTTTTTTATTTTGTTTATTTATAGATTTAAAAAAAAAAATAAATAGTTTTATTTGTGTTAAAATGTTCGCAAAAATGCGTAAAGTTGATTTTCATAAGTAAAAATCCTGAAAATTAAATATTGTGCTTTCCTGCTTGCAGCCGCTCAGGTTTTCTTACCTCTAAGTGTAGCAAAAAACAATCGTAAACTTACGAATCAGCAGCTAAAATCGAGTTTTTAGATGATTTTCACTAAAATATGATTTGACTTACCGATTGTGTTTTAATATGCAAATCGAGTTTTAACTGATTCTAGAATCTCAACCATGAACTCGTCTGTGTGCTTCCGCATCCCAGTTTATATCATTTCGAGTAAATTCCTGCGAAATTCCATTCCTTTTCTTTTAAGTCATGTAAATTTATGTTCTTGGCGTAAAATAGAATCTCCCGAAATCAGAGACGATAACTCGTTTGAATGTTATCTCTAAATAATGCACTAAAATGACTAAAATATAAGATTTGAAGAATATAATGACCTTAAATGTGTCCGAAATTTGTCACTAAAAGAAAGAAATTTCGTTATGACATATTGCTGACATATCAGATAAAAAATAAATTAGTCTTTCATGTTATCTTTAATGTTTCATCTTAATCTAAGTCTTAAATTGAGAAAAAGAAAAAGATCTTCCTTACTGATATAATATTTTTTTTTTTTTTTTTGCAAATGAGTTATGAAATTAGAGACCGAATGCAATAGTTTGTCATAAGAAAGAAAGAAATGAAAAAACCAGCGCAGTGTAACCTTGCAAATTGGTTAGATTGCTCGAGGATTAAGCTGTAAAAAATGCGATTCTTTTAAAAAAAAGATTTTTTTTTCGCTATTTCAGACATTTTAATAATAGTTTTCGTTACAATTCGCATCACAATGGGCGGTAAGTACATCAGAATTTTTCCTTATGCTCATTTTAATATTCATTTTCATTTTGTCTGTCTGTCCGTGCTCTAACTCGAATAAATATAGAAAGAAAATATCTTGAAATAGGATTGAAACTTTTTGAATTAGTTTTAAAACTTGGATTCAAGGATTAAGCTAAAAGATGTGATTCTTTTGATAAAAAGAAAAATCCTTTTTTTTGCTATTTCACACTTTTTAATAATAGTTTTCTTTACGATTCGCATCACAATGAGCGGTAAGTATATCAGAATTTTTCTTTATTCTCATTTTGTCTATCTGTCCGTGCTCTAACTTGCTTAAATATAGAAAGAAAATATTTTCTGCAGTGGAACATTTCTAATTAGTTAGGTAGCTTGAAGATTAAGCTGTAAAAAATGTGATTCTTTTGAAAAAAAAAAACTTTTTGTCTCGCTGTTTCAGATTTTTAATAATAATTTTCGTTACAATTCACAGCATAATGTGTGGTAAGTATATTCAGAATTTTTTTTCGTGGTAATTTTAATCTTCATTTTCATTTTGTCTGTGCTTTAACTTGCGTAAATATACAAAGAAAAGAACCTTATGTAGTGTAGCTTCGTGAATTGGTTAGATAGTTGGAGGATTAAGCTACCAAAGATGTGATCCTTTTGAAAAAAAAAAAATCCTTTTTTCGCTGTTTCAGATTTTTTAATAATAATATTTTCGTTACAATTCATATTACAATTCACGGTAAGAACATACATATCAGAATTCTTCTTTGTGGCCATTTTAATCTTCATTTTCATTTTGTTTGTCCGTGCTGTAACTCGCGTAAATATTCTCAGATTTCCATGATATTTGTATACGTTATTAAGGATTACCAGGCCGTGTTTGGCATAAAAGATGAAGTGCGTAGTACTTATAGTCCATCTACAGAAACAATCAAAACATTTACGTTACACTACAGTTTATAATAAACAATCATTGGCGGTGTATTTTAATAATGCTACTCTATTATAACATATTGAAATTGACGTACATAGTAAGCTATCTCTTGTTTGACTCTGTATAAGACCGAAATCTGTTTAACTTGGAAAGATTTTCAAGTCCTTGCGAATCCATAGATATAGAGTAAAATTTGTTTAAGGCGGAATACTGTCTACAACGGAAATTTTTCACAGTTCGCGATCGTCTCAGGCAGATTTTACTGCAGATATATATATATATATATGTATCTATGTATCTGAACTGCACTAAAAGTTGCTATGCAGAATAGGGTATGCGTAGCATTTACCATTCATTTACAGGGATACTCAAAAGTTACATTAGGTATATTAGGTATCATTTGCGGTGCATTTTAATGGTGTTACACTATTTGGAACTTATTGATATGGATCATTGAGGTGGAGTGCAAAGGGATAATAATATTATACCGCGTGAATAGTAGTCATTGTTTATTTACAGGAACGCACGAAAGAATTCGGTTACAGTGCACTTTTGGTCTGTAACTACTGATTGCTAAAAGAGCGCTTTTTGTTGTAGTACGCGATTTTAAATTTAGCAGAGTTTCTTTGCATAATATTTAAGAGGACACGGCACCTTAAAATAGGTCAAAATATTGATTTTATTTGTTCTTTTAATATTAACTGAAAGCTTCTTTATTTGTGAATATTTTGACACGTCATTTTTATCTATATAACAATTATATCGCGAAAAATTGTGAATTTTGTTAATAGATGTAGCGCAATGACCCATACAAATGAAAACTTTAAACTGATTTTTGTATCTATTCATATTTTTATAACTTGCTTTTTCTATAAATATTCAGGCTTTTTTCTAATTAAGTCAGAAGTTTTATTTTTTTCACTTGTTCTCTATAGTGTATTTAAAATTTTTGTGCATGGATTTACCATTCAAATTTACAGTTATTTTTTTTAAAAAATATTTAAATTGAGAATTTGTTGAATGTCCTTCATTTTTTAATAGACACGGCCGAAAAAAATATTATTAAATGTACAATCCCATACATATAAAAATCCATGCACAGTTTTATGTAGAATATTGTAATGAATGTAGAAAAAAAATCGAAGCAAAAATATTCACATTTATAAAAGTAGTAAAAATTAAAAAAAAAAAAAAAAAAAAAAAAAAAAAAAAAAAAAATTGAGCTTTAAAAAAAATTTAATTTTAGTAAAGCTCTTGTAAAAAATGCTTTAAATGTGAATTTATTTAAGTTCAAGGTATCTATTGCAATCTGACGTATAAGTCTGCACCAAAATTTCCCTTCTAGATGCCATATTTATTTTGTAATCGTGCGCGTAAGCTATTATTCTAATTTTCTGCTCGTCAAATATCTGCCAGTTTGGAGCGCCCTGTAAATGCTGTTTCTGCACCTTGCAATTTTTTAAAGGCATAAAATGAAAGAACGTACTTATATCGTTCATCTCAATAAAAACTGTGTTTTAATATCATAAAAATTTTAAGATATTAAATGTTGAAGATCGTCTCCTTTTTGAAAAATTTCCGATTTTAAGAGTCCTGAGACCCTTTAAGAAGAGGTCATCGAAAGAAGAAGCTGAAAATATTAATTTCCTGAAGAGAGATATTTTAAATATAAGAATACATCAAACGTCGGTAGATAAAAATTAATTATATATAAGAAGTGAGTATCAAATGTTAGAATTACAAATTGAATATGAGTAGCGTGGTGTCCCAATTTCATATTTTCTTAAAATTAAAACGGTACTTTTTTCTTTCTTTCTTTCTTTTTTCATTAACTGTAAATGTAGTTATAGCTATTATTTATTGTATTACATTCTGTGTATTCTTTACATGAATTTTAGTTTTATCAAAAATCTAAAACTAATGTAGAAAAACAGCAAGAAGACACTTAGCAAGCTAATGTTAAACCGAGTGCAGTGTTCTTTACAAATTTCTAGTTTGCATTTTTAAACATTTTCTTCCTTTTTTTTAATATAAAATATCTAAGATTGGTATGCAACTGGGTATACTCTTCAGATTTTGATTGCAGTTTTTTTATTCCACTTTCATGCCTTCAAAGATATGCCTTCGAAGCAAATTTTGTTGACATTTGAAAAATTTTTAGTTAAAAATTGCTAATTATTATTAAAAATGTGACATATATATACAAATGAGTATTTACTTCTATAAATATTTACTTCTTTTTAAATTTTTCATTACTAAAACTATAGTTTAACTAATGAAAAATTTAAAAAGAAGTAAATTTTATACTATAGTATAAAATTTGCCCTTTTCTTAAGACGATTTTAATTTAAGAGTATTAACGTTTTATGAATTCCATAATAAATATTATAAAAGAACTTGATTATTTTGGTGATTTAACGGATATTTAAAAAGTTACAAGAATAAAAAAGACAAAAAACGCTGAAAGTTACTGAAAAAAAAAAAGACTTATAAATTAAAACTATAAATCATAAACTTCTCAATAAATCGGCGTAAAAATAGTGACTTTCTTTGAGTATATTTTTAAAACATAGTTTAAAAATTTGTTGTTGATTATTATTTATTGAGTTATGACAAATTTTCACAAATTCTGACAAAGAGAAAGATCTTTTACAGTCAATTGGTTTTAAATTAGATTGTTTCCTTTTTCGTGACCGTCGCACATTTTGTAATTGTAGGCTTGATAATAAAACCTCATTTTTTTTTCGCTTCAAAAGATTATATTCCATACAACGTCTTTCTTTGGATTCTGCATTTTAATGTATGATAATTTGTGTCTATCATAAAAATGATTTATCGATTTCCTGTTCAAATAAAAATTCTTCTATAGGTAGAAAAATTCGTTAAAAAAAAAAAAAAAAAAAAAAAAAAAAAAAAGTGGTTTTACTGGTTTAACATTTTTTAGACCTGAAGTTAATAAAATTTATAACTTTAAAATTCATTTGATTTGTAAGTGTTTATAAATCTGTTTAGACATTAAATATTATGTATTTGTATATTAAAATGTATCTATTACCTTTCCTTGGCTCTTTAAATGATCGCTTATAGATTCAGAAAGTTCATTTTCGGATTATATTTTGGGCTGTAATTTTACTTCTAATGATCGCTGAACCAAAAATAAGGCATTTTTAGTATCCTAAAAGTTTAAATTTTAATAAAAAAAAATAAAATTAAAATCGAAACATTTCGTAAAATTGATTTTAAGGTAGGCATATACCTTAAGCACTCGGACACGCTGATCACTCTCTTAAAAGCATTTTGAAAATTCAGATGAAAATGGCATTTATTTGATTAAGTAAATAAGTATCAGTGATGTCATTTATTGATTTTGTTCCAAAGGCAAATAAAAACATTCAGCTAAGAAAGAAAAAACGTAAAATGTAAATAAATAAATAAAAATAAAACAGTTTAATTTTTATGAGGAAAATCATCGAGGTTCACATTTGTGCTTCTTCAAGAATGAAGAGGTTAGCATTAGGTTCCATAAACAGATGTAGTCGAGGGTATACATCCTCGCCATATACCCTCTGGATTTTTTTAAGGAACACCATATACTGTCTGTTTCTTAAGAAAACTATAGTATATATACTCTACGATAGACCCTCTGGTTTGAGCGTATACCTTCTGCTTAGATCGTATACCCTCTGTTGTCTTTACGACTACATCACTGGTTATAAAGGAAGGCTCTTAACTTACCAATATTGTTTGTATGTTTTGAAAAAGAATATCTTTAAAAGAGCTTTAATTAGTTTTATTTTTAATTAATAATTTCCTAAAATCGAAATATTTCTGATTCTTTTTATAACCCTTTTTCTAGGAAATGACAAGCAGCAGGATACTTCTTTGTCATTAGCTAGTGTCAGTACAAGAGAAAATCCGAAAGCCTCTGCTGCCAAAAGGAAGATAATCAAAAATCTATTGGTCATTTGCTTCGGATTCTTGTTGTTGTTCATTGCCTACAGTGGACTTAGCATGCTCCAAAGTACTCTCAATCAAGAACAAGGGATTGGTGTAGTTTCTCAAGCAATTATTTATGCGGGTTTTTGTGTATCGGCATTACTTTTCCCTAAATACACTATCAAAAAACTAGGTTGTAAAAGGACCATATTACTTTCCATGGGTTTTTATATCCCATACATAGCGGCAAACTTTTATTTTACTTGGTTAACCATGGTACCATCAGCCATTCTTGTTGGTTTGGCCGCTTCGCTGTTGTGGAGTTCTCAGTGTACGTATTTCAACGAATCATCTGTGATTTACAGTAATTTGTGTTTTAATCAAATTCAAGGAAAGGAAAATCTTTCAAAAAATTCTGAACACATTAGCTGTGAAAAGAAGCAAAAGTGCAAAGATACTGAGGAAAAACTAGACAATAGTGAAAAATCAGATATATTAAGTATTAAAAAACTTCAACATGAAAATTATAACAAAGTGAATGGTGATTGTGAAAGACAAATAAAAGACGACGTTGAAAGAAAGCTAGAGGAAATTATTGGAATAGAAAAACAAATTAAGTCACTTAGTGAGAAGGTTGATCTAAATTTAAAAGACTGTTACCTTAAAGAAGATAAAATGTTTTCAGAAAAAAACATCCATTCAGAAGAATATTCTAAATTGGTCTCTTCAGTGACAGCCAGATTTTTTGGATTATTTGGCCTGATATTTCGTTCATCAGACATTTTTAGTAACTTAATATCGTATTATGTATTGAACGATAACACTGTTCTTGACAACGTAACAAAAAACGGCAATTGTAGTTGCGGTGCAGCATTCTGTAACGTTGAATCAGAGTGCTTTTCCCATAATTTGGCAGAACCAACGCAACAAATGAGGAATATACTATCTGGTGGTTCTGTAATACTCGCATTATTGGCTGTTCTTCTTGTGTTTTTGTTTCTAGATGAAATAGAAAAGAAAAAGGAGCCAGTGGAATTTTCTTTTAGCTTAGCTATGGCCACATGTAAATTTGTGAGGCGGAAAGAAGCTTTACTTTTGATTCCTTTGTCAACTTATATTGGTTTCCAGCAGGGTTTCTACATTGGAGATTTCACAAAAGTAAGTAATCTGGCTTTAAAATATTTATGTTTACACGTTAAATTTGATATTTTTTTATTTTACTTAGCAGCAGTTGAAGAGGTAGGCATTTGGCGATAAATTGGCTTTTTTCTTCTGATCTATTGAAAACAATGCAATCAAATTACACCGTTAAAAAATAATCTCAAAAATGAAAGCATGAACAGATTCCTCTACCACTTTTTTTTTTTGTCGTAATCGTGCCATAAGCATGTGTGTGAAGCATTTAAATTTAAATAACCAACCATATCTTATTTTTAAAATAACCGGTGCTCGAATCGGGGCTTCGCCCAAAATTTAATGACTGCAATACTGTGTATTTGGTGAAATTTTGGTTTTGTCTGGCACAAAAATGCTTTTCTCGATTCATACTATTTTACTCTTTAGAATATGAAGAATGTTTAGAAATTTTGAAATAACTTTTGCTGGCAAATATAAATGATCTTGTATTATTTCTATTTACACATTTTTGATTTTGAGCGATATATTTTAAATAAATGTGCACGTGCAACTCCGAAATATTTTTACCAATTAAATTGTAGAATTATGTATATTAGTCTAGCTGGCAACGTCACGTTTATGGACTAATTTTAGTGTTGGGGATTTTGGCATATATAACATCTATCTATATTATAAAGGCCAAACGTATCTGTGCGTAACGCATACGTCATTTTGCGAATGGCAACGCTTTCATATGCAATACGATTTTGCAATTTTCGGTACTGCAAATTTTATACTTCTCATCATAGCGCACTTTTCAATTTTTACATAGTCGTACAGAGAAAAAAAATGTACTTATAAATGCAATTTATTTGAAAACTGTATCTTAATTTATTTTTGAAATATTAATTTTTTTGTAGTTTTAAACAGCATTTTTCTAATCGTGGCAACAGAAGTACTCGGTTTCTATTAAAAGCAAAGGGAAAAGAAAAAAAAAATACTTATCTTTATGTTACCATTTTCTCAATAAAAGTGAAAAAAAATTAAAATTTAAATACATGCTGTGTCAAAGTATATCATCTGTTTTAAAACCCGATGAATTTTGATTTCATTTACACTTAAAAGAATGTAAATAGCTTAGAATTTGTTTCTACTAATTGCATTTAGACTTAAAGTTTTGAATCAAAATGATCAAATTAAAATACCAATTTTTAAAAAAAGGTAAATACAGATGTGAAAGATGAATATGTAAATTTGGATATGGTGAAAATGACATGGGATTTAGATTTCCCGGGGGAAAATTCTATAATTAGTCAAAGTGGAATAAATTTTGCTTTTTATTTTAAATTTTGGAATAATAACGTAAGAACCTTATTATAATAACATATTTTTATTATTTTTTACTGCTTACACGCATGATTACAGGTTAATTTTAACAATTTCTACAACTGAGTTTTATATAAACAGTATTTTGTAGACTTTAGGTTAAATTTCATTTTTTTAAGAATTAGACTTACCAATATGAGGTGCATTTTTATTGTATTTAATTTTGTAGGTTTATTATAAAACAATGTGACGGTTCCTTCTTAAACATTTTCTTTCGCCGAAATTCGACGTGTTTTATCTTGTGTTATATAACGCAAATAACAAAACGGCTATTGGTTGATGTTGCCATAGGAACATTGCACACTACGCTTCAATGTTAAATAAATAGCAAAACGAGTACTTTTGTTTCACCCGAGTAGGATCGTGCAAAGGAGCTACGATGATGCAAAGGAGCTGTAGACAGACGTCGCATCATCGTAGGCCACGGTAGTAATAACATCTGTAATAGGTTTGCCATTCATTTCAAATTGCAGTAGACTGTGTGATGTTTCTATGGAGACACCCACCTCTATTCGTGTTCCATCTGAGTGAAAGTTTCGCTGTAGTCCGGGAGGCGGCAGCCCAAACAATCACTTCATCGAATTTATGGTCGAAATTACAAAATTAATTAAAACTCGATTCGCATATTAAACCCAATTGATATGCCAAATTATATCTTGGTGAAAAATACCTTAAAAACCGATTTTGGCGATTGATTTTAGGCTTACAATTGTGTTTTTCTGCACTCAAAGGTATGAAAACATGGGGGGTTGAGACAAGAAAAGACAATGGTAAACCTATGGGTCAACCGCTAAAATCGGTTTTTTATGTATTTTTCATCAATATATGACTTAGAAGACTGATTGTATTTCTATATACTAATCCAGTTTTAGTTAATTCTGGAATTCCATCTGCGTATTCCTAAATATACGAAGCCATTGCAAATCGACAAAATACTCAAAAATGAATATACTTGGTTTAAGTATCCATTTTCAACAGCATAGTTAAAACAATTTCAGGCTATTGTAAATTTTGAAAACAAGCTTCCTGTGTTGATATTTAATTGAACAATTATACAATAGACGAAATTTCCTAGTATAAAATAAACATAGAACCAAGCTATAACATCATTTTCATGATTTTCAAATTATTTTGTGTGATTCCATTATTTATTTTTCACAGAATTTAAAAGTAGTAAAATTAAATAAATAGTTTTTGCTTTTATGAAAACTAAGTATTTCTAATTAAAAAATTATTAAAATACATTCATGAATGTAACGGCTTGAAAAAAAAATCATCTCAACTAATTTTGCCACAAATTGCCGAAATGTAGTACATGTCGATTAGTAATAACAATCTGCTGATTAAGGTTATACTCAATTTTTTTTAGGGAATTATCTACATATTGAACATTTATCTAATTGAATAAAAATCAATACGAACATTTAATTTTGATGTAATATTTGGTTCTTACACTAAATTGTACCTTCGGATACCAAATTGGATATCAATCGAACAAATAGTTCAGTATTTATACAGTCTTAAAGTTGGGAATCCCTAATGCTAAATTCATTATTAATTTTTGCAGACAGATTGCAGTGGATTTATACAGAGATCGATTAAGGTTGTGTGGGGCCCAAAGACCCGCGTCTTTTCGGCGCTCTTTCACATGAAAAGGTTTGCTATATATACCATTTTTTTGGGGGGGGGGGTATTATTAGCCTATTACGATACGGTTTCAAAATTAACCAAATTATATTTTGGTTTTTGAGAAAATAATTTCAGAAACTGCAATTTTATGAATTTCTTTTCAAAATCATTTCATTCAATTTGTGGCCCCGAGAAGCAGTGGCCTCAAGGCCATGGCCTACTTGGCATGTGCGGTAATCAGGCCCTGGCTTTATAATAATAAAAAAAAAAAAACCCTTAGCGCGCGTAATTAACTATTTATTTCGATTCGACTTTTTGGAGCTTCTAGTGATCTGTTTCTTAAAAAATCTATTTCATCGATTATAATTCATATTCTTTCGAAAATTAATATCAAGCTTTGTATATTTTCAATAAATAGACAACCTCCCTAAGCAAAATTTAAGTATAGTTTTAATTAGTAGTTGTTCTCACTGATATATTATTACTAGCCATGTTTTCATACGATGATGTATACGGTAAACACATGGAACAGACAAGCGACAAAAAGTGTGAGACAGGAGACACATTCTAATGTTCAAACTGATTTCTTCTTTGTTAACAGGGTGAAATGTTTCTTGACTCAATTTTTTTTTTTTTTTTTTTTTGTCATTTGTCAGTTTAGTGAGTGATCTCCTTTAGTAGGGCGTGATCACATTATTTTTCCGGATATTGCATTGTTTTCTAACTTTTTGATTCAATTTTTCAGTCCTACATCGCTTGTGCTTGGGGTGTCTATCACGTAGGCTTAGTAACGGTTTGTTACGGAGTGGTTGCTGGCTTATCTGCCACGCTTGCCGGCTTAGTGGTTAAATATGTCGGACGAATCCCTGTCATGATAAGTGGAGCAGTCATCAATGCAGCAGCTTGTATTTACCTGTTGATGTGGAATCCTCTGCCTGACCAACCCTACAAGTTTTTCGTGTCTGCCGCTATGTGGGGAGCATCTGTTGGAATACTGTGGTCTCAGCTTAGAGGTAGGACGCATAGAACATATATTTTGCATAAGTTAAAAATCCTGTAATTAATTTTAATTTTCATGTTACCACTCGTCCTAAAATTGACTGACTGTTTTAAGAATCAATAAATTGCAAATAGTGGCAGCTATTCAAAAAACTCTTTCAAGAGTATTATGTAAGTTGTTAAGAGTTTTTTGTGTTCCGATTCTCGGTTTTATCTCTAAATCCCAGCGATAGAAGGCTCTGAAAGCAATAGGTGCTCCAATGAGGCCAAAATCAAAATAATCCGAAAGGCGGAGGTTTAGTATATAGAGTGTGTTCCATTCACCAATGCAATCTTAGTGACCTATTTCTTATGTTTAATTTTCTTCCTTCGTATCATAGCTGGGTGATTTCGGTTGTAGTCTTGGTTGGGTGCCTACTGTTTGAAGCGCCATCAATCGCTGCTATCTGGAACTAAAACGGAGAATTGCAGTAAAAAAGACTCTTGAGATCTTACCCTCTTGCAAGAATGTTTTTAATAGCTGTCATTATTTGAAAATAATTGGATTTTTAAAACAGTCAGTCCGTTTTAGGACATATATAATTCTTCGAAATAAAATTAAATAGTTTACTAAAAAACTTTGAAAATATCCTAAAAGTTATAAGAGCATGTGTTTCATTATTTATTTTTTTTTTTTCATCCAGACCTATATGTCGGTATATTCGGTGTATTAAAAAAAATAGTTTTGTAAGTTTGGAAAGTTTCAACTTTTTACCTAAAATAGAATTTTAGAAAAAATGTACCAAAGCATAAAAAACGTATTTTGAGAAAAAAAAAATAACAATGTACGCAACCGCGATGCTTAAAAAACATTTTAAAATCCTCCAGCAATATAATCTTTTAGGTCCATACTCATTTAGCACCATAATATTTTAGCTCTATTTTTTAGGCTGAAAATTAAAAGGCAAAAAAATGAACTATTTTATCTTCCACGCGCCCTTAATGCATCTTGATAAAAAGTGTGACCACCTTAGACAGCAATATATAATAGTTACATTAGAGCAATAGAAAAAAATGCATCATGTTACAGAACTCTTTATAAAACAAGTGGGTAAATGTGATCGCAGATTGCGTAGGGGTTTCATTTATCTCTTTCAAAACACTATATCCTTATTCTTATTTTGTGTTATAGACTATGTCAAAGTTTAAAAGCGATCGATTATTTAGTTTCCCCAAACTTAACAAAATTTATAAAATAGCCCCATTCCGGGCGAGCCTCTCCTCCTCCCGAATTTTCCGCTCTTTCAAATATTTAAGGTTAAAAAAAAATAATTAAAAAAAATGAGTGCTCAGGGAAAAAATTAATTCAAAACACAATAAACAACTAATCCGATTTAAAAAAAGGTAGAAAGAAAGAAAAAAAAAAAAAAAGAAAATTATTTTTCTCCCTTCCATCAAAAATTAAACTCATCCTAAATTTACATAATTTTTATTGTATGTTACAAATTATGTCAGAGTTTAAAAGGAATTGAACTTTTAATTTTCCTAATTTTAACAAAATTTAGAAAATAGTCCCTTCCTTGGATGACCTTCCCCTTCCCCTGGATTTCCCAATTTTTCAAATTACCCAATTTTCAATTTAATGTTAAGAAATACTAATATCTGTATGAGAGCTCATTGAATAAATGAAATTAAAACGCAATAAACAGCTAATCTGAAGAAAAAAGAGGAAATTGCTCATTCCCCCAACAAAAATTCAACTCACCTTGAATTTATAAAATTCTTGTTATGCATTAGGGTGGGCCGAAAAAAACCTTTTTTCGATTTTCGATAATGGCGGGTGCGGAAAAGTGGCCACTGATGGCACTCAGTTTACGCAAAAAATTTGATATTTTTTGGACAATTCCTTACCCTGCCGCAAATGGCTTGAAGTTTTGCCTTAATGCTGATTTTTGAACATTTTTGGTAAAAACTTTTAAAATATTACATTAAGTTTATTTTGGCTGTATTTACTTGGAAAGGCATATTTAACGTATCTAATGTTTAAATAAGTTCTGATAATGCATTATTTAATTGCTATGTGTATTTTAAATTAGTCGATTTTTATAGGCGAGTAAAACTCGGCGTGCAGCTACATCCACGCAAGGAGTTCTCGGTTGTTTCGCGTTGGTACGGAACGCAAAACAAGTTTAAATCAAGTACATTTTAAAAGAACATAGCACTAAACAAATGCATAATTAGAGGTTATTTAAACATTTGGCACATTAAATATATCTTTTCAACTAAATACAACCAAAAAAAACTTAATTTAATATTTAATTTTTTTTTTTTTTTTTGCTAAAAAATTTCAAAAATCAGCATTTTGGCAAAACTTCAAGCCATTTGCGGCAGGGTAAGAAATTGTTCAAAAAATCTCAAATTTTTTGTGTGAACTAAGTGCCACCAGTGGCCACTTTTCCGCACCCGCCAGTATCGAAAATCGAAAAAAAGTTTTTTTCGGCCCACCCTATTATGCATTATAATCTATGTCAAAGTTTAAAAGCGGTCGGTTCTTTAGTTTTTCTAATTGTAAAAAAATCCTGTCAATTGTCTTTGCTAAAAAGATCTCTTTTATAAGTTTGAAAATCGATTTTTTTAATAAATGGCAAACTTCTAGTCCTTTTTTTTTTTTTTTTAATTTAGATTTTATCAATCAGCATACGAAATAACATCCAGATGCCGAAAGAACCAAATCTGTAAAATCAACAGCTAAGAAATGTTGTACAGCGATTATCAAACCCTAGTATAAAAATGTACATCTTTTTCTTTCCATATGATGTGGAAAAATGTAGAAACTGTAGAAAAAATGCAATTCTGAAATTAATTACGAAAAATTTAATTATCTTCGCTTCCGATTGCTGAAACTAAAAAATAAAGACTTATTCTGAAAGGAAAGGAAATTTTTGCGTAGCTCAGAAATCAATATTAAAGAAAAATTTGGTTCTGTATAAAAATTCTGAATCCATTTTTTTTCTTTGAGTGATGTACAGATATGAATATAATACATTTATTATTTGCATATATTATTGATTAAAATGATGAGAAGTCAATAAAATGTCACTTTGCATGTAAAATAACTTCATATCAAATAACTTTTAAAAGAGTTACTGTTTAAAAATATTTAATAATAGTTTTTTGTTACGTAATGAACAGTACTAATATCGTTGCCCTTGCCCCGCACAAATGGGGGATGAGGCAGACAGAACTTGTTTTCAAACAAACAGGTGGACAACACTCTTTCTAATTTATTTGCCAGTAAACACAACAAGTATAATTTCAAGTATACTTCGCCGTTGGTTTCTTAAACAGCAAATTATACAGGGTGAGTCATAAATATCGAAACAATAGGCTATTTCCTTAAATATTGCCTCTAGAGCCATACTTCCAATTGGAAAGTTTCATAAAAAAGGTGAATTTTTTTATAAGTTGCAACTCCATGGGGGTCTATTTTAAAAATTACGAAAATTAAATTTTTATACGGCCCCCGGAGGATAAAACATCCAATTAGAAAATTTTTCCTTATCCATTCCTAAATTAAACAAAAAAAATCATATCAATTTCTACAAATCCCCGAAAGATATTAAAATCCAAAATTTTCCAAAATTCGTGACTTACACCACTTAAGCATACCTCTGAGCGCAACGATATCAGTTCATTTGAAATATAATTTAGGGATCGACCATACATTTACTCATTATTAAATGTTGATCAAATACAATATTTTAACTTTTAGATATAAAATAAAAGCGCATTGGTTTTTGCTTTAAACTTCTTTGAAATATGCTAGATGACTGCAATATCTCGAGCTTAGCGCCAGCCTTGTAACTGGCACGACCCATTGGCCGGACCGTCTTATTAAACACTTATTAAAAGTGTTATTAAATTAAGTGATATTAATTAAACTCTCATTAAAAGTGTCTTAAAAACTTATTGCCGGAGGCAATAAGTTTAGTAAAAATAGTAATAACGATAATGATACTTCTATTAATGGAAGCATTGGAAATATATCTTATACTATAATGCGAGCAAAAATTGTGTGTGTGTGTGTGTGTGTGGGTAAATTTTATCTCAAAAACAGCTCTAACGATTTTCTCAAAAATTTGGATTTTACCATTTTCGGGCACGAGAAGACCATTGGGCTAGGTCACATGTTCGAGAAAATTCGATTATTGGGTCATTTTGGGTCATAATGGGTCAAGATCAAGCTATTTATATCTAGAGAACGGCTGGATCGATTTTAAGGAAATTTTGTAACCAATCGTTTTTTGGCACGAGAAAACTATTGGGCTGGGTCACATGTTCGAAAAATTTCGATTATTGGGTCATTTTTGGGTCATTATGGGTCAAGCCATTTTTATCTAAAAAACGGCTCTAACGATTTCGACCAAATTTTACATTTTATCGTTTTGGATTACCAGAAGACCATTGGGTTAGGTAACATGTTCGAGAAAATTCGGTTAGTGGGTCATTTTTGGGGTCATTGTGGGTCATGCTATTTTTATCTAGAGATTTTCTCACGCAATTTTGACTAAAAATTGCATTCTATGGTTTTCGGGCACGAGAAAAACATTGGGCTAGGTTACATGCTCGAGAAAAAATTTTAATGGGTCATATTGGGTCATTAAGAGTCTGGGTCAAGCTATTTATATTTAAAGAACCGCAGAATCAATTTCATCGAAATTTTGCCTGTAATAGTTTTTTGACACGAGAAAGCTAATGGGCTCATACGATCGAGAGATTTCGATTATAAGAGTCATTTGTGGGTCATGATGTGTCATAATGGGTCATAGTCAAGCTATAGCTAAAGAACAGGTGGATCGATTTTAACGAAATTTTGTATACAACATTTTTTTGGCACGAGAAAACTATTGGGCTGGGTCTCAGTTCGAGAAATTTCAATTACTGGGTCATTTTGGGTCATAAAAGGTCTGGGTCAAGCTATTTATATGTAAACTACGACAGTATCAAATTTAATGAAATTTTGTATGTAAGTTTTTTGACACGAGAAAATTAATGGGCTATCTCACATGTTTGAAAGATTTCGATTATAAGAGGTTATGGGTCATTATATTATGAGTCATGATGGGTCATAACGGGTCATGTCAAGCTATATCTAAAGAACACGTGGATCAGTTTTAACGAAATTTTGTATACAACATTTTTTGGCACGAGAAAATCATTGGGCTAGGTCACATGATCGAGAAATTTCGATTAATGGGTCATAAAGGGTCATAAAGGGTCTGGGTCAAGTTATTTATATTTAAAGAACGGCAGGATCGAGTTTAACGAAATTTTGAGTGTAACAATATTTATACACGAGAAAACTAATGGGCTAAGTCACATGTTCGAGAGATTTCGATTATAAGGGTCATTTGTGGGTCATGATGGGTCATGGTCAAGCTATATCTAAAGAATGGGTGAATCGATTTTAACGAAATTTTGTATACAGCATATTTTTGGCACGAGAAAATCATTGGGCTATGTCACATGTTCGAGAAATTTCGATCAATGGGTCACTTTTGGGTTATTCTAATTTTATCTAGACAATGTCTCGCGCAAATTTGACTGAATTTTATATTCTATCGTTTTCGGACACAAGAAAATCATTGGGTTAGGTCAGATGTTTCAGAAAACTCAATTAATGAGTCATTTTGGGTCATAATGGGTCAAGGTCAAACTATTTATACCTAAAAATTGGCTCAATCGATTTTATCTAAATTTTGTATTTAACGTTTTTCGGCACGCAAAAATTAATGAACTAAGTCACATTTTCGAGAGATTTCGATATAAGGGTCATTTGTGGGTCATGCTAATTTTATCTAGAAAATTGTTCTCACCATTTTCAGTATATTTTCTATTATATCGTTTTCGGGCAAAAGAAAATCATTGAGATAGGACACATGCACGTAACAATTCAGTTAGTGGGTCGTTTTAGGTCTTAATGGGTTCGGGTCATTCTAATTATATATAACAACGACTTAGTCAATTTTACCTAAATTTTGCAATGGAACGTCTTTTGTCACGAGAAGACTATTGAGCTGAGTTGCATATTAAATAAAATTATATTAGTGGGTCATATCGCTTCATTGCTGAATGCTGTCATGCTAATTTTACTTAAGAAATGGCTTAAACGATTTTGATTCATTTTATACTCTACTGTTTTTGATTACCTGAAGACCATTGAGCTAAGTCACATGTTTGATCATATGTGATTAGTGGATCATTTGGGTAAAGAAGGGTCAGGATCATGAGACTATGGCAAAAGCCAATAAGTTGGCGATATTTGACAAAATACTGACGAAATTTGGCCGAAAAATGGACTATTAAGGTTACGAAACCAAAACACATATTTGGCGCCAAATGAAAGAATGTGTCCAAATTTGGTTATATCTGGCAAAAAATATTGTGTTTCAGAATGTGAAGAAATTTCTTATACATTCTTAATAGTCTTCGAAATGCATAGTTAAACTAATCAGAGTCGAGCTATAAAAGTGATTTGGATTGATGTCCTTTCTTTGTAAATTTTAAAATAAAGTAAAATTTATGAACATGTGCATACAAACATAGTTGATTGTTTTTATAAATAATACTATTATTAATAACATGTTTTACAGTAATAATACTATATCGAGTTGAACACAAAGTTAATTTTGACCGAGCTGAGCTCGGTCACCCCTGCTAGTTTTAATAAATTACACCGAAATATTTTCAAAAATCTACTTTTTACTATACAGCTACAAAATTTATGATGGTTTTAAACCTATTTTTATTTTCTTCTATCTTTACAAGAAGAAAATATTCGATTCATGAAAATTTAGAATTCCGGTTTTCGACGGATTAACACATTTTAGGGCTCAGAGATACCGAAAAACATCTGTTTACAGAATGTCTGTCTGTGAGTCACTGCTCCTGTATCTCTGTATATGACATAAGGTTTGTGAGCGCTCTATCTCAAGAACTAATCCGCGGAATTTAATAAAAACTTATATTTACTTAGTCCTTGATATAAATTGGTACTGATTAGTTTTTGGTGTGAATCGCTTAACAGGTAGCCCTACTGTACAGGCATTTGTGCGATTTCCGCAATAGCTGTATCTCCAGAATTATACACCTAGTGTCGCGCGTAATTAGAGGCATCTTTTACGCATTGTGCAACAGCAATTTTAACAAGAAAAATATGAAGCTGACAGGGCCAAAACAATGAAAAAAATTGAAATCGACGTGATAAAGAAATGAGGTTTAAATCAACTGACGCATTTAAACAGTAATTAAAGAAGGTGAGAAGGGCAAAACTTAAACAAAATCTGAAATCGAAACTATACAGGACGGAGTTAATCACCTAGAAACTTTTAAAAAGCATTTAAACATTAGGAGTCCATCTTTGTTTAAAACTAAATGCACTTTTCTGCATCAAATGTTTTTATTTCAGTATTTCTCATTTTTAAATTGACATAAGTCAATAACCGTCGGTTATGGTAACAGTCCAGCGAGTTCAATAGTTTTTAATGCTTAACGCGCCGAAAGAAGTTTTCACCTCAGAAAATTTGCTTTTAAAAATATCATTTGTAATAAAAAAATTGCATCTCTTTTATAATGCTATTTTAAATACTTTTATTTAAAATAAATAAATAAATATTATTTAAAATGCTGAATCAAAATTGAAAATTAGACATTTTCATTTAATCAAAAGAAAAAAATTCAACGCGATAAATAATATTTTGAGTTATAACAATTTTAATTTACTCTAAATTTTTTGAAAAAATATATTTTATTAAGAAGCCTGATGTTATAATGCTTAAAAATTATATGGTTAACCATAACAAAACTTTCAAAATTCTTACTCTATAAATAAATAAAATAAATGTTTCCTTGACACATTACATCAACATTGTTTCTTCAATTACCCGCATTTCAATTTGTGTCTGATCCCTTGAAATCTCACGATTTATTAAAATTGCCATAACTCTTTGAGTTTTGAAGACATCGAGATAAATGTTTTTGCTCATTACAAGAATGGATAAGGAAAAATTTTCTAATTGGGATTTTTTTCCCTCTGGGGGCCGTATAAAAATTTAATTTTCGTAATTTTTTAAATATACCCCCCATGGAGTTGCAACTTATCTTATAAAAAATTTCACATTTTTTATGAAACTTTCCAATTGGAAGTATAGGTCTAGGGGCAATATTTAAGGAGGCCTATTGTTTCGATATTTATGACTCATCCTGTATATTCATACACATATGCAGAAGATGCTATCACCGGAATACCACAGCAATGCCAAACCTGAGGTATTCCATATTTTGGAATTAAACAATGTTATAATCAGTTAATGATTTTAATAATAACTTTGTATTTTCATAAAAATAGACAAGACTAAAAAATATAACAGACAATTTTGATGTAAAGTGACAAATTACAAATAAAAGGAAAAAAATTGGTTGGATGCAAAATAATAACGATATCAAAAGACAAACACTCCCTCTTTCTAGGAATTTCAGGAACTAATTTAAGTTTGAAAGTGAAATATCTCTTGGGCATATGTCTGATAAAATGTAAATACATAGATTATTAACGGTGCAGAAAATTTTTCACTTGATTCACTCTTTAAAAAAATAAATTGATGCATTTTTGTTGAATATTAATAATAAAAAATGAGTTTTATATTCCACTGCATTGTTCGAGTACCAAGTAGCACCTTTTTTTCGTCTCTCTTTCTTTTTTAATCTTTATATCACTCTATCTCTATCTCTACCTCTATCTCTATCTGTATCTCTCTCGCTCTACCGCCATTTCTATGCCTCTTTAATCTTCTCTGCCTCTTCCCACCTCAATTTTTATCTCTCCTTTTGTCTATCACACATATCTCTCTTTCTGTGTAAATACCGGGTGTCCCAAAAATGACTAATGGATTTTTAAATTCAATAACTTGCAAACGGTGACAGCTATTTAAAAAAATTTTGCAGGAGGGTGTTGTATAATGTCAGGAGTTTTTTAACCGTAATTTTTTATTTTAGTTTGCATCTCAAACAATAGGTGGCGCTGACGGCGATTGAAGGCCATGTCGACGCTTCACTCAGCATTGATCACCTGGCCTTCAATCGCCGTCAGCGCCACCTATTGTTTGAGATACGAACTAAAATAAAAAATTACGGTAAAAAACTCCTGACATTATACATAACCCTCCTGCAAAAATTTTTTAATGTCACCGTTTGCAAGTTATTCAATTTTAAAATCCATCAGTCATTTTTGGGACACCCGGTATATATATATTTGTAAATAATGGTAAATATATGGTATGTATATATTCTTTTTAAAATTATGCAACAATAAGTTTTTCTAATTTTTTTTAGCTTTTTATGGTGTGTTATTCAAAAAAGACGAAGAATCAGCTTTTGCAGGATTTTACCTCTGGGATTCTATCGGATACTGCACCGCCTTTTCTTACAGCAATTATATTTGTACTTACATCAAAATTTATATTCTCCTTTCTGTCTCAACTCTTGGCATGATTGGATATTTAAAAACTGAATCCATCCACATGCGGCAGCAAAAGGAGTCGAGATGACCAGACCAAATGAAACAATCATCAGAGCACATGTAAATTGTATGTAAATGTCTGTAAATAATTTTACAAAGAACCAGAAAGGAAAGTAGTTCTTACAGCCATTGGAAATTGAACACTCATCTACGGTATGTGCATCGGGGCACTTTTTTGAAATATACGAAATTTTTATCAAACATATAAGTTTTTAGTTAGGGATTAAAAGTATGAATTCATGTAATTTGTTAATGGAATTTTAGTTTACTTTTCAAATTTAGGCAATATTTTGTCTAATTTCAGAAAAAAATGCATTTATGCCAAACCTTTTATAACGAAATCAATTCAACACATTTTACCTGTATTATGAAGCAAAATATTTGCAATACCTTTTAAAATTGTTAACATATATCAAATTTTGTATGCAAAACATGATTATAAAAATATTCAAAGATGTGATTTTTCAATAAAAATAGCTCTTAAACTAATGTATAAAGTCTTAGAAGCTATATTTTGTTTCATAACATACCCTTAGATACAACCTATAGATGAGCATAACCTTATGACAAAATTTTATTTCGACATCTTAAAAACTTTTTAAGGAATGATTTTTCTTGTAAATGTACAAAATGAAAAACGCAGTTTTCCTGAAAACGTAAATTAAGATTTTGATATAAGTTCAAAAAATTGTGTATAAAGTTTACAACTTTAAAATCCACCCTATTTGTGGGTGTTTATATATTTATCTATGTATTATATATTTGTATATTAAAATGTATTGTTGTCCTTTCTGTGGCTCTTTAAATGGTCTTTTCCGGTTTTAGAAAGTTCATTTCTGGTTTATATTTTGGGCTATAATTTTGCTTCCAATTATTGCTGAACCAAATTCACCAAAAATTCTTTTAGAAGATGAAATTTCCATGAATTCATAATTTGGATTATCAGAGGTTAAGCAATATCACTTTACGAGATGACATATGCATTTGCTCAAACATCTTTTGACAAAATTTTTATAGATTTTTAATATAGTATTTTACATCTGTATTTTAAATGGAAATTGTGAGTTGCAATGTGGATATTTAATATGAAAATTTCTTTTCTATTTTTTGTGATAATTATTATTATTATGGCTAAATAATAATAATTAGTTTCTTTTCCGTATATATCTATAAATGTTTGTACATGAAAGCTAAACATAAATACTACAAAGTTTTAGAGAAAGTACATTTTATTGAACTGGAATACAGAACATTGTGCACTAAATATTTGTGAATAATGACTAATAAATAGATGAAATTAATGTAACAAAAAACCAAACAAAATCATAGCTTATATCTGAAGCATATTATCT
The DNA here is from genome assembly GCA_964019185.1 of Maratus speculifer. NCBI lineage: Eukaryota > Metazoa > Arthropoda > Arachnida > Araneae > Salticidae > Maratus > Maratus speculifer. The sequence goes on from OZ025294.1 coordinate 385,642,133, forward strand.
GGAAATCGATAGACTGATCATCTGAAAAAAATATCCCTTCCTACAAACAAAATAACTTGGGAAAAAAAGTTTGTCAAACATTCTTGCACAGTACTATTTCTAAACTAAAACGCAACATTAAAATGCTATAATTTTTTGCAAAATAACAGTTTAAGAAAATAATCTGAAGTGTATAATAAAGTTTCTTTCATCACCTTTCCTTGGATTTTAACCCTTTGAAGGGCAAATATTTGTGTTTCTGTAATGTTGAATACACATTGAATTTCCGAAAAAGGTTATTTGAAAATAATGAAAGACAATTTTACAACCTTTTCCGCGTAAGTTATCAAAGTAAAATTTAATTAAAAGATTTTGAGAGAAATATTGGTTAAAATTAAGGGGTATATAATATATCCCGCAGTCTATCAAATGGTTAAAGAAGTCAGCATGTTATTGGGAAAGAAACTCCTAGACTAGATAACACACATTTTCATGAGATCATAACATTTGAAAAGAACAAATAATGTGTATTAATTTATCAAAATGAGATTTTTGAGGATACGTAAAAACGCTTAGCAAATATTCAAAAATTACATTGTGGTAATTAAAGTTATATACATAAAGTAGATTATTTAATTATTAAAATAATTTTTGAATCTGTAGAGAAAAAAAAATACTAAATACAGTTTTCAAGCAGTAACATAAAAGTTAACAAATAACAATTCAAATAAGAAATTGCTTATTTTATGACTTATTTTTAAATTCAATTTTGCTCTCAAACGCATCCAATTGATCGGTTCTCTTATTTAAGAACTGTATAAAGCGCTGTATTATCAGGTTTTTGATAAAGGCTGAATATACTTTAAAAAAAAAAAGCTGTCGTGGGCATTTCGTACAAATTTTCCGAAGCGATCGTTCCCGGATACATTTTCTTTTGAAATTAGAAACTAAGTCCTATTTTTACAATTGCTAAAAATTAGCGGTTAACTGAAAAAAAAAAAAAAAAAAATGTTCTGTTCGTAATTCGCGTTTGAAATGAAATAGACGCCCTCTCGCGGACAAAGTCGAACTAAAAGAAATAGAACTGATACCATGAGCATCTTCCGCTGAAATCAGTGTTTAAAAGGCCGATAAATAAATAAACAGTTCTATAATAAATAAATAAACAGTTCTATAACGAATGCAACGTTGGGTTCTTTGTATTAAAATTATCAAAAATCAAAATTTTATACACAAAGTTTAGATCTATAATATAAAAAAGTACATTTGACTTACTCATGACAAAATAACATGACCGCAACACAATGCTTGCATGATTCGCTTGACCGAGCTTTGCAAGAGCAAGAAAATTTTTTTATTTTCAATTTTTTGTTCTCCTTAACTAGCAAACCTGAAATGAAATGGGGATTTGCTTTTGTTTGGCTTGTTTGTAAACACGAGCCTACAATCTCTATTTCATCTCCTTTACATTCTTTAATGCCGCACATTATTATTCTCTTTGCATCAATAATTGTTTCAGCTTCTCTAAAGCATTTACTAGATTTTCCAGCATCTACAAATTCTAAAATTGTCGATATTTGTAATTTATCTCCCATAATTAAATAAAAAAGATAAAAAACAGCACTTTAACTAGCTCTTTAAACTGGTTCTATGCTACAGTGCTACAGCATGGAACGTAAACAAACAAACGTAAACAAACGATTATCAGGTCTAATACAACGCCATCTTTCGGTCATTACAAACGCGAATAGCGGATTTCTAAAATTTCAGAGGTTCGCTGTAAAAGGATAAATTAGCATTAAACACTTTACGAAAATTGAAAAAAATTCAAAATTTTCGTTCGTTTTATATCGGGTTTACTTCAACGTGACTCGACTGTATTGAATTAATTGTTGCATTTGAAAGCGGGTGTGTCCTTGATTTTACACTGGAAAAATAGAACAATCGAACAAGCACCTTGATGAAATTCCTAGTCGCGATGTGATTTTTATCCGTAAGCGACTTGACGAGACATTTGTCAAATCCCCCCCCCCCCCCCCCCACACACACACACATTCCATTCAGAAATTAAGTTCTACTGTACAAAATTACACGAAAAATAACTACATTTAAAAGTATAAGAAATATGCAAAATAATTTAGCAGAATAAATAAATAAAACATTAAATTTAAAGTGCAAAAATGGAACAAATGATAAAATAAAAAGTATTCCATCAGTTCCTCAGCTAGAAAATAAATGGTGCAGACAAGAGTTGCCAGTCTGCTGATTGTTTTTATTTTATTTTATTTATTTATTCAGATTTCTTGACTGCAACTACTTTTTTAAAATAGTAGGGGGAGGTGGTGTAACTTGGAGGCACATTGATTCTACAGCCTTTTTGAATGATAAATTTAAACTAAAATATTAGTTGCATGTATGTGTTACTAAAGAGCCTGAACCTCTAGAAACACATACATGTAACTAATATTTTAGTTTAAATTTATCACTCAAAATGGCTGCACAATCAATGTGCCTCCAAGTTACACCACCTTCCCCTAAGATTCCACTTATTTAATTTCTCATTAACCACTTAATTGATTTCCCGTATGTTCATGAACAAGACCAGTTTCATTGATTCATCACTTACTGCTTTTAGACAACACTAATTTTTTTAATTAAAATCTCATACTATTTAATGGCGAAAACTTATAAACTATTTTAATTTTAAAAAAGTGGTGTTGCTCCCATATTTGTCAACTTTTTGTATGCTAAAAAAAAAAAAAAAAAAAAATAATAATTATAAAAAAATAGTTAAGTGATTAAACAAGACAAATATTTCTACTTCAGAAAAGTGGTAGCAATCAAGCAATGATTTTTTCTTTAAAAATAAATAGCAAACTGGCAACACTGGCACTGACTTGAGTCGTTCTTCGGACAGTTGCAGATATTTTCTGTTTGCTATACATTTTTTGTTTCCTTCCCTTCAATGATCTCCTTGTTTTTCTTTTGATTATCGCCCTTGGCCTTTGGCGTCTCGGTTTCTTTCTTGAAGCCATCGTTTAGTGGATAGAGGCTGAGGTCGCACTTCAGATAGTACGATTCGCAATCTTCTTGCTTCATACCCATCCTGGCAGCGGTGAAATAATGGTCATATTCTGCCAATAGATGTTCAGCTGCTCTGCCTGCACGACGCTGCCCTCCTCTTCTAAAAAAGAAAAAAAAACAAAAACAAGTGAGTAAATACTATCACAAATCGCACAGAGTTTCGGTTAATATTTCTTTCAAAACAACTTATCCTTTTATTAATAAATCCAAATTGTTAATTTGTAATTATTAAATTCTTACATAGATAGTAACAGCAATAAATTTACTTTTAAAATTAATTATAAACGGAAGTTATTCATTTTAATCAAATTAAAAATGTTCGAGTCAAATTATTTAAATAAAATCAAACATAACAATTTTTTTTGAAAATCCGAAATTAAAATAATTAGCGGAGATATAAATAACATTTAAAATTTAAAAAAACGAAATAATTGTTTAAATGAAATTTAAAATTCTGAATCATTTATAAATCGCCATAGTTTTAAGTAGAAAGAAAATTGAATTCCAAAAAATATAATGAAAGTCAGATGAACAAAAGCCTAATAATAAAAGCCCTTAAATTCCCCCCCCCCCCCCAAAAAAAAAAAAAAAAATGGGTGAGGATCACACCACTTCATGATCAATTTTTATTTTGAAAGCTATTCCAGAATTAAGACTATTGATTTTTTTTATACTTTCGCGATTTCATTTTTATTCGTAAATACAAAAATTTTTCATTAGTATTTGTAAAAATATAGGATTTACAGATTTCACTCAGATACCAGAAGTGAAGCATTTCCGATTTCCTCATGAAAGCAAAGAATAGTTCAGAAATACTGTCAAATTGGTATTTTAAGTCAATTTTTAGCACTTGAAAGCCACGAAAATGCCGTCATTAAATAGAAATTATATACGGATTATATTAATTATACGGAAATTTAGTTTAAAATTCCAAATTTTATGGAAGTCGTCGAAAGATTCTCTGCTTTTATTAAAAAACGGAGAACACTTTTTAATTATGCATAGTTTCTGAATAATTGCATTGGTAAATTTCTTGAGATTAAAAATAATTTCACGGATGTCATTCAGAGTTTATGAAGTTTATTAAAGAATTTAACTTTAAAGAAACAGAAAGAATTCTTCCTGTTTCTCAACAACGCGATTAATCGCTTTTTTATCATAAGGGGAGGGGGGGGGGGTAAAACCTGATGTTGATGTTGTTAATGGTGGCCAACTATCTACATAAAGGATATTGGCCTGAAGGAAGAATGTCCTCCATAGAGATCTTTCTAAGGGAATCTAACCCGTATTTACAAAAGAATATCCAAGGCTAGATGTAAAGGCCAAAAACTCCGAAGTATTAGGCCGACAGGCGCGATTGGCTTCGAACCTAGCACCTCTCATCAATCAGCTTTGAGAATAAAATCTTTAAGGCATTGTTGGGGCGGTGATTATTTATATAAAAAAAAGATATATTTTATTTTTTAAATTAAAAAAAAATGTAACTTAACAAATTACAATAACTATTTAGAAAGTACTTTTTACAAAGACTAAAATTTAAGGCTTATAAAAATAATGCTATATTAAAAAAGAAATTCCTTTTCCAAGTTCGTTGCACATTTTGCAATCATTGGGCTCAATAATCAAAGCTCATTCTTTTCCCTTTAAAAACGATTTTTTATATGACGTCTTTCTTTGTATTCGATTTTATTAATGTTTGATAATTTGCGTCTACCCATTTTATAACTTTTTTTTTATTTTCTTCTTTATGAATAATGACATTTCGATTTCTTGTTCAAATAAAAATTCTCCTAAATGTAAAAAATTCGCTAAAAAAATAGAAAAAGAAATATTATAAAATGCGGACGTCACTAGGTCAGTTCTCGACTGAAAACAATAACCATTTTCTAAATGGTTAATAATTTTTAGCATTTTTCTGTTGTTTGGGAAGGGGTCATGACTCCCGTAACTTCTCTCTCAGAACCGTTCGCCATTGTTTCTGCACATTTCAACAATGTTATCATATTGGTTAAAAGCAAACTTAGATACTCATCAGAGTGCAATATAAATAAAAATAGCATTAATCACATTTAAAACATGTTAACATCCAACAACTCATACATAATCTAATGAGTCGTCTTCAGAGGATTAATGTAATATTAAAGAAGAAAAATACACACTACAACATATTGACACACAATGTGAAATTATGTGATTAAGGCTGTTTTTATTTATATTGTACGTTGATGAGTATCAAAGTTAGCTTTTAATCAATAAATTTTTACGGCGTAAGTCCAAGATATCATTGAATGTTATACGACTCCAAAAATGATAAAATTGATATGCATTTTTCTGGTGTGCACTTAAACATGCTTTCTGTAGAATATGGAATGCAAAATACTTATTTTTCATTTTCTTTGTCAAACTAAATAATTTGGTTACAGCATTATTTTTGAGCGACAAATGCTGGAAATGCGTATTCAGTCTCGGTATGCGTTTTTAAGTTTAAAAATTGTTTTGTCTACTATGTAGTGTGTACAAATTTGGCAGATCATATACAGAACTTCGGAAAAGAATTCATAAGCATAATGGTGCAAGAACGTTCCAATTGCACTTTTGTAGTACATTAAGAGGTGTTTGTATAACATAAATAAATTCATATACAGGTCTACACAAAGAACTAAGTGCATTGTCATTTAATGGATTGTTATTTTAGAAAGTACGTTTATGGGCTTGCAGGTGAAGGCACCCGTGAGTTAATGATAAATCTATCGGGAATTATTTTCTAATATATCATATACATTTCGATTTTTTATGTACATATACATATTTTCATTGAATAACTGAGGTCAATCCCTACATCGCTCCTTTTTTATGATTTCGATTTTGATTGTAGATATTTTCCAGAATGACACTTTCATTTTCAAAACCGATTTCGAAAGTGAAAGCTACGTTATAAAAAATACATGGAACCAAAATCGAAAAAGTAAAAAAGGAGCCATGTAGGGATGGAGCTCAGTTATCCTATATATATATATATATATTTAAAAATGTCAAAATGCAAACGAGATATTAGAAAATAACCTCCCCATGAGTTTAGAATTAATTCTCAAGTATGCAGGGTCAGAAGCCTTAAGAGATTCTCTTTCACCTTATTAAACGGTGAAGTTCTGCTGCAGTATTCAGAAAATGTTGGAAAGTAATTCATAACCCATGTTTGATGCATGATTTTCCATAATCTATATTTTTAAATTCCATAAACTTTAACGTTTCGCATACACTCGATTTCATAAAATATGAATTTACAATAAATACTTACTCCAAGATATGAAGAAGAGCTTCTTTAAACAATTCGAGATCAGGACTGACTCCATTACTCGAAACTTGGCGATACATCTGACACACAAATAACTGTTTGCAATCTTCATCGGCAATGCTCCACTGCTTAAAGGCAGACTGCAACATGTGAAGCAATCTTTTCGTCTGAGTCTCCGATAGCAGCGGCATTTTGGCTGAACTTGTCTCTGGTACGGCTCTTTTGCTGAGTCCCAAAGATGACAGAATACCACCTACAGGTAAACCATTTCCTCCAAGTGCTAGGACAACCGCTGGAATTAAAGACAGTCCATACAGCATGCCTCCCATCATTACAGTTCTAAGGCTGCCCATCGCTCCAGCTGGACCAAAACCACCAAAGTTTGCCATGTTCGCCAATGCCGATAAGTGGTTCGTGTAGGTGGCAGGTATGAATGCTTGCCTCTTGTCGTTTTTGGCGCTAGAAGCTATGGAGGTGTTGTCGTTCATTCGAGGCGTTCTAACCCCAGTCAAAACATGATCGACGTTGAGCGGTCCTATGGTATCTGTGAATCCACAATCAACTATGGGCTGAACTGTCAGAAGAATTGTACAAACTGTAGCAATTCTCTGAAGAAAAGTTAAAAACGAGGACATCCTGAAATCTGATGTCTCTTCTTCTGAAAACAGAGTAAGAAATGTAAGTTACAAAAAATAAATAACGCGCTTTCAATCAAAAATTGTACTTCTTCAACTGAATCTTACATGCTTTTAGTTTAATTTAGTGATGGGCGATTTCGATTTTTTAAATCGATTTAATCGATATTATGGTCAACTCGATTTAATCGATACTATAAAATTTTTAATCGATTTCTCAGAAGATATTATTTTTATTTTGCTTCAAAAGTTGAAGATAAAGCAGTCGGATGTGCCAATCTCAAAAAGTCTTCTATCTGATACATGATAAAACTTCTAAATGCACTAACACATTGTCAATGTCAAATTTAAATTATTTATGCCCATCATGAAGATTTAAAAAGTATAGGTTGAAGTATGAACATTTCAAAAGAAAATAAAAGCATTGCGTTTTCCAAACAAATCGCTGAATTTCGGTCCACCCCCTTTTAGATGTCTGTAACCGAAATATATGCAATTCAAAGAGCATCACAGCGACACCTGTTGTGCAGTATACACTCAAGCCTAATAAGAATCTATTTATGTGAAAGTTTAACAGAATATGAAATTTGATTAAATTCCATGCATAATTTCTAAGATATAGCTATCACTAATATCGTGAAAAATGCAGTATAGCAGAGCAGTATTATATAACTTACACAAAAACCTAATCAGGAACAACGTATGATAATATGTAAGGGAATATTAAGTTTGATGAAATTCCGTTCAGGAGCTCTTGAGATATGATCAATAAAATTTTGTAGATCCTGAAAAAGCGGTTGAATTCAGGGGTTAGCCCGAAGAGGAACATCTCCGCCCCGGAACTTTGAAATGTCTCACGAAAATATTGAAGCTTCATGTACAAGAGTCCCCCCCACTTCTCTGAAATATAGAATGCCCCTTCATATAAGACATAAAAATCCCTCCCAGTGAAAAATATCTGAATTCAACACTGCTGATAAAAGCAGCATAGCAACTTCTCCTGCATAGTTATTTACACTGAAACCTAATAAGCACCAAACTTATGAATGTGAAGCTTGATGAAATTTTCTGAATTAGTTTCTGAGACGCAATTATCGCAAAAATCAGGAAAAATGCGGAGTCACCAGCCGTTAGATTTAAATCAAAACTTAATCATTAACAATTTACGTTAGTATCAAACCGAATCTGAAGTTTGGCAAAAATACGTTCATTAGTGCTTGAGGTATCTATCTTGCAGTAATCATGAAAAATACAACATAACAGCGCCACCTGTAGAGCGATTTTTACCGTAAGTAATCAGCACCAATTTATATGAAAGTCTAGCTGAATCTAAAGTTTCAAGAGGTTCCAGGCATTAGTTCTTGAGATAGAGCGCCCACAAAATTTTGTAACAGACAAACAGACAGACTGAAAGACAGACAATTTATAAAAACAGTAAAATGTGTCATATTTAACAACATATTCGAATTTTGTAAGCATTAGGTTATTATTATTTTTTAAATAACATCATACAAACAACAAAAAAAAAAAACAGTTTTTTTTAATAAGCAACATATAATGTCTAGAATTATATATAGGTGTGTAAACATGTTTAATAATCTACATAACCCTCTCCCCTTCCCCGTTTTTACATAAGTTAATGGGAATTGTCTTTTTCCTGTAATTAACTTCTTCTTTATAGTTTTTCAAAATAATAATAATAATATATATATAATAAAACAAGTTGGAAATTGCACGTGAAGCGTAGCAAATTAGGTGCGTTCGAACGATAACGAAGTTTTAAAAATATTACTTTCATATATCAATCTCATAACATTGTAAATAGTGAATTACAATTAAAACGCTCATCAAACAATGTTCTCCCTATACCATTATGTAATGGAATACTTTTGTGTGGCCTTGTAAATCAATAATAAATGTTCTTTGCACCACAAATTATGTAAGATGTATATTATAATATGTACTTTATAGTTGCATATAAATTTTATTAATTTCGCATGAGTGTAACACGATTAAAATGCATTTGAAACATTTTTTACCATTGACCGTAATGTAATGGAATACTTTTGATTGTCCCTGTAATTGATCTATTCATCCGATTTTCATAAAATTTGAAATAACTCGAAAAAATTATGTAATAATTATGTATTTTAAATTTCAAACGTATCGAATATACTTGAAACTTTTTCCCCATTGACCATAATGTAACTGAATACTTTTGATTGCTCCTGTAATTGATCTATGCACCCGATTATCAAAAAATTTGAAATAACTCGACAGAATTATGTAATAATTGCGTATTTTAAATTTCAAACGATTAAAATGCATTTGAAACTTTTTTCCCCCATTGACCGTAATGTAATGGAATACTTTTGATTGCCCCTGTAATTGATCTATGCATCCGAGTTTCATAAAATTTGAAATAACTCGAAAAAACTATGTAATAATTATGTATTTTAAATTTCAAACGATTAAAATGCATTTGAAACTTTTTTCCCCCATTGACCGTAATGTAATGGAATACTTTTGATTGCCCCTGTAATTGATCTATTCATCCGATTTTCATAAAATTTGAAATACTCGAAAAAATTATGTAATAATTATGTATTTTAAATTTCAAACGTATCGAATATACTTGAAACTTTTTCCCCATTGACCATAATGTAACTGAATACTTTTGATTGCCCCTGTAATTGATCTATGCACACGATTATCAAAAAATTTGAAATAACTCGACAGAATTATGTAATAATTGCGTATTTTAAATTTCAAACGATTAAAATGCATTTGAAACATTTTTTCCCATTGATCGTAATGCAATGGAATACTTTTGATTGCCCCTGTAATTGATCTATCCATCCGATTCTCATAAAATTTGAAATGACTCGACAAAATTATGTAATAATTATGTATTTTAAATTTCAAACGATTCGGTTGGGTAGTTTTTGCGTTGTTATATGCGGACGGACAGACGGACGGACAGACGGACGGACTGAACGACCACTATAGGTGCTACGTATTATATAATTACGAACGCACCTAAATAAAGGAAGTCTATCAAAATGCAGAAGATTCTCTCCTTTCCTCGCCCCCCCCCCCTTCCCCCCACGGAGGGCATCTTCTGCCCTTTGTACCTATATCCCTCGTGTTGATAATCGGCTGTCATAAAATAAACCAAACCTTTTCTTGTCTACCCTATTTAAATCCTCTATCTTTACAGTTTCCTTTTCCCCGCCGAAAATCTTGTCAGTCCTTTGAGTCAAAAACAGACGCAAAATCACTGACCAATCACATTACAAGGTGATAAAGCCTAGATGAAAAATCGCAAGACTATTTTCAATGCAAGTAGTAGATCGATCTTTTGTAGTAGATCGATCTTTTGTAGTAGATCGAATCAGTACAGAACCTTGTGTAGTAGATCGATGTCGATGTCGATGTCAGAATCGATTTTATTTTGATTTACTAAAATTGAAATCGCATTTTGAAATCGATTTTTAGATACAAGTAGTGTTGTTACTTTTTTGATATGCTTGAAATCGATCTACGTTTCAGGTTGAATCGATCTTTCCCTTTCTATTGTTTTAATGGTAGCAGTAAAAATTTCAAACTCAAATATTAGGCGAACCGTTGATTTTAAAGGGGTAAGACTCAATTATGTCAAGATATTCTAAGGTATGGTCAATCGAATAGTGATGACCATTATACCCTAGCAGCACATAGGGGGTGGGGGGCAGGGGGGGGCAATATTCAATACAGGTATGGGTGGGTCATGTGACATATCGTTGCAAAGGTCTTGGCCTGGGCTATCCATATCTGTATATCTCTTCATAATATAGTTCAATTTTCAGACTCCAGGGGGCATTTTTAAGCTCTTTAAGGGTTTTTTTCCTTCTCCCACTTTGTAGTGTATCATTTTATAGGTCTTGACTTGTAGAACTCAAATATCTTGAATTGATTGGTAGAACTGATGTAAAATGTCGTATAAGAAAGGATTACCAATTTTTTTTCAAACCAGATATTTCTAAAAGTAAAATTTTCAAACTCAAATATTAGGCGAACCGTTGATTTTAGAGGGGTAAGACTTAAGTATGTCAAGATATTCTAAGATATGGTCAATCGAATAGTGATGACCATTATACCCTAGCAGCACATAGGAGGTGGGGGGGCAGGGGGGGCAATATTCAATACAGGGATGGGTGGGTCATGTGACATATCATTGCAAAGGTCTTGGCCTGGGCTATCCATATCTGTATATCTCTTCATAATATAGTTCAATTTTCAGACTCCAAGGGGCATTTTTAAGCTCTTTAAGGGTTTTTTTCCTTCTCCCACTTTGTAGTGTATCATTTTATAGGTCTTGACTTGTAGAACTCAAATATCTTGAATTGATTGGTAGAACTGATGTAAAATGTCGTATAAGAAAGAATTACCATTTTTTTTCAAACCAGATATTTCTAAAAGTAAAAATTTCAAACTCAAATATTAGGCGAACCGTTGATTTTGGAGGGGTAAAACTTACTGATGTCAAGATATTCTAAGCTTGGTCAATCGAATAGTGATGACCATTATACCCTAGCAGCACATAGGGGGTGGGGGGCAGGGGGGGCAATATTCAATACAGATATGGGTGGGTCATGTGACATATCGTTGCAAAGGTCTTGGTCTGGGCTATCCATATCTGTATATCTCTTTATAATATAGTTCAATTTTCAGACTCCAGTGGGCATTTTTAAGCCTTTTTTTTACTTTTCCCCTTACCTCAATTTGTAGTGTATCATTTTAAAGGTCTTGACTTGTAGACTTCAAATATCTTGAATTGATTGGTAGAATTGATGTAAAATTTCGTATAAGAAAGGATTAAGGTTTTGTTTTCAAACTTGATTTTCCTAAAAGTAAAAATTTCAAACTCAAATACTAGGCGTACTATTGAAGACTTACGGATGTCAAGATATTCTAAGGTATGGCAATCGAATAATGTTGAGCATTATACCTTAGTAACACATAGGGGTGAAGGACGGGGAGAGGCAAAATTCAATACAGGCATGGGTTTACGGATTTTCTTCAAATTTTGGATATATTTTCATTCTAATAAGGTGCTTTTCTGATTTATTCTGGGTATTCATTGGTTATGTAAAAGGATTTGGGGGCTACTCTTCTTAACCGTTTAAACGCCAATGTTCCCAAAAGAGAACATAGGATTATTTGCAATGCAAAACATATATTTTCCAATATAATTACGATGTTCTTATTTTTCCTATAAAATATAAGGTTGATTTTAACTTTTGAAAAAAAAATATGTTTAAGCATTTATCACAGGTATAAAGAGTATGCAAATTCCTTAATTTACATAAAATATATAATTTTTGTTTTTATCGTTTCTCTATATTACTCACATTTGACCACTAGGAATCTAAATGTTTTTAGAATTCGAGAAAATACTCAAGAAAAACATTTTTAAATTTGTATGCATAAATCAAAACATTTGAAGTTGTAATATGAGAAAAACAAAATTATTATTACATTGCGATATTAATTCGGCTTGTAAACAGTTAATTTAGGTAAATGGTTTTTTTTGTGCAGAATTAACCGATTTGTTGCCGATGATAGGTTATGCGCTGCCCGACCATTGAACGTACAGTTATCCATTAATCCGAACTTAGGTCGCTTCCAACCTCTTCGGATAATCGACGCTCCGCTGTATTTTTATTTCTTTGTTAACCAGAGAAAAGTATGTTGTTTCACTGTTAATTATTCTTATGAAAACAACATTTTTTTTTCTGTTAACTGCTGAAAATTTGGTAAACGTTAAAAAAGAATAATATTTTATAAGATGTAAATGAGATGAGGCGATATATATTTTAAAACAGAAAAAAAAGTTTAGTCACATATTTTTTTAAGCAGAATTTCTGCTTTTAAATTGGTGGATAATTAATAATTAGCATGTGTTGATTGTGCAATTAAATCATCACAGCTATTTTGAAAGAAAATTTGCAATATTTGCGTTTCCCACACCCTTATAGAAGGTCTTAAAAAGACTGAAAATTTTTTTTTAAATAAATTTAGAGCTTTCAAAATTTTATTCATATGCGAATTTTTAAGAAGAATGACGTTTAAAGGAAGTAAGGCTCCGTTTGTTTGGTTGAAGGAGTATGTAGAAAATACATGTGTTTCGGATTAAAGTATATATATACACAAATCATTTCTCCCTATTATTTTTTTTTATCTAACCGAGATCTTTCTCAAAAAAAATAAAGTTAAATATAATATAAATTATTATTAAAATTGTATCTAAAAATAAAAAAAGATAAATCCTTATTATTCGACTCCAAAAGCTGTAATAGCTTACTTCTGTGCCTCCCTAAATGGGAGAGAGGAGTATGAGGTGTTACGGCTCTGCTGATTAGCCAAGTTTTAGAATTACTAATTTTGAGCTAATCTGTGTAAAATCTAAAAATATCGAAATATCGATTTTAGTATCGATTCTAGAATTTAGAAATCGATTCTTATTATAATCGATGTCACTTTATACGATGTCGATTTTAATCGATTCTCAAAATTCCCAGAATCGCCCATCACTAGTTTAATTTTATACGAAGGGCACAATCAATACACGTAATCTATAATCATTTCTTAAGATAATCAGCTTAATCATTATCAATACTTTACATAATAAATATGAAGCTGTAAATTGAATTTTCTAACACAATCAAACTGATTGGTAAAGTTATCGTACGAATTAAATTTTTCCTACTGAGCGAAAAATTGCCCAGGCCAGGAATCGAACCCAGATACTTGGTATACAAGGCCAATACTTTACCGTTTAAGATAACTGGGCACGACAACCAATGAGCATTTTTCGCACAGATAACCCTGTAGGTCATAACATCTGGTCTGTCATTTAGACAGCTCAACATAAACTTATCTACGTACCCATCGTTCTATGGAGCACCTTTACCTGCGGTCTATTCTGTTGTGCTGTCTAAATGACAGACCAGATGATATGACCTCCAAGGTTACCTCCAAGGTTATGACCTACAAGGTATAAAAATGCTCACCTGTTGTCGAGCCCAGTTAGCTTAAATGGTAAAGTATTGACCTTGTAAGCCAAGTATCTGGGTTCGATTCCCGGCCAGGGCAATTTTTCGCTCAGTTGGAAATATTGAATTCATATGAAGACGTAAGTTTGAAATCTGGTCTTACACTGTTGAATTTTTTTTTTGTGAAATCACAGAGAATCTGCGATTAATCCAATATTTTAAGTTTTATATAAAATTACACAGTTTTGAAAAACCGAGACTCTGTAAAATAATAGAGAAGTTATTCAGTAAATTTATATTAGACTCGGTAAATTTAAAATAGAGTAAACTAAGATAGTTAAATATGCACAAGACTCTGTAAATTTACTTTTAATGTTAATGATTTAATTTAGTTTTTGAAATTAATGAATCCCCCAGTCTTCAATAAGCTTCAAGGAATTTGAATTTTCCGAGTAAATTAAAAAACTGCTATGTCATTAAATTATAACACAATTTGTTTCAAACTATCGTGGGGTTTGAATTCGAAACTTTCTGAAAGTAGAAGAGGACTTTACTGACCGGGATATAGGAGCTGCTTCTATGTTGTACAAAGTATGTCTTTTATGACTCAGCGGGAAAAATCCCCACTAACCACAATGAAATGACTTTTCTCTTTTTAAGTTAGAAAAAATTAAACTATGTTAGTAGTAGGGAAACGAGAGTACGGGGACAGCCGCAGGCGGCACTGCGGCACCGAGCCGCCTGCGGTGCCATCACCGTCCCTGCGGCTGTCCCGCCGCCACCACCGTCCCGCCACCATCCCTCCTGGTCCCTCCTGCGGTGCCCCCTGCGCCCACCGTGCATACCCCTACACGAACGCCCTCTAGTGGAAAAAAGGAACATTGTATTGTAACAGAGAGGTGAACAACCTTCCCAATTCAAAAAAATATTATCAATCACATCTCAACATTGAATCATACTATAAGATGAAGATTAAATTTATATTTGAATTTTGAACAACCGTAATTTTAATGAGTATTATTAATTAAGCGAAACAATTAAAATCTCAGTTTTTAGCCATTTTATTTAGATTTCTTCAACTACATGATGAGTTTATCAATTTAACACAAAAAAGTTAAACATATATTTGAATTTTGCTTGATAGACATCTTAATGAGTATCGTTAATTAAGTAAAAACAATAGAAAATATCCAGTTTTATAGGAAAAGACTGATTTCTTACGATTTTTATCAACTACATGATCAATGTAACGACTTAAAAGTTGAAAGTTAAACGTACATCCTAGTTTTTCAACTGCTATAACCTTAATGAGTATCGTTAATTAAGTAAAAACAATGGAAAATAACAAGTTTTATAGGAAAAGACTGATTTCTTACGATTTTTATCAACTGCAACATCAGTGTATCGACTTACACATTGAAAGTTAAACATGCATTCTAGTTTTTCAACAGCTATAATCTTAATGAGTATCATTAATTAAGTGAAAAACAATGGAAAATATCAAGTTTTATAGAAAAGGACTAATTTCTTACGATTTTTTCAACTCAAACTTCAGAATATCAATTTGATAGAAAGAAATTTAAGCATACATTCCAGTTTTGGACAATCATTTCCTTCATGAACATTATTAATTAAGGAAAACAACGGAAAATATTAAATTTTTAACTGATTTCTTCATATTTTTTTATTTTTTTTTAATATAAAATCAGAATACACAACTTAAAATAGAAATTTAAACATATTTTTTAGTTTTTGAACAGTCGTTTTCTCAAAGAATTTCGATAATTGAACAATTAACAAAGGAAACTAATGATTTTTTAACGAAAAAAGACGAATTAAACGAATTTGGTTAACTTTTACTCTAAATGGAAATTTCATCATACTTTTATATACTAACTAAGTAGAATTTTAATTCATAAACGAACACATTTCAATAAATACTCAACACACACACAAATTTGAAAACAACATCTGCTTCTTGTGACGTCATATTGAAACCAAAACTTATTCCTTCGAAGTCCCTCACCATGCCTTTTCACCCCCATCTCCCCATATTTTCTACCTCAGGTAGGGAAATGGACAAAGCAATGACCTCTCATTCTTGTATATTTAGAAGTCTTGAAGAAAAAAGAGACATTTTATGTACTCCAATTTCATAACAGTTACCGCAATATCCCAAAATTTAAATTTTGGAAGACATAATCAGTATAATTAATTAAGCAAAATAATAGAAATATTATTTTTTAAGGGGTAAAGGTGAATTTAAGCGAATTTGATTAGTTTTACAATAGTCTTTTGAACCGCAACTTGGAAATATGGATTTCTAACAGAAGAATTAAACGTGTATTTTAATTTTAACAACAAAAACTTAACAAGTATCATTAATTAAACAAAAATAAATATTAATTTTAAAGATAAGACGAATTTAAATAATTTTGCACTAGTATTTTCAAAAGCAACATGGAAATATCAATACTTATTCACATATTTCACTTATTCACTGTATTGAACACTATATTTAATAAATTTGGATACACTTTAAGAATTTTCTAATCTATAATTAAATATTAGCTGTATATTTAATGTTACCCATGTTTTCAACATTAGTTCATAATCGTGAATTTTGTATTTTAAATACCATGTATTCAGGTTCAGTTTATTTTCACTTGAAATCATACAGAATTTTTTAACAGAGTTTGTTTTTGAAATCATTGAAGCAACTGTATTTAATATTTTTAACACCAATTTTCTAACATTTTCTAACATTTTCCGATTATACATTCTTCAGAAGTACATTTCTAAATGCTACAATCACTTTACATATCGAAAACATATCATTGAAGCAACTGGTTACTTAACTTTTCGGTTATACATTCCTCAAAAGTTATTATTACGTATTCTAAACAATAGAAAATATTAATTTTAAGAATAAAAAGACGAATTTAAACAAATTTTATTAGTTTTACACTATTTTTTCTCATCTCCAACACAGATATATCAATTTTAACAGAAGAATTAAACGTATATTTTAGTTTTTAACAACAAAAATGTAATAAGTATCATTAATTAAACAAAAATAAATATCAATTTTCAAGAAAAGACAATTTTTTACACAAATTTTCAACTTTGAAATACATTTGTTTACATATATTGTTACAGTATATTATTAAACTTAAACTTTTTAAAAAGTTTGAATGTCTTTACAAAGGGTTCATACTTATATTTTTCACGTCTTGACTGCATTCGAAATCTTACAACAAAAGTATATTATTATTATTATTATTATTATTATTATTCTAGAAAACTTAAAAAATCATTTCTTGCTGCTTTAGACACTTGACATATTAAAACTACTCTGAGATATTCTACCCATATAATTAATCAAATTAGGACATGATTCATCTTACACTTCAAAATTTCCGAATTTTTACAATACTTATTTTCATCAAACTTTATTCTTGATCCTATATATTTTAATAGCACAGAATTTTAACATCTGTTTTTATCTACTTATCAGAAAATTATTAAAACACCCAACAACATTTTCCAAATATAAATATCATCTTTATAGTTTAATAATGCAAAACATACACAAATACAAAGTTAAATTTTTACAAACATTTCATATTTCAAACTAAACTATTCGAAATTTTCACAACATAAGAGAAAACATTAGACGAACTTTTTAACATTAATATTGCTTAGATCGTTTCATCATAACTTTTAACTATGATAATTATCCATTTTTAGGTTGATTGTCGAAAAACTGTAACTGAAATTACATAAACTTAATGTAAAAAAACATGTTCTCATACAATTTCTTGAAATTCAACAAAGAATTGACTATTACTCCAATACTTATCTATATCAATCTCGACTCTCGATAGTATATAGATATTTCATCATTAAATACTTACAACTCTTTTCAAACGTTTATCAGAAAATCAAGTCAATCAAAGTCTAGTAGTTATCACACCTGTTCCTCAGAAATATTACTATCATATGAAACAGTAAAGAAAATTAATAAATATTTAATATTTAATAACCTCATACGTGAAATTACTGCCGAATGAGAATACTAATAATCAATAAAATCAACTGTTGGACAAAAAAATAGTACAGATTACCGAAAATTCAAATCATTTTTTCTACAAAAATTACAAAAATTAACAAATGAATGACAAGTTAGAGAAATAACTAAAAAAATTAAGAACATATTTACAAATTTATTAAAATCACACCTTTTTCTGGATTACAAACCACAATTTCTTGAAAAATTTAACACCGAATTTGTAAGATTTTAATCCTAGTATTAAATACACTCATATTCAAAATTAACAAAAAAATAATTTTTTAGTCTCATCAATAAGCAGAAATTCTATATTAAAAGAATATTTTCATAGTAGTACTTATAAAAATGAGAGTTTACAAACTGATTTTCATAACTTTATCACATTTAAACTTAATTTTTATACATAAAACATTATTTAATCAAATTTTATACTTTCTAATTAAGTAAAATTCAATACTTTTTTAGTTTTTAAACCAATACCACAATATTTATTTACATCAAACTTGATTCTTTACCTTTTATATTTCCACATTACACAAGTGAGATAAATACTAACTTGGAACGGGAGTTGAAGTCAATTGATTCTATTCGATTTTCATCGTATATGCATTGCTCCTACACGAAATTTCTTACTTCTATAATCATCTAATGTATTAAAACTAATCTATTCATATTTTTAATCAATTCATCAGATGTTTCATCTCGCACTTATGAATTATCATCCATCAAGTTGCTTAAAATATAAATACTATCTTTATAGTTTTAATGTAGTGTACATGACTAATCTTGAGTTTCCATCTATACTATTAATCAAATTATCATATGTTTCATCTTACAGTTCAACGATTTCTGAATTATCGTCCATCTAGTTGTTTAAAATATTAATAAAATGTTTATAGTCTTTGATTATAAATAATATGTATGAATACAAACTTTAATTTTTAACAGTTCATATTTCAAATAACCTATTTTCGAAACTAAACTATGTGAATTTTACCACAATGCTTATCATCATACAGAGATTTGTGTTTCATACTTTTTCTAAAAATTATCAGATATGTACTCCTCAGAGGAATTACTATCATATGAATAAATGAAAAAAAAATTAATTTATATTAAACGTACAACGAAATTTGATTGCAATATACATGTATTTAATAAAAATAAATAAATAAGCGATTATACATTAAACCTTTACTAAATATATATTTCTTGCGTTATACAGATGTTTCAACAAGATGAACTAAAACAGCAGCAAACTTCAGAAATTAATGATCTGAATGATTCATCCCTAGCACATGTAGCGTTAATGAATAATACATATGTAAGTACTTATATGAAAAATACTAGAATTCGTATATGTAACGTAATTAGAGTAATATAAAATGATTTGTCTTACTGCCTACACTTTAACAAATACATTTTTACCTATATTGTTGAAGATAATCCTAATTGTTTGCATTTATTTCTATTACAGATGTGTTCTATTTGCTACAAACACTTCTTAAGTGAATGGAATTTAACAGAACATACAAAAATCCATACAGGTGAAAAACCTTACACTTGGGAAGATTACCAAATGCTGTTTTTCAAGAAGACGTGAATCAAAAATGCACACATCATCATATAAAGCATCGTCAGTTATATGTAAACTTAGTGAAGATATTCAAAAATTAGTCAGACGTTTGAAGAATTTAGAAATAAAGGAAGATATTTAGACTATTTATCCATCATATTTTCATAACTGTTACCACAATATCTCAAACTTAAAATTTGGAAGACATACACACAGCTGAAAAGAAAAACTTTCAAAAACTTTGTTTTGAGTTTTTCACTTTGTGATTTATTTGTTTTACAATTGTGTTTTTTCTTTTCACTTTTGTAATTTTTTTATATTGTAAATATTTTTTGTTAGTATTTCTAGAAAACTTTGAAATTATTCTGTAAACTTGTATATATTTTTCATACATCTGCTTATTTTGTATGTTCTTATGCATTTTTTAAGTTGTGAAAGTGTTGTTTCACTTAAAATGTTATGTATTCCATTAATGTAATAGGTTTTAGAAAAATAAACACAACGATAAATGTATATAAAAGAATATTTAATGTGAACATTTAAAGAATACATTGCATAATAATATCTATACATTCACGCTGGTTAGAAAAATCACGGGTAACAAAATTTCTTTTCAGCTGTGTGTATGTCTTCCAAATTTTAAGTTTCAGATATTGTGGTAACAGTTATGAAAATATGATGGATAAATAGTCTAAATATCTTCCTTTATTTCTAAATTCTTCAAACGTCTGACTAATTTTTGAATATCTTCACTAAGTTTACATATAACTGACGATGCTTTATATGATGATGGGTGCCTTTTTGATTCACGTCTTCTTGAAAAACAGCATTTGGTAATCTTCCCAAGTGTAAGGTTTTTCACCTGTATGGATTTTTGTATGTTCTGTTAAATTCCATTTACTTAAGAAGTGTTTGTAGCAGATAGAACACATCTGTAATAGAAATAAATGCAAACAATTAGGATTATCTTCAACAATATAGGTAAAAAGGTATTTGTTAAAGTGTAGGCAGTAAGACAAATCATTTTATATTACTCTAATTACGTTACATATACGAATTCTAGTATTTTTCATATAAGTACTTACATATGTATTATTCATTAACACTACATGTGCTAGGGATGAATCATTCAGATCATTAATTTCTGAAGTTTGCTGCTGTTTTAGTTCATCTTGTTGAAACATCTGTATAACGCAAGAAATATATATTTAGTAAAGGTTTAATGTATAAATAATCGCTTATTTATTTATTTTTATTAAATACATGTATATTGCAATCAAATTTCGTTGTACGTTTAATATAAATTAATTTTTTTTCATTTATTCATATGATAGAAATTCCTCTGAGGAGTACATATCTGATAATTTTTAGAAAAAGTATGAAACACAAATCTCTGTATGATGATAAACATTGTGGTAAAATTCACATAGTTTGGTTTCGAAAATAGGTTATTTGAAATATGAACTGTTAAAAATTAAAGATTGTATTCATACATACTATGTATAATCAAAAGCTATAAACATTTTATTAATATTTTAAACAACTAGATGAACGATAATTCAGAAATCGTTGAACTGTAAGATGAAACATATGATAATTTGATTAATAGTATAGATGGAAACTCAAGATTAATCATGTACACTACATTAAAACTATAAAGATAGTATTTATATTTTAAGCAACTTGATGGATGATAATTCAGAAGTGCGAGATGAAACATCTGATGAATTGATTAAAAATATGAGTAGATTAGTTTTAATACATTAGATGATAATAGAAGTAAGAATTTCGTGTAGGAGCAATGCGTATACGATGAAAATCGAATAGAATCAATTGACTTCAACTCCCGTTCCAAGTTAGTATTTATCTCACTTGTATAATGTGGAAATATAAAAGGTAAAGAATCAAGTTTGATGTAAATAAATATTGTGGTATTGGTTTAAAAACTAAAAAAGTATTGAATTTTACTGAATTAGAAAGTATAAAATTTGGTTAAATAATGTTTTATGTATAAAAATTAAGTTTAAATGTGATAAAATTATGAAAATCTGTTTGTAAACTCTCATTTTTGTAAGTACTACTATGAAAATATTCTTTTAATATAGAATTTCATCTTATTGATGACACTAAAAAATTATTTTTTTTGTTAATTTTGAATATGAGTGTATGTAATACTAGGATTAAAATCTTACAAATTCGGTGTTAAATTTTTCAAGAAATTGTGGTTTGTAATCCAGAAAAAGGTGTGATTTTAATAAATTTGTAAATATGTTCTTAATTTTTTTGGTTATTTCTCTAACTTGTCATTCATTTGTTAATTTTTGTAATTTTTGTAGAAAAAATGATTTGAATTTTCGGTAATCTGTACTATTTTTTTGTAAAACAGTTGATTTTATTGATTATTAGTATTCTCATTCGGCAGTAATTTCACGTATGAGGTTATTAAATATTAAATATTTATTAATTTTCTTTACTGTTTCATATGATAGTAATATTTCTGAGGAACAGGTGTGATAACTACTAGACTTTGATTGACTTGATTTTCTGATAAACGTTTGAAAAGAGTTGTAAGTATGTAATGATGAAATATCTATATACTATCGAGAGTCGAGATTGATGTAGATAAGTATTGGAGTAATAGTCAATTCTTTGTTGAATTTCAAGAAATTGTATGAGAACATGTTTTTTTACATTAAGTTTATGTAATTTCAGTTACAGTTTTTCGACAATCAACCTAAAAATGGATAATTATCATAGTTAAAAGTTATGATGAAACGATCTAAGCAATATTAATGTTAAAAAGTTCGTCTAATGTTTGCTCTTGTGTTGTGAAAATTTCGAATAGTTTGGTTTGAAATATGAAATGTTTGTAAAAATTTAACTTTGTATTCGTGTATGTTTTGCATTATTAAACTGTAAAGATAATATTCATATTTGGGAAGTGTTGTAGGGTGTTTTAATAATTTTCTGATAAGTAGATAAAAACAGATGTTAAAATTCTGTGCTATTAAAATATATAGGATCAAGAATAAAGTTTGATGAAAATAAGTATTGTAAAAATTCAGAAATTTTGAAGTGTAAGATGAATCATGTCCTAATTTGATTAATTATATGGGTAGAATATCTCAGAGTAGTTTTAATATGTCAAGTGTCTAAAGCAACAAGAAATGATTTTTTAAGTTTTCTAGAATAATAATAATAATAATAATAATAATAATAATAATAATATACTTTTGTTGTAAGATTTCGAATGCAGTCAAGACGTGAAAAATATAAGTATGAACCCTTTGTAAAGACATTCAAACTTTTTAAAAAGTTTAAGTTTAATAATATACTGTAACAATATATATAAACAAATGTATTTCAAAGTTGAAAATTTGTGTAAAAAATTGTCTTTTCTTGAAAATTGATATTTATTTTTGTTTAATTAATGATACTTATTACATTTTTGTTGTTAAAAACTAAAATATACGTTTAATTCTTCTGTTAAAATTGATATATCTGTGTTGGAGATGAGAAAAAATAGTGTAAAACTAATAAAATTTGTTTAAATTCGTCTTTTTATTCTTAAAATTAATATTTTCTATTGTTTAGAATACGTAATAATAACTTTTGAGGAATGTATAACCGAAAAATGTTAAAAAATCTTAGAAAATTGGTATTAAAAATATTAAATACAGTTGCATCAATGATATCTTTTCGATATGTAAAGTGATTGTAGCATTTAGAAATGTACTTCTGAAGAATGTATAATCGGAAAATGTTAGAAAATTGGTGTTAAAAATATTAAATACAGTTGCTTCAATGATTTCAAAAACAAACTCTGTTAAAAAATTCTGTATGATTTCAAGTGAAAATAAACTGAACCTGAATACATGGTATTTAAAATGCAAAATTCACGATTATGAACTAATGTTGAAAACATGGGTAACATTAAATATACAGCTAATATTTAATTATAGATTAGAAAATTCTTAAAGTGTATCCAAATTTATTAAATATAGTGTTGAATACAGTGAATAAGTGAAATATGTGAATAAGTATTGATATTTCCATGTTGCTTTTGAAAATACTAGTGTAAAATTATTCAAATTCGTCTTTTTTATAAAATTGATATTTATTTTTGTTTAATTAATGATACTTGTTAAGTTTTTGTTGTTAAAATTAAAATATACGTTGTTAGAAATCTATATTTCCAAGTTGCGGTTCAAAAGACTATTGTAAAACTAATCAAATCCGCTTAAATTCACCTTTACCCCTTAAAAAATAATATTTCTATTATTTTGCTTAATTAATTATACTGATTATGTCTTCCAAAATTTAAATTCTGGGATATTGCGGTAACTGTTATGAAATTGGAGTGCATAAAATGTCTCTTTTTTTCTCCAAGACTTCTAAATATACAAGAATGAGAGGTCATTGCTTTGTCCATTTCCCTACCTGAGGTAAAAAATTGGGGGAGATGGGGGTGAAAAGGCATGGTGAGGGACTTCGAAGGAATAAGTTTTGGTTTCAATATGACGTCACAAGAAGCAGGTGTTGTTTTCAAATTTGTGTGTGTGTTGAGTATTTATTGAAATGTGTTCGTTTATGCATTAAAATTCGACTTAGTTGGTATATAAAAGTATGATGAAATTTCCATTTAGAGTAAAAGTTAACCAAATTCGTTTAATTCGTCTTTTTTCGTTAAAAAATCATTAGTTTCCTTTGTTAATTGTTCAATTATCGAAATTCTTTGAGGTAACGACTGTTCAAAAACTAAAAAATATGTTTAAATTTCTATTTTAAATTGTGTATTCTGATTTTATATAAAAAAAAATAAAAAAATATGAAGAAATCAGTTAAAAATTTAATATTTTCCGTTGTTTTGCTTAATTAATAATGTTCATGAAGGAAATGGTTGTCCAAAACTGGAATGTATGCATAAATTTCTTTCTATCAAATTGATATTCTGAAGTTTGAGTTGAAAAAATCGTAAGAAATCAGTCTTTTTCTATAAAACTTGATATTTTCCATTGTTTTTTACTTAATTAACGATACTCATTAAGATTATAGCTGTTGAAAAACTAGAATGCATGTTTAACTTTCAACTTGTAAGTCGATACACTGATGTTGCAGTTGATAAAAATCGTAAGAAATCAGTCTTTTTTTATAAAACTTGATATTTTCCATTGTTTTTTACTTAATTATGAATACTCATTAAGGTTATAGCTGTTGAAAAACTGAAATGTACGTTTCAGTTTTCTCTCTTAAGTTGATAAAAATCGTAAGAAATCAGTCTTTTATTATAAAACTTGATATTTTCCACTGTTTTTACTTAATTAACGATACTCATTAAGGTTATAGCAGTTGAAAAACTAGGATGTACGTTTAACTTTCAACTTTTAAGTCGTTACATTGATCATGTAGTTGATAAAAATCGTAAGAAATCAGTCTTTTTCTATAAAACTGGATATTTTCAATTGTTTTTACTTAATTAACGATACTCATTAAGATGTCTATCAAGCAAAATTCAAATATATGTTTAACTTTCTTGTGTTAAATTGATAATCTCATCATGTAGTTGAAGAAATCTAAATAAAATGGCTAAAAACTGAGATTTCAATTGTTTCGCTTAATTAATAATACTCATTCAAATTACGGTTGTTCAAAATTCAAATATAAATTTAATCTTCATCTTATAGTATGATTCAATGTTGAGATGTGATTGATAATATTTTTTTGAATTGGGAAGGTTGTTCACCTCTCTGTTACAATAGAATGTTCCTTTTTTCCACTAGAGGGCGTTCGTGTAGGGGTATGCACGGTGGGCGCAGGGGGCACCGCAGGAGGGACCAGGAGGGATGGTGGCGGGACGATGATGGCGGCGGGACAGCCGCAGGGACGGTGGTGGCACCGCAGGCGGCACGGTGCCGCAGTGCCGCCTGCGGCTCTCCCCGTACTCTCGTTTTCCTACTACTTATGTTTTCTCCTTTAATATCTATCTAATGGCAATACTTTGAAATTTTAAATGAAATTTCGGCTTTACAATTTTTGCAACACCAAATTTTTAAATTTCTAAACATCGTATATTTTCAATTTTTACACTGACGTATAGAGAAAAAATATACTTATAAATGCAATTTGCTTGAAAATTGTACTTTAATTTGTTTTAGAAATATTATTATTATTATTATTATTATTATTATTTTGCGGTTTTTAATACTGTTTTTGTAATTGTGGCAGTAATTCATTTTTATTCATGGAGGAAAGAGATAGATGGAAGTGAAGTATGCCGTAAAATCTGTTTGCAATATATGATGTCCGTTATCGTTCAGATTTAAATGCCCTCATTTGGACAAAACAAAAACAAAATCAGGTGGAACAGGGACCGAATTTTTTGACACCAGCCGCGTATTTTTTCTCTAAATGAAAATTATCTGTTTATGTTTAAGCATTCTAATGAAGAATTTCATTGTATTATGAATTAAAAACTGTATTATTAAAAGTTTTATTATTTTTTTTGGTTGTTTAAGCTTAATGCAGTGGATTTTAGGTTTACATTTTCGGCTTCACCCGCAACCATTATACTTCACTTCCATTCTTTCTTTTGAGTCGATGATTTTTATTAAAAGAAAAGAAAAAAATGTGGAAAAAAGGCCAAAAGCATATTACTGTATTCTTTTGTTTCCATTATCTCACAAAATTGTAAAAATTGATAATGAAATACTTGCTGTGTAACGAATATCGTCTGTTATAAAATCCGGAGAGTTTTATTTTATTTCTTTTTTCTTTTTTAATTAAATGATTTTTAGTTTATTAGAAACTAACTTTACACGCAATACAACACTTTCTTTTTACAAAAATACATTTTAAAGAATAGTTGTGTGACTTATTTTCGCCGCTTTTACGTAATACGTATAAAATAGCTGAAAAAATGCAAATTTATTAATCCGTGAATAAAATCATTTTCCGAATTTTGAAGAAATATCACTGAATGCTTTCCATTAAAACGCGGAGCTTTTATAAACAAACAAATGAAAGCATATGTATCATTAAGTACCCAGTTTGCTTCTTGAATAACTACATTGCTTTTTTGTTGTATTTGTATATTATTCCACGATCAGGGCATCATATGTATATTTTTCTTTAGATGTTGTTTAAAAAGGGATCGTAAAACAGAAATGCTTTAATGGATGCAAATAACGTCATTTTATTTAGAAAAAGCGTGCATTTTAATTCTTAAAACTGAAATATGTTTTCTAGCAGTGCACCATTTTAATGCCAACTGCATTAAAGTAATCAGGTAAAAATATTTTACTTTAAAAATTAACGTGATCGAAGTCACACACTGATAAAACGCAATGTTTTACAAACATGTAGAATATCTGTATTAGGAGAGCCGTGATATGAAATGTTTATGGTGTGATTAGAAGTCTTTATCCAAAAAATAGCGATTTATGTTACAGAACTTGGTGTTTCTCGATTGGATGAATTCACCTCGCTGATTTAGACAAGTAAATGAAGAAGATATTGACAATAATTCGAGTTCGAGACTATAAAAATTGACATTTTGCATTATGTGATGTTACGGGAATATTGTCTATCGTATTTATTGCATGCAGATTATTCCAGAAAATTTCATTTACATTTAAAAGAATATAAATAGTTTAATATCGCTTTCCAGCTAATAGCAATCGAGACTTCCAGGTTTGAATAAAAATTATTTTAAAATGATCAAATTAATATACTATTAAAAAAAAAGAAAAAGAAAAAAAGGTACACACTGATATGAGAGGTGCAGTTGTAAACTTTGAGATAGTGAAAATGATATTGGGTTCAGATTTCTCGGGGAAAAAATTCTATAATGAAATCAAAGTGGAATTAATTTTGTTGTTTTTCATTTTGGAATACCAAGCATAAGACTTTTAATTGATAGCTTTATCATAATAATAGATCTTATTACATTTTACTGTTTACATATACGATTAAAGTTTAATTTTGATAATTTATACAACTGAGTTTATAAAAATTGTACTCTGTTAGTTTTAGGTTAAATATCATTTGTCTAAAAGATTGTCTTACCAATATAAAAACTATTTCTTATTGTAACTAATTTTGTAGGTTTATTGTAAATCAATAAAACAGTTCTTCTTAAACATTTTCTTTCGTCGAAATTCGCCGGATTCTACCTTGTTTCTAATAAAATTGCAAAAGAATTTTAAAAGTTTGTATTTTGAATGCCAAAATGGTTGGATACAAATGCTAAACTGCATACACTTATGAATTAATTTTTAAAATTAGTTAAATTTGAGGGAAAAAGAGAGAGAGAGAGAGCAATAAATAAACAATCCAACTTTTATCAAATACTATTTTAAATTAAACTATTTACTTAGCAAAAGAATTATAAAAATTATTAAATTACTCTGTTTTGTTGGAAATTCTGTAGCTTTATCCGGTATGCTTTAATAAATAATTATGGAAATTAAAATAATTCTTGCAGAAAAGACCAAAATATAAGGAAATTGGTTTTCAGTAATAAAAATAATAAAGCAAATTTTCTATGTTAAAATAGTGCTGAAAAACATGTTTCAAAATTTATATGTATTTTTTTAATATTTGTTATTAATGCATATTAAAAATTAAAATAACTGAACATTATGTAGAATTTTTTTAATTATTTTTAACACATTTTTATATATTTTTAAGTATTATTACTTTTGTTTTTGAAGAGTAAGTTCTTTTAATTTTGCATTTTCTGCACTAATTATTCTTGTTATTGTGATTTTTCCTGCCCTGCATATTTTAGTTCTTTATCAGGTTTAAATATGAAGCTATAAAATGATTCTTCTTATTTGTGACATAGTTCAAGTCAGATTTAATAAAATCATGAGTACTAGCAAGATCTTTGAAAATAATATTTTTAAAGTCTTTGTGAAATTTGAGTAGATTTATCATAACATTTTCCTGGTTTCCATAAATTAATGAATAAAATTTAATATTACATTGAATATGAGCTATTATGCAGAAAATATGTTCTTTTAAGCAAAATTAAAGTTTTTTCCCGCCCCCCAAATAATAATAATAATAATAATAATTTTGTATTGAAAATCCTTTATTCTCCAATAGAAAATAAAATTATCTCTTTAAATTTTGGATTGTTTTCAATGGATAATTTCAATATCTCAGATAATCAAAATCTCACATTTTGTGGTATTCACCTCTACATATATATTTAAAGTACTATTAAAATAGCTTGTTATAAATTTATTTAATACATAAATTAGAAGAAATATAGTTTAGAATAAGTTATAGATAGTTTACTTTATCTTGCTCTAAAAGTATTATTGGTTAAACAAAACAAAAAAACCGGAAACTGCACACTAAGCGTAGAAATGAGGTGCCTTCGTACTATAACGAAAAAAAAAAAAAAATATTTAGATCTCTGTGGCATAGTATACAGTACTTTGCATACAGTAGAGTAGCCGAAATCTTGTGTGCGTCCCTGTAAATACTATCTGCTTTCTGTTACACAGAAAGTAATTGTAGTAATCCTCAGCAACGTATATTAATTTCGTAAAATGTGAAATAGTTTAATATAATTAAAACGCGCCCCAAACTATATTTCTCCCTAGTGCCATTATGCAATGGAATACTTTTGTGTGACCCTGTAAATTAATAACAAATGTTTTTTCTACCACTCATTGTACAGAATGTATATTTTAGTACATAATTCATAGATGCATATCAATTTTATTATATTCGAAAAAGTGTAACATCAATAAAATGCACTTGAAACTATTTTTTCCCATTGGCCCTAATTTAACGGAACTCTTTTGATTGTCCCTAATTTAATTTGATTGTAATTAAACTATGAATCCAATTTTCATAAAATTTGAAATGACACGAGAAAATTATGCATAAATTATATATTTTAAATTTCAAACGATTCGGTTAGTTAGTTTTTGCTCTATTATATGCGGACTGACCGACAGACAGACGGACAGATGGACTGAACGACGACTATAAATGCTTCGTATTTGCATAGTTACGAACGCACCTAAAAAGGATTTTTAAAAGGATGATTTCTTTTCATTTGTATCTTTACATTAGCTCTTTTGCCGCTGAAAGTTTGTGGGACGAAAGTTTCAGTTAGGAAATATTTCTGTAATTCTATTGTAGGAGCATTATATTTGCTTCATTTTCTAATTCTGTAAAATATTACAAAAATAAAAGTTTAAATAAAAGGTATTGGCGGAGTTATAAATATTGCACAAAATTCTTATAAATTCAAATTTAATGAACTAATTTTAATATGCAAATTTCTTCTAAAACTTATTAAATGACTGTGTAAATCTTTCAATTTAGTTTAAACTAGTTGGATGTGTCAATCCCAAAACTTTCTTCTATCTCATAAGTACATTTTAATATTTAAAAAAAAACGTGGTGAACCCAAAGTTACCCACTATCGAATTTTCTCGAACATTTGAC
Source organism: Maratus speculifer (assembly GCA_964019185.1). NCBI lineage: Eukaryota > Metazoa > Arthropoda > Arachnida > Araneae > Salticidae > Maratus > Maratus speculifer. Next base: position 385,672,281 of record OZ025294.1, read on the forward strand.
CTAGCCTAATGAGATTCTGGTATCCGAAAAGCCTAAAACGCAAAATTTAATTAATATTCTGAGAAAATGAGCTTAGTCGTGCCTCATGTTGGGTAATTTATACTAAAACCTAATAAACATCTATTTATGTCAAGACCTAACAGAATCTGAAATTTGATGGAATTTCGTCCATTAGTTCTTGAGATATAGTTATAACAAAAAATTTGCGAAACGTAGCACAGCAACACCATATCTTGGACAATTTATGCCAAAACGTAAAAAAGCGTCTAATTATGTTATGGTGTAAAAGAATCTGAAGTTTGATGAAATTTTGTGCATTAGTTCTTGAGATATAGCTAGTTTAAAAAAACCGTGTAAAATATAGCACAGCAGCACCATCAGTTGAAGGATTTATAACAAAACGTAATCATCGTGTAATTATGTTATTTGTCATTTTGTAACAAAATCTGAAGTTTGATGAAATTCTGTGCGTTGGTTGTTGAGATATAGCTATCGGAAAAATCGTGCAAATAGCAGCATAGCTGCACCACCTGTTACAAGGTTAATACCAAAATGTAATCAGCGTCTAATTATGTTATATATTCTAGTGTAACAGAATCTAAAATTTCATGAAGTTCTCTGCATTAGTTCTTGAGATATAGCTATCACAAAAATCGTGCAAAATGTAGTATAGCAGCGCCACCTATAGGGCAGTTCATACCAAAACCTTATTAGCGGCTATGTATCTCAAGGTATCGCGGAATCTGAAGTTTGGTGAAATTCTATGTATTAGTTCTTGAGATATAGCTATCATGAAAATCATGAAAAACGTGGCATAGCAGCGCCACCTGCAGGCCAATTTACACCAAAACTTAATCAGCGTCTATGTATATCAAGGGGTCACAGAATCTGAAGTTTGGTGAAATTCTGTGCATTAGTTCTTGAGATATAGAAATCTTGAAAATCATGAAAAATGTAGTATAGCAGCGCCACCTGCAGGCCAATTTTCACCAAAAACCAATAGGCACTAATTCATATCAAGGTCTAACTGAATATAAAATTTTATTAAATTTCGAGCATTAGTTCTTGAGATAGAGCGCCCACAAATTGTTTGTCACATACAGACAGACAGACTCACAGACAGACACACAGACTTACAGACAGACGGACAGACTCACAGACAGACATTTTCTAAAAATAGTCAAAACGTGTTCAGGACCTTCTAAAACGTATAAATCCGTCGAAAACCGGAAGTCGAAAATTTTCATGAATCCAATACTTTCTTCTTGTAAAGATAGAAGAAAGTAAAAATTCATTAAAAATGCTTCAGTAGATGAAATTTTCATCAATTCATAGTTTTGGGACATAAATGTTTAATCGCACTTAAACATTCTGTCAAATCATAATCTCTTCAATCCCCGGTAGTGATGGGCGATTCTGGAAATTTTGAGAATCGATTAAAATCGACATCGTATAGGATTAGACTTTTTTAAAATCGCAGTCATAATTTGAACGATCCTGTAAGTTAAGATTGGTGAGGAAGGAGGGGGGGGGGGGTAGGACGGACGAACATGGAAAAAAAATAGTGGCACTCCGAGAGTGCCGACAGAAGTGAAACCTTGAACAATTACGTGTGTATTTTTTGAATCGTTAGGATATATAATTGAATCGTCAGGAAATACTTTTAAATGAATTTAAAAAAAGTTCTATTATATTAAAGAACATATGAATATGATTAAAAAAAACCGCGCGATACCATATGTCCAGCTATTGTAGTTAACTCACTATAACTACTTTCTTACATTTTAAAACGCGATAAATACACCAACCAAAATTAGACCATACTATCGATACCTTAATCCTTATCCAAATAAATCATTTTGTATTAATGCCTGTTACAATATCTGTAGATTACTTTTTGAATTATTCAAATCGGACATTCCATTCAAAAAATATTATGAATTTAAAGATGACAATCTAAAGAAATAATAACGCTGCTGAGCACTCGGTAGAGGTCTGCACGGGCCGGAATTTCCAGACCCGGGCCCGGCCCGGCCCGTAGGAAAGTTATTTCGGCCCGGCCCGGCCCGTTGTAAAACTCAAAATCTCGGCCCGGGCCATTTAAATTTTTATATTTTGGGTCCGGCCCGGCGAGTACAAAAATCAGCGAAAACAGGCCCGGCCCGTTTTGGCCCGTTACAATTTCTACAATTTCTAAAAAATTCAGATTTTTATCATATAACTAAGATTCCTTTAAAGAATACTACATACATATCTATGGAATGATTTTACAGTATATTTTACAGCAAATACACATTAACAACATTAATGATTACTTAGACTCTTAGGCTTTCAACACTCGAATAAAGATTCATTAAAAAATTAATATGGCTTAGAATAAAAGAAAACTAGTTGGATGTGTCAATCCCAAAACTTTCTTCTATCTCATAAGTACATTAAAAAAAAAAAAAAAAAAAAAAAAAAAAAAAAAAAAAAAAAAAAAAAAACGTGGTGACCCCAAAGTTACCCACTATCGAATTTCCTTGAACATTTGACCGAGCCCAATGAGATTCTGATATCCGAAAAGCCTAAAACGCAAAATTTAATTAATATTCTGAGAAAATGAGCTTAGTAGTGCCTTATGTTGGGTAATTTATATTAAAACCTAATAAGCATCTATTTATGTCAAGACCTAACAGAATCTGAAATTTGATGGAATTTCGTCCATTAGTTCTTGAGATATAGTTATAACAAAAAATTTGCAAAACGTAGCACAGCAACACCATATCTTGGACAATTTATGTCAAAACGTAAAAAAGCGTCTAATTATGTTATGGTGTAAAAGAATCTGAAATTTCATGAAATTCTGTGCATTAGTTCTTGAGATATAGCTAGTTTAAAAAAACCGTGTAAAATATAGCACAGCAGCACCATCAGTTGAAGGATTTATAACAAAACGTAATCATCGTGTAATTATGTTATATGTCATTTTGTAACAAAATCTGAAGTTTGATGAAATTCTGTGCGTTGGTTGTTGAGATATAGCTATCGGAAAAATCGTGCAAAAGGCAGCATAGCTGCACCACCTGTTGCAAGGTTAATGCCAAAATGTAATCAGCGTCTAATTATGTTATATATTCTAGTGTAACAGAATCTAAAATTTGATGAAGTTCTCTGCATTAATTCTTGAGATATAGCTATCGCAAAAATCGTGCAAAATGTAGCATAGCAGCGCCACCTATAGGGCAGTTCACACCAAAACCTTATCAGCGACTATTTATCTTAAGGTATCGCGGAATCTGAAGTTTGGTGAAATTCTGTGCATTAGTTCTTGAGATACAGCAATCTTGAAAATCATGAAAAACGTAGTATAGCAGCGCCACCTGCTGGCCAATATTCACCAAAAACCAATAGGCACTAATTCATATCAAGGTCTAACTGAATATAAAATTTTATTAAATTTCGAGCATTAGTTCTTGAGATAGAGCGCCCACAAATTTTTTGTCACAGACAGACAGACAGACAGACAGACAGACAGACAGACAGACAGACGGACAGACTCACAGACAGACATTTTCTAAAAATAGTCAAAACGTGTTCAGGACCTTCTAAAACGTATAAATCCGTCGAAAACCGGGAGTCGAAAATTTTCATGAATCCAATACTTTCTTCTTGTAAAGATAGAAGAAAGTAAAAAGAAAGAAAGCTAAAAACATCGTTAATTTTGAAGCTGTTTAATAAAAGAAGATTTATAAATATATTTCTATATCATTTTATTATAGATTTCAAATCCAAATTCATTCTTAAATTCAAAGAAGCGCCTTTCTGATACATTTCTAAATTCATTTTTTTTTTCTCAGAAACGCATAAGATTAGCAGATATCTTTATTCAGAAACTATATAATCGAATGGCGTTATCCATTTTTTGATACAAGCAATTTAAGAATACTGCAAACAAATAAAATATTGTCATAATTAGCGTTTTGAATAGAATTTCCGGAAGCAATAGCAAAGGAAGGGAGAACAACCTGCAATCATTTGAGAAACTATTATATCTCAACAAGGTTATACAAGTATTTTATTTACCAAAAATGAAAAACACTATTCGATTCCGAATCTCTTCAATAGTCAGGCTTATCACTTTTATACTTTTACAATTTAAAATTAATCAGAAAATGTGTCAAACTTTCGCATTATTGAGAAATTAATTTAAAAATCATCAAGAAGTATATATCCGAAGACTAAGCTAACATAAGTTCTTTATCGCTGTTAATAATTTTACAAATCATGTTTTCTGCCAATAATTAAGTCTAGTACCGGTCCGGCTTGTCTATATGTAGAAAAATAATGCAAGCGTGATCTCGGACCGGCATGATTCAGCTAAAAAAAATATTAAAACGGGTTACACATAATGTAATTCTCCGATGCCGATACACTGTGCATTTTTATATTGATGCTGTCAAACTTGTATGGCCACATTTATACTTATTCTCGTTAAAACCATTTTCGTTGAAAATAGCTCATATTTTATCGTTTCTGCTAAAATCTTCAAAACGGGCCGGCAGGCCCAAAATTTTTTTTATCGGCCCGGCCCGGCTCGTCTGGCCCGTTCAATTTTTTTGCCGGCCCGGCCCGTTTATGTTGTTTGTCGGCCCGGCCCGTTAGAAAATTTGAAATGACTCCGCCGGGCCGGGTACGAACCACGGCCATTTCCGGGCCCGTGCAGACCTCTAGCACTCGAAGCTTAGGGATTACGTGTGCAATCAAAAGATTGCGGGTTCGAACCCCAGTTTCGCTGATATGTATCAATGTTTTTTTGACATCGAATCTAAAGATCGAAATCGAATCTAAAGACCGATTTTACGGGCAGAATCGATTTTACATTTTTACTTTCTTTTGTAACTTTACAAGAAGAGAGTATTAGATTCGTGAAAAATTTCGACTTCCCGTTTTTGATGGATTTATATATTTTAGAATGTCTTTAACATGACTTCATGGTTTTTAAGAAATATCTGTCTGTGTGTGTGTGTGTCACTCTGTGAGTCTGTATATGACAAAAATTTCTGACCGTTCTATCTCAAGAACAAATGTACGGAATTCCACAAAACTTTAGATTTAATTTAACCTTGATATAAACTGAATCTAATTAATTTTTGGTGTATATAGCCTAACAGGTGGCGCTGTTATGCTGCATTTTTTGCGATTTGCACAACAGCTATATCTGAATAACGAATGCACGGATTTTCATCAAATTTCAGATCCAGTTAGCCCTTGACATGAATTGATGTTTTTTGCATTTTGATGTATATCGCTTCTCATATGGCGCTGCTATGCTGAATTTTTCACAATTTCCACTCAGAGCCATGTGAAAGGGAGGGAGGCGAAAGGAGGCGGTCGTCCCGAGCGCGGAAATTTAGGGGGCGCCAAATTTTTACTACTAACATCACTTATTGCCTATCACAAGAAAAAGTTAATAGGGGGGGGGCTAAATTGGAACTTTGAACCGGGCGCAGTTCTCTTTTCGCACGCCCCTGTTTCCATTTTAGCTTTATCTCAAGAACTAATGCACGGACTTTCATAAAAATTTATATTCAATTGGTCCTTGATATTATTTGATGCTAATTACATTTTGATGGAAATCGCTTAAGAAATGGCGCTGTTATACTGCATTATTAATGAATAATGCAATAGCGCTATCTCAAGAACGAATTTTCATCAAAATTCAGATTCAGTAAATCCTTGACATAGATTAGTGTTGTTTAGTTCTTGGTGTAAATTGCCCTAGTGGCGCTGATATGCTGTGGCGCTGATATGCTGGTGGCGCTGATTTGGGCGCTGAAACAGGTGGCGCTGACATGCTGCATTTTTTATGATTTCGCAATAGCTGTATCTCGCGCTTTCATGGATTTTCATCAAAATTCAGATTCAGCTGGTACCTAATAAAAATTGATCCTGATCAATTTTTGGTGTACATCACTCAACAAAAAATGCTATTTTGCAGGGGGGGGGGGGGGGGGTTCTGAGGTTTCCTTAATTCTTCTATCTTAGAAACTAATACACTGAAATTTTGGAATTGGCACATCCGACTATTTTATCTTCGACTTTTGAAGGAAAGTAAAAATTATATTACCTTCAGAGAAATCGATTTAAAATTTTAAAGTATCGATTAAATCGATTTGGCCGTAGTATCGATTAAATCGATTTAAAAAATCGAAATCGCCCATCACTAGTCCCCGGGTTTATTTAGATTATACATACATTTTTTTAATTTTGCTTATGAATTTATAGTAACAAACTGATAACTAAGAAAGATTGAACAGCGAAAGAAATCAGATTTCATTTTTTGCGCTTAAAATTTGATGATACATAGGGGACTGAATAAGCCCACTTTTTGGCAATTTTTTTTTTTTGAATTTTATATTGTATTTTATTACTTTTGCATTGGCAAAAACAGTGAAAAGAATGAAAAATATATACATTTAATGTATTTTTTTTTACTAATGAACTCTACAATTGATATCTTAATACGCAGAAAAATTGTTTGCGTTTTCATTTTTTGTACATTTCGCACATTTTTGCTGCAAGCCATTTTAATACAACACTTACCTCGCTAAAAATGTTATAAAAAGTAAATTGCTGTTTTGTTTAGTTCTGCTATCTGCTTTCTTTATATTTAACATTATTTATATACGTGAAAAAAAAAAATTGTAGAGATGTGTATCCTATAGGATACACCGGGTCTGAAGAACTTAACCTTTCACTGCGCCGTGTGCCACATCGGGTACATACCTAAAAATACCCCAATTCTCATTATGTACCATACATTTCGCCAATATGGTCTATATCTCTGATCAATAACAATACAAAGAATAGAATAATACTTATTTTGTCCATGTGAGATGGTTGCATTTGAAAAAAAAAAAAATTGTTCTTCGGAAACAAAAGAATTTTGGATCAAGCTATTAAGATAAATTATTTTTACAGAATATTTAAAAATATTTATATAAAGAAAGTTTCAGAGTGTTAAGCAGATAAAATTATTTAATTTAAGCCCATTTAATTGCAAAATAGAACGTTACTGTATTTGAAAACCCTAATTGTGTACATAGGGTACACGTCATAAAATATCCAATTTTAGCTGAAAATTTGAAATTTATTTTGTTACCTATTAATTACATTATTAGTCTGATATATAGATTCCAAATATATTTTTCTTAAAAATTGAAAAAAAAAAAAATCGTGCAGCAAAAGATTAAAAGTTTAAATGAATTTTTCTGAAGTAATTAACTAGTAACATGGCTCACCTAAATTGAGATAAAATCCTCGGTTTAGAAGCAAGACTATATGACACACAACACAGAAGCCCTCTCTACAAAAACTAATAAATCGTTTTCCTTTATATAAGGAAATTGGAGGGTGGGGACTGGAGGTCACTAAACCAATTTTTCAAGAACAGTTTACCCTTTTTTAATAGCGGAAGCTCCCAGTGTCTAGAAGTAAGAGATTCGCTCAGCTGACTGCAGGTCAAGCATGGGATTCGTCGTAAAGTGTATGCATTTGACTGGACGTTTTTTGTAAAGCGAGTTCTGCTGTATGATTATGCGACAGAAGAAATTACAGGCGCGTGTGACAAGTCCAAAATCATCTTGTACAAAATGCGCGAGCGGAAACGGAGAGATACTTCTTCTTCTTTTCTTTTTTTTTTTTTTTTTTTTTTTTTACTAGCAATCATTATCTGAGTATTCACTATTTCCAAAATAATGGGCACCCACATGTTATTGTAGTTGTAAATAAATCAGAAGAAATGCGTTTTAGGCAAAGGATGTACTTTCAAGTTTTAAACAAGAGTATACGCTGCAGCTTTTTTTTTTTTTTTTTTTTGAAAACAGAGAATATATGGCGCTTCTTATTAAAATATATATATATATGGCTTATGTTTACAACGTACTTATATCTACCTCTCCTCCCCTCCCCCCTCCAAAAAAAAAGAAAAGATTCTTAGCTAAATCTAGTTACTCGACCCATTGAAATATTCTACATTTAAGTATTTTTATTCAATTGGATGAGAACTATAAATAAGAGCCAAGGTTATGAATAAAAATTAACATTATCTGTGGAAAAATCGGCTTATTTGGCAAAATTTGATTTCACGAAATTTACCATTTTTACCCCCCGGATCGTTGGATGATTATAAACGGTTTTTTCCCATCACTTTTTTGACGAAATTCCGTGATGAAATGATAAAATTCATTTATTTATTATCTATTTATTTTTGCGATAACTAAAAGAAATTCTTAACATTTTCCCTTGCTTGCTAAGTAAAATTTAGGACTTTTTTACAAAATCGATTGCCGAAATTTGCAGTTTTCTTGGACAATTGTTTGAAGGAATTAGCACTTTTTTTATGGCAACCGATTATTGAAATATGCGATTTTTTTTAAACTATTCATAAAAGGTTTGGTTTACGAAATCTTAGACAAAGTTCGCGATAGTCTTCAAAGTTCGTTTGAAGAAATTCGTGAATTGATTTAGGAAATTCCGGCAATACAATACATCATTGGTTTTTTCAAAAATTACAAAATTTCGAAGAAGAATCAAATGCCTGTGGAAGAATTAAGGAAATCTGGAAAACATTTATACGGAACTTTCCTATTTTGAGATCTATTCGCAAAATCCGTACACTGTAAAAAATGTCAGATTTTTCTGAATACACAAAAATGCACTGTAATCAAAAACGAAAATTTACAGTAAACTTTTCTAACTCACCTAAGTTTCTAAAACCGTTCTTTTACCTTTAAAAATCCCAGAAAGCTATTTGTTTTCGAAATTTAAAGAAAAAATTATAAAAATTAATTTTTATTAGCTGCCCGTCCATTTCGGAAACGCTTCTTATTCTTTCTTGAGTATTTTTATTCAATTGAATGAGAACTATAAATAAGAGCCAAGGTTATGAATAAAAATTAACATTATCTGTGGAAAAATCGGCTTATTTGGCAAAATTTGATTTCACGAAATTTACCATTTTTACCTATAGCTAGCCTATACATTTTTACCTATAGTAGCTTTTACAGTAATAATCACTTTTCTCAAATCAAAATATCCCTTTTTCGGATGCTACCAATTCATACGAAAATATTTTGATAGTCAGAGAGCACGTTTAATACACAAACATACAGTATTAACAGTATTAACATTAATATGAAAATTGACATTATTTTGCTACAATTGCATGCACAAAATCAGTTATGCAGCTGAAAATGTTTACTTGAGAATTGATAGAGTCCGAAAAAGTGATACTTTGATTTGAGAAAAGTGATTATTGTACTGTAAAGGCTACTTAGAAACGTTTCCGAAATGAACGGGCAGCTAATAAAAATTAATTTTTATAAATTATTATTTAAATTTCGAAAACAAATAACTTTCTGGGATTTTTAGAGGTAAAGGAACGTTTTTTGAAGAAGAGGTCACTGTATATTTTCGTTTTTGATTACAGTACATTTTTACATATTCAGAAACTTTTGACATTTTTTAGAGTGTACGCTATTGCAAACTCTGCCAAAAAAAATCCCTCTTCCCCCTTAAAAAAAAAAATAAATAAATAATCTTGGAATGGTACCCGAGCATCTGGAAATAGTAATTCATGATGCATAAATTCACACAAATATGATTGTCTAGTGGGTACTATCTATTATGCTATGTGTTTTACATTAAGAAAAAAAGATTTCTTTTAAAGTCCAAATTTTCAAACCAGTGAGCGATTCTTTTAAATGGTGCGTACTCTATTGATTTACGAATTCTCAAGCTTTCTTTTAACGTATTCACAGTGGTTTTTACCCAATGGGCCAATCTCTGTTTTTCTTTCCATTATTTTCCTCTAACTTAGAGACAAGGGAATGTAGTAAATTTCCTTAAGCAAAGAAAGACTCCATCGGAACTTAGTCCTTAGTTTGATCTATTTGCCTCTGGTGTTAGGTAAATTACAAAATAAAATAATAAACAAACGTTTTATCGTATACCTCGAATCAAACAAGTTATAAGGTAATAGGCAATTTGGGATCAGGAAAGATAAATCATGTGAAAAAGCTTTTTTACGAAATCTTGACTTCCTCACTTTTAAAATTAGTGAAGGCAAATACACTTCTCGGATCTCTTTTGATATTCAAGGAGCTTTCGATAATATTGAGTGGAGAGACATTCTCCTCCAACTTAGCATTCTAAATTGTTTGGAAATATTGCTGGAGTCTTTCGTTCTTATCTCTCTAAGAGAAGTATTCTTGTTAATTGGGATGCGAGATTTTCTATCTACCCACAAAAAAAGTGTTGTCCTCAAGGTTCCTGCCTAAGGTCAATTTTTTAGCTCCTCATCGCTAACATAATTCTCCCAGAATTCGAAAAACATGTATATTTGCTCTTTGCGTTCGCAGATGATTTTAGTTTTATTTTCTCTGGTTTGCGGTGTCTGGACTTACAGTTGGAGACTGCTTTTGACTAGCAATTTTATGTCAGCACATGGAATCATTGCATCTGCAACTTTCAACTTATATATACCTAGAATAAATGGCACTAGCATCCATCATATCTCTAACCTTGAATTGTTAGGATTATCAGTAGATGATACTTGAGCTGGGAGCTCATATTAATTACCTTAAAATCAAACTAGTAAAATTTCTTCATAACTCATCAAAATTAACCGCTAAATCTTGGGATATTAAAAACCATATGCTAAAATATCATCTTTGTGGCAGCCATAGTGGGCATCACATGTGTGGCAGCCATGGGGGGGGGGGGTGAATCTTACAAAAGCAGCACTTATAAATTAGTCTCTATGCAAAAGATGTTTCCTCTTCTAATTTCTAGGTGATATAGAACCATTTACAGCGATGCTCTCAATATCTTCTCTAGTATTTCTCTCATTTCCCTTACTATTAAATATGAGTTCACTAAAAGTAACATTCTCCATTTGGAGAATGAAGCTATCTCACGGCAATATTTTTCACAAATAATAAATGATCAGGATGAGCGTAAGGATCTTGGCTGGCAGTTTCATCCAGCAGATAAGACTTCTCACCTCCGAGTAAATCCGACTATAAATTCTTACTCTCCCACTCAAAATGTTATGGTCTTCACCGATAGTTCACGCACTATTACCGAAATAGGTACAGCTTTCTGCGTTACGAAAGAAAATGAAGTGACTCATCAGTTGTCTTGCAGGCTGGATGATAATAATTGTACTTTCCAAGCCGAACTTTTTGCCATCTTTAAAACCTTCGAGTAGATTTCTCATCAAAACCAACATTTTTTAATTCCAATTTTTAGCAAAGGTTTTTGAAGCCTGCAAGCTATCTGTTCATTGGCTCAACAAATTTCTAAGTTATTGAAATTAAATCACTTCTCAAAATTTTTCTCGGAAAATATATTTAAGCCATGTTTCAGCTCATAAGGATATCCTGGGAAATGAAACGGCAGATATGTTGGCAAAGGAGGCAACTGCTAGCCCATCAGCTCTTTTTTTTTACTTCCAGTAACACACTTACGCAGCAAAATACATCTTCGTGCTCATTCTATGAAATAATGGCAGGGCCACTAGGACTACTCAGATAAGGGTAGATATTCTTATGATCCGGTCCCAGAGATATCTTTGGATTTTCTCCTGCTCACTTCATCGACTATAGCTTTCCTTACCAGTCATGGTTTCTTTGAGGCATACCTCTTCAAGTTGAAAAGATAACTTTTCCTCTATGTGAGTGTGGTTATGTTGTTGTTGCCTCTCATTATTTTTATAAGTGCTCTTTAATAACTCGCTGGCAGATCCGCCGCCCTCCTGTTCTTCCAGATATTTAGCTAGCAAATATTTTCTCGCGTCCAACTTTTCTCTCAAAGATTAAAATCATCTTCAATTTTTTATGTGAACTTTCAGTTTTACTGAATCACTGAGACAGGGACTTGGATTCCCCCTTATTCAGTACTCAATGTTAGGTGGCAGAAACTTTGTTAATATTATCTTACTTTGTATAAAATTCTATTACTTAATGTCTTTATTGTTGTTTTACAAATTTTGCTCAAGTAACATTTATTTACATCTTTTATATATAATTCCGCCCTCTGTCGGGCGTATTGGTGGATTCAGTTACGGCTGAAATTTGTATTTTTTTAAAGACCTCAAAAAAGGGATCGGTAGGAACATTTATGTTCTATAGACTCAATTAGTAGTCTGAGCAGTCTTTCGCGGGGAGTAAAAGTTAAAAAAAGGCGCACCTAAAAATAACACGATACACTTTTAAAATATTACGAAGCTCTCAAAAAATCACATGCCACATAACCGCAAAAGATATTCCTAATTTAATCTCGGCCTTAAAGAATATGAAATTTATATGTTTAAGGTAGCATTCCATTGTGAACATTTGTTTTGTTTTGATATGGCTTGCTGTATTTTAATGTCTCAATTCAGAAACCGCTGTCTTGCTTTTCTGCCTCCCTCTCTCTCTTTTGTATCACTGAACCTGGGAACATTAGAATAGGACAGCTAGGGCAATTAGTTGTCTCTCCCTTCCTGAGTTTTCGAATTTAATTAATTAAATCTTCCTTTTTCTTTAGATTAAAAAAAATCGCTTCAAATGATTACTATTTACCTGAAATAAAGTAAAATGAGATGTTTTGTGAGAACTCCTTGTACAAGGCAGTTTTTAAACATAGCATCATAAAAGACAGTACAGAAGCATCACAAATTAGAAATATTAACTAGTCGGATGTGGCATTCCCAAAACTTTCTATTAGGTCATTCATGTTAATATTTAAAAATTCACTATCACAGTGCAAAAATTAAATCGCATTCTATGCCCATCATGGGGATTCTAATGATATAAAATTAAATGCATTAGCTCTTGAGATATGTACGAAATTTAATTAAACTTCATTATCTTTCAAATACTTTTACATAAACAGATTCTTATTAGACTTGAGCGTATACCGCCTAACACGCCTCACTTTTATATCCTTAGGGCTGTGAATTTTGGTCGCAGAGAGGTCTAAAAAGATGAGTACCGAAATTCAATGACTTGTTTGAAAGATACGATGCTTGTATCTCCATTTTAAATTCACACAATTCAAAAAACTTACACTTAAACTTTCAGAAACTTATACTTTCAGAAGCCCCACGGTGGGTATAGATTGCCATTCAATTTTGGCACTATGATAGCTAATTTTTAAGACAGATTCGTATTAGACTGGAGCGTATACTACCTAACACGCCTCACTTTTATATCCTTAAGGCTGTGAATTTTGTCGCAGAGAGGTCTAAGAAGATGAGTACCGAAATTCAATGACTTGTTTGAAAGATACGATGCGTGTATCTCCATTTTAAATTCACACAATTCAATGACCTTTTACTTTCAGAAGCCCCACGGTGGTTATAGATTGCCATTCAATTTTGGCAGTATGATAGCTAATTTTTAAGATCTAACATGCATGCAGAGCCTTAGGTGAGGGGGGGGGTAACAGAAGGGGCTCAGTCCAACCTACTATATTTTGAGCCTCTCCTGGGAAAGATTCCAAAGTCACCAAATGAATTTATGTTCCGTTAATCTAAATGAAATTCTGTTCAAAAATCGAACTTAGTTTTGAGGCCCTTTAGCAGTTTTGCGCAAGTAGTAAATTGTAGTATTTGTACAAAAAGTGCATATAAGTGTTTCAGCAGTTGTAAATATTATTTATATATATGATGTATAATTTTATGCTAGTTATATAATCGAATATTTCATTCTGCCTTCTATCATTTTCTTACCATAAAATGAAGTTTTTTCAAAACAGTTTAATAAGAAACATAGCGTAATATGCAATATAAATATGCACTAATTTATCTTTCTATATAATATTTTAATCTGCGTATGTAATATATCTGCGTGTGAATGTGCTTGTTTCTGCGTGCTTGTGTCAGAGAAAAAAAAAAAATATCTGAATCCCTTTACATTTTTAATCCCCCCCCCCCTATTATTCACTTTTAGCTACAGCACTGCATGTATGAGACAGAAGAAAATTTTGGGATTATCAAATTCGATTTAGATTGCCCACTAACACATCGAAAAGTATTTTTAGGTGGAAAAAAAATCAAATATGCATCCAAATAACATTTTGAAATTTAGTAAAATGGATACTTTCATGTTGACGGCATGCCAAGAGTTAATACCCTAAAAAATTCTAAAAGTTTTCGGTATTTACAAACCTATTTGGTTCTGATGAATTTTTTTCCCAGAAAAGTTGTGAGGGAGTGACCTTTAGTCATAAAGGCACTCTAGTGTTTCTGAGATCGTGACGTCAATAATTTAACATTTTGTAGGCGTAAAAGTGACATCTATCCTCTCTTTTACTTTAACTTTCTAGAGTGTGTGTGCTCTTTCGAATTCCGCAGTTAGCTCGCGGTTATTAGTATTATGTTAATGAGAAGTATCTCAGTTTGTCGCGTATAAAAGCTTGGGTGTGAGTTTGTGGTGTGGGTGGTTTTCTGGCCTTAGCCAGCAGCCAGCGTCTGTGTGTTTCTGGCCTTAGCCAGCGTCTGTGTGTTTCTGGCCTTAGCCAGCAGCCAGCGTCTGTGTGTTTCTGGCAGTAGCCAGCAGCCAGCAGCCTCTGTGTGTATTCCGCCATTAGACAACGAAGTTGATGATTGTTTAGTAAGGTGCTGACGATTAGAAAATAGCTACGGCCTCCAGTAAAGCGGAAAGGAGTTCAGATAGTGGATTAAAGGTTCGGCCTTGGTAAGAAAGTTTAGTTTTGATTATTTGAGAAATAAAGGAATATCCACAGCCACGGGCTGTGAAATTAAGATTTGTTTAGTAGATCAGCCAGGAAATAGTGTCAAGTGTTAGACGGTGCCCCGACTGAGCTAGACCGAAGCTTGTGAGTATGATTTAGCTTTTCATAGTGTGTAAATTGAAGGCTTGCTCCACTTTCCTTTAGCCCTTATTATTTTAATAAACTGTGTTGTTTTAACCTAAATTAATGAGTATGTCTGCATATAACGTCACAAATGACACCCAGCATGAATATACCGTCACAAATGGCGCCCAACGAAATGTCGGACATTTTGAGATTGTGCCACGGGTGTATTTCACCGGTGAGGGTGATATTAGTGAATTTTAGTGAAATTAGATGATTATATTTTGTTCAATAATATACCTGAGAAAAACAGGTACGTAGTGCTTAAATGCTCGTTAAAGGGCGAAGCACTTTTGTGGTTAGAAAATATAGGAAAGTTTTTGATTACTGATGAAGCGAAAAGATTTGAACAAACTGTAATTGAGTTAAAGAAGGCATTTCCTCCCGTTAAAGATAAAAGTATTTTGAGAAAAGAGTTCTATTGTAATAAGCAGAATATATATGAGTCGGCGTCAAAATTTTATCTTCGTAAGCTGGAACTAAAAAATAAATTAGATTTAGATATTACATTTGAGGAATTGTTGGACATTGTCTTTCCTCTTTTTAATCCAAATATACAGGACTTTATTGAAGTTAGAGCACCGAAGAATTTTGCAGAAATGCACCAGATATTATCGAAGTATGAGTCTCGGCATAGCTCGGATCAACGGGATTTGCGTAACCCTCGGCAGAGACCTGTCACGGATAGTAATTTGAGAAATGAGGGGGAACGTAATTTTGCGAGGGGGGGACAGCGATTTCCGGATAGTAATGTGCGTAATAGAAGTGATGGATTTGGTCGTAATATGTCGAATACGAGTAATGGTAATAGGAATGGTGGTGGTGCTAATAATTTTAGAAGTGGTGAGAGAAATATGCATGGAAATAGACAGAATAGTGGTTATGATCGTAGTGGGGGAGTACGGGACAGGAATGTTTCTTCGCAAGCAAGGAGATTAACTTCGGATGAGAATTTTGAAGGTAGATCAGTGCAAAGGAGAGGTGTGAGGAGGTCGGGTCAGTTAAACTGGTAAGTGACTGTATTTCGGAAGGTATGCAGTCACAGGTCAAATCGGAAAAGCCTTCTGTGAGTTTAAATAAAATTACTATTAATCCGGTTGAGTTACCTGAAGTGTTAATTGTGTTAGATGGTATTGTCGTTAAAAGTGTCTTCGATACAGGGGCAGATAAGTCGTTCATTTCTTTTGATTGTTATCGGAAATATTTTTCGTATAAGAAGTTGAAAAGGTCAAGTCTGGTGGTTCAGTCAGCACAGGGAGTAGCTTGCGATAATAAAGGTTCAGTGGAATTGGAAGTTGAAATTCGTTCGGTTAAGACATGTTGGGAGTTTTGTGTGTTAGATGGATTAACAGTGCATTGTATAGTTGGTGTGGATTATATGAAGGATAGAGGAATTAGTTTGGATTTCTTTAAAAAGTCGTTAATCGTGAATAATGATGGGAATGTGAGAAAGAAAGAGCCTGTTTCAGTGTCAGTTAATTTGGAGGAGTCGGGGTTAAGTGAAATGAAGCCGGAGGCATATAGGTTTGCAGTAGATTATAGAAAGTTAAATGCGATAACGCAATACCCTCAGTATCCTATTCCAGTAATTGACGACATTTTGGCTAATATAACGAGTACGAATTATATGTCAACGTTAGATCTTACGTCGGGTTATTTTCAGATTGCAATGAAGCCGGAGGACATACCTAAGACTGCGTTTATTACTCGGGACGGTTGTTTTGCTTTTAAGAGAATGAGTTTTGGTTTATCGGGAGCGCCGGCAACGTTTCAGAAGGCCATGAATAATATCCTTAAACCTTTGCTTGGTAAGGGTGTCTTGGTCTATCTGGACGACATAATTATAATGGCAGCTACTTTTGAAGAGCATTTAAGATTATTGAGGGAAGTATTTACGTTATTAAGAGATGCTGGGTTAACAGTTAAGTTAGAAAAATGTAAATTTTTGAGAAAAGAGATAAAGTATTTAGGAGTTAAAATTACGCGTGATGGTATTAATATAGATAATGAGAAAATTGAGGCAATTATGTCAATGAATCCCCCCAAAAATAGTAAGGAAGTGGCGACATTTTTAGGGATGGTGGCTTGGTTTGCCAAGTTCATTCCACGTTTTTCGGAGTTATGTGAACCGTTGTATAATTTAAAAAGGAAAAGGGTTAAGTTTGTATGGTCATCAGCAGCTCAGAGATCGTTTGAATTATTAAAAGAGGCAGTAGTTTCCCCTCCTGTTTTGGCTCACCCCGATTATTCGTCTCAGTTTGAAGTGTATTGCGATGCGAGTGCAGTGGGGGTTGGAGCGATGTTAGCACAGAAAGGTCGACCTATAGCGTTTGCGTCAAGAATTTTAAATGCAGCGGAAAGGAATTATTCGATTACGGAAAGGGAGTGTCTTGCAGTAATTTGGGCTTTGAATAAATTTCGTTGTTTTTTCACTAATATACCGGTTAAAGTCATTACGGACCATTCAGCTTTGACAAAATTAACTAATGGAAAGGGGTTGTCGTCTCGTATGGTCAGGTGGTGTTTGAAGTTAGCAGAGTATAATGTTGTTATAGAACATAGGGCTGGCAAGGAGAATGCGGTAGCGGATGCTTTGTCACGAAACCCGCAGGGTGGTTTAGAGGTCACGGAGGAAGTTAAGTGTTGTGCATTGTCGTCGTTGGTGTTAAGGTCACGAGAGCAGTTAATAAGGGAACAGAAGCAAGATGAAGAATTTGGTAGCTTGTATCGATATTTGGAAAATCCTGATGATGTCCCGAGCGCAGATGTGCCTATGTTTGAGAAGTGGTCCCAATCTTTTAAGCTTATCGATGGTCTTCTTTTTTATTCTAAAATTGTAAATTCACGTGGAGAATTAAGAGTTTTTATTCCGGCTAGTCTTCGTAAGGCCATCTTGAAAGAATTTCATGATAATCCATTAGCAGGTCACTTAGGAATCAGGAAAACTTATGCTCGAATTTGTGAATCCTGCTACTTCCCTAAAATGCGGGAAGCAGTGCGCGATTATGTCTCCAGCTGTAGCACATGCCAACGTTATAATTATAAAAATGTAAGTCCAGCTGGCAAATTAATTCCTATTAAAGTAAATTTTCCTAATGAATGTGTAGGTGTAGATTTAATCGGTCCTTATCCATTGTCTAATCCTAAAAGATATAGATTTGTACTAGTTATAGTTGATTATTTTAGTAAATGGGTAGAGTTAGTCCCCCTCAGGAAGGCTTCTGCACCTGCAGTTGCCGATGCATTTTTCGATAATTATATTTCTAAATATGGTGCACCAATTAGGGTAGTGAGTGATCATGGCCCTTGTTTCATTTCTGATATATTTAAGGCCCTGTGTGAAAAGCTGGAGATCGATCATTCTTTTACTGTTCCGTATCGTCCTCAGTCTAATATGGCTGAACGTGTAAATCGTACATTAATTCAAATGATTTCTTCTTATGTTGGTTCTCATCATGCAAATTGGGACCAGTTTCTTCAGCATTTTGCGTACGCACTTCGTACGGCAGTTCACGAGTCAACGGGGAAAACGCCTGCTGAATTGTTTTTGGGTAGAAAAGTTATTACTCCATTCCAAAGGTTAGTTATGGTGTCAGATGCAGAAAGTCAGTACATGTGTCAGGATATTGAGAGGTTGGTTAAGGAAGCTCAGGTTCAAATGGGAAAAGCGCAAGAAAAGCAAGCTCAGTATTATAATATGCGTAGAAGGGAGTTAGAAGTGAAAGTTGGAGATTTTGTGTTAGTAGAAAAGCATTGGTTAAGTTCAAGTCGTCAAAAGAGAGTAGCTAAGTTTGGTCCGAAGTTTGTAGGTCCGTTCGAGGTTTTGGAAGTTCGAAATAATAATTTGGTTGTTGATGTCAATGGTGAAAGAATGACTGTTAATCTGGATCAGGTTAGAGTGTATAAGTTTAGAGAAAATGGTAGTGAAGGTTCTCATATGTCGAGTGGTGTTTCGCGAAATTCCCGATCCAATGAGTGTCCCGAGTCCAGCACTTCTTCGTCTAATTCTTTTCGTCAATATTCAAGAAGAAAATTTGGTCAAACAGCTCCAAAGACTGTTATTGAAAGTCGACAGCCTAACAATCCGAGAGCAAAGTATAATAAAAATAAGAGAACTGTGTCAAATACATCGGACTCTGTGTGCCATAAAAGACAAAAAATTATAAATTGTCCAGTTCCTCCACCTATTAGACAGCAATCTTACAAACATAAATTATCTAATAGTTCACCATCTTCAGTGATTAATCCCCGGAAAAGATTTCGTTTGGACACTCGTAAAACTGTTAAGCGAACTTTAAATGCCGAATCTTTGCCTAACAAGAAACAACGTAGGTCCGGAAAGAAACGTGGCCTTGGATCTTCGGTAACTTCGGGTGCGTCTAGAAAGAGGAGGCAACTCTCAGATTACCGGCAACAACAGTGTGAACCTCGCCATGGAGTGAACCCAGCGAACCGGCCGGAGCAGAGTCGTCGAGTGGAACCTTCGAGTATTCCACGGCATCCATTCAGAACCAGGCTCCAGGCACGACAGTCAACTGTGGCGTCACCGTACAGTTCTGATGACGAGAGATCCTTCGTGCAAGCCTTCTGGGACAGGAGGAGACAGCCATCTTGCAGTATGAAGCCTGCGAGCAGTGAATCATCTCTATGATTGGGTGATAATGTTCTTTATTAAATTTCTATTAGAGTGCATATATGTGGTAGCAATGTGAAGGAATAGAAAGCAGAGAGACTGTTTTGTACTTTTGGCCATTTTTGGAATTTTTTGACGGACTCACGTTTAGTGCTTAATTGTGTTCAAAATTTGTTTGCAAAATTGTTAGTTTTATGTATGTTGGAAATTTTGGTCTTAACTGCTTTTAAAAATTCTGGATCTATTGTTAAACTGTTATGTTATTTGTTAAAATGTTACTATATTGTTATTGTTCATGTGTTATAAAATGTATGTTAATGGATGTTTAAATTTTCAGAAAGTACAGATAGTAATTTGAGTTATTTTGTACACGCGCCGCGGTTCAGGCGCGCACGTGTTTTGCGGTCAAGAAGTCCTTGACACGCGTTTCTATCTCTTATACTAACATTTAATGAAAAAACTTTCTTCTTATCGTTCGTGTTTTACGAGTTGCGTTTTGTACTTTAGTTGGGAATGGTTTCCGCAAGTTGCGAAGTTTTAAGCTACGTTTGAATTTGAAATTGTATTGTATTAAAATTGAATGTTAATGTGATTTTCTTGCAGGGAAGTATACCTTTTGTTATGTATTGATTCTGCTATTTTTCTTTTAGTTAATACAGATGAAGAGATTGATGACGTCATTTTGTAAATTTTTTGATATTTTTTGATTGTTGCATAAGCACAGCGATATGCCGCTGTACGTATGTGCCCCAATTATTGTTCAAGTGGAGTTAAGTCTGAAGAAGTTTGGGAGTTAGTTCATTGGCTAATGGGGATGTAGGTATTACGTAGTAGCAGAGTTAGTTTAGTATGAAGTAAATGTAATTTTAGATGAAGTCGGAATTTGGATGAGGAAAGTTTTTGCGCATTGGGTTTTTTTGGACTTGGTGCGAATTCTAGTATATTAAAAGTTGTGGAGAAATTTTTGGGAAAGTTATAGTTGCATTGCAATATTGAGGAAAATTTCGGAAGGTTAGTGTTTTGAGAAATTTTAGCACTCCCAGTGGAGTGGGTTGTTTTGAGAGAAGAAGTAATTAGTTTTGAAAGTTTTACGAGTTTTTGGAAGTTTTACGGAGGCTATTTGTAAGATAGAAGAATGATTGGATTGAATATATGAATATTTGAGGCAAACTGAGTTTTTTTTTGGTTGTGATGGGTTAAAGTTAATATTTTAAAAGTTATGTTTCGGCGTTAAATTTCACCCATCACTGTGTTTTTGTTACGGCTCGAAATTTATAACAAGAAAAAGTTCTGGGCATGCATTTAGCCCAGCCCTTTTTCTCTGCGGAGTTCGAGGGGGGGTTGTGAGGGAGTGACCTTTAGTCATAAAGGCACTCTAGTGTTTCTGAGATCGTGACGTCAATAATTTAACATTTTGTAGGCGTAAAAGTGACATCTATCCTCTCTTTTACTTTAACTTTCTAGAGTGTGTGTGCTCTTTCGAATTCTGCAGTTAGCTCGCGGTTATTAGTATTATGTTAATGAGAAGTATCTCAGTTTGTCGCGTATAAAAGCTTGGGTGTGAGTTTGTGGTGTGGGTGGTTTTCTGGCCTTAGCCAGCAGCCAGCGTCTGTGTGTTTCTGGCCTTAGCCAGCGTCTGTGTGTTTCTGGCCTTAGCCAGCAGCCAGCGTCTGTGTGTTTCTGGCAGTAGCCAGCAGCCAGCAGCCTCTGTGTGTATTCCGCCATTAGACAACGAAGTTGATGATTGTTTAGTAAGGTGCTGACGATTAGAAAATAGCTACGGCCTCCAGTAAAGCGGAAAGGAGTTCAGATAGTGGATTAAAGGTTCGGCCTTGGTAAGAAAGTTTAGTTTTGATTATTTGAGAAATAAAGGAATATCCACAGCCACGGGCTGTGAAATTAAGATTTGTTTAGTAGATCAGCCAGGAAATAGTGTCAAGTGTTAGACGGTGCCCCGACTGAGCTAGACCGAAGCTTGTGAGTATGATTTAGCTTTTCATAGTGTGTAAATTGAAGGCTTGCTCCACTTTCCTTTAGCCCTTATTATTTTAATAAACTGTGTTGTTTTAACCTAAATTAATGAGTATGTCTGCATATAACGTCACAAATGACACCCAGCATGAATATACCGTCACAAAGTGTTCAGATGTTTTTTCGGAATTTCCGCATTTTTCTGTAGAAGTTTAAAAATATGTTTCGGCTTTGGAAATCAAAATACTTAAACACAAAAACTATCTACTTAATCCCCATATATTTAGCCTTAAAATGACGTTTTTGGTTTCCAAACATATTGTTACGAATTTTTTTAAATAGTTAGTGTTTGTACTGTAAAATAATGTAAATAATCTTATTAAGCTCCATTCCTTTACTAATATTAGTTTTTGTTACATTGTCTCTGTTATCTAGCAAACTTGTCTATTATTTTTCAGTAAATGTCTATAGCAGATTGGCGAAATATTAGAGATATCGCCAAGTTGGCGTCACTTTTGACGACTAATTTTGGTCGCCAAATTTGGCGATATATCGCCAAGTTGGCGACAAACTTGGCGATTGTTGGCGATGGTAACCCTTCCCTCTCTATGGTAACCCCCCTTTAGATATGCTGATACATTGAATGTTATTTCGTGGTTTTCTGGAATATTCGAGAAGCCTGTGGAAATTTCCAGCACATGCTGCGAGCCTATATAAGAAGAGCAATACGAGCTGTTGTTATTATTATTTATCAGTCAGTCATTGAGTGAACAACTAGGCGATTGTTAAGCAAGTTTGCTTGAGTTTTATCTAAGTTGTTTTGAATGTTATTTAGTGTTGAGACGTTGTATAAAGAGTCTCTGGGACCTATATCTGTACTTGTACGATAGATTTGAGCAGTTATTTTTGAATATCTACCCTAATAGCACGCATGGTCACAGTGACGTCACTGTGAGTCACTTTGGTCACATCACATCTGTGACCAAAATGCCACCACTCAGTGACGTCACATTGTGACTGAGATGTGACTTTCTTAAAAATCTTTAGAAATTTATAAATACCCTTCAAAACATGTTATTTACTTTAAAGAACACGTTTCTGGCAATTTAAGAGCCCACAATAGTCACAGAAAAAGTAAGCAAAAAGACCCGGATGATTATGTAAAGTCTATGGGAGCGTTCTTTTCTAATATCTCGCTCAAATTTTAATGTTTTTACATGATTTTTTTTTTTTTTTTTTTTTTTTTTTTGCATAGGCTAGCTTAGGACGATCTACAACCGGGCTAGTTTTTACTTTTTCGATTTTGCTCATATATTTTTTATATTATGATAGTTTCAATTTCAGAACCGGTTTAAACCGGTTTTGAAAGTTAAAATATTTTTTTTTTTAAATCTGAAACCAAAATCGAAAAAGTAAAAACTAGCCCGGTTGTAGATCGTCCTAAGCTAGCCTGTGCAAAAAAAATCATGTAAAAACATTAAAATTTGAGCGAGATATTAGAAAAGAACGCTCCCATAGATTTTACATAATCATCCGGGTCTTTTTGCGTACTTTTTCTGTGACTATTGTGGGCTCTTAAATATCGTCGCTTTTGTCACAGTTTCGTCACAATGTTTATGTCAAATTAGTCACAAATGACACATTTTTCACAAATTTGTCACATTGTGATCACTTTGTGAAACGTCACAAAAGAGCTCTAAAACGGCCATAACGACTTCACATTTTAGTCACTGTGACTTCACAACGACGTTGCAGTGACGTCACAATGCTTTACGGGTAGTAATATTTGTGAGTTTCGAAGACTTTGTTGTTCTGAAGATTTGTAAATAAATTATTTTCTACTTTTCTAATAGACAAGAGTTGGAAGTTGTCTAACCATAAGTTCAAAAGAACCAATATACGCAACAATATATTAATATCAAACCATTAAAAAAATTAGTATCCAAAAGTCACCTTTGAAATTTTTGTTACTTTTGTAATGTTTAACATTCTGTGTCCCCTCCTTTTTAATCAAAATGCTAAAACATAGAAATACATGCTTAATCAATATGCATACATTGTACTTTAAAACGAGGGTTTTAAAAAACTTGAATATTAACCTTTAAAAAAATTTCGTTACCAAACTCACTTTGGTGCTATTTTGAAATTGTGTTCCAAGATTGGGAATCAAAATACAATACATGAATAAATCACGCCCATTTAACAAGCATACATTTAGCTTTTAACAGACGTTTTTGGCATAAAAAAATAATTTAATATTATTTTTTTCGTTTTGGCTTGTTTTAAAAATATAAATTTAAAGCAGTGATTGTCATAGAAATTACTTCTTGTAAAAATGCGTTTTTCAAAATAATGTTTTTTTTTTTTTTTTTTTTTTTTACAATTTCTTAGATTTAAATTGTTTTAACTTAAGAACTTTTAAGTGTTTCAAACTTAAAGCACGTCTTTTTTAATTTGTTTTTCTTTAATTTTGATTCAGAAATTTTTTTTAAAAAATGTTTTTGAAAATATGATTTTTTGAAAATAAGTTACATTATTATTTTTTATTTTTTTCTTTAAATATTTTATTTTTTTAAAATTAATATTTTTTAAAAAGCGGAATCAAAATTAAAATTTAAATATTTCTGTTTACTTAATTATAAAAAAATTGAAATTCTACTAATAATATTTTGAGTTGTAAGGATTTTAAATTATACCACCTATTTAATAAATTTTAAATTTAAATAAAAAAAAATATGAGATAGAGTTGATGATGATGGAGATGATTGTTGGAGATGATTGTTGCAGATGAAGTTTTATCATGTAATTTTGTTTACGAATGATATGGTTCATTATCATAAAAAAAAATCGAAATTTTAACTCAATGAATAAAAAATGTTTAAAAATGTGTATTGACCCCCTTAAATAATTAAATAAGTAAATTAATTACGTTGTGCGTCTTACACCTTTAAATAAATCGTTTTCTGCAGCCATTGCTATTGTTCATTTGTGACCATTATAATTACCGGAACTGATTGTGCGCCACCGCTTTTATTTCATGCTATTTTTTTTTTTTTAATACAATTTCTTGGATTTAAATTGTTTTAACTTAAGAACTTTTAAGTGTTTCAAACTTAAAGCACGTCTTTTTTAATTTGTTTTTCTTTAATTTTGATTCAGAAATTTTTTTAAAAAAATGTTTTTGAAAATATGATTTTTTAAAAATAAGTTACATTATTTTTTTTTTCTTTAAATATTTTTTTTTTAAATTAATATTTTTTAAAAAGCGGAATCAAAATTAAAATTTAAATATTTCTGTTTACTTAATTATAAAAAAATTGAAATTCTACTAATAATATTTTGAGTTGTAAGGATTTTAAATTATACCACCTATTTAATAAATTTTAAATTTAAATAAAAAAAAGTATGAGATAGAGTTGATGATGATGGAGATGATTGTTGGAGATGATTGTTGCAGATGAAGTTTTATCATGTAATTTTGTTTACAAATGATATGATTAATTATCATAAAAAAAATCGAAATTTTAACTCAATGAATAAAAAATGTTTTAAAATGTGTATTGACCCTCTTAAATAAGTAAATAAGTAAATTAATTACGTTGTGCGTCTTACACCTTTAAATAAATCGTTTTCTGCAGCCATTGCTATTGTTCATTTGTGACCATTATAATTACCGGAACTGATTGTGCGCCACCGCTTTTATTTCATGCTATTTTTTTTTATACAATTTCTTAGATTTAAATTGTTTTAACTTAAGAACTTTTAAGTGTTTCAAACTTAAAGCACGTCTTTTTTTAATTTGTTTTTCTTTAATTTTGATTCAGAATATTTTTTTTAAAAATGTTTTTGAAAATATGATTTTTTAAAAATAAGTTACATTATTTTTTTTTATTTTTTTTTTAAATATTTTAATTTTTTTTTGAAAATTAATATTTTTTAAAAAGCGGAATCAAAATTAAAATTTAAATATTCCTGTTTACTTAAAAAAATTGAAATTCTACAAATAATATTTTGAATTGTAAGGATTTTAAACTATACCACCTGTTTAAGAAATTTTAAATTTAAATTAAAAAAATATGAGACAGAGTTGATGATGATGGAGATGATTGTTGGAGATGAAGTTATATCATGTAATTTTGTTTACAAATGATATGATTAATTATCATTAAAAAAAAAATCGAAATTTTAACTCAATGAATAAAAAATGTTTTAAAATGTGTATTGACCCCCTTAAATAATTAAATAAGTAATTTAATTACGTTGTGCGTCTTACACCTTTCAATGAATCGTTTTCTGCAGCCATTGCTATTGTTCATTTGCGACCATTATAATTACTGAAACTGGTTGTGCTCCACCGCTTTTATTTCAGACTATTTTTTTTTTTTTCAATAAAGCATCTCCCTTTTTTTTTATTTTTGCAGTTCAGCAACTTGGTTCCAAGTTCACTGGGTCAGAATCTTTTTATATTATAATGAGTATGGAAATCAGGTCCTTTTATTTGTTTTTCCGTTTATTATTTTCGTAAATTGTTCTCTGCGGGTTTTTTTTTTTTTTTTTTTTTTTTTTTTTTTTTTTCAGAATGAGGGGATAAGGGAGATATGTAGAGTTGGTATAGATGCATTTTCACCAAAAGCTTAACAGGGAACCACAAAACGCGGAATCAAAGTTTCCAAATCGGAATATAAAAATACACTGGAGCATCGGTTATCCAAATTAATGGGTGAGAGGGGTGTTCGGATAAAGGATATTTTGGATAACCGACCATTTTCTTAAAATATATATCAGGTTTACACACTATATGGCAAAGATGATCAGCCACTTGCGATTTTAGACGTTTTGTTAAATATCTAGAAAAATGCATGAGAATTATCCTGAAACTTTAAGTATGTAAGCATACTAAAAAAGAGTCTTACATTTCATTGAAGATTTTTTCCCGAAACCCCATAGGGTACCGTCAACAAATTGAAAAAATCTTTTGCATACCTTGTCAAAATTAATGTAGCAAAAGCGTTCAAACTGTAAAATATGATTAAATGGCTTATTGTAATAAATTGTGTTCATTTTTATATGGATACCACGTATACTCGTAAAAAAATTAAGATTTTTATAAAAACATTCCCAAATTTTGGCAAGTTTCTTGCTTATAATTTGCAGAGTTCATAATAAAAAACAATGTTATTTTCCGAAAATATGATAAACAACATTGTACACTATACTCTGGAATCAAAATTTAAAAAATATAAAAATTCTATGAAAAATTATCAGTTTTTCTAAACAATTTTTCAATGCGCATGCTTTAATGCAATAAAATTTACGTAAGGTGTTTGCTAAATAAAAAAATTCTCAAAATAAAAAAAAAATCTCAAAAACATAGCTTGAAAATTAAACTTCATTAAAATTCTCAAAAACATAACTTTAACTTATCGTCGATAGAATAAGCTCAAAATCTATTGTTTCCAAAATGAAGTAAAAAGAGGAGAGGCTGTATCCATATATCCATTGAATAGTATCAATATACAGGGTGAGTCATAAATATCGAAACAATAGGCTATCTCCTCAAATATTGCACTTAGACCCATACTTCCATTTGCAAAAATTCATAAAAAAAGGTGAAATTTCTGATAAGATAAGTTGCAACGCCATGAGGGGTCTATTTGAAAAAATACGAAAATTAAATTTTTATACGGCCCCCGTAGGGCAAAATTCCCAATTAGGAAATTATTACTTATCCATTCCTAAATTGAACAAAACAAATTTCATCTCCGTATCTAAAAATCCCACAGAGATATTAAATCCCAAAATCCTCAAAAATTCCTGACTTACACCACTTTTCCCTGCCTCTAAACTGTGATTTCGTCATTCAATTTCAACGCTTGTTAGGGAACATTCACAAATTGCAATTTAATAAAAATCGGTTTAAGATAGCGCTTTTTTTTTTTTTTTTTTTTTTGACATAAAATAGCAGCGTATAGTTTTTACTCTAAATTGATATACCAGACGTCTTCCCGGGTCAAAATACCTAGGTCAGGTCCCAAACCGACCCATAGAGGAAAACGTTCGGCGTGGCATGAAAAAATGTCAACATCATAACCCGGACCGGTCTGGAAAATAGTTTAAATCATAGCCCAGTTCAGTCGCAAAT
Organism: Maratus speculifer; assembly: GCA_964019185.1. Classification (NCBI taxonomy): domain Eukaryota; kingdom Metazoa; phylum Arthropoda; class Arachnida; order Araneae; family Salticidae; genus Maratus; species Maratus speculifer. The sequence goes on from OZ025294.1 coordinate 385,699,934, forward strand.
TTCTACATAATTTTTTAATTCGGCGTGGGAAAAAAATGTTTCATATGGAGGAGTTCTGACCAAAAAATTCTTTTATACCTTTTCGTTTTTTATATTTATACTTTTTATTATTAAAGAAGCGCCAAAGGCTGTAATATATTTATTTTATCAATGAATCTTTATTTATATGTAAATGTTTCACTTATATTTTAATATCGTTGCGTGGAGACTCTGAAAAATGTTACACACTAAAACTTTTTAAGACGGAATCACATAAGAAAGAAAAAATACGTTATAGACAGATGCTCTCCCTAGAAGATGTAATTGGGGCTTATTTTATTTTAAGGTACTATTGCATTTATTTTGCATGGATCCACATATTTTCCATTTAAGACAGAATTCCGTCATTAGCAGATTTTTTTTCACTGGTTTTATTGTATTTAATTTTTTTAGCCTTTGAATAATTTATTTAAAAAAATGATTTTTAAAGTTTTTTTTTTTTTTGTAAAATAAAGATTTTAAAATCTATAAATTTTTCGTAAAAAATTCGATTGAGCCGAATTTTATTTATTTTATGCACGTATTAAGTCAGTCAGAGACAGTGATTTTAATACGTGTTTTGTCGAGACCGGGTTTGAAAATTTCATCCAGAGTGCACCTAAGTCGAAGGAAGTAGTCCCCTTCTTTATGAAAAGTACGCTAGGCCCGGCCTGGCGGGTCTTCAGAAGAAAGTAACATCTCGGTCCTGGTCCTATCTGGTCCCAGAATACAGATTTTTTAACATCCTCTGTAGGACGATAAAAAGCCTGAAGTTGTCAGAGGTAAATTTAAAAAGAAAAAAAAAAGACTTAATCTGCATCTTAGAAAAAGCATTTTTTAAAATAACTGACGGACATTTAAACAATACACTTCGTTTTTCTGCATAAATATTTTTTTATCCTCTATTTCTTGTCTTTAAATTATTAAATGTTAAGAATTTTTAAAAGAAAAAAGAACTTGAAACACGTCATTTTTGATTTTTTTTTACACATTAGTTTTGTTTCGGCAAATTTGAAAAAATGTTTACTTTTGAAAAAATGTTTGCTTTTGAAAATACGATTTTTTTAAAAGTTATATTATTTTTTCAATAAACATTTTTAATAGTTTTAAAATTAATATAAAAAAACCTTGGAACAAAACTAAAATAAGATTTTCATCTTTAATTAAATGGAAAGAAATTGAAATCGGATAAATAATGTTACGAGTTATAACGATTTTTGATTGTCCCATTTAAACCAGTACTAACCACATGAAACTTTTATAAATTATATGAGAAATTTTAGAATGTGATTTTCTTAGCAAATTATAAGGCAAACCATCACAAAAAAAGAAAAAAATCAAAACTCAAGAAATAGATTTTTTACGCGTTTTCTAGAACTGTTAAAGCAACATTGTTTTTTGAATTGCGCGCATTTCAATTTGTGTCTAATCCCTTAAAACCTGATGAATTTTTTAAACGGCTATAACTTTGCGAATTTTGGAGATATGAAGATGCAACTTTTTGTGTCTTATTCAGGACTGAATAAAGAAAGTTTTCCTAATTGGAATTTTTGTCCTACGGGGGCCGTATAAAAATTTAATTTTCGTAACTTTTTAACTAGACCCCCAATGGAGTCGCAATTTATCTTATCAAAAATTTCACATTTTTTTATGAATTTTTTCAATTGGAAGTATGGGTCTAAGGGCAGTATTTAAGGAGATAGCCTATTGTTTCGATATTTATGACTCACCCTGTAGAATACACAATATTGTGCGTAATACTGTATTTGGATATAGCCCCTCTTTTTTTTGGGGGGGGGGGCTTTTTTGGGGAACAACGGATTTTGAGCTTATTCTACCGACAATCATTTTCAGAATTTTCAGGCTATGTCTTTGGGACATTCACAGAAGTTGCTCTATACATTTAGCTAACACAATATGCAAATGAAATTTTGATAGCATTTACTCAGGCGCAGTGAAAAATTATTTAGTTAATCTGCTCATTATTCATACAATTTTTATTAATTTTTAATTCAGATTACAGTGTCTTGTGTACAATGTTGTTGTCATATTTTCTGAAAAGAATATTTTTTATATTAAGAACTCTGCAAATTATAAACAAAAAACTTGGCAAAATTTGGGACTGTTTTTATAAAAACCTTAATTTTTCTACGAGTATTCACGCTATCCACATAAAAATAAACACATTTATGAAAATAAGCTACTTAATCATAATCTTTAGTTTAGACGCTTTTGCTACATTAAATTTGACAGGGTTATCTATAAGATATTCGTACTTTTTCAATTTGTTGACGGTTCCCTATTTGGTTTCAGGGAAAAAATCTTCACGAAAATGTATGACCTTGTACTTTCATATTTACACACTTAGAGTTTCAGGATAATTCCTCATGTATTTTTGTAGATAATTAACAAAATGTCTAAATCCGGAAGTGGCCCGTCACTTTCAGCCATATAGCGTATGATCATAGTAAAACAAATAAAAAGTAATAATAAACATAAATATGTATGTAATTTGTGTTACGATGCTTATAACAAGAAGAAAGAAATATATATCTAGATGCACAGTCAATCATGTCTGTAAAAACAAAGAAAAAATTCTAGACTTTGTAAATGTACACTAATTCTCGGTTAAATGTATTTGATTGAGTTTCTCAGTCATCATTTTACAGACCACTATAATCCACTATTATCCACTATATCTAATTCCCTGTAGGGATTTCCATGTCTTTATTCAAAGATATTCTTATCTTTTTTTTTCAAATTTTGTAATTCAAAATACACACTTTTATAATTCTTTTGCAATTTTATTAGAAATATTAAAGAAGAAAAATTAGTTTAAAAATTGATTTTTTAAAACTTAGAATAATTTAGAAAGGGAAAAATCATTTTATCAGAGTTAGTGGGAATTAATAAAAGTGCTTAATTAATAAAAAGTATTTTTTAAATGTTACATTTCTAATTTTTCTATTTATCATTTATTTTCTACTTTTTAGCCTTGATTTTATTTATTTATTTTCTATTATTATTATTATTATTTTGTGGCCTTTTCGCAAGTGTTTGGCATAATTTGTTGCATTATGATGTATTAATTCCCATACAATTTTATGGGTTACAGAAAAGTGCTGGCGGTTGATCACGTATTTTCGGCTAACAAAAAAAATTCCTTCCTCGTTTTCGGAAGGAAAAAAGCTCTTGAAACGCTTAGTTCGTAACAACATATGGAAAAATTAATGCACCTCTCACTATTAATTGTCACGTGATCTGTTCTCTTCTGTTTCTTCATTTCCCGAATGAAGTCGAGGACAAATTTGAATTGATTTATTTAAAAATTCGGGAAGAAAACATTTCATTATTAATTTAACATTCCGGAGTGTTTTATTCATATACGGATATAAAATATAACATTGGCTGACAAAAATTCCGAATAGAAATCTTTAAATAAAAACAAAATCATTATTTTCGTCAAAACATTACATTAAAAAACATAATTAAAAAATAGCGGTATAAACTGCAAATAAACGTTTTTTAAAAGAAGCCAAAATTAACTATGTTAGGCTTAAAGATTGTATTGCCATTGCTCGTATGGTTGACTCAGAATTATCGTCGAAATTGGAAAATCGGAAAAATACGCAAAATCATGTTTTCAGTATCAAATAACAGTATCTAATTAAAAATCAGTTATGCATTGGGACATATCTCCAATTATACAAAACCGAATTTTCAGAATTCTGCGTGTGATAGAATCCCCATCGCACATTTACGCATACAAATACTTCTATTGACAACTACAATCGAACCCTGCTATAATGAACCTGGGATATAGTGAACATTTTTAGTTATCCCGTCCGAACTTCCTTTTTTACTAATTTTAGTTTATACATTTACAGTGGACAGCTGAAAATTTAGCAGATCGGTTATAATGGACTCAAATTTTATTTCTCCAGATTTTTTTTTCCAGTTCTCCAACTTTAAACTGCACTAGTTGTAACTACAAATAATGGCATTCATTTATATTGTGTCAAATTTCACTCTTTCACGTTTTGCCTTGTCTTCTTCCCTCCCCTCCCCCAGTTTCAGAAACAAACTTCTCTTATTCGCCTCTTTCTAATTATAGGAATGGCATAAGTATCTGGTGTTTACTTGCTAACGACGGCCAGCGTCCCTTGGTATAATCGGAACAGTCCACGAATGTCAGTCGTTTTATAGTGTCTTTCTTTATTATTCTCATGATTGATTTGGGATAAAAAGATATTTCTTTAAAGAGCAGGTAAAAAATTCGTGAAAGTAGTGAATTCTGTAAATAGGAAGGCATTTTCGATTGAGGATAAGATTAAAATTATTAAATGTATTGAAGATGTAACCAATCAATATACACTATTCAAGGGATTTCCCTTGACAAAAATTTACAGTTTCAGACATTTAGAAAAAATGCAGTGCAATTCTAGCTCCACACACACAAAAAAATTGGATTCTTCGAAGAAATTATGCCGGGCTGATAGAGAAAACGTGGAAGAAACTCTGTTAAAATGGTTCACCATTCAGCGGGATAGAAATCTTTCTGTGACTGGACCCTTGCTTCAAATTAAAGCAAATGAATTTGCCAAAAGGATCCGGAGAAAACGGTTTTGTATGCTCCAAGGAATGGCTGGATAGGTTAAAAAAAGGAACAATATTTCTTGTTGAGATATTGTTGGGAAAGCAGCAAGTGTTTGTGCATCGGTCTAGGAAAAATAGAAAGCTCAAGTGTGAATGGATGTAATCCAGGATTATGAAGAGAAGGATATTTTTAATGCTGACGGAACGTGATTGCTCTACAAAATGACTTCCGGTCAGACATTAAAATTTAAGGAAAAAGGTTCTCTAAAAGGAAGCTCTTTGCAAATATGAACGGTTCAGAAAAGTGAAAATTAACTGTCGTAGGTAAAACTCAAAAAGCGAAGTGTTTTTAAAATGTTAAAAAACTACCCGTCAACTACAAAGCCAATCAAAAATATTGGATAACTTTCAATTTTTTTGAAGAAGAACTTCGACAATGGAACAATGATTTGTCGAAAGAAAAATGTAAAATTGTTCTTCTTGTCGACAGTTGCACAGTTCAACCCCACCGAGAAAAATCTGAAGTGCATTAAGCTCGTTTTTTTGCCTCCTAATACAACTACTGTGTTATTAGCAGCCTGAAATCTCACTGTAGGAAACAGTTAGTGATGCGTGTTTTAGAGAATTATGAAGAGAACAACACGGGATACAACATTCCTCTGTTGGAAAAAATCTTTTTGTCAGAAAAATCATAAAGACATGCGATATCAGCAAACAATCCACAACTGTTTCCGTCGCTCAAGTCTTTCGAAAGATGTGTTGTCGGAAGTAAAAGATACCAATGTGGAGGACGAAAATGACGAAGAAAACTTACCAAAGCTCTGTGGCTGGAAAAACATAATGTGAGATATCTAAAGACGTTACTGAACATTTCGAATATTACGACGATGACATTTTATTTGAAGTTAACCAAAAGAACAATGCCGAAAATGACTTAGAAGATGATGTCTGAAATTTTGGCGTCTTATATCGAAGAAGTAGCGACAGCGAATATTCTGAACATTTTTTTTTTCGACAGAAAATGTGAACCAGAACATATTGGATTCTTTACTAATTGTTGATCAGAAAACTAATGAACTCTACCTAAAATCGAATTGTATTCAATATAAGATCACGAATTATTTCCATAGAAAGTAAAAATAAAATTTAGTTTTAGCAAGTAACTATTTTTTTAATGTTTAATTTATTTATTGAAATGGTTAATAATTTGTAAACAAATTACATATAATTGCAATAACTATTTTTAACAATGCTATATCATATGCTAAAAAATTCCACTTTTAAAAAATTCCATAGTGGACATATTGCTAAGTCCGCAGACGGTTCATTACAGCAGGGTTCTAATGGCCAAATTATACATATTGACGTAATTTTTATTTTAAATAATGAAAAAACAAATAATTATTAGAATATTAATAAAAATACAAATAAAAAGTCGAAATTGATTTCTTACAATTCTAATGATGTTTCTTGCGTATTTTGTTTAAAAGATCACGAATCGCGTTTTTGCAAAAAGGCATTTTTTATGCCTCTGTCTGAAAAACTTTCGATTATCAAAAGTAAAGGTTTGTGCCGTATCTGCTTTACTAAAGGCCACCTTGCTGTTTGTTGTACAAGATCGAACATTAGATGTCAAAATTGTTCGAAAAGACATGTAAAATTTATGTGTCCTAATTTAGACTGTAATAAATCCAAAGAGATCTCAAAATCACACAACGATGAAACGAAAGAAAAAAATGTTGATACACTTTTTACACATAACCACAACATGAATAAGAAATTTTCTTCTACCAATGAAGTTTCATTACAAACGTTAGTTGTAAACCTAAAAGGGAAATGTTCAACCCGTAAGGCAAGAATAATAATCGATACAGGTTCCCAGAAATCTTACATTTTGCGATCCACTGCAAAAGAACTAGGTTTTGATTTTCAAAGAGAAGAAGAGTTTTCCCATTCATTATTTGGAGGTAGAAAAACAAAAATGCTTAAACACAAATGTTACAAAATTTATTTAAGTAGCCTTGATGGTAATTATATTTGTAATTTGGATGCTTTAGATCAAGATGTCATATGTAATGATATTTCTGCGATTAAATATGGTTTTTGGATACGCGAGCTAAAAGATAAAGGAATACGCTTAAGTGATACTCGAGAATCAGGGCCTATTGAGGTACTTTTAGGAGCAGATGTTGCTGGTAAGCTATTCACAGGAAGAAAAGAACAACTGAATTGCGGTTTAGTAGCAATGGAAACTAAATTAGGTTGGACTTTAATAGGCAAGATCCCTCAGCTTGATAGTCGAAATGATGTAAATATGACCGTAGTCAGTATGCTATCTCAAGAAGATGTACCTGTTTCGGCATTATGGGATTTAGAACTTCTTGGTATTCGAGATTCTATTGAACAAAATAGTAAAGAAGATTCGGAAAGGGCTGTCATGATACATTTTGAAGATACAGTTCAACAAAAGAATGATGGAAGATATGAAGTCCATTTGCCCTGGAAAAAGGATCATTCTTTCCTACCTACTAATTATGATCTAGCTTTAAGAAGACTTGAATCCACTACTAAGAAATTAGAGAAAACTGGCTATCGCGAGAAATACAATGAAATTTTCGAAGAATGGATTCACGAAGGAGTAATTGAAGAAGTTCCTGAAAATGAGTTATCATTATCCATTACACATTATCTTCCTCATCGTCCTGTAATCAAAGAAACGTCCTCCCTATCTTCAATGAAAGTAAGGCCTGTCTTTGATGCTTCGGCTAAGATGACAAATTTTCCCTCCTTGAATGATTGTCTAGAGACTGGAATTAATTTTATAGAAACTATTCCTTTGATTTTGACCAGATTTCGTCTTCATGAAATTGGTGTTATTTCTGATATAAGAAGAGCTTTTTTGCAGATATCTCTACATAAGGATGACAGAAATTTTTTACGATTTTTTTGGTACAATGACGATGGTTCTATAAGAGTTCTTCGACATACTCGTTGTGTTTTTGGGGTTACAAGTAGCCCGTTTCTTCTTATGGCAGTAATTCATCATCATTTGTCAAAAGAATTATTGAAAGGAGAATTTTCTAACGAAATACTTGTTAAATTGCGCAACAGTTTTTACGTAGACAATTGTGTGACAAGTGTTCACAATACTCCAGAGCTAGATAATTTTATAAGAACCTCTACAGAAGTAATGAAAAGAGCAAAGTTTGACCTCAGAGGTTGGGAAAATACGATATACAATAACTGCGATACTATTCCTCAAGAAAATTCTGAAACGTCTGTATTAGGCTTAATATGGGATAAGAGTTCTGATACTCTTAAAATCGATACTGAACTTTTAAATTTTGATGAATCAGAAAAATTAACTAAACGAAAAATTTTGTCCCTTATCAGCCGAGTCTTCGATCCCATAGGATTTATTTCCCCTGCATTAATACAACCTAAACTTTTGCTTCAAACTATTTGGAAAACAAAGGAACCATGGGATGCAGAACTAAACGAAGATACTAAAAGAAAATTTTTAAAGTGGTTTAAAGATTTACATCTTTTGAAGTCTATTGAAATTCCAAGATGGAGCGGTGCCACAGAAGCATCTAGTTTGAGTTTACACATTTTTGTTGATGCAAGTCAAGATGCTTACTCAGCCTGTATTTTTCTCAGATCCGAGTCCCCTGATGGTACAGTGAACGTCAATTTACTGCAAGCCAAATCACGCATAACGCCTTTGAAAAAGATAACGATACCAAGGTTAGAATTAATGGCGGCTACTATTGGAGCAAGATTGTTTAAATTCATAAAAGGTGCTCTAGAAGTCGAAATTACTGATGAATACTTTTGGACTGATTCTTCAACAGTTCTTAGTTGGATTAAACGACCGGAACAATGGTCAGTTTTTGTCTCTAATCGAGTGAAATAAATACGACAGCTCACGGATCCTGAAAATTGGTTTCATATTTCTGGTGAGTTGAATCCTGCTGATCTTCCATCTAGAGGATGTGGAGTTAAGCAACTTCTGAAGTCCCAGTGGTGGCTAGGACCTAAATGGTTGAAAAATCCAAAAGAACAATGGCCCAAATCTGTTGTCAATGTTAACGAAGACGAAGTTGAAAAGGAAAAACGAAAAACTGTTGTTTCTGCTTGCAATGTCGAATTTAAAACTATTGTTTCTGAATTAGCTGACAGAATCTCGAAATTTTCCAAAATAGTTAGAGTGATAGCTTGGATTATGCGTTTCCACCCTAAAGCTCGGGATTTGAGAAGACATACAGAACTTACAAAAGAAGAAATATTGAATGCACAAAAGATACTTTTCCGTTCTGTGCAGACAGAATACTTTTCTAACGAAAATGGCAGAAAATTTCTTGCTAATTTTCAAGCTTTTAAAGATGAAGATGGATTATTACGATTGAAATCAAGACTTACTAATGAAGATGAACCATATGATTTTATCGCTCCAGTGATTCTGCCTTCGAAACATGCAGTAGTGAAAAGATTTATTGAGCAAGAACATATTCTGAATAAGCATGCTGGAACATCTATACTCTTGACCATTCTACGAGAAAGATTCTGGATTTTAAAAGGAAAAAGAACCATCCGAAGTATAATCAACGATTGTATTATCTGCAAGAAGCAAAAGGTAAAACATATTGAAGTGCCATTTCCCCCTCTCCCTACAGATAGAACTAAAGTAGCAGCAGTTTTTCAAGTTTCAGGAGTAGATCTGGCCGGTCCATTGCTGACGAAATCTGGAGAAAAGGTCTGGATTGTCTTGTTCTCTTGTGCTGTATTCCGAGCAGTCCATCTGGAATTAATTCCATCTCTGAGTACCAATGCCATGATTCAAGCTCTGCGACGATTTATAGCAAGGAGAGGGCGGATATCTGTGTTGTATTCTGACAATGGAACAAATTTTACAGGTTTAAACAAAGCACTGAAAGATCTAGACTGGGCACTGATTCAACGAACATTTGAAGTTCATGAAATTCGTTGGAAGTTTAACCCACCCTCCGCCCCATGGTGGGGAGGGTTTTGGGAAAGGCTAATTGGAATTCTTAAAGACCTGCTTAGAAAAAATTTAGGACATTCGTCTCTGACCTATGAAGAATTATTAACTCTTGTCTGCGAATGTGAATCAGTAATGAACAACCGACCACTAAGCTATATATCAGAAGAATCTGACTTGAGAGCTCTAACCCCAGCATCATTTCTACAAGATATCCGCACAAGCGAAGTTCCTGATTTAGACCAAATTGAAAGGACTAATATTTTGAAAAGATGGCGACACATTCAAAGAGTAAGAGATAATCTGAAACACAGATTTAAAAAGGAGTACTTAGGTTTCCTGCGATCTTCCATTTCTAAAAAGCATGATAATATTAAAGTTGGAGATGTAGTTTTGATTGGTCGAGATGATAAGAAGAGACTGTTTTGGCCATTGGCAAAGGTTATAGAACTTTTCCCAGGTAAAGATGGAGTAGTCAGACTTGTTAAGTTGAAAACAGCTAAAGGAACATTTTTAAGAGCAGTACAAAGACTTTACCCTCTTGAGATCACACAGGAAGACTGTGAACTTCTTTTGTTTGATCCAGCACCAATCACAGCTGATACGATTGACGAACAGTCAAAAGATAGTAAACCTATTGAAAAGATTGATACTCAGACTCGTTCTGGTCGTAAAGTAAATCCTCCTAAAAGACTTGATTTGTAAATTCTGAACATTTCAGTTGAACTTTCACCATTGAACTTTCATTGTTGAATATGAACATTCATTTATTGACTCTAAAACCTGAACTTTAAAGATTGAAAAATATTTTCATTATTTCTATTTTCTTTTTTGATTGTATGTATCTGTATTTTAGTGTTTATTTTAACTTTTTGCTTAAGATTAATATTTGTATGTATATGATATTTTAGTATTTTTCAGTCTTCCTTTGCTGAGTTTTTCCAAAACTCAGGTGGGGAGGATGTCGCGAGAAGAAGAAAGCCCACTGAAGTTACTTTTTGTCTGTTGCGAATGGCAACGGCAGGTTTGTTATGATAGAATGTCATGGAATGTTGTCGTTCGAAGAATTGAAAACGGTAGCAATAAAGTTAAAGCTACTGTTTATTTTGATATTTAATGTTAAAAGAATGATTATGAAACGAAATTACTTTAATGTATATATGTAAATATTATGCGCGTTTATGCTGCGTGTGATTTGTAATATATGAAAGTAAAACCATGAAAAAGAAATCTCCGGCGTCTGTCTCGATTGCAGCGAAGTCACTCATTAATTTTATATCTTAGTCTCCACAACAATAAAGTGTGCTCATTTTTATGTCGATAGAATGTATACTCGTAGAAAAATTAAGGTTTTTATAAAAACAGTCCCAAATTTTTCCATGATTTTTGCTTATAATTTGCAGAGCTCTTAATATAAAATAATATTCTTTTCTGAAAATATGACAAACAACATTGCGCACAATACCCTGTAATCAGAATTAAAAAACAATAAAAATTTTATTAAAAATGCGTAGGTTTACTAAATAATTTTTCACTCCGCATACGTCAACAATATCAAAATTTCATTTGCATATTATATTAGCTTAATGTATAGAGCAACTTTTGTAAAAGTCTCAAAATCATAGCTTTAAAATTCTGAAAATTATCATCGTTAGAATAAGCACAAAATCCGTTGTTGCCAAAATGAAGCAAAAAAGAGGGGTTTTATCCAAATGTAGTAGTACGTCTCATATTGAGTATTCTACATTGACACAAATCAATGAATATATGGATATAACCCCTCTTGTTTTTGCTTCATTTTGGGAATAACGGATTTTCAACTTATTCTATTGACGATTATTTTCAGAATTTTCAAGCTATGATTTTGAGGCTTTCACCAAAGTTGCTCTATACATTTAGCTATCATAATATGCAAATGAAATTTTGATATCGTTGACGCATGCGTAGTGAAAAATTATTTAGTAAATCTACTCATTTTTCATACCATTTTTATTATTTTTTAATTCTGATTTCAAGATATCGTGTGTAACATTGTTTGTTATATTTTAAGAAAATACTAGCGGCCTTCGTCCGCTACGCTGGTCGGTTTATCTAAAGAAATCTTGAAGAACACGAAATATCAATTTTATTATATTCGAAAGATTGTACCATCATTAAAATGACTAAACAGCCGTTTAGTTCAAAATATTTCAAACTAAGTGAGTAAACAAATGTATTTTAATTGAGTTGAGTGATCTTTGCTTCTGAAGTATTCTTTTCGATCCATGGAGGTAACTACATTTCGTTACACAAATGAAGCAACAGCCGTTTGACTAAACAGCCGTTTAATTCAAAGTATTTCAAACTAAGTGAGTAAACAAATGTATTTTAATTGAGTTGAGTGATCTTTGCTTCTGAAGTATTCTTTTCGATCCATGGAGGTAACTACATTTCGCTGCACTAAGGTGCTAATTTACAGAAATTAGCACCAGTTGTATAACTTTTTTTTATTGCAATTTTTATTAAAGACTCTTAACTCTTATTATACAAACAAAAGGATTTCGCGTTTAAGTATGGATTTTGGCATAATGCCAAACATATCTTCCGTGGAATTTATAGGTTGGATATACGTTTTACGAAAATCAAAGCCGGCCAAATCAATGCTTTCATTTTGAAGTCTGCTTCAATAGAAATTAATTAAAAAAACCTATTCAATCAATTCTTTCAAAATTTCGAATACTTTTAAATAATGTTTAGATAAAGAACTAAAAAAAATTTTTGAGGGAAAATACCCAAAAATCGGCGAGATATAAAATATTAATGTTCACAATCGCTTATATATCATTATCCAATCAACCACGCAACCGATTTTTTCTATCTTTTCCAGATAGTTAGATAAGATTCAGACATACATAAAAAAAAAAAAGCAAGTCAATAGTGCAAAAACTTTGGGAAATATAAAATATTTATTGTAAATTTTTTTAAGAAAAACCAAGTTTCGAAAAAAAAATTAAAAAATCGAAAAAGTCGAAAAAAAATTACACTGACATTATCAGAAAGAAATGAGGATTCAGAATTCGGCGTTGTTTTTTGTTAGAGTTTCACAGAACTGCCAGGATTGGAATTTAAAAACGCATTTCGAAAAAATTGCGGAAAAAACGCTAAAAATCGAAATTTCGTAAAAAAATAGAAAAAATTACGAAAAAAAAAAAAAAAAATAGACGGTTAGTGCAAGAAAAGAACGAAGTACCCGAAAATCTAATTCTTTTGTTTCTGGTGTGTTTATAACTGCACCGATGGCAATTTAAAAACGAGAAAACAGAGGGAGAAATTTTCTTCCTCAGTCGATCTTTTTCGGATCGCCATTTCCGCCCAAATTGCAAACATGCAGGGGCAAATTGGTTAAAATTTTAACGTGTCTGATTATTTTTTAATTAATAATTAACGAACTAATTCGAATTTCGGGATGTGAATGGGCAACTCATGATCCCCGGATTTTTTTCCTTCAATTCAAAACAAACGCGACGTTTCTCCGTTTCCGGGTTCGGAAGAAAAAGCGTCACATACATACATACATACATACAACATACGGTCGAATTTTAATACTATAGTTTATTATTTTATATTAAGAACTCTGCAATTTATAAGCAAAAATCATGGAAAAATTTGGTTTGGAAAAAATGTTTTTATAAAAATCTTAATTTTTCTACGAGTATACATGCAATCGACATACAAATGAATACAGTTTATTAAATAAGCTACTTAATCATAATCTACAGTTTGAACGCTTTTGCTACATTAGTTTTGACAGGGTTGTCTAAAAGATATTCATTCTTTTTAAATTTGTTGACGGTCCCTTATGGACTTTCCGGAAAACATCTTCACGCAAATGTATGACTTATACTATTATATTTATACACTTAGGTTTCAGGATAATTCCTCATGTATTTTTCTAGATATACAACAAAATGTCTAAAATCGCGAGTGGACGGTCATCTTTGGTCATGTAGTGTAGTATGGTATTGATAATTTTTCTTGAATAATTGGAAATAAAAAACAAAGAGATAAGCCAATAAAACATATTTTATTCAATAAAAATAAAATATGATATAAAATAAATTATCCAATAAATAAGAACTTTTACAAATACATATAAAATGAAATACAAAAACGGATCACAATATCTTGTACATTTGAATGCATATGATTATGATAAATAATAAATGCTATAATACCCATATAGAAAAAGTGAAGAAGAAAAGCGATGAAAGTCCGTTTTGGAGGGAAATTTGACATGATAGTGCTCTCAGCTTCAAAAACTTACTGATTTCTATATATGGATTAAAAATACAGACATTCCTTTGAAAAATGTATTTAAACATGCGTGTAAAAGGAAAAGAACACTGAAGGTCCTCTGAAAAACATTATTAAATATTGATAGAAGGAGGGATGAAAGCTGAAAGTCGATGCTCTTTATGGAAAAAAATATATATATGAATAACAACCAGCAAATCACTACTTGTTCCAGCTGAGAAAAATTCTCAATGAATAAAAAATCGCCGTACAAAATCTCTTATTTATTTATTATAGTTTTTAATAAAAAATAATTAACTTTAATAATTAATAACTAATTAATTGAAACTAATTTTAATAATTAGTTTCAAATAAGGTGAGGAGAGGATGGCCTAAAAAGAACAAACATTCAGTTTACGTAAATTAATTAATAGATAATCGCTTTTCATCTATTTTAGATATTTTATTTAAAGAAAATAAAAACTAATGCCTATTTAACAGAAATATAACAGATGATTTTATGATTTAATCTAACAATACTAAATGACAACGAATTAATAAATTAAGTACATAGATGGCAGATTGTTTTGCGTTCTCATTTATATGGGATTTGTCTCCAAACTTCTTCTTTCTTTAGAATCTTCTTTCCTTTGGTTTTTTTGTAGAAATAATCCAGAGAATGAGGACATCTGGGATACTTTGCTCGGCAGTCGTGAAGTTGTTCTCCCCTTTCAGCTGCTTCTTCGTAATATTCGAACACATATTTAGCCAGCGGGATAACTTTTGGGTTTCTGATTTCTCTTCTCATCTCACTGTTAAAATAGAAATAAATAAATAAATAAATAAATAAAAAATTATTAAAACATAAAAATAATAATAATAAATTAAAAAAGTAAAAAATATATATAATAGGATGGCTGGGTGGGTAGATGTTAGAGTGCGAAGGAGAGCGGTGTTGTCTGGATAATACGCAATGGTTAATAAAAAAAAATGAGAGTAGGAGATGCAATGAGAGTGGGAATATTTTTCACTAGGTTGGCATTAACGCCGATAAGCAATTAAAGAATTTGAAATTTTTCATTTGAAATATTGTATTCAAGGCGAATTTTCTCTCTGGAAAATTTCCACGTATTAATATAATTATCGATGCTGGTTCTAACTGAATTCCGTGTTTGTCCCAGATCGGTGGCTCACGGAATATATTCCATCTTGAGCTGCGAATGTAGCCTTGCCGACACGTAATAGTGAAAATTTCTAGGCTGGGTGTCGTTTCATGTGGCTTAGTCGGTAGAACGTCAGTGCGTTATACTGATGGCCCGGGTTCGATTCCTGGCACGGAATATTTTTCACTAGGTTAGCATTAACGCGTATAAGGAAAGGGCATGTTTACAAACAAACGCTTCCTTCAACCAGTCTACCAGGTACATTTTTGCTTTAGCGATTATTACAGGAATCATCACGGCGACGTCGACCAATCATACAACAGAGCTTTTAATCAGACCAATGAGATCGCTTTGACTTCTTGGGTACCGTAGGAGTCTTAAAGACGCGCAGGAAATTACTGTGGATCCACAGTAATTTTGTCCACAGCCCTTTCCTTATAAGCAATTAAAGAATTTGAAATTTGATTTTCATTTGAAATAATGTGGGAAATGCATTTGTTAAATTGGAAAACATATTCTAATAGAAATTTAATTGACACTAATGTATGGATAATTGCATAGTTGTATCAATTATATTAATATGATTTTATTAATTTACATTATTAAATTGCACTTACTTTTAATAAATGAAAGACCTATAACACTATCTAACTGTATAGGGTATATATATTAATTAGCTATTTTTAAATCTTATATTATCTTAAATTAAGATATTGTGTTTAACTTAGCTTAGTCAAATTAAATGTTTTTGTTTTAAATATTAATAGGGTAAACTATAGCGTATGATTTATTTTTTTTGTTATCACATTACACCGTTTTTAATTAATTAATTAATTATTATCATGCTGACGATAATTATTTTCATTTTTTCCCTTTTCATTTTGCTATCCAGTTTAGTTAATTTTGATGTGCCTTGTTTTTGATGATTTTTTTCTTCATTTAGTTTTGGTTTTTTGTGTGTTGGTAGCCCCAAATTCGTATTGCTTTGCTTATTCATGGCTATTACGAAGATGAAACCACACACTTCATTTGAAGATCCGAAGTATTTGGAGCCCGAAGATTCTGCTTTGATTCTACAAATTCCATTTGTATTCATTTTAATTATTTATTTTTTCCCTCCATGTTCAATGTGGTATAAGTTATTAAATTCAATGGTTCATATATTGTAATACAATTAATGATTATATATATATATAAATATATATATATATATAACCATATATATATATATATATATATATATATATATATATATATATATATATACTATATATATATATATAGGAAATAAAATAATAAATTTTGATCGTGAGAAATAAATTCAGAACTTTATTCATTTTTAACTGCGATCATAATTGAAGACCCCCAAAAGCCAAAGGGTATAAATGACAAAATTGAAAAAAAAGATAAACTAAGTGCACAGACGATCTGGAAATATGCTTTTTTTTTCTTTTCAGGTAATGAAATATAAGGGATTTTCAAATCACATGCTGCGGTCTATCGATAAACCACTTTTGCCGAATAATAGTCAATACTGACTAATCATAAATTTAAAGAAAATTGTACTCTACCTTTTTCAATGTTATTGAAATAAGAGTTAAAAGACCACAATAAAACAAACGGCAGTTTCGTATTTCAATTCAATCAATTATTACTGATATTCAAATTTAATGTCAATTATCTTTATACTCAATTTACTCCTAATCGAATTTTTGTCGCTTGTACCCTTTGGCTTCTGAGTTCGTCAATAATGTAAATATGTATAGGCGGTCACCCGCCCCGATACCAGGTATCTAACTCGTTAAGCTGAAATAACTCGGCAGGTAGGGGCCTGGTCATCGGTTAGAAAGAAAGAATATAAATATGTAGTGCCTACAGTCATCGTCTGGTCCGTCGTTCTGTCTGTCCATCTATCCGTATAAAACAGCACAAAAACTACCGTACCGAATGTTTTGAAATTTGTAGCATAATGTCATTGCTATATAAGCTACTCATTTTTTATATCACGCTACTAGCTGCATTGCAGTTTTCATAATGTAGCACGGTGAACTACAAACTACAGCAAAAAGTAGTGACTACAATAGTTTAGCTATTTGTAGTGCTGACTTCCGAATACTGGTTAAATTAGAAAATAAAATAGATTCAGTTATTCTGGTTCAAAATAATAAGTAAATCCTCCATTAGGTTGAAGAACATGCTTAATATCAAGTTTGTTATTTCATGAGTGTTGTTTAAATATTTTATAGGTCCTATAGAGTCCCAATTACTGCTAAATGTTTTTGAATAGCCAATGGAGGATGTGTTCTAGTGTATTTTTCAATCTGAAACAATCGTATTTATTTTAATCTACTTTAAAGTTTTTAAAGAATTTCCTATTATTATAATAAACTAGCCGTGTCTGGCGACCAATTTGGCCTCCCTTAAAAATATGCTGATGCCTTGTTCGTACGGGATACTTAAAGTACTATTACACGTAAAAATTTCAAGCAACAAAAACTGGCTGCGATTCGTACTACTTTTTCCGTTTTCTAAGTTTTTCACTGGCTGTCAGAGAAAAGACTTTTCCACCGTCAGATTTCCAAGCATTTGATTGGCTGTTACTGGCGACTCGTTTCGTTTCAGGCGCCAAAGACGTTCCGACACAAGAGAAACTCTCCCTTTTCGAGCGACTCCCCTGAAGCCATTGGATAACACTGAGACGTCTGGAATCTGAAGCGACTTTGATTC
The DNA here is from genome assembly GCA_964019185.1 of Maratus speculifer. Taxonomy (NCBI): domain Eukaryota; kingdom Metazoa; phylum Arthropoda; class Arachnida; order Araneae; family Salticidae; genus Maratus; species Maratus speculifer. Next base: position 385,717,712 of record OZ025294.1, read on the forward strand.
CCCGTGTAATAGCACTTTAAAGATATCGTTTTAGACCGTCATTTCTGAATTGGTACCCTCTCGGAATTGAATGCCATCGAAGAACATACCTACGATAACTCTGTGAACGTCACTGTGTCTGAGATGTGAACAAACATAATATATGCACATGTGCTTAAAATAAAACCGACCGCTATAAAATAAATCCCCCAACTATGATACAAAAGAAGAAAGATAAAAATAAGGGGTAGGTCACTAAGAATAAAACTGCATTGGTGAATGAAACTCACTCTATATATTTTACCTCCGCCCTTATGCCCTGTTCGCACTGAAAACATAAGATATCTTAGATCGCCGTTTTTGAAGTGGTACCTTCCCGGAATTGATTGCCTATTCACATTGAAAAACTTACCTAAGATAGCTCAGTGAAAGTCACTGTATCTGTGATTTGAATAAATGCAAAATATGCGCATGCGCTGAAAATAAAGATGGCCGAAACAGCCAAACAATAAAACTGAAGCTTTATTGTCAACGTAGAAAGTTGAAACTCATTGAGAAAATTTGTGAAACTTTTTCAGGGAGTTCGGCGGTCTGAGATATCTTAAGTATCGGGTGCGAACAAGGTATAAGTATTGCAACATCTTAATTTTATTTATAATTTAAGTCATTGGGTTAATATTTCACCCAATCGGGAGGTTCTTTCCGCTCATGGTAGAATTTATATGTTATTTGTTCTTATGTATTTTTTATTGACGAAAACCACTTAGCTCGTTTAACCCGCAAAATAATCCTGTTTCTAAAATGATGAACGGATATCAGATTTATTTTTCATTTATTTTTTATTCATTCTATCTGGAAAAAAAAATAAAATGTATACTTACTGAACCAATTTGATAAAATTTCTCTCATAAAAGTTTTTGCTGACTGTTTTCACATTTCTCCTGTGAATTTCACACGTTGCCCTCAATTGACATTGTGGATCTGTTATTCCATATTTTTCCAGAGCATTCTCCACAGATATCAACAGATGTAACAACTCTTGAGCATATGCCAAGTCTCTCTTACGTCTGTACTGGTTGATAACCCGGCCATGATCTCTAGTTTCTGGTTTTCTGGGTTTTATAAGAGGCAGTAGTTTTTCAACAGCTTTGTAAACTGGAATCCCAGCTAGTCCAAACATAAGCATGTCTACGATTCCTTGTACAGCAACGTTGCCAAATCCGCCTTGTCTTTGTAAATCGGACGGGTGGTTCAACAGCTGTTGGAGGTAGTATGAGGAGAAAGGGAAATGGTTTGAATGATCCATCATAGATGACGTCACGAGGCATGTATTGATGATTGATAGAGAAATGAGAGCGGCGAATACCAGTCTAGCCATCTTTCCTGGAATAAAAATAAATGAAATTTAAATTAAGAAGTATAATAAATTAATTAAAATAAGTAATTTTAAACTCAAATTTTAATCCCTTCGCGACGAGAGACTTTTGCGAATTTTTTAATGTTTTCTCACCGGTTTTTAAAAACAGAAATTTATGATTTATTAAATCGAAAAAAATGCTCCAATTAAATAAGGGAAATTTTTCAATATAATTTTACTGGTGGGAACGAACAAGGATTTTTAAGCTTTTTCGCGGCACGTATACGTGTCGCGAAAACCCAAGGGGTTAAAAATGTTTTATTTTTTGCTCGTAAACACTGTATTTGTCATATTTATCATTTACTTATTATTATAATTATTTTTTAGAAAAAAATTATATAAATTGCAAAATTATTTTGGAAAGAAATGTAAGTTCTGTAAAAACAAAACCTACCCGTAATGAAGTTATGCTATAGGTGGAAACAAGAAAGAAAAAAAATCGTCAAACATAGATTTTGAAACTCATTCCAACACATTCTGAGTGCCGTAATAAAGCGTCTCTGTTAAATATGGTGAATTTTGATGCCTTAATACACAATTTGGAAAACCCTAACCTATAATTCATTTAAAAAACCCAATTCCCGCCTTTGCTTCGACTTTCGCTAGAATATCCGAATTCTTTTGTGCAGCTCTGCATATAACCTACAGATTTTTATGTGACATCATTATACGACATATGTAATATTAAAACGCACTACAGCTAAAAACACACTTACAGAAAATATTTTTCATAAACAGTATTGTAAAAGAATGCTTTTGTATATCTTTATTCCAGAATGATAAACGCCACGTCTACTTTATTCTATGGTAAGCATCTTGTGTTCAACCCTAAGAATGTTAACCAATTTAAATAAACTGGAAATAGTGTAACATCATTAAACTATACTGTAAATAATTTTTCCCCATAATGCAATGGAATCCTTTTCAGTTTCAGTGTTTCAGTAAACGAGCTATAAATTGCATTTTTAACACAATCAAACTGATTGGTAATGTTATTGTACGAATTGAATACTTTGCAACTGAGTGAAAAATTGCCCAGGCCGGGAATCGACCCCAGATACTTGGTTTACAAGGCCAATGCTTTATCGTTTAAGCTAACTGGGCACGACAACCGGTGAGCATTTATCGCTCAGATAACCTGGTAGGTCATAACATCTGGTCTGTCATTTAGACAGCTCAACAGAATAGACCGCAGGTAAAGGAACTCCATAGAACGATGGGTACGTAGATAAATTGCATTTTTAACACAATCAAACTGATTGTTAAAGTTATCATACACTGTAAAAAAAAAAGGGTCGATCTACTAAAAAAACTTTAGTGATCCTTGTAATTACTAAAAAATTTTTAGTAATCTTGGTCGGTTACAAAAAAATCTGTAAGAATTACTAGAAAAAAGTTAGCAACTAATAGAGTTAATAGTTTATATTTTTAATAGCTCTTACTAAAACTCAGTTGGTGTGGCCTTGATAGCATAGTGGTTATAGTAACGGACTCCAGGCTAAAAGGTCCCGGGTTCGATACTGGCCACTGTCAAATACGCCCCGAATATATGTAGTGTCTCGTTAATAAAGGGATTATGAAAATCCTGTCGGAGCAGGTAGGAATGTTTGGTGCTGCCATCTATTGCGGTTTTGCCGAAAATCTTCCGCTTCAGAAGTCTGTATGCAACTTGAAGGCAGCTCCTGCCCTTCGGGCGCACGTAATGGTTATTAAAAATAATTTTGGAGCTATTACTAAAATTTGCTTGGTGGCTCATACTAAAAATTTTTAAGTTAGTTATACAAAAAATTCTTTTGTTCAGTTTACAAAAGAAATGCTTGTTTCACTTGCAAAAAAAAAAGTTTGTAATGGTTACTAAAAAATTCTGTGGAATACAAATTTACTAAGAAATTTTTAGTAACTTCTTGAATTTTTTTTTTTTTTTTTTACAGTGTACGAATTAAATATTTCCTACTGAGCGAAAAGCCAAGTATCTGGGTTTGATTCCCGGCCTGGGCAAATTTTCGCCCAGTAGGAACTATAAATGTTACACACACTTCAATTTCATGTAATGGTAAATCTCAATAACACACATGAATTACATGGCAAACTGACAGTGTTTACGTAAGTTAGAGCATAGATAGTCATACTGAATTCATAAACACTTTCCAACTACTATATTGTAAAGAGTTTTACAAATAAGGGTACATCGAAAAGAATATGATCCTTTCATTACGACTAAGATTGAAATTTGTGTAAAATGGAATTTTTTCCAGTTTCGTATGATTTTCTCTTGTCGAGATTTATTTATTTTAGTATTCGGTTAGCCATATGCCAGTGCTTGAAATATATTGTTTTTATAGCATATTTCTATATATAACATATATATATTTACATGTTATAAACTATAGGGGCAAAGGAGACCGGCCACTTGCGATTTTAGACATTTTGTTAAATATCTAGAAAGATACGTGAGGAATTATCCCGAAATTCCAAGTGTATAAACGTAATAGTACTCGTCATACATTTCCATGAAGATATTTTCCGGAAACTCCAATAGAAGACCTCAACAAATTCAAAAAGGACAAATATCTATTGGATAACCCTATCAAAACTAATGAAGCAAAAGCGTTCAAACTATAGATTATGATTCAGTGGCTTATTGTAATTAACTATGTTCATTTTTATGCGGATAGCAGGTATACTCGTAGAGAAATTAAAGTTTTTATAAAAACAGTCCCAAATTTTTTCAAGTTATTCGCTTATAATTTTTAGAGTTCTTAATATAAAACAATGTTCTTTTCCGGAAATATGACAAACAATATTGTACAAAATACCCTATAATCAGAATTAAAAAATAATAAAAAATGTACGAAAAATGAGCAGGTTTGCTAAATAATTTTTCATTGCTAATGTGTGGACGCTATTGAAATTTCATTTGCATATTATGTTAGCTAAATATATAGAGAACTTTAGTGAAAGTCTCAAAAGCATAACTTGAAAATTCCGAGCGTGTTCGTCGATAGAATAAACTTGAAATCCATTATTAGGTGCGTTCGTAATTATGTAAATACGTAGCACCTATTGTTGTCGCTCAGTCCGTCCGTCCGTCTGTCTGTCTGTCTGTCTGTCTGTCCGTCCGCATATAACAACGCAAAAACTACCCAACCGAATCGTTTGAAATTTAAAATATAAAATTATTACATAATTTTGTCGTGTCATTTCAAATTTTATGAAAATCGGATGGATAGATCAATTACAGGGACAATCAAAAGGATTCTGTTACATTACGGTCAATGGGAAAAAAAGTTTCAAATGCATTTTAATCGTTTGAAATTTAAAAAGTATATTTATTGCATAATTTTGTCGAGTCATTTCAAATTTTATGAAAATCGTATGGATAGATCAATTACAGGGACAATCAAAAGGATTCCGTTACATTACGGTCAATGGGGAAAAAAGTTTCAAATGCATTTTAAACGTTTGAAATTTAAAACGTATATTTATTACATAATTTTGTCGAGTCATTTCAAATGTTATGAAAATCGGATGCATTGATCAATTACAGGGACAATCAAAAGTATTCCGTTACATTACGGTCAATGGGGAAAAAGTTTCAAATGCATTTTAATGGTGTTACACTCATTTGAATATAATAGAATCGACATGAATCTATGAAATATGTACAAAAAATACATTTTGTATAATCTGTGATGCAAAGAATATTTATTATTAAATTACAGGGCTACACAAATGTATTCCACTAAATAATGTTATACGGGGAAACATTGTTTGGGGGGTGTTTTAATTATATTAAACTACTTCACATTTTATGAATAAGATATACGTTAATGAAGTATAATAAGAATTACTCCCTGCATATTTACAGGAACCCAAAGATTTCGACCACGATACTGTATCCAAAGTACGCTCTACTATATCAGCAAGATCTGAATAGTTTAAAACTTCGTTATCAACGAACGCCCCTTATTTGCTACGCTTTACGTGCAATTTCCAACTTGTTATTCCTAAAATGAAGCAAAAAGATGAGGGGCTGTATCCACTTATCAATTAATTAGTGTCAATATAGAGCACACAATATGGCATGTATTACTATATTTGGATACAAACCCTCATTATTTTTATTCATTTTGGGAACAACGGATTTTGAGTTTATTCTATCAACGAACACTTTCAGAACAAACAAATTTTTTTTTTTTTTTTTTTTTTTTTTTTTTTTTTTTTTTTTTTTACAAAATGCTTAAAATCGCAAGTCGCCAGTCACCTTTTCACCATATAGTGTACATATGTATACATGTATGTGGATATCGATGTCTATAGATATAATATCTGTAAATATACATATATATGTATCTATATATAAACTGGCTCCCGGCTAACCAAAAAATACGTTTATTTATTTATTTATTTAATGTTTTTTAACACAATGATACCAAATTTTAGAAGGGGCTTTGAAAAAAACTATATATATATATATTTATTTTTATTGAGAAATAGAAGAAATGCTTTAATGTTTTGAAATAAGTCTTAAAACCAAATTTTACATGTTATTTGCGGCCGCGGTGTTTGGTCGGGCATTTAAATTCAGAGACGAAAGTCATTTGAATTCTAATGTTCTAAAAATACTTCTAGATGGCAACACAATAACAATTCCAGATAGTATAAAACTTCTACGTTCCTATAATGTATTTATAAACTATTTAGGAAAATAGTTGTTGTCCTCGGTACAGGACTGGGAAATCTGGAGCATATCTGAAACTTTTCATTGGTTGAATTCCGCAATTTTTTTTATATTATTTCGTTTTCTGATTTGTCCATGTTTAATGTCCAAAAATGGCATACTTCTGTTGCCACGATGACAAAAAAAATAATAAAAACTTTTTTTAAGTAAGAATTTGAAAACAAATTGTGATAAAGATTGCAATCAAATTTCATTTAAAAGTGCATTTTTTTTTCTTTACGCAACTGTGTAAAAATTTAAAATGGGCAATGTTTAGAAGTTTAAAAATTTGCAATTCCAAAAATTGTAAATCTGAAATTTCATTTAAAATTTGTTCGTGATGCGTCCAGAAATGTGAATGTTTAATCCATATCGTACGTAATAGGAGGCGTTCAGAAGTCAGTCTGATTAACTCCATCCAATAAAAATGCACATTTTAAACTGTTAAAGTTGTCAATAAACCACTGTTTTTTTTATCATTGGTCTAGAAATATTAATGTTTAATACACGGCGTACGTAATATTTAACTAGTTATAATCGTCCTAAAAATGCTGTTTATTATTATTATTACTAATTAAAAATTAGAATTTATTTATAAGTCTTTAAAATTTGAGTTTTTTAAAATATCATTTTACAAATAGTCGCTGTAATTTGTTAAATTAAATTTTTTTTCCCTCTATGCCTTAACTTTTACCTTCTCTTTTCTACACACCTGTAAACGGCAATGAGATATATTGTACATCACTTAATTTTAATAAAGATTCTTAGCAAAATATTTAAATAAAAATTTACTTTTATAACTATGGTTAAAAAAAAAAAAAACATAGAAATTTTGTAATTCTTTATTTAAAAAAAAAATTTTGAAAGAATTTTTTTTTTTTTTTTTTTTTTGAGTTCCACACTATTGAAAAAAAAATTACTTGGCTACTAAAAGATTAATAAGAACGAAAATGATTTGAATAATCTGTCATAGATGTCGCCACTAACGGGTGTATTCCGTTCAAAGCCGCTTATTTTCAGATTTATTTTTAAATTCATTTTTGCTCTCAAATGCACCAAACTTTCAAAATCTCTTATTCAGAAAACTCCTTTAGGTGCCATGTTTGTCGAATTTTCGATAAATGTAGAAAATATTGCAAAACATGTTGTCAAAGTTGCCAATTTGAACACAAATGTCCGAACCTGGAGATCTGGGAACGAAAAAATGAAGGAACAGAGAAAATAATTGTTTATAAATCGAATTCTAATTAATTCAGCGAAAAATGGCATCACACGGCATATTAGACATCACTTCAAAAATCACCCCAGCAAGTTTCGAGTTTCTAATTTTAAACAAGTTGGAAATTGCACGTGAAGCGTAGCAAATGAGGTGCGTTCGTACGATAACGAAGTTTTAAAATATTCAGATCTTGCTGATATAGTAGACAATACTTCGGATACAGTGGTCGAAATCTTTGTGTTCCTGTAAATATGCAGGGAGTAATTTTTATTATACTTCATTAACGTATACCTTATTCATAAAATGTGAAGTAGTTTAATATGATTAATACACGTCCCAAACAATGTTTCCCCGTATAACATTATTTAGTGGAATACATTTGTGTGGCCCTGTAATTTAATAATAAATATTTTTTGCATCACAGATTGTACAGAATGTATATTTTAGTACATACTTCATAGATTCATGTCAATTCTATTATGTTCAAATGAGTGTAACACCATTAAAATGCATTTGAAAAAATTTTCCCATTGACCATAATGTAACGGATTGTCCCTGTAATTGATCTATGCATCCGATTTTCATAACATTTGAAATGACTCGACAAAATTATGCTATAAATATATGTTATAAATTTCAAGCGATTAAAATGCATTTGAAACTTTTTTCCCCATTGACCGTAATGTAACGGAATCCTTTTGATTGTCCCTGTAATTGATCTATGCATCCAATTTTCATAACATTTGAAAAAACTCGACAAAATTACATAATAAATATACGTTTTAAATTTCAAACGATTAAAATGCATTTGAAACTTTTTTCCCCCATTGACCGTAATGTAACGGAATCCTTTTGATTGTCCTTGTAATTGATCTATCCATCCGATTTTCATAAAATTTGAAATGACTCGACAAAATTATGTAATAATTATGTATTTTAAATTTCAAACGATTCGGTTGGGTAGTTTTTGCGTTGTTATATGCGGACGGACAGACAGACAGACAGACGGACGGACTGAGCGACAACAATAGGTGCTACGTATTTACATAATTACGAACGCACCTAAAAAGAGTCAGTTTCAGATTCTATTCCCAAATTTAGCCCTAAACGATTAAAATATTTAAATTTTTTGAATGAATAAATATCGAAGCTAAATTATTTTATTTGAATTTCGCTTTTTGTGCTGTAAAATGCATCAATCGACAAGCGATTTTAATGCTATTGTTAGAATCCGAAGCATATTATTTTTGCAATCTCTAAGTCATGGTTTCTTTTTTACCTTTTTTTTTTTTATAATTATTTTATTAGAATAAAGCTAATTTATTGCTCTGTACAATGAACAAATATTCTACGATGTATTACAATAATGTCTCTCTATATGATTCAAATGTTTAATTTGTTCATTTTGTTATAACGTTATAATAAGAGTCTATGCTCAAGACCATTGTAATACATAAGTAATAATAAACAAGCGAAATAAATGTCATCTTGTTTCGCAACTAGTTATTTCAAATTATACATAAGATATAACGTTATAGTCCAAGAACCGACCGCACAAAACCCTAAGTCATCGAGCACAAGAAAAAAATCCCTTATTTTATAGAAGAGTAGTCATAGAGGATCTGCCGGAAGCGAAGTGGTGCATAAGCCAAAAATTGATACCGCTAGTGGTTGACTCGTAGACTCAGCATTATGTTTTCCTGCACCCAGTTTTCCATGTTTTCCTACTTCCGATTGTACGACAAACACAATACTAAATCTACGAGTCAACCACTAGTGGTATCAATTTTTGGCTTATGCACCACTTCGCTTCCGGCAGATCCCCTCTTACTACTCTTCCATAAAATAAAAGAATTTTTCTTGTGCTCGATGACTTAGGGTTTTGTGCGGTAGGCTCTTGGACTATTATATTCAGTGTTGAATTCAGACACTTTTTTCCGGGAGGAACTTCTGTGGCTCCGGGGGGGGACAACAGAGTTCCGGGGGACATTACACTTTTTTACCATTGAAATCACAAAATCTCAATATTTCCGGAGGGACATTTGATAGCCCTGGGGGGGGATGTCCCCCCCGGGCCACCCCCTGAATTCAACACTGATTATATTTCTTGTGTTTAACTATACAACAGCAATTTAATGCCGAAGCTCACTTGTTGCAGTGCAATTTAAGCACACCTTAATAAAGTGAATATAATAAACGGTAATAAATCGTAACAATGCTTTTCAAAAACATCATTTAATACCAGTTTAAAAACACGGTACCGCGATGGGACTTTAAGAATAATTATAAAAATCGTAAAAAACTGGTCATTTTGAATAAGTAAGAAATAAAACAAGTTTTATACATTCTGTAAAGCATATATAACTTTTTAATTCTTTGCAGCAGCGAATTTTAATAACAGACTGCAGTTAATATAGATTATAGACTGCTTAAATATATGTATTAATAAACATCAAATTTTCTTAAATGCATATAAACGCTACTAGATGGCGACACCATAAGTATTTCAAGCACGTCATTGTTCAGTGATTATCCGAATTTGTCGGGACCGACGGCGATCCGTTTAATGAAAAATCCAAACAAATTTATTTTTGATTCTTGATATAAACTTTACCTTTATACAATTTAAAGCTTATATTGATCAAATTTTATTTTCAACTAAAGATTGAGCTACCATTGCTTCATCTTGTGTCTTGTGTGTAATAGATGAAATGTTTAGAATGAGAAATAAGGAGCAAAATCTACTATCCACTCCACCCCACTCTCCTCTATACTGCTTGTATCAGGCTACTCAATTATGAATTGAATTCGAGATGGATGTGGATTTGTTGTATTAAATAATGGTTATATATTAGCATTCAAAATACTATGTTGCAAAAGCGTAAGTAAATATGAATGTGTGTTTTATGGATGTATTATTATTTCACCCCCCCCCTTTAAACTGTAAAATTCTTTCTGAAACACCAATTCTTATTATAAGTATCTTATATATTCTTAAATATATAATATTGGTTAGCTCAATGTTTTGAAACGTTAGTAAACTTCTTAATTTTTAGGCGCTAAGTTAATCGCTGCCAATTGCGCATTTTCCTAATGTATCATAATTTTGATTTCTACTTCTATACCGTAATTTCTTGTAGATAAGCCGCAGCTCAAACAATTCTGTTTTGACTCACAAGGAAGGTCTCCATACGGGCATACTCAGAAAAATCTGAAAAAATTACAGAATGTTCTTCTCATATAGTTATATATGTTTATAAAAAAAATTTCGGCGGAACCTCCTTATAACGTCCGTAAAAAAATAATAAAAATTTCGTTTATTTGGCGATTTATCTCCGTTTGGCGAAAAAACGAAACTTTGGAAAATACGCTTTTACGCCTCGAATACTTTTTAAAGGAAAAACTTTCTATGTTCAATTTATTTAAATAAGTTTAGTTTAAGTAATTTTAGTTTTGATTTTTACTTTACTTTAAGCGTAATTTTGTCATATACGTTTATATGTACTTATAACAAAATGAAATTAATATATTTTATCATTTAAAACACAATTTAAATTGATTAAAATTGTTCCAAATTGAAAAATACACTGTTAAAAATCTGCTGCATTTTGTTGCAACGCACTCCCTTGCTTGTATAGAAAACGGTTACTTGGCCGTGAAATGGAGCTTTCTCATTGGTTGGAATAGAGATATTATATACAAGCGGTGGAGTGCGTTGCAACAAAATGTAGCAGATTTTTAACAGTGTATGACACGGTCAATTCACCGTGCTATGGAGCATTCTCATTGGTCAGAAGAGAGATATTCTATAAAAGTAGTGGAGTGACGTTGCAGTAAATGCTGCAGATTTGTAACAGTGATGTCAATTAAAATCAATTTTCAGATTCGTTAAAATCGTCTGCTTTTGGCGAGGAAATGCACTGCTCGCCAAATCCCGCGTCGCTTTCAGCTTTTCACGCCAATTATTCCAAACTATTTTATTTTTTTACATATCTAATAATGTAATTCCGCCGCTAATTTTCACTGATCCTTTATTACCTACATGAGTAGTTTAATTCGTATTTTTTTCAAAAAATTCTGAGTATGCCCCCAATGGAGACCTTCCTTGTCAGAAATTTTCAAAAATAAAATGTAAAATTTTGTATCGCGATACATATTTATCTTACATTACTGAATGAATTTTCTGGGTTGAAAATGAATTGTTTGAGCTGCGGCTTATCTACAAGAAATTACGGTAGTTATTTGATGCCGTTCTGTAAGAATTTCGATTTGGTGCTGCAAGTTTATCATCCCCGTTTGCTTCTAATCATGGTCCAATTTAATCTTATTAAATGTCGTTCAATTAATTCCAATTAATACTCTTGTAATATTGGCTCTAATTTTCTATCTGTAATCTTATTTACTGCTTCATTTGTATTGGATTAGTTCTGGTTTTAATATTCTTTAGTGATTGTTTTACATACATGCTGCTTGTATCAGGCTTGATAAGCAATTGTGAATTGTATTCGAGATGAATATCGATTTCTTGTATTATATAATGATCATATATATAAAACTAGTAAATCTGCAGATCAGGAGCCTCAACGCCAGCTCTTTAAGTAACTACTTTTTTACTATACTTTGCGTAACATTTAAGATTATACAAACAGCATTTGAAAGTTTTCCGATAACATAAATGAATATAAGAATAAACTAGTCGTTAGGGGCCACCGTAATACTTACCCATCATGGATATGTATATGAAAATAAAACATGTGAAACTATTTATACAATGCATTGCAATTCATAAACAAAATTTAAATATTGTTAATATACATAGAAATGCTATATTAAAGAACTGCTGATGTACCAATTTCGACAAATTATATAAAACGCCAAACTACTCAAGTAGTACCGAACTGCGTAAAAGAAACATCCTTATAACTCCAAAAATAATAATTCTATTAACTAACAATTAACTGCGTCGGATTAAGCGTCTCATTTCCAATTAAAATATACCTCTGAATTGAAATTTGAATGAAATACAGGGTCATGAAAAATCGAAGAATGTGGAAAACAAGATTACAAATATCTCGGCAACTAATAATCCGATCGACTTCGTTCTATATGCAAAATGTGTGTTATTTTATTGCCTTTTACGTCCATTCCTTAGAACAAACAAATTCAAAAATTTCTATATACCTTTCATCAGAACGAAATTTTCGAGAGTCCGAAAAAAATAGTTCCGGATAATCGAGGTTGCTGATATTAAATAGGGTTCGTCCCATTCTTACATACTAACTACATACAAAATTTCAAGTCTCTATCTCAATTTGTTCGGGAGATAGAGCGTTTACAGACAGACAGACAGACAGACGGACGGACGGCAAATTTTTTTTTTCTAAAAATACGTTTTTCGGAATCTCCACTATCTAAAACGTGTAAATCCGTCAAATTTTTTTTTTCGATTTTCAAAACGATTGCAAGACTGTATGATGGGTAAGTAAAAAATCGGAAATGGCACTTCAAACCAATTAAATGAGGTGCGTTCTTATTACAACGAAATTTCTAAAATATTCAGATCTTGGTGTAAGAGCTGCGGCACTTTTATGCAAAAATGTATGAATAGAAAATTTATAACGATGTAATATATTAAACTCAGTAATACAGAAATAATATTATTACCTCTTAAATGGGGCATAATCACTCTTGCAACCTAGAATCAATACATATGACTGAATTATTTACGAATGATAGGATTTGATAGTTGGAGAAAACTATTATTAAGTAGTGACTGGATTCTCATAGAATTTGAAATGATTTGCAACGATTTTATGTATTTAAATTCAAGTTTTTGCGCTAGTATATGGGGACAGACGGAGAAACAGATGGGTAGACCAGACGACCACTGTACATACTTGTATAAGGGTCATTCCATACAAAATGAGCAAACTAGCTGTGGCTGCCATGTCACACATTTGAATGAAAATTGGGATATGAGTACAACATGTTTATTTATGAGTAAATGCAAAATAATAGATTTCAAGACAATTTATTTCGGTATGTATACTCACGTTAAAAGTTGATACAAAATCGAGTTTTGTCTACATGCTTGAAATTTCAATCTTGATTATAAGCCTTAGGAATGAAAAGACTATATCATAAATTATTTTCAGGTAAGAATGGATAATAAGTAAAAGATTGGCGTAATTTAGGACTCAATTTTTTACCATTTCAAACCATTTGGTTGGGTACTATTTTTATAATTTTTTGTGGTAGACAGACAGACGGATATATAGGCAGACGTACAGATCCGACGACGATTATAAGTGCTACGTATTTATGTAATTACGAACCCACCTAAAAATACGTACAAGGTTTCAGAAATTTGATGCGTTAAATTGATAATTCTTTTATGCAATGATATTCTAAAACTTTTATGAACTACATATTTTGATATTTTTTTTTAGGTAATAAAGCACATTTATTCAGGGGGGCAGAGCCTTCCTGAATTATGAAATTATCATAATATTATTATCATGATAATAATATTATCATGTGATAATAATATTATCATGTGATAATAATATTATCATGGTGATTATCATAATAATAATTATGAACCCCCCGTACACTCATTAAATTTGCATTCGTAATTTTCTATTGATTATGCAAATGGTTAGAATACATCTTAAATTTCATTTTATACTGAGATATAAAGGATAGATTATAAGGATTATAAGGATAAATAACAAACTGGACAAAACTTTAATATTATTTTGTTCATAAGTTCAATTATTGCTCATTTTCTTCTATAGCCAAATTCTTTTGCACATTCCTGTAAATGAATGTTAAGTTTTTTTGCTCGCCATGGTCTATAGTATGACACTTTTAATAAACCTTAGTGATGTGCATCAATTTCAATATGTTTAATATATCCTGAAAATACACAGCAAACGATTTTCCGCCGTAGATCGTAATGCAAGGAATTTTTCTGAGTGACCCTGTAAATGAACAGGAAATGCTCTACACTTCATTTTCAATACAGAATATGCCACAGTAAACCACAATAATATATCAGTTTCAAATATATCGGACTATATTTACGCGAGTTAGAAAAAATAGGCATACAGACTGACAGACAAGTAAAATACATAAAAAATTTTCAGCTATATTGGAAAGTGTAACAAGAGATATGTTATTTATATTTAGCCTCTTAATTTTTCGCAATTGAAATTACTTAAATGTTTTTTTTTTATCGGCTATTTTCATTGCTAAGCAACAGACAAAAGAGAAAAAATGAAATATATGTAATGTCAAATATGAAAATTGATCAAACAAACTGTTTTATATTATTGAAAACATTTCTAAAATTCCACGAAAAATTATACACCTAATTAAAAAAATCTTACAAATATATTGACAAAATTTCTAAAGATTAGGAATAATTTAAAATCTTAGTTGGAACTTTTAACACCCATAATTTGACGTTTAAATACCAAACGCGCCATTTTCATTCAATGGTGGGAAATTTGAAAATCATCGGAATTACAGCTAAAAAGCATCAGTTTTTGTTGCTATGGAATAAATAAAAGAAACAGAAATAATGAAATATCTACATTTTAAATAAAAAAAATTCTAAAACAAAATGTTTTATATTATTGAAATTCATGTATAAAAAAATCCCTATAATTAGCAGAAATATTTTTAAAAATCTGACAAATGCTTAGACAAAATTTCAAAATAATAAGATAAATTTCAGATCCGTATTTGGAAATTTCAATATCCATCTTTTATCAGTCAGCCCTTAATCGAAAGAGCCATTTTCTTTCCATTTGGTTTGCCATAGGAAAGCATTAGGATACAAAATAGAATGTTCTGTATTTTCCGAACAAATGATCCAAACCTAACAAAGAACTATACAGCTGAATCCCGATAGCTCATGAACGTGCTTACTTAATTTCAAAGAGATCGGATAATTTTTACGACAGTTATCGCGGAACAGACAGACTGACAGACAGACGGAAACCAAAAATTTTCGTGTCTCCAAAGTAAGCCTTCACTGACGTTTCGGCAAATATATACATATAAAAATTATACATATATATATAATATAATAAGTGTGAAAAGTATTTTGTTTAAAAAATAAATGTGTGTACTCTTACCTATTGACTACAAGTAATAATCATTGCTTTCATAAATATTTTAACTACTAATAACATATACTAACGGTTAAATTAAGCTCAAGTGATATTTAACAATAATTCTGAACATGTGCTAAAAGGAACTCTGTAGAAAAATATCTTATTTTATAGGATAAGTTGGTATAAATAATTATTATTATATTATTGTTTCATACTAATACATGTCATGTTTTGTATTGCTTTTCCATATTTTATTTGGTTATTCTTCCAGACGATAGGGTGCATATGGACAACTTTTTTAGCTTATAACTTGGACAACTTTTTTAGCTTATAACTTGGACAACTTTTTTAGCTTATAACTTGATACTCGATAGAAATTTAGCTGTTTTTTGCTTATATTTTTAAATTATGTACCCTTGATGAAGTGGTTTACAATATAAGCTTTTTGCTACCCAGTTGTATTCATTTGTTTGCTCATAAATTATTGCATAGAACAATGTATTTTCACTCATATTTTGTTTCCTTTGTTTATAAAAGATGACTGTGCAATTTTGGTCAATTTCATATGTATACATATAAATGTGTGTGTGTGTATATATATGTGCATTAGGGTGGGCCGAAAAAAACTTTTTTTAGATTTTCGATAATGGCGGGTGCGGAAAAGTGGCCACTGGTGGCACTCAGTTCACACAAAAAATTTGAGATTTTTTGGACAATTCCTTACCCTGCCGCAAATGGCTTGAAGTTTTGCCAAAATGCTGATTTTTGAACTTTTTTAGTAAAAACTTTTAAAATATTAAATTAAGTTTATTTTGGAGGTATTTACTTGGAAAGGTATATTTAACGTATCTAATGTTTAAATAAGTTCTGATAATTCATTATTTAATTTCTATGTGTATTTTAAATTAGTCGATTTCTATAGGCGAGTAAAACTCTGCGTGCAGCTACATCCACGCGAGGAGTTCTCGGTTGTTTCGCGTTGATACGGAACGCAAGACAAGTTAAAATCAAGTACATTTTTAAAGAACATAGCACTAAACTAATGCATAATTAGAGGTTTTTAAACATTTGGTACATTAAATACATCTTTTCAACTAAATACAACCAAAAAAAAAACTTAATTTAATATTTAATTTTTTTTTTTGCTAAAAAAATTCAAAAATCAGCATTTTGGCAAAACTTTAAACCATTTGCGGCAGGGTAAGGAATTGTCCGAAAAATTTCAAATTTTTTGTGTGATTTAAGTGCCACAAGTGGCCACTTTTCCGCACCCGCCATTATCGAAAATCGAAAAAAAAAAATTTCGGCCCACCCTAATGTGCATGTATAAGTTTCCATTAAAAACAAAGCACACATAAAAATGCACCTTTCATATTTTATTATTTTATAAGCACCAATAATCATACGCATTCATCACTAATTAATAAAAAATTAAGAATAAATTGGAAAATAATTTTAATTACACTCCTGACTTTCAGTTCATTATTGTCTTACACTTAAATTGATTGAAATAAACTCTTAAAAGTTTCTTTTTTTATAAATGAAAGTATAGAAGAAAAACAAAGTTTTGTAATATGTGAGAGATATATGAAAATGGAACTGAAAATGAAACTATATGAACTGCTTCTATGATGTGCGCATCAAGATCAAAATAAATTGTCGCTACTCTCTAAAAATTCCCCTTTCCACAAGAAATTTTGAAATGCAGACGCTGATTGGATGTTTTTATCCAAGAGGCCCAATTTTCTTCACTGTGTCAAAATTGTCTAATTTTTACGTAAAATAAACGATAAGTAAATCATAAACAATATAGGATATATTTCTAATTGTACGAATTACATCTAGATAAAAAAAATAACAGGTATACATATATTTTATAATGAGTTTTGTAAATCATCGTCAGCTGTTTTATTCTTTTCTTTTATTCTACATTTTGCTTAAAGCGACACATTATATTTGAAACCATCTCTTCAATTTTGAATAACATTGTAACATATGACGTAGCACAATACTTTGTACTAAAAATTAAATTAAAAAAAAGTTTAAATCTTAAAAAACAGCTTATTTTTTTTTAATTTAATTTTTTTCGAAAAAAAATTAAGTTTTTAAAAATTTCTACTACTTTTACAAATATGAATATTTTTGCTACGATGTTTTCTTCATTCATTAAAATATACTATTTAAAACTGTGTATGAAATTTCAAATGTATGGGATTTCACATTAAAAGTGACTTTCTTTTATCTCTTTTATACCAAAATATAAAGCGTAAAAGCTTTTTGTTCAAAAATAGTGGTGTTAAATTTTTTTTGGTAACGTTTCTCCTGAAACAAATGTTAAACCCTACTGAAAATATTAATTTCAGTATATTGTTTGGTTATACTACTTATGTTACTTTACTAATGTGATTAGTCTTAAAAAAAAAAAAAAAAAAAAAAAGTTTTTAAATGTGCTTTGACCCGCAAGCGCATGTTTGTGGCCCACAAGAAAAAAAGATGGAATATGGTTGGTCTAGACGGCTGGAATATGTTGCTTTTTATAATAAAGGTTGCCTAAGCGAAATGAAGAAAGAAAATCTATAAGTATAAAACGCTCCATTGCATTACATGATTTTAAAAAGGAAAAAAGCGTAGATTGTAGATACTTATTAAAAAGAAAAGAAAAAAAAATGTGCAATTCACATTCAAGCTTTGGCTAATTAAAAAACAAAATGTAAATCATTTCTCCAGTTATTACCTAACGTAAAATAACATTCCTAATTGACTAGGGGGAAGAAATAACAATCGATTGAGAATAGGTATGTTATAAATGACATCGGTTAGAACATTATGAAACTCAAATAAGCATCATTATTGCAATTGAATCGCTTCTTATTATATTAATAGAGTTTATTATCATTATTATTAATTTGCTGTTTTTTTTAGACATATTTATAATGCCACTTTTCATACTCTGGCTATGATAGATTAAAAACATGATGTCTGTGTTTATTTAAAGAAGCAATTAAATATCTACAAATGAGTTTCTTCGAAAAGTAGCGACATGAAAATGAATGGAACATGTAGCAAAAAAAGTCGGACTTATTATACAATCATTTTCGGCAATACGTTAACTACGTAATAGTTTTTACATCAGTTGTAACAATAAAAAAATAACTAATCATGCGTTAAGCACAGATTGTGAAACACTTTCCAATACCTTCAGAATAATGTAACAAAGCTGCACCATTTTAGCCTTTTATATCCTGAATTTTGAATTAAAAAATCTCTATCGGCTTGGCCTACAGACGCGGGTAGACTTCGAAGTTAAGAACAAATTTTACCAACAAAAAACAAAATATCATTAGAGATAATCCCAGTTTAACAACTTTATATGGCCGATTTTGAAGAGTTTTTAATTTCATTTTTCTGTAAGAGCTGGTTTTATACGAACCATCTTAAGGCAATATTCAAAAAGATATTTTTCCGCGTTCAACCGCTCAAAATTTTCTAACCCTGTTTCAGACTCATTTTTAAAAGAAAAATATAAGAGTTTCTGATGTGACTTTTGAATAAGCGACATGGATTTTCTTAATTTCATTCTAGTACATTAGAACTTGATTTATAAAGAATTATTTTCTCAATCACATTTTTCATTTCCAATGTGATCGCTTTGAGAAACTCCGTTCAAAATGTCCCCTTTGAGAGCTTTAAAAAATATATATATTCTACATTTATCAAAAAGTTGATCAATACGGCACATTAAATACTTTAAAAATAAGAAATCCTGCCAATTGGATGCATTTGAGAGCAAAAAATCAATTTAAAAAAAAGAGTCAGAAAATAAGCAATTGGAATTTCAGTACATGCTTGATTCCTCTTGCACTATCTCTTTGAAAAGTTCGGTTCAAAATGACCAATTTGACAACATTTTTTGAAATATATACTACCTTTATGAAATATTGGCCAATACGGCATATTATATAGTTTCTAAATAAGAAAAATTGCCAATTGCATGCATTTGAGATCAAGATTATATCTAAAAATGAGTCAGAAAATAAGCAATTTGTTATTTGAATGCATCCTCAATTATTCAATCACGATCGCTTCAGGAAATGCAGTTCAAAATGACAAATTTGATAGCATTTTTTTGAAATAAATTCTGCCTTTATCAAAAAATTGACCAATACATCACATTATACAGTTTCTAAATAAGAGAGCCTGCCAGTTGGATGCGTTTAAAAACAAAAATGAATTTTAACATTGAGTCAGTTTGGATTTGAGATTTTTTTTTCGACTCTTATTTTTAATTTATTTTTGCTATAAGAACTGGTTCCATAAAAAAACTTGTAAGTATAAAAGTTGTAGATTTTATTGATAAGATGTAAAATAAATTTAATCGGATTTGATATCGTAATAATTGACTAAGTTATGGATTTTTTCTTTCCCCCCCCCCCTCTTTTTGTTTTCGTTTTTATTTTTTTATTTTTTTTTGTTGCGGTAAGCATTGGTCTTATGAAAAACCGGTAAATACAAAAGTTATAGATAATATTAAGGACATTTATAAAAATTTTAATTGGATTTGATATCTTGAGAATTTACGAAGTTATGAATTGAAAATGCACAAGACTCTGTAAATTTACTTTTAATGATAATAATTTAATTTAGTTTATAAAATTAGTGAATCAGTCAATCTATAGTAAGCTTCAAAGAACTTGAATGTTCCGAGAAAACTTGAACTGCTGTATTACTAAATTTTAACGCAATTTGTTTCTAGTCATACTGGGGTTTGAAACCGAGATCTCTTGACACAGGCAGAATACCTGACTGAGTGTCAATCATGACATTTTGTTTGGAAACTGACTCGTAAAAACTGTTGCTATGTTTCATTTCTTATTTAATATAACCGTAGAAAATTTTACCACTGCATATATCTGTGAGATAAAAGTCCAAGATATAGCTATAAATTATAATTAAAATAAAAAAAAAACATGGCAGAGTAACCGTTTGTTTGGAGTCAGTAACCAAGCAATATGTGACGTCATGATTGAAAGCGTTTATAGAAGACATACCTATTTGAGTACAAAGTATGTCTTTTATGATTCAGCGGGGAAAATCCTTGCTGAATTTGATGAGATTATTTTTTCCTTTCTAAATTATTCCAAGTTTTAAAAAACAATCTTTAAACTATATTTTCTTCTATAATGGTTCTACTAAAATTGCAAAAGAATTTTAAAAGTATGTATTAAATTTAACAAAGATATAAATATCTTTAAATAAAGACATGGAAATCCCATCAGGGAATCTATATATATAAAAGGAATTCTGAGGATAATTGAGGCACAGGCGAAAGCAAATCTTGGCAATGCGCCAACTCGGTCCAGAGGAAGCAAATCTTGGCAATGCGCCAACTCGGTCCAGAGGTATAAAAGCAAGATAGAAAAAAACGCGCAGGTCTGTGCATTCAAGTACAACCACCCATATGTATATGCTGAAAGTTTGTTCTGACGCTCACCCGACGCACGTGGAGTGCCGATGGTCCGGGGAGAGTCACCGGGGGATCCGTCGCGAGCTGAGAGAGAAGCGTACCATACACATAAATTATTAAATAAACCTTCAAATTAAGCCCGGCGAAGCGGGCTGGGTATGCTAGTTAAATATAATGGAAAAGTGTGTAAAATGACGACTGAGAAACTCAATCGAATGCATTTGACCGAGAACTAGTGCAAATATACAGAGAGTTTCGCTTTTCTCCTATGTTTTTACAGAAATTTTTTACAGTGTGTCAAAAACTGATGTGACGTAAGATGCCATTTTGATGTGACGTCAGATGCCAGTAAATCTGTAAATGAACCATTATTGCTACACATTTCCTTTGCAATACTGAATGCTCCAGAAAATATCATTAACAAATAACCGACAATCCGAGTATTTATACGCGAGTTAAAGCGTGGACAAATAGACAGACAAACCGAATTCATGAAAACTTTTCAACTATGTTAGAAAGTGTTTAAAACAATAACGTCAGGATTACCTTATAACTATTTCCATTTGAAAGTGATGATAATCATTTACACTGTAAAACATGATAATCATTACTGTTTTTTCTATGGGATAACTAATTAATACACCATAAAACCTACTCGAGAACGTTTACAAAAATCAGTGGTAGTGAAAGAAATTTTCTTTTTAAAATGCTTCGTTAAATTCTGAAACTATGATGGCATTAGGTTTCTAAAGATGTTAAACTATTTTCGAAATAGTGATTAATTCGGGAGTGGTTATTGTACATTGCTCGGTTGTATTATGTATTATAGTGCAGCAGATGCACTTCAAAATTCAATTTTTAGATCTAAAATTAGATGTATAAAATTAACTTTGACATATTTTAGCCGAGTTTTGCAAAAAATACATGAGTGAAATGATCCAATCGCTTTCTAGAATGTCGTCAAATTTAATTTCTAATTTTATGTCTGTTGTTAAAGATTCGCTAAAATATTCCTCATCATCGTTAAAATTAGAAAGGAAATTATCCATACGAATTGATGTGAGATGTGCTGACTGAATAAGGTGATCGCCATCCTTGTTTCCAATTAAAGTCCTGCGTAGGTAAATTTTATTTAAAGTTAAAATACAAACCGACACGACCCCCCCCCCCTTCCCCCCCCCAAAAAAAAAAATCTCGACACGCAACCTGACCAAACTTGATAAAATAATTTTCGACAACCCGCAACACAACATATTTCAATCCCAGTGTTGATTTCAGGAAGTGGCCTGTTAGGACCCTTCCCCCCCCCCCTTTCACAGAGCAATGAGATGTCCCCTCTGAAAGATTTGAGATTTTTTGTTTTCAATAGTAAAAAAATGCAATCCCCTCCCCCACGAAATCAGAGAAATCCCTCCCAGAAAAAAGTGCTGAATTCAACACTGTTTAACCCTCACCCGATTTGAACCTGGAATACTTCGACCTGAAACCCGATATATTTCCCGAAACACTAAAAGTCAACCCGAGCCGAACCTAGGGTGGGATCAGATGCGGGTAAAAGAGGATAACTCGACCCGATGCAAGACTCTTACCAGTAGAAAAAGTCTTGGTCTAGACATGTAATATCACACTAAAAAGTTTTTGTTAATTATTTGAAAACGCACTATATTTACAGAGACATCATGGACCACAACAATATCACGCGTTAAAGAACTTCCATTTGCTTTCAATTGGTAATGAGATCAGCGTGAAATTCCGGTCGGATAACTTGAGATCTTCTATAATTTGAAAACAAGGGATAACACAGGGAATCTAGCTGTGCATGAAAGAAAGAATAGGTTTCCACCAAACATGTTACAAACGTTTATCGGGGTCACAGAGTACAGTGACTTGTTGATTAGAATACTATTTAGCGTTAACATTTAACTGTCCGAAAGCAACCACTTTCGCACGAATTATATATGGAAAGATAATTCACACCAGTAATTCAATTGTTATCAAAAACAAACGGCATCTGTAAATGCTTGCATGAAGAAATTCACAGTCTTATAATTACAAAATAATGCATTAAAAATATATATATATTCGTAGAATTCGTACAAGAACATGCAAGCAAAAGATTTAAATGGGCGGTTCGAGTGAAATTTGATCATTTTAGCTCTTTTTAACGCTATCCAACATAGCAGTTAGTGTTTATGTTTTCGGCTTGTCCGATGCCTGTGTTCATTTCTCTGTGCTCTAACTTAAGTAAATACACCCAGATTGCCGTATAATTGATATATACATGGGTGGTTCACCAATTATTGTCCCTAGCAGGGATGTAGTGGAGGATATACGGTAGTATACGCCATATAGCTTCTGGATTTGCGGAACACCCTATACCAGCGGTTCCCAATCTATGGGTCGCGACCCACTGGTGGGCCGCAACAGTTGTTTTGGTGGGTCGCGGAACAATGAGGTTTGTTATAAAAATATATCAATTATGTCATCTGTTTAAAAAAATATGACAATTTCAACAGGAAATAATATTTCAAGGGAAAAATTTTCATTTCCTTCTAGATTAACATATAAACAGAATATCCAGAAATATTTAAATCAGTTTTGAAGTCCTTGATGAAATTCAACTCTTTGTGCTTATGGGAAAATGTTTGATCTACTTTCCTGTTTTTGAAATACAATTACTGAGACAAACTGCGTGTTATTATATGTTCCCGCATTGGTAAACACCAATACCAGAAGTCTCATTGATTATAAATTTATGTTTTCGTAATAATTAAACGTATTTTTAACTATTTTTATAGTTTGTGCATTGTTTTAATCTCTATTCATTTACACACATTGAGATTATCTATTCTTGTTCTTGTTGATAATGTATCTTCCGTACGAAAATTTTCCCTTTTCGTAGAATAGGACAGCCAAGCGTATAGAGATCTTAGAAAAATTGCTATATTGATATACAACTTTATCTTAGGTGGGTCGCGAAATTTTTTTTCACTGAGAAGTGGGTCGCGTACCAAGAAAGTTTGGGAACCGCTGCCCTATACCCTCTGTTTTTCAAGAAAGCTATAATATGTACACTCTAGGGTATACCCTCTGCCTTGAGCGTATATTCTCTGCTTAGACTGTATATCTTCTGGGTTTTTTTCCTATTATATCACTGGTTTCTATTGCATATAAAATGTTTGTACTGCGATGGCTCGTGTGATATATCGAAGCCTAATGTCTTTGATGCTTATATGCTCAATTTCAAAACCGTAGTTGTCATATTATCATATTTTTGGAGGGAGGAGTGAAAGAGGGAAGGTGAGGTGAAAGGGCGGTTTGGAGCTTATAGGGGTAGATTTGTGATAGTGGATGAGACATGGGCACTGTCGATTGGACCCGGGATCATACTGATTTAGCCATACCTCATCCACTGCCACTAATCTGCCCCATACGCTCCAAACCAGCTTTTCTCCCTACCCCTCCCCCTCTTTAAAAAATCCCTCAAAAAGTAAGTCTTTAAAACTTCATCCCTCGATAAATATATACTAGGACACCCATATATACTAGGGACACCAGAGATGGGCAGTAAGGTGGAGCGAAAAAAAATTTTTTTTTGAAAATCAAAAACGGGTAGGTGCCAAAAGTTGCCTTTATACTAGTACATCAACTGTGTGAAATTTTACCGCTGAAAAAAAATGGCTTGAGTCTGCGCTTTTGCTCCAAAAATCGAAATTTTGGGTAAAATTTGTCATTTTTTGACATTTTTTCAAAAAAATTGAAAAAATCCTACCGAGCTGGTTAGTATTTAAAAATGTTGCTTAGACCTTTATATTTATCTGCTTAACATATTTAAACTATAAAAAAATATGTTTATTCCCTATAGCTGGAGCAAAACAGACAACTTTTAGTAATAAAACAGTATTACCACTCTATTGGATCATACAACGAATTGTTGTTTTTAATACAGCTCTTGTTTTCAAAACTACCTTGGACATGCGTCTGTAACTATCTTCATGTATATTTTTACAGATTATACAAAAAAATGAAAAGCAGAGTAATGTACGGGAATATTATTAAAGGGATCTATTCGGCCATCTATTATATTTATCAAATTTACATTCAGTTGATGAATAGTGATTGGCAGTTCTGTTACCACAACATTTTTTCAGTCAATTGTATTTTTTTTACGTAATGATTTGCTTCAAAGATGATTTCAGATATTTCAACTATAAGTATGCCATCATTTATTCTACTTTAGCATTTTTTGTATGTTGAGAAGCTAGCTGTTTAATGTGATGGTGATCGTCAGAGAGAATTGCAATGAAAATATGTTCTCCATGTGTAAAGCAATCGCTGTTGTAAATAAGCTTTTTTTTGCATTAGTTTTATGCCGTTTTGTAAGTGTTTTCGTATCCAGGTAATTTCCTATTAATTTTCGATTCCCTTTTTATGAATGGACAACATTTGATGGTGAAATGCCCTGGGCATAAACTTATAATGCATAGTACTTTATGAGGGAATATACGGATTCTAATCGACTATAAGTGCTCATTTAAAATTAGGAGAATTTTATTTGTCACTGTGAACCATTTTGCATGGGGTAAGCTTAGAATTGTGTATAATATTGAATCATTCGCTACTTCAACTCCAGTGAATTTCCTCTGCGTCAATTATTAGAGAAGTCGATATAAAACGTTCTAAGCTACATGGATTCACTGGATCAATAAGGAAAATCTTTGTCTACGTACTTTTCACTTCTTATTGCAATTTTTTTTTATAAAATAGAGAATAATTTTGAAAAATTATTTTCGCAAATTGAGAAAAAGATACTCAAAACAGACTAGAAATTTCTGTCGGAGATTGCAAAGCTAATTCATAAGGAAAGCTATTTCTCAGAAAAAATGGGGAATAGGAATTTAGAAAACATCTCACACAAAAGACAGCTCATAAAGTTAATAAAATTTTCCGCTTTATATAAGCACAGATTGGCAATCAGCGTCTATATGTTCACTCACAAAATGTATAATCCAAGTTTATACCGCGGGATTTTTTATACCAAATGTACAACACACCTGAATAATAGACCTAAAGTCTTATTAGACTACGGAACAATACAGGAAACGACATAAAGCATGCTAAAACTTCTTTAGAAATATTGTTGTTTTACACGCAAATTTTGTTTGCAATCCTCTGTGGCGATCGTCATAATATTAAACAGCTAACTTCTCAGCATATATTCAATGTAATAGGTTCAATAAATGATGACATACTAGAAATTGAATTCATACAATCAATTATTAGGCAAATCATTGCATATAAAATGTAATTGATTGAAAGAATGTTGTGATAACAGAACTTCCAATCATAATGTACTAATTGCATGAAATTTTAATGAAGATAATAGACTGCTGAATAGGTTCAATTAAGAACATACCCAATACATTACTCAGCTTCTCTTCTGTATACATGATATAAAAATATACGTGGAGCAGGTCACACCAGCATGGTCCAAATCATCCAAAGTCAGTGAATACAAAGGAGAGATAAATTACTTTGATATATAGAAAACTTATACTCGTCTTCGGGAAAAAAATAACAATTCAATACATAAATAAAACACTGGGCCTAGATGATTGGGTGGTTGAGACGTGTGGAATAATGCAATCACCTCTATGAGTTATATACACAGTAGTTTTAAAAGCAGCTAGGTAAGAAATGCATTCAAAACAACATTTCGTTGTATGCTCCAATAGAGAGGTTAATGCTGATTTTTCACAAAAAGTTGTCACATTTGCTCCAATTATACAGACTACAGATATTGTTTTATAGTTTAAATATGTTAAGCAGATAAATATAAAGGTCTAAGCAACACTTTTAAATACTAACTAGCTCTGTAGGAAGTTTTTAATTTTTTTGAAAAAATGTCAAAAAATGACAAATTTTACCCAAAATTTCGATTTTTGGAGCAAAAGCGCAGACTCAAGCCATTTTTTTTCAGCGGTAAAATTTCACGCAGTTGATGTACTAGTATAAAGGCAACTTTTGGCCCCTACCCGTTTTTGATTTTCAAAAAAAAATTTTTTTCGCTCCACCCTAATGGGCAGTATCGAAAATACATGTATTTGAAATACATTTTCAAAATACATTTGTATTTTGTATTTTGTATTTTATCCCGACGAAACTAAAGTATTTTAGTAATGTATTTTGAAAAACTTTTTCCAAGTATTTTGTATTTTGAAAATACATTTCATACTCAAAATACATTTCTGTAGATTTCAAGTTGCTTCGTTTAAACCTCCGCAGATGTAAGATTCACAAAAGCAAAACAGGTGCCTTTCTGTTTTGTTTTGTCTGATGGGATTCGTTTCTAGAAGTTAATGTAAACATACTTTTTCAACTATTGCTATGATAAGGATTAGAATGAATTCTTCTGTTTTACTTAAGCATTTTTGCTGAACTGTACATGTACAATTCTAACGTTTTAGTTTTTATAATTATAACGTTGCTGTGAGAACGACAAAAACTATTGTGTGATAAACAGGAAGAATCATTCAGAGTTTTGCTGTGTATAGTACTTTTTAAGAAGCATAGAAAGAAAGCTAATGTAGCAGCAGAAAGAAATTTAATGTATGTTTAAATCTCGTGAAAGAATGGTTGATATTGCCCCAGCTCCGGATAACAATATATAAATGAATTGCGATAGTGCACGTTGCGCTATATTAGGTGGGCAATTTTTTAAAAAATAATTTCCGTTCATAGTAACGGCAAAGTTAAAACAGCATGCCAAATGTTTACAACAAAGTCTATCGTTATAAGTGGAACCTTCGACGCAACAACGCATTTTAAAACAGATTTAAAGGTAAAATTTTTAGTTTTATATCGTTATACCTTGATTGCAATATTTTATCTAGTTTCTTTGTATCCTTTTTATCAAATTTCGGGCATATTTTAACCCACCCCTGATATTCATTTAATTGGGAGATAATTTTATTATCTAACTAGTTCTATTTATTGATATAGAGATCAGATTTTTAGTAATTGTATTTACGATTGAGTATGTTAAATACCGGAGTTTTGGTTATAGACCTGTCGTTAATGGAGATACATTTTTATGTAACCTTTTCGCCTTTTTTTTGCTCATTTTATGTTTTATTTTATAGTGCCTTTTTAGTGAAAATATAAAATATAAAATGGTGTCCGACCGAAACGAAAGTTACTGTACCGAAGTTTTGTTCCTTTTTGAATTTATAAGTAATAAAACTTCGAAACGGAATTTTCAAACGAAAATTTCTCAGATGAAAATTTTATTATTGATAAAAATATTAATCAAGTTAATTACAAAATTATTCCCCTACAGCAGATTTATTATATATTTATGATTTTGATAGTTATTTTGATACATATTTATGGTTTTAAATGTGCGGATATGTGTAGGGGCATGTGAAGAGAAAACCTCGCCCGGGGCAAAAACTCAATTTCGCGCCACCCAGCGCCAATTTTTTCTTGTGACAAGCTAAAAGTGACATTGGTAGTATAAGTTTTGACGCTCCCTAAATTTCCGCGCCCAGTACGACCACCCCCTTCGCTCCCCCTTTCGCATGGCTCTGGGTATGTGCATAAATTTTTTAGAATAAAATTTAAAATAATAATAATAATTAAACATTATTTTGTACCGATTTATAAACATAGAAAAGTACACATTATTAATTGTGCAATTATTTATGTATCTCGTGTATTCTGAGATTTTTTATGTATCAAGCCAGATTGATGTTCATTGTACAGAGTTCTAAAATGTTTAACATTTGATTTGCAAATTAATCAAAAACAAATATCAATAAAAGATTCTCTAAGAGAATAGTAGGCTATTCATGCTTAAAGAAAATAAATAGCAAATTTTAATTTGCAATCATCATAACAAATATAGTATACATGAGTTTTAAATACAGTTTTACAATATGAATGATGGAAAAAACATTATGAGTATTTAAAGTAATTTTAATGCTATGACCAGTTCAAGAATGTAGGGTCTTTAACTTCTTGAGGGGCAGTGAAATATATTATATCCAGTGTTGGAATTCAGAGGGTGGTCCGGGGGGGGACATCCCCCCGGAGCAATAAAATGCCCCCCCCCGCAGAAAATTGAAATTTTAATTTTTCAATAGTCAAAAAGTACAATCCCTCCCCACCCCCCCGGGAACTCTATAATGTTCCCCTCCGGAGCCACTGAATTCCCTCCCGGAGAAAAGTGTCTGAATTCAACACTGATTATATCCCACTTAATTTTAATCAGGATTCACACTATAAACTTTTAACTAAACTTTATATACTCAACTTTGGTTCAAAAATGTCTCAAAATTGCTTTTATTTTTAATTTTTAAACTAAAATTTTTCGATTATTCCGGTGTGAATTTAACATTATAGAGACACAATTGCTTGTCCCTCAAAGTGTTGAAACATACCATGAAGAAGAGCGATGCACAAGTGAAATACACTAATTATCTATTAAACACTAAAAACCATCACTTAAAAAACAACAAAAAATTATTTGGTGTCATGATATTCCGAACGTCGTATTGTTATATGTTATGATATTTCTAGAATTTAAATGAAAATGTTTAACATGTTATTTATTTAATATTTCTTATAAAATTTTATCTTATTTATTATTCATGGGAAATATACTTATATCTGTATTGTAGTGACCGTAGCTATATCGAATTATATATACTTTTTAAAAAAACTTCCAACGAAAGAGATTATACAATTTTTTTATATATGTGTGTTTATGTATGCGTGTAAGAATAACTACTGAATTGACACTTTGATTTTCAATCTCTCGCTCTTTTTACTTTCCTCTATCTTTACAATAAGAAGGTATTGGATTCGCGAAAACATCTACTTCAGGTTTTTGATGGATTTATATGTTTTAGAAGGTCCTGAATATCATTTGATTGTTTTTAGAAAGGTCCATCTTGGGAATTTGTTTGTAAGTGACAAAAATTTTGTGGGAGCTCTATCCAGCGCCGTGCAAAAAAAAAGGGGGGCGAAGGGAGTGGTCGCCCCGGGCGTGGAAATATAAGGGGCGCCAAATTGAAACATTGCCCCGGAAGCAGTTTTTTTCGCACGCCCTGGCTCTAAAAATCTAAAAGGGAAAAAAATCCTTTAACAGATTTCTTTTCAGCTGATACGCAGTTTTCTCTAAATTTATTATATTCTTTTTGCTTGTTATTAAATCCATTTTGCATGAATTAACACATTTGCCATTTAAGGCTGTTCTCATCTACTCTACTTAACAAGCGAAAAACATTTTGACACATTTACAAACTCATTTTTTAACGGAAATATATAAATTGAAAGACCCGACTATGGAAGCGATTTGGAATCGAACTATATTTTCGATTTTTTGATCAATTAATTATTGATACATAAGCGATTTTGTTCATGCGACAAACACGTTTCTTGTTTCTGTTTGAGTGTTTAATCTTTCTACGTGCACAAATGCAATTCAAAACGCCCACTTTGACTCTATTTTCTGAAACACTTATTGTGTTTGCAAAAACACGGGAAAATGAGTGCGATTCCATTACTTTTGAATAACAACACTTGCTACTTTCATCTATTTCGAACAAAAAACAAATCAAAATTTATTTTATAAAGTTAACCATTTGGATTTAAGAACATCCTTAAGACTGGATTGCTTGACAGATTTATTTTCAGAGTTCCCTTTCTTGTGCTTTAATTTTATTGTCCAGAAATATATTTACCATTCTTTAAAAATGATAAAATTAAAACTTTTAACTGTAAAATTATAGCAATTTAAAAATACATACATTATTTGGAAAAAACTGTTGGGTCGGGCCAGATAGTACTTATTTATGAATAGTTCAGGCCTGGACAGGATACCTAACTTACGGGCTGGATTCGGAAAAATACTACAATTTTTGACTAATTCAAACCCCTAGGAAGGATGAAGTCCAGTCCCAGTCCAGTCTGGACAGAATAAATTAGGCCCGGCCCGAATTTGCAGAGAAAAAAGTAAAGCACCCGAAAGAGTAATGAACAGGTCCATTTGAGACTATCCTTCAGGAAAATATAAACCGGACATCTGGCCCGGACCAGCCCGGAACAACTGAAGAGCATAACAGGGCCCGCCCGGCCAAAGTGTTTTGGATAAGAAAAAATGTCTGAAACCGGCCTGCTGACCGTGCCGGACACGGTCTGTAAAAACCCCCAATGTTATAACACAAATTTTTAAAAATTTCAAATGTATTTTGTATTTTAAATGTATTTTCAAAATACATGTATTTTGTATTTTGAATTTTTTTGAAGAGGAAAGTATTTTGTATTTTGTATTTTAGGTTCTAAAACCAATGTATTTTGTATTTTGTATCGAAAATGATTTTTTGATGTATTTTGCCCAACACTGAGGGACACTAATGGTTGAACCACCCACGTATTATTGAGGTTTACCATAGCATATGTGCTAATGAAAATGAAGTGTGTAGCTTTAATAGTTTATTTATGGGTTCATACAAAATTCCGTTACATGACGGTATATAGGAAAAAATAGTTTACGTTGCATTTTAAAGATGTTACAATACTTCAAACATAATGGGATTGGTATACATCACTGAGGTTGATTACAAAATGCTTACAAATAAATGTGAAATAAATAGCATTTATGCTTCGTTTGTAGAGATGCACAAAGAATTCCATAATACTATGATTTATCGTGTAAAACTTGCTTACAGAATAGTACAATAATGCTATGCCATTTTTAATATAATACAATTTATATAGATCACTAACAGGAACTACAGCATGTTTTCAATAGATTATGCGGTGCATAGTATTTGTCATTCACTTACGGAGACAATCTAAAGGATACGGTTATGGGGCAGATTGTGAAGTATAATTGCTGAAACTTCTCTTTCATCTGTAGTAATGCATTTTTAAACTTAACTAACTTCTAATGCATAACTTGGCGTGTATACATTCGATAGATCTTATATACATAGCTGCACGAAAGAATTCGAATATATCCTCTTGAAACCTGGCTTTCATTAAAATGGATGTTTTGCTTTCTCCTTCTGTTGTGTTAAATTTCATTGCAGCAACCTAAAACCAATTAGACATTGTAACGTATGAATCAAAAAACAACATTCAACTTTTGGATTTTTGCAACGGCAAATACTCTGTTTGCAAAATGACGCAATGAGTGAGTCAAGTTGGATTTCGACGCTTTGCAGGTAAATTTCTTTTTTTTATATTATTTCATTTTGTTTCAACTATTTTTTTTTCATTTGATTTTAATAGCAGATGTTAATATTTGCCTTATGTTCGTTATAATAAATTCTATTCTTTCCCATACTTTTAATATACAGGGAGAGCAAAAAGTCCGTAAAAACTTTAAAAATTCATAAAAACCGAAAAAATAACCGAAATGAAAAACGGTTTGCACGGTTAGCATCCATAGGTCACGGGGATTTTTTAAAGACAGAAATAAAAAATAATTCAAAAAACAGCCGACAGATGGCGCTGGTACTTGCGATTTCCGCGGAAATATGCAAATGAACCGGTTATAAGAGCTTGCGCTCCTAATCCACAACTAGTTCACCGTTGTGAGCTGGGAACTTGATCAAGGATGCTCACTGCGAAGGACAAAGCTTTGTTGGTGAAGTTATTTTACATGAACAAGGAATCAGCGACTATTGCTTTGCGTAAATTTCGATTTCAAAAGGATTTGAGGACGGGAAAGGGGCCTTTAACAGCGGCAGGCCTCATAAAGCTTGTTCGGCAGTTTGAGGAAACATTTTGTTCTTTATTTGTGTATCTTTTCTTTGATTTGGGTACGTCAGCGCCACCTATTGGCTGTTTTTTGAATTATTTTTTTTTCATGTCTTAAAAAACCCTGCAAACCGTTTTTCATTTCGGTTATTTTTTCGGTTTTTATGAATTTTTAAAGTTTTTACGGACTTTTTGCTCAGTGGCGTAGCTAAGGGGGGACAAGGGGGGCGTCCGCCCCGGGCGCCGAGGCCTAGGGGCGCCAAATTGAGAGAAATTGTTATATATCTATATTGGGATGGGGGCGCAAAATTTCTTGCTGGCCCCGGGCGCCAAAAAACATAGCTACGCTACTGTTTTTGCTCACCCTGTATTTTTTTATTATTTCAAAGCGACCATAACCTCAACATCCTTTTAAATGAATGTGCTGAACAGAAAAAAAAATCGAAATTTATTAATTTCTTTAAAAACCTACTTTTAGATACCTACGTATTTGTTGAAAAAAAAACTAATATTAGGAAACATATATGCATTTTATTTTGCTCGGATCTCAGGAGGATATTATCGGCTATGTAAAGCAATTGTTGAAAAGGACTCTTTATGCATTTTTTAAATTTTGTGATAAATACTTTTGGCTCCTTTCTGTCAGAACTTGGAATACACTGTGAGTAAGGATCCAAAAGTAAAACTGGCAAAGAAGGTGTAAATTCGTTTAATTCCCATTTTATACATTGATTCATTTGCGGCTTCCCACAGGTTACAAATTCTGGTCCACTTTTCTGGAAAACTTTTGTGAATATATTGCTAATTAGTCTTGGAAAAGCAGATATTAGTTCATTCTACATTGCTTCATTTATTGAATAAAAGTTGTTTGAATGACTTCTATAACACGTATCCTAATAAAAGATGCATGTAAGCATGTAAGAAGGGTGTAACTAACAAGGAAGGTCTCCATACGGGCATACCCCGAAAAATCTGAAAAAAATGCAGAATGTTCTTCTCGTGGGGATATATACATTTATAAAAAAATTTCGGCGGAACCTCCATTTAGTATCCGTAAAAAAATAATGAAAATTTCGTTATTTGGAGATTTATCTCCGGTTGGCGATGGAATGTAATTTCAAGAAATACTTTATGTCAAATACACTTCAAGAAAAAAAAAGTTTCATGTTGAACTTGTTTTGATGTATTTAATTTAAATAACTTTAGTTTTGTAAGTTTTAGTTTATTTTAAGTATAATTTTGTTATATCGATATTTATATGTATTTATATTCAAATTTAATCATCAAAATTTGAGATTTAAAACGAAATTCATAATTTAAATTAATTAAATTTGTTTCAAGCTCAAAGTCCAATTGAGAATTGTTGATGAGATTTGGTTGCTATAGAAACATTAGGCTTTTATTTTTGAATACGCTTAAATGTACGAAGATATTTTTTCTCAATATGATTTTTTTTTAAATCCATGAAAACATTTTTTCCAGTGATTAATTAAATAACTACTTCAACAAGTAATATATATATGTAATACAATATATATATATATATAATATATTAAAGTCTCTCATTGTTTATGTTTAAATTCATTAAATACCATTTACATGCATTCTAAATATCCAACAGTTTTGAGTTGCATTATAATCGTTTGCTCTTGGCGAGGAAAAGGGCTGCTCGCCAAATCGAGTGACTCTTTTGTCTTTTCACGCCAAATATTCAAAAATATTTTATTTTTTTACATACTTTCCAATGTGATTCCGCCGCTAATTTTGACTGATCCTTTATTACATACAGGGTGTTTCGCTATCAGACCGACAAACTTTGAGGGTTGATAGTAGACATAAAGACAAACATTATTAAATAGGACACCATGGGGCGTAAACGTCTTCTGTAGGAACTAGGGGCCATTAAAGTTTAAGGTCCAAAAATTCAAACGGGGATAAAAAACAGAAAAAACTGTCGATTCGTTTGCGGTTTTCGCTAAAATCACTCTTTACATCACGATTGATCGTAAAAATTTTTTTAAAGGTTACGTTCAAAAATTGTCGATAGAGGGCGCTTTAGACTTTAGAGCAACGAAAAACTACTTTTTACCGTTATTTTGTGCTTGGGGTTGAAATTATTTTAAAGTTTAGACTTTAACTTGAATTTTAATCCCAAACTTGGAAACATTCGGATCGGGTAACTAGCGAAAATTGAACTGTGAACAGAGGAGGGATTTTAAACGCTCATAAACATTGGACACACTAATCGATTTTATTGCGGTTTATGTGTAGGTCATTCTCTTGGTAATTATTTTATTCAAAATGACGTGCAGGTTTGGTGTCTTCATTTTATGATAGAGGTCGCTTCCGTCACATCTCTGACATTTCTATGGCATTATTCTGGGTGTTTTACTACCAGACCAACATACTTCCTGGAAGTGTTAAGGATGCAAAGACGACTCGGAATGATAAAGGAATGTAACTTTGGAAATGCCTTTCTTGCGAGTTACGGTTAAAGGAAGCAGAGAAAAAAACAAGAGAAACAGCAGAGAAAGAGCAACACGTTAATGCGAAAGAAAACAGTTTATTTAAATGTTTTACTAGAAAAGGTGTTCGAAATTACGACCAGAAGTAGTCCGGTTTGCTTGATAGCGGCGTCGCATGGAATTCCTCACATTTTGAAAGATTCCTGGTATCTCAGAAAGCTTTCTGGCAGCTACAGAAATATCACCTGCGAGGTCTTCAACTGATAGTGCGGAAGTCACATACACCCAACTTTTCACTTGACCCCAGCAGAAGAATTCCATACATGATCGGTCCGGCGATCTGGCAGGCCAA
Source organism: Maratus speculifer (assembly GCA_964019185.1). Classification (NCBI taxonomy): domain Eukaryota; kingdom Metazoa; phylum Arthropoda; class Arachnida; order Araneae; family Salticidae; genus Maratus; species Maratus speculifer. The sequence goes on from OZ025294.1 coordinate 385,753,220, forward strand.
TGAACCAGGCCACCACGACTTATCCACCGCTGTCCATATGTTACTTTGAAATGTCAGCAAACGTCATTGGTAAAATGTCGAGGAGTCCCATCGTGCTGTTCATCGTTCAAATAATTCCTTCTGCGACCTTTGGAACCGGTTCGCGAATGATAGCTTCAAATGATTGCTGTTCACGCGCATTACCGTTTAGCGCCATCTATCGTCACTGTCAAACTTGCCAGACAATTCTGGTCGTAATTTTGAACACCTTTTCTAGTAAAACCTTTAAATTTGCTGTTTTCTTTCACATTAATGTGTCGCTCTTTCTCTGCTGTTTTTGTTGCTTTTTCTCTGCTTCCTTTAACCGTAACTCCCAAAAAAGGCATTTCCAAAGTTACATTCCTATGTGATTCCGAGTCGTCTTTGCATCCCTAACACATACTGGAAGTATGTTGTTCTGGTAGTAAAACACCCAGGAGTAATGCCATTGAAATGTCAGAGATGTGTCGGAAGCGCCCTCTATCAAAAATGAGGACACCAAAGCTATACATAATTTTGAATAAAATAATTACCAATGGAATGACTTACACGCAAACCGCAACAAAATCGATTTGTTTGTCCTATGTTTATGAGCATTTAAAATTCTCCCCTCTGTTCACAGTTCAATTTTCGCTAGTTACCCGACCCCAATGTTTCCGATTTTGGGCTTAAAATTTAAGTTAAAGTCTAAACTTTAGTATAACTTGAACCCCATGCACAAAATAACGGTAAAAAGTAGTTGTTCGTTAATCTAAAGTCTAAAGCGCCCTCTATCGACAATTTTTGAACGTAACCTCTAAAATTTTTTTCAATAAAAATCGTGATATAAAAAATGATTTTAGTGAAAACCGCAAACGAATCGACCCTTTTCTCCGTTTTTTATCATCGTTTGAAGTTTTGGACCTCAAACTTTAATTGCCGCTAGCTCCTACAGAAGACGTTTGCGCCCCATGGTTTCCCATTTAATAATGTTTGTCTTCATGTCTAGTATCACCCCTCAAAGTTTGTCGGTCTGGTAGCGAAACACCCTGTATAAGTACTTTAATTAGTATTGTTTTCATAAAATTCTGAGTATGCCCGGTATGGAGACCTTCCTTGTAAGTATATGTTCATAATGCATTCAGTGTGGACTTAGACCGACTCCTAATGTTTCAGCGAGTAAAATAGCATATTTAAAAGAAAATTTGCATTGATAAAACTGAAACATTTTGATACGAATGCATCGAAAGAACGTAAGTTTCTACTTTTGACTCTGACGCTACTGCGAATAGAATCTCAAATAAAAGTAATCACGAAATAAATAAATAATATCACAGGCAAAATTCTCCTCGGAAAAGAAATAATTTCCGTTTCTTAAGGCCCCTGTCCTCGCTCGAGGAAACGCTCGCGAGCTAATGCTATTCCTATGGGGAAGCATTTTTCTAATAACTCTTTCGCATTTTGACATTTTTGAATAATTTTTTTTTGCATTGGACAGCTGGGGTGCATGCCGATAGCGCACCTTTTTTACTTTTTCGATTTTGGTTGCAGATATTTTTTACAAAGTTAGTTTCACTTTTAAAACCGGTTTCGAAACTGAAAGTGCTTTTTAAAAAATATATCTGCAACCAAAATCGAAAAAGTAAAAAAGGTGCGCAATCGGCATGCCCCTCAGCTATCCAATGCAAAAAAAATCATTCAAAAATGACAAAATGCAAAAGAGTTATTAGAAAAATGCTTCCCCATAGGAATAGCATTAGCTCGCGAGCGTTTCCTCGAGCGAGGACAGGGGCCTTAAATATAATTAAAATATCTTTAAAATGGCACGTGGGTGCAGAATATGAGACGTACGTATGAAAGTTTTGCGACGGCAAAAATGATGTTATTTTTATTATTTTTATTGATAAAATTTAAAAATTACTATGATTGAAAAAAATGACGTAATTTTCACATTCCGTAATTACAAACTTTACATCCTTGATTAATTGCTTGATTATGATTATTTACCTCTGTTACATGTCATTAGATTACTTAGATGAACGCAGATTAATTCTTAAAAAATTTATAAATATACAGAGAGAAATAATATTTTAATAACTTCAGTTTAAATATTATTTGTTTTTGGAATTATATTGGTCAAAGAAAGATTTATTTTTATTGTTGTTATTCTTGTAAGTGTATTTTGAAATTCAGTCTATCAGTACCTTTTAAATCTGTTTTATTCTAAGAAATTTCGACGGGTTGTTTATAATTCATAAAGCATAAACAAAATATTTCTTCAAGTCGCAGTTATAACTTGGCTGTTTCTGATAATTCAGAGTGATAAACTTATTTTTTTTCTTTTAAAGAAAATATGCGACAACATTCAAGTTCCTCACCATTAGGGGGAACTGGGGTACATTGATACAGTTTTTTTCTAAGATTTTTTTTGGTGTCAAGAAAGGAGAAAATTCAAGTTTTTTTTTCCATGAGGTGACAGCAAAACTTGTGTAGTATGTTATAAAAATGTACAATAATTGTTTTATATAGTATTTTTGCATGTAATTTTAAAAAAATAAAAAAAAGTCATTTGTATCAATGTGCCCCATCCCCGGGGCAGATTGATACGTTTAAGAAAAATGACGACAAAATAATACCAATGCATAGTTTTCATAAAAAATGAGTTAGAAAACCATTTTATATTTATTTATAAAAATTCAAATCACCCACAATTTATTTTTAAGCAATATTAAAGCAATCAAAATTAAATATATATTATGACCTGATGTTCTGGCTGTTTCTTGTCTGATTGTTGGCTGTGGTAACTTTGTCATATCTAGCATTTCAACCCCAGCATTATCTTCTTTCTTATGAAAGATGAAAATATTACCAGTTTTTCTGTTTATAAATAGGTTCATAAACAGAAAATAAAGGATAATTGTATTAAAAATTCTGTTTATAATATAAGTATCATTTTCTGTTCTGCAGTTTGTTTCTCTTACTTAACATTTCTCATGTCGAAAATACTGTTTTCTCTGGAGAATCGATATAAATTCGAGATTTGCCAGAATGCCGTCCTTTTCTTTTATTAGTTCTACTAGCACTAGATGCTGGGTAAGTTCCTACGTCTTCTGTTTTCAGAAATACTATAAAATGTTCTAATATAAAGAAATTAGAGCTATTTCACTTTAATAAAAACTAATATTAGAAATTTTTCGTGAAAAAAAGGTTGGATTAAGGAGTGTATGGTAAAAAAAATAATAAAAGATAATGAAAATATGAACTATTAAAGGATTTAGGCTGTATCAATGTGCCCCGTCATAAACTGTATCAATGTGCCCCATACAGCGATTTTGAATAAAATGAGTCTCAAATCCAACACTTCACAATATATCTTACAATAAATAATGAGGAACTGATAAAGAGTAAGCTGTACTTACCAGGGAGAGTATTCATTTTGGTTGAAAATACTGGAACAGTTGTATAATAGCATTTCAATTGTACAACTCAAATTTACTTTTGAACAACAAAAACAATAAATCACCCGTCCCATTTCATCAAACTGCTGAATCATTCCAAGATTTTCTGTATGTAGTTGAATACACTAGCATCACCTTTTGGAGCTGTTGTGAAACTTCCTGTAATGACCCTGTGAGCGGTAGAGAGGGTGTATCAATGTGCCCCATGTATCAATGTACCCCAGTTCCCCCTACATTTTAAAGCAATTCTAGGTTAGAAATGAATGAAATACTTTTGATTCCGGTTTTAAATTGCCAATTTTAGCCATACATAAAATAAATAGCAAGTTCTATTTAAGTTTTTAGAAGTATCGCGGTCGCAAAGTTCTATAAGTTCATGATTAAAACTTATCATTGTCAGGAGATATTCAAGCAGGAAGTTGATGTGAATGGCTCTAAATGCAAATTAAATGCATAGATTTGTTAAGCGTAACTCGAAGCAGTATATTTTTATAGGTCAAATAATACGAACTGAATGTATTATTCAACTACATAAAAAAAAAACAATTTTTGAGCTAGCGAAAACCAGTTTTATTTAAAGTAGATATCTGTAAACTTTCATTAAAACAGTCTTCTCCAGTGAAAAGCATAGATTTTTTTTCTGTAAAATTATGAAATATACATTTTTTAACGAAAAAATTTGTTTTTCTTTACAGCAATCTTTTCTGTAAAAATACATTTTTACTGGCAATATTTGGCGAAAAATCTGACTTTCAGATTCTAAAGGAGTTTTATAGAAATTTCTAATTTATTTTTAATTACACATTTCAATCATTCCGACTTCAACTAAAAAACGTATTTTGAAAAAGTAACTTTGCTTTAAAAATATGTAAGTAATGTAAATAAAACATTTACATAGATTTAATATTGGTTGTTTCTGTATATAATACTGTTATAAAATAAAATTCTATATGCTAATAATATAGGGAGAATTTATTGTTATATTAGTTAAACACAAAGATAACTGTTAAAGGCACAATTTTCAATAAAGTTTTTTTTATGGTTTAAATTATGAACTTAACTACATTTAAAAATTCAACAAAAACTATGTTTACAAAAAAAAAAAAAAAAAGTTTTTTTATTTGCATATTTAAACAAAATTTTTAAAAAACTTGTGAAAATCTGAATTAATTAAAATCCCTACTACTTTAAAAAAATTGATATTTTGGCCCATTTTTTAAAAGATTTTCAAATTTATATTACACAAGGCTGCGCAAGGATTTTTAGATAACGATTAAAAACGATTTTTGATAACGATTTAGCAAAACAATTAAAATTAACACATTTTCGAATACATACATTTTTAGAAATAACAAAGAACCTGAAGGCTGATTCCAGGCACACATTTATAACATAACTAAGAAAATGTACAAAAAAGTTTAAATCTTTACCTTAAATACAACTGCACTTTAAGCGTTAAGCAAATAATGTGCGTTCGTACTATAACGAAGTTTGAAAAATATTCAGATTTTGGTGTAAAAGTATACAGTACTTCGGATACAGCATACTATCCCAAATCTTTTGTGTGTCTCTGTAAATACTATCTGCATTCTATTATTCAGGAGGTAACTTGTAGTTAACCGCTACAAAGTACACCAATTTCATAAAATGTGAAATAGTTTAATATAATTAAAACGCGCCCCAAATAACCTTTATCCCTATATCATTTATGTAATGGAATACCTTTGTGTGGCCCTGTAAATTAATAACAAATATTCTTTGCACCAAATATTGTAAGGAATGTATATTTTAGTATATACTTCATAGATGCACATCAATTTTATTATGTTCGAAAGAGTATAACATCAATTTTTTCACATTGGCCGTCATGTAACAGAATGCTTATGATTGCCCCTGTAATTAAGCTATGCATCCGATTTCCATAAAATTCCATGAAATGACTGGACAAATTTATGCAACAATTATTACTTTAAATTTTAAACGATTCAGTTGGGTAAGTTTTGCCCTGTTTTATGCGGACAAACGGACGGACTGAACGATGACTATAGATGCTAAGTATTTGCATAATTACGAATGCACCTAAAACAAGTTGGAAATAGCACATGAAGCGTGGCAAATGAGGTGCTTTCGCACTATAATGAAGACTTGAAAATATTCAGATCGTGATGTATCAGTGTACAGTACTTCGGATACTGTATAAATATCCGAAATTTTTGTGTGACCCTGTAAATGCTATCTTCTTTCTATTATACAGGAAGTAACCAGTAGTAAACCTCAACAACGTATATCAAAATCATAAAATGTGAAATAGTTTAATATAATTAAAACGCGCCCCAAACAATCTTTCCTCTATACCATTATGTAATGGAATACATTTGTGCTTCCTGTAAATGAATAAAAATATTCTTTGCACCACAGATTCTACAGAATGTATATTTTAGTATATACTTCGTAGATGCATTGCAATTTTATTATGTTTGAAAGAATGTAACATCACTAAAATGGATTTGGAACTATTTTTTCCTATTAGCCAAATACTTTCAATTATCCCTGTAATTAAACATATGCATCCGATTTTTATAAAATTTGAAATGACTCAAAAAATTATGCAATAATTATATACTTTAAATTTCGAACGATTTGGTTGGGTAGTGTTTTCTCTGTTAGTTGCGGACAGACAGACGGACACATTGAACGATAACTACAGTTGCTTCGTATTTATATCATTACGAACGCATCTAAAAATATACAGATATTTGTGTAATAGTGCACAGTATTTTGGATTCAGTATAGTAACCGAAATCTTTTGTGTGTCCCTGTTAATACTATCTTCTTTCTATTTTACAGGAAATAAATTGTAGTAATGCTCATCAACGTCTATCAATTTCATAAAATGTTAACAAGTTTAATACAATTAAAATGCGCAAGAAACAATATTCTCCGTATACTTGCTCTCCTGTAATGGAATACTTTTGTGTGGCCCTGTAAATCAATAACAAATATTCTTTTCACAACAATTTGTACAGAATATATTATAGTATGTACTTCATAGATGCAGATCAATTTTATTATGTTCGAAAGAGTGTAACACCATTAAAATGCACTTGAAACTTTTCCCCCCATTGACTGTAATGTACCGGAATGTTTTTGATTGTCCCTGTAATTGAACTATGCATACGATTTTCATAAAATTTGAAATGACTCGACAAAATTATGCAACAATTATATATTTTAAATTTTAAACGATTTGGCTGGGAAATTTTTGCGTTGTTATATGCGGACAACCAGACAGACGGACGGACTGAACGACAACTATAGGTACTACGTATTTAAATAATTTCGAACGCATCTAAAAAGGCTCAGGATTTTTAAAATGAGAAGGTAACAAAATTATAAACATGGAGAAAAAGCCATTCAAAATTTTTATTTTCCTAATTACGCTGAGTGTATTATCAAAATTTACTCTATATCCTGATATAATTACCATATGGGTAAAAATGAGCTATCAAAATATTAAACAAGCTTTTATTTGATATTGAAAATGACAAAACGATTTTTTTTTAAACCAGTTTTACGCTAAGCTGTCCCCTGAAGCGAGCACAGCCGAGTCTTCCCTACTGATTTACTCTATATTTGAAATGAATGAAATACCTTTCATTCCGGTTTTAAAATGCCAATTTTATTCATACTTGGAATAAATAACAAGTTTTATTTAACCCGGGGAAGTAATATCAAGGTCACGAAGTTCTTCAAGTTCAAAATCCTAACTCATCGCTGTCGGAAAATATTCAAGCAGGAAGTTGTTGCGGTTTATTCTGACATTAGAAATTAATGAACTTTTCGATTCAAGCTAAATGCATTGATTTGTTGAGTATAACTCGCAGCAGAATATTTTTATAGGTCAAATAATACAGACAGAACTTATTTTTTGTTAACTCTGAATTAGTTTTATTTATTTACTCGGATGATATAGCCACGCAGGTTTTGATTCCTTATTTATTTATTTGTTTATATATATTGCATAGAATACATTTAAAAATATAGATATGAATTTAATAGAATGAGCTTAAAAATATTTTTATATGCGAAAATAGATATAACAAATAATAGCTCTGCTTTTATTTTATATGCCATATTTTCTGTTAACTCTGAATTAGTTTTATTTATTTACTCGGATGATATAGCCACGCAGGTTTTGATTCCTTATTTATTTATTTGTTTATTTATATTGTATAGAAGACATTTAAAAATATAGATATGAATTTAATAGAATGAGCTTAAAAATATTTTTATGTGCGAAAATAGATATAACTAATAATAGCTCTGCTTTTATTTTGTATGACATATTTTCTGTGATTGTAAAGGAATGACCAATTTCGTTGCACAATATATATATATACATATATACATTCATTTAACGTTCTGATAATATTGTTATGTAAATTTGTAAGATAAGTGGAGTGTAAGACTTGTAAGACTTGTATGTATATATATATATATATAAGACCATTAATTGTAAACAATATGAACATTTGAATTTAATAAAAAAAAACATATTGAACATGAGGAAAAATTAAATAGATAAATAAAATGAATGTAATAGAAATTATATATAGATAATTAAATGATAAGATAATTAAAATATAAGATAGATAATTAAAATGAATTCATGCGTATGAAACTCAAAAGAAGAGATAAAATAAACTTAAGTCAATAAAGCATTTTTAATTAAGTCATATTAAGTCATTAAAATGAAATTATAAATGTAAAAATGAATAGTTAAAATATTTCAAAAGATGAATACGTGAAATTGGAAATGCAAAAAGGAGAAATTACGACTAATTTTTGGATTTTTCAGAGGAGCTACATAAGCATAATTCGTAGTAAATATATGTTATTTCGGTTGAATATGGTCGGCATTAGGAAAAAAATAGCAATATTTAGCTCCTTTATAACATATCAAGAAATACGAAAATAATAAGACATTTTAAAAATAAATTACAATCCATATGTTATGTATAAAAAGAATAGTTAACACAACTCAACAGGGGAAAAAAGTTTGCTAAGGATTATGAAAGATTTTAAAATGGTACTGTGCCACAGATCATTGCTTCAGTGTGTCAAGCTTTGCAGACAGAGGAGAAGAAGAATAAACAAGTGGGTAAGTGTGATCGCAGATCGCATAGAGAGTTTCGTTTAATATTTCCTTCAAAACACTTTATCGTTAAATTAAGAAATGAAAAACGGTTTTTCGGTGCTATTTTGTGATTTCTTTGCCAATCGCGCCAACCAGAACAGAATTTTTAGTAACAATTTTAATTTTTCTTAAGAAAGGTGTTATAATAAAAATAAAATACATTGACATGTTTCGGAACCGTCAAATAAGTTCCATAGTCATAATATAAATAAAACAAAATTTCAAAATATTTCTCGGACAATACAAAGATTGTCGCGTGTCATTTGTATTGACCGAGAAATATTTTGAAATTTTGTTTTATTTATATTATGACTATGGAACTTATTTGACGGTTCCGAAACATGTCAATGTATTTTATTTTTATTATAACACCTTTCTTAAGAAAAATTAAAATTGTTATTAAAATGTTTATATAAAAGGTGAATGTTTTAAAATCTGATGATTTAAAAAATCAATTGGATTTAATTAATTTTTTATTAGAACAGAATTAATTTTGTAATTGTGGCAACAGAAATACTCCATTTCTTTTAATAGTAAAGGGTAAAAAAAGAAATAATTTTTATATCTATTTAAACTTGCGTGCAACAATTAGAAGAAAAAAACAACAACAATTGGATTTATGATAGTAAAAATATTTAATTTAAAGTAAAATATTAGTCTTTACCAAAATTTTATGACTTGTTGTGTGACAAGGGGTGTCACCTCTCTGACCTCTTGTCACCTCTCTCCACAAAATGTGAACTCTGTGATTTATATAGTTTTTGTGTACGGATTCTGTTACAAACAGACAGACAGGCAGCAGACAGAGACGAGTAGGGTTTCGTCAGATGAATGAAAGCCTAAAAATTAAAAATCTATGAGGATTCACAACCATAGTAGAGCGAGTCCAATTTGAAAATTCATAAGGTATATAAAATTTGTTTTATCTATACTATCACAAGGAACTAAACCTGTTTTCACATACTTTTTCATACACTATATGGCCAAAAATGTCCAGCCATTTGCAATTTTCGACATTTTGTTAATTATCTAGAAAAATGTATGAAACATTATCCTAATACTCCAGGTGTATAAACATAATAGTACAGGTCATGTATTTACGCGAAGGTTTTTTTTTTCCCTTGAAATCTCATAAAGGACTATCAACAAATTGAAAAAGAGCGAGTATTTTTTGAATAACCCTCTCAAAACTAATAAAGAAAAGCGTTCAAACTGTAGATTGTGATATTAAGTGGCTCATTGTAATAAACTGTGTTCATATTTATATGAGAACAGCCACTGTCGTAGAAAAATGATGGTTTTCATAAAATAGTCCTGGATTTTGCCAAATTTATTTGCTTATATAACCTCTGACAATAAAGTTCGGTGAATAGTCCTGTAACATTAATGTAGATGAAATATTAACGAAAGTTACCATGCCATCGTTCGAAAGAATCACCTCGCATAACTATGCACCACTGAGATCTGCTGTACATGTCATGGGAAATTCGCAAGAAGTCTTCTTTTGGGATGGAGTTCAAAAGCTTCGTCACGTTTCTTTGAATGTCAGCAATATGGTCAAATCTCTTTCAAAGAGAGTTTGAGTTGTGAAAATAGAAAGAAGTCTGGAAGATTGAGATTTGGCGAGTATGGTGGATGTTCAATTTCCACCACCCCTCATGAATTTCTTTCGGTGTCTTGCAAAGCTTAAAACCAAACTTTAAACTGATCTTTTGTTTGTTCATTTTCCTGTTCTTAGTTAAAAACCAACACACCGAACAAGCACTTTGTGAAGCACATCTTACACAGAACATAAACGACGCTCAACTGAATAACGGCGGGGGAAGATGTTCAACACTTGCCTCTATGCAGGTGCAGCGTTTTGTTTCCACAGTGGTGCCAGATCAGCCGTTCTAAATTCATTCACCGAACTTTTTTGTCAGAGGTTGTAATTTGCAGAGTTCTTAATATAAAAAAAAATTGTTCTTTTCAGAAAATATGACAAACAGTATTGTACAGAATGCAGTGTAATCAGAATTTTAAAAAATGCTAAAAATTCTATGGAAAATGAGCAGATTAACTAAAAAATGTTTCATTGCGCATGCACAAAGGCAATCAAAATATAATCATAATGTATTAGCTAAATATATGTAGCAACTTTTGCGAAAATCTCAAAAATATAATTTTAAAGTTCTGAGAATTATCATTGATAGAATAAACTCAAAATACGTTGTTCCAAAATGAAGCAAAAAGGTGAGAGGCTGTACCAATATATCCATCGATTAGTGTCAATATAGCATACAGAATATTATGTACTATTTTATCTGAAAACAGGCTTTCATCTTTTTTGCTCATATTTTGATTGCATTCGCGAGTGCGCAGTGAAATATTATTAACATATAGTTAACCTGTTCAATTTATACAACTTTTATTATTTTTTAATTCTTATTACAGGGTATTGTGTACAATGTTGTTAGTCATATTTTCTGAAAATAACATTATTTTATATCAAGAACTAAAGCAAAAAAACTTGGAAAATTATGGGACTGTTTTTATGAAAACTTTAATTTCTCTACGAATATGTGCGTATCGAGTGTATACGTACGTATCGAATATATACGAAGAGTTTCGTAATGCTATCTTCCTAAAAATGAACACAGTTTAATTTAATAAGCCACTTAATCATAATCTACAGTTTGAACGCTTTTGCTACATTCGTTTTGACAGGGTTATCCAAAAAATATTTTTTTTTTCAATTTGTTGACGGTCCCCTATGTGATTTCGGGAAAACATCTTCAGGCAAATATAAGACCTGTACTATTCTATTTACACATACCTGGAATTTCTGGATAATTCCTCATACATTATTTTAGATATTTAACAAAAAGTCTAAAATCGCAAGTGACCGGTCACCTTTGGCCGTATATGCTGAGAGAGATAAAAACAGATTTTTAGGCACATTCTAAATGGACTATCTCTTTAAAAAAAAAAAAAAAAATCAAAATGGACTTTATGGTTGACTCCTCATACATAACATAAGAAATGTAGCCCATTATCTGTATGTTAATTCTAAGGAAAGGAAATAGTTAGCAATCGGGGAAAAAAATCGTTTAAGACAAATAAATTTTTAAAGCTTTTTCTTCTGCCGAAAACGTGCGTTTTTTTTTAAATTAATTAATTAATTAATTAATTAATTTATTTTTCATTTAAGATAGGATTCTATAACAGACAAATTTCGATTTTACAGATTCTGTAACAAGTATAATAATACAACCTTTTTTTTTTTTTTTTTTTTTTTTTAGCATTTGAGATAAATTATATTAGAATAATATTTATGTTTATTAAAATATCATGCGTTATAATATTTCTACTTCTCAATCCTTAGTGTATATTTGGATTTCTATGGCCTTCATCTTTTTCAAGTTATTCGCAATACAAGTGTTTCGTAATGGAATCATTACAAAAAATGAGAGTAAATTTTGGGCGTTTAGTAAAATCATTCCAGTCGTAAAACCCACGCTAAAGTCTTCAACATCAAATCACCTGGATTTTGCTTTTAAAGGTACGCCTTTGAGATCTGTTAAGCAGATTTTATGTAAAAACATTTTTTTATAATATTAAATAATAATTTCATATTTATTAAACATGAATATGAAATTCTGAATCATGAGTACCTTCAGATCAAAATCAACGTAGAGGCAAGATATGGGAGCATTTATGAGTATAGTGCGCACCATATAGATTTGCACTATTTTTTTTTGTCTTTTTCGATATTATGCCAACATTCTTTTTCTAAAATTAACAGCCAAACTGAAAATTTGGAGAAACCTCCAGCTGTAAAAATGCACGTTTCTTAAAAGAAAAAAGAAAAAAAAGGCAAAGAAAGAAAAAAAAAGAGAGAGAGAGAACAGAAATTTCAAATAGTCTAAACTAAAACACTTTTACCAAAATCGCCCATGTAAGACAACTTGAAACACATCAAATGTGTGCAAAAATATAATAAAAGATAAATTAAAACTAGAAATTTAGATCTATACCGGTTTGTTACAGAACTTTTTAAGCCCCCCCCCTTCTTTATTTTGCTAAGTCAAGGGAATTTTGCCTCCAGATGACCCTCCCTCCCCATTTCATATAACATAAAACATTTAAGCACATGGACCTGTCATAATAAAAATAAGCTTTTTTCATGAGACTGGCTGAGTTCTTATGGCAGACACCCTTCTAAAACTTGTTAGGTCATTTTTTTTGTGTATGTAATATTTCAAATCTTCAAATCGAATAGAATTTTATTTGATTATTTACTTATTTATATTTGGTCCGGCGAAGGACATTCCCCCGGAGCAATGAAATGTCCCCCCCCCCCGGAAAATTTGAGATTTTGTGTGTTTAATGGTCAAAAATTTTTATCCCCCCCCCGGAATTTTATAATGTCCCCCCCCCCAGAGCTGCAAAAGTAACCTCCCGGAGAAAAGTGTCTGAATTCAACACTGAACATTGTAAGGTACAATAATGATCTAACGAATGCATAATTTTTATGAAGGAATAAATAAAAAAACTTTAAACTTCTATAATATAAGAACATTCAATGTAAAATTTATTTAATTCGTCTACTAATAAAAGTAAATTTTACTTTTCATACAAAATAGTTTGCTCAATCATATTTAGAAAGTCTAATGACACAGTCGAACTTAAATATTTCTAAGTCTTGGCCTATGGATATCTTAGACATTAACGTAAATAATTATAAAGGTGAAGCAATTTTTTTATTCGATATTCAGGATATAAGCATCTGACGGAAAAAAAAAAAATATATGTATTGTTTGAAAGTTAAATTGAAACTGACAAGGGGACATGCCAGGGAAGAGACTTTTTTAGACTTTGTAAGAAATTTCAGAAAAATGTGTTTTAATTAGGCATTCAATCGTGATGTTATTTAATAAAGTATATTAAGATGATGCGATTCATTGCAAAAAATAGCAACATATAGAATAAAAAATCTATTTTAAAAGAAATGCCGTACAAATTACCTCTTATCGTAGAATCACCCATGTAGTAATGGTAGTATATGTCTAAGCCTTTTTTATTATGACTTTAATTTAGTAATAACAATAATAATAAAAATTCGCTCGATTCTCTTCGCACCGTTCTGAATTCTTTTACTTTAAGCATATCTCTCAGTCTTTAAATTTAAAAAATAGGTTAATTTTATGAAAGAATCATGTATAATAAAATATAAAAAATATTAGAAAGTTGTAATATCGGTTAAGTCCTTTTGTAATACAATAATCTCCAAACTTTACCAAAAACTCTTCCTTTGCCTATTGTAGTATGAATACGAGTGAAATAATAAGCAAAATAATTACTTTCGTTGAATTTTAGATAATGGCATATCCGTTAAACTTCACGAAATCTATTTCGATAGTTACTATGCACATTATTAAAATGAAAGTAATTTATACCTCAAAATTGAAAAAAAATCGGTCTCAAACGGGTTAAATACGAGAAATGTAAACAAATTCTAGAGAATTTAATATATGCCAAAAATCCTCTATTCTTTGAAATCTTATTATATTTAGAGATTTAATAATTTCAATTAAAATATCAAATTAATGAGAGATTTCAGAGAATTGTAGTGCATTTATATATTGATCCTATATCAACTTGAGGGGATTTTTTTTAACAAATGCGGGATTAAGTGGAATCGATTACAGATCAAAACAAGTTGGAAATTGCACGTGAAGCGTAGCAAATGAGGTGCGTTCGTACTAACGAAGTTTTAAAAATATTCAGATCTTGCTGTTATAGTAGACAGTAATAGTGGTCGAAATCTTGTTTGTGTTCCTGTAAATATACAGAAAGAAACTTTTATTACACCTCAGCAACGTATATCATATTCATAAAATGTGAAATAGTTTAATATAATTAACACACGCCCCCAAACAATGTTTTCCCTTATAGCATTATGTAGTGGAATACTTTTGTGTGACCCTGTAATTTAATAATAAATATTCTTTGCATCACAGATTATACAGAATGTATATTTTAATATATATATATATATACTTCATAGGTTCATGTATTCTATTATATTTAAATGAGTGTAACACCTTTAAAATGCATTTGAAACGTTTTTCCCCATTGACCATAATGAAATGGAATAATTTTTATTGTGCCTGTAATTGATCTATGCATCCAATTGTCCTAAAATTTGAAATGACTAGCCAAAATTATGTTATAATTATATATTTAAAATTTCAAACGATTAAAATGCATTTGAAACATTTTTTCCCCATTGACCGTAATGTAGCGGAGTACTTTTGATTGTCCCTGTAATTGATCTATGCATCCGATTTTCATAAAATTTCAAATGACTCGACAAAATTATGTAATTATTATATATTTTAAATTTCTAACGATTCGGTTAAGCAGTTTTTGCGTTGTTATATGCGGACGGACAGACAGACGGACAGACGGACGGACTGAACGGCAATTATAGATGCTACGTATTTACATAATTACGAACGCACCTAAAAATAAAACACATTCAGATTTTTAATGATGTATATTGAATTCCGAACAGTTTAAGTAGGATATGTCGATCTAATGCTTGTTAGTGTAAGGTAATTTTGTATGTGGTTTTTGGAAAAAGAAAATTAGATCATTCTTTTCCCCTTAAATGAAAATCACCATTAGATTAAACAAACTGGATATATAAAACTGTAAACCATTCCTTTAAAAAAATTATTGTATTATTAATGCTTTTTAAATTTTAAGTGAAAATTTTGTAAAGAAAATACAAGAGTTTCGTTTAAATGATAGCTGAGCGGCATTGATGTCTCCGATAAATGTATACAATTTAAATCAAACAAAATAATAATAATAACAATAATCACCAACTTTTCTTAATAGCCATTTTAGCGTTTTAAACTTTTTTTAAAACTGTCTTTTATGACAAAATTTCGTGAATTTCAGTTTGTTAATAATGTAAATTTTAAGAAACTTTTATCTTATTTTCTTCTTTTATGTTCCGCCCTACCAATAGCCGTGAGGTTCTGATCTCTCAACTGGTAGACGACAGGTGCTGGGTTCGAACCTAATCGCGGCTGTCGGCCTAATCGTTTGGAGTTTTCTTCGAACTTTGCGTAAATACGGGTTAGGTTCCCTTAGAAAGACCTCCCACGAAGGGCACTCCCCCCCCCCCCTCCCTGGGCCTATATCACTCGTGTAGATAAGCGGCCGACAAAAAATAAACCAAGCCAAGAATCTTTTACATTCCACAAATTTCTCTGGAAAACTGAAAAATTACTTATGAAAAACAGACTGTCAGATTAAAAGTAAGAAAAACAGACTGTCAGATTAAAAGTAAATAAAATAAGTAAAAAGAAAGAAAAAAAGAAATCAGAAAAAAAAAATCCATTAAAAAAGTTTAAAAAATCGTCTTTGAATTTACTTTCTTGTATGGGTAAAAAGCTACTTAATGTATTTTTATGATAAAAACTCTCTGCATAATTCAGAAGCATAATTTCATTTCACCTTGCATCTAAATTTTTCTGGAAGCGATGTGAACTTGACCCTCAAAAATGTTATCCAAAATTACTGTGCTGTCTTTTGAAGGTTAAATTCATTAATATTTTTTGTTGTTTGAAATAGAAAAGAATAAATTAATTTTTAATAGCATTAGTCTCTCGAAAATTTCGCATATTACCTTAGCATTGTCTAATCTAAATCACAACTATATAGCATCTAACGTTCTACAAATACGTTAAAGAAAGGGATGATAAAAAAGTTTTAAGATTAGAAAAGACTGTGTGCAATCTTATGGGAAATATGCGTGCTTTAAGACCCCTTTTCCTCAGAAACTACCACCCCGATTTTGATGGAATCCATATTTATACGATTACGTTCAAGATTTATGGCGGACAGTTTTTTTTTTTCCTGAGGCTAAAAATTTTTATTTTAGAGCAACTGATAGCAGGACTGATAGAGCAATGGAACAGAAATTTTCAATTTTTCGGAATTTTTTTTCAGAAATTAATTTTTTTTAACTGTTTGCCACATATGATGTTATATTTATATTCTATCACAAAAATAAGTTTTATTGAAATCAATCAGGTAGTTTAGGAGTCGTTGGAAATTTTAGTTGAAAAATATAATTTTTTTTTCAGAGCTAAAAACATTAGGCACTTCAAAGTTGTGCAAACTTCATGCATTTGCGTAATGTTTTATCAAACACATGAATTTTAGTATACATAAAACTTTTAAAATTTAATTACGTATAATAAATAGATAAAATTTGGTTGCATATAATAAATGAATATAAAATGTTAGAGTAAAATTAAGATGAGTGGGTGTCAAATTTAAAAAAAAAAGAATCTTTAATAATAAATTAAGGCTTCTCATCAGTCAGGTTAGAAAATTCTCTTCTATAATGCCAAATCTACGAGCTTGGAGTACATACGTATTTTTCAAATTTTTCCTGGAAAATTAATTTTTTTTCTTTGTGTTTTCTGTATATTCTTTTTGAAGAATGTTTTTCTATTTTAGCACTTTCCAACAAAGTTGAAAAATGCTTATGCTTGTCTGTCCGTCTGTCCATGCTCTAATTCCTGTAAATATACTCGGATTTTCATGCAATTGATAAAGCTTATTTTGGGTCGCCAAAGCATGTTTGCTAATGCATATGAAGTATGTTTGATTAATGGTTCGTTTACAGGGACACTCAAAAGAATTCCATTACATTATGGTATAGGGGGGGGGGTGCATTTGAAGAATATTTTGATGACAATACGCTATTTAACACGTATTGAAACTGATATAAATCGCTGAATTTCATTACGATCACGTTAAAACAGAGCATTCATAACAGTTTTTATTGATTTACAGGGACACACAAAAGAAAACGGTTACAGTACTGCCTGTGCGTAATAACTGCTAGAGACTCCGTTTTAAAATTCGGTATGCGCTTTTAAATTTAAAATACTATTTTGCATATTACTTTTTAAATAAAAATTCTATACCCCATATACAGGGCTTCACAAAAGTAGTCCCATACCATTCTCCTTATTAGAGGAAATTGCTGAAGGGGAATTTTTAATTGAAATATATGTATCGCTTAAATGAACTAAATTTTGGAATGCATGTTGTTAAGAGAAATAAATCTCTACATCTATACCATATAGAGGGTTGCTAACAAATTCGAATAATTTCTCGATTGTTGAAGGGAACAGCTGAAATTCAATTGTGAAATTCGTCATACATTTCCATACGGGGAAATGAGACGTAATATTTTAATTTCTTTAACGGTACAGTTTCGTTACACAATTCTCATTGTGTTGGAAAGTGCTTCATAATCTATGCTTGACGCATGATTTTTTTTTCTTTCTTGTTTATTATTGGATAAATATTTTTTTAAATGAATTATTAACTTTATTTAAAGTGTTAAATTCTTACCCTTAATTTCTCTGCTTCACTTTGATTTTATCACTTAAAATAAAAATTTAAATAAGGTACCCTGGGGTAATAACGCCACGTTAAGGTTCTACCAATTTTCACAGCTCAGTTTTAGATTGTATTTTTCAAACAAATATAGGATCTGATACAGCAACTGATTGACTATCTATATAAAAAAAATAATTTAACATATATGTATTCATAAAATGTAATGGCGTGATTTCTTGACCAATGCTATTTGGCGTTATTACCCACCTATATGGGTAATAACGCCATGCAAACAAACTATGAAATAAGATGGAATAATTTCATGTAGATTGCCCAATTCTAAAAATACAAACTCTACAAACTTAGAAATTGACAAATTGCATTCTAAGCTATTGAAAATGTTCAATTTTTTGTGAAAGTGTAAGAAAAATAAAGGTGTGGTGTGTGTGTGTGGGGGGGGGGGGGGGGGAGGATGAGGCAAAAGAATATCAGACCGTGAGCTTCTTTTTGCTTAAAAAGGACCGCTTAAATAGAATTATTAGAAACATTGCACAGTTTTAACTGTGTTTATTTGAATCAGTATTTAGGATGTAGCTCAGCAACTGTAGGGAATCAACCGGGGTAATAATGCCAAGGATTGGCGTTATTACCCCGTTATAGTTATTGCGCTGTACATTTTAAATTACAAATTATCTCGAGAAGATATCCAAAATCTGCAACAACATTTCAAAGTCCATGAAATGTACTACAAATTTGTGTAATTAACAAAGTATTTCCGGATTAAAAAAATAGTCTTCACATCACAAAACGTATCTCGCAAATTTTAGATCAAGCGTTAATTTTAGTTGCTTGTAAAAACAATAAGATCTAAAAATGAAACAAATTAACTTGAAGCTGTTTTCTGCGATTTATATGACTCAAAACCCTTCTGCGCAGAGCACATGGGTGTCATTTACCAGATTATTTCATAATTATGCATAATATTACACTTGGCGTTATTACACCAGACCACCTTATCTATTTTAGAAACATTTTGGCAAATAAAAAAGAAAGCAACATTCTTTAAGAAGAACATGCAGAAGACAAAAGATAAAAATTTTGATTTTTTTTTTTTTTTTTTTTTTTTTTTTTTTTGAGGAGAAATTACGGATGCATCCCAAGTCCATTGGCTTAACATTGAAGAGGATAATTTCTAGTCCAACTTACCCTTTACTGCACAATTTTTTCTATTTTTATGAAAAAAAAAAATTATTTGAAATCTATATATCCGTCTAATAATGGAAAACAAATTAAATTTTAAATTTTAAACTAAATTTTCATATTTTATTTACACAATTAGAGTTTTAAAACATTGTATTGCTATATTTTGGAACTAAATGAGCTTGAAATAATTACTTTTACGTGTTTAACTCTCATAATGCAACTTTTTAGGTGCGTTCGTAATTATGTAAATACGTAGCACCTATATTGTTGTCGCTCAGTCCGTCTGTCTGTCTGTCCGCATATAACAACGCAAAAACTACCCAACCGAATCGTTTGAAATTTAAAATACATAATTATAACATAATTTTGTCGAGTCATTTCAAATTTTTTGAAAATCGGATGGATAGATCAATTACAGGGGCAATCAAAAGTATTCCGTTGCATTACGGTCAATGGAGAAAAAAGTTTCAAATGCATTTTAATTGTTTGAAATTTAAAACATATAATAATTGCGTAATTTTGTCGAGTCATTTCAAATGTTATGAAAGTCGGATGCATAGATCATTTACAGGGACAATCAAAAGTATTCCATTACATTACGGTCAATGGGTAAAAAGTTTCAAATGCATTTTAATGATGTTACACCCATTCGAACATAATAGAATTGGCATGAATCTATGAAATATATACTAAAATATGCATTCTGTACAATCGGTGATGCCAAGAATTTTTATTATTAAATTACAGGACCGCACAAAAGTATTCCACTACATAATGCTATACGGGGAAAGATTGTTTGGGGCGTGTTTTAATTATATTCAACTATTTCACATTTTATGAATAAGATATACGTTGCTGAGGTGTAATAAAAATTACTTCCTGCATATTTACAGAAACACAAAGATTTCGACTACTATACTGTATCCGAAGTACGCTCTACTATATCAGCACGATCTGAATATTTTTAAAACTTTGTTATCGTACTAACGCACTTCATTTGCTACGTTCACGTGCAATTTCCAACTTGTTAATATTAATATTGTTCAGTATTCACTAAAAATAATTAAAGTAAATCTTACCCTAATAGCTGAATTTCTTTTGTTTCCAATAAACAAATTCTATTTTTTTTTCCTCCTATACAGTCATTTGACATAGACAAAATAAGTATCATTCCATTCTTTAGACGGTTCTTGATCAGGGACAGAGATCATATAGGCCGAAATCATGACACATAAAGAAAATTGCAAGGTTTTTAGGTAAGTGCCAGATATGATGTATTAAAAGGGTTAAGACGGCTGATTACTCAGCGGCCGAATTCCCTTCGGAAATGATAAGTCTATGGACGTTTGATGCATTCTTATATTCAAAATATCTCCTCGGGAAATTAATATTTTTAACTTCTCTTTTCGGTGTTCTCTGTGTCTCTATTTTTAGGTGCGTTCGTAATTATGCAAATACGTAGCACCTATTGTTATCGTTCAGTCCGTCCGTCCGTCTGTCTGTCACCATATAACAACGCAAAAACTACCCAACCGAATCGTTTGAAATTTTGAAATACATAATTATTACATAATTTTGTCGAGTCATTTCAAGTTTTATGAAAATTGGATGCATAGATCAATTATAGGGACAATCAAAAGGATTCCGTTACATTATGGTCAATGAGGGAAAAAACTCAAATGCATTCTAATCGTTTCAAATTTAAATTACATAATTATTATCTAATTTTGTCGAGTTATTTCAAATTTTATCAAAATCGGATGCGTAGTTCAATTACAGGGGCAATCAAAAGTATTCTGTTACATTACGATGAATGGGGGAAAATGTTTCAAATCCATTTTAATGGTGTTACACTCATTCGAACATTATAAAATGCATATGCATCTATAAAGTACATTTTATACTATACATTTTGCATAATCTGTGGTGCAAAGAACATTTGTTCTTGATTTACAAGGCCACAAAAAAGTATTCCATTACATAACGGTATAGGCAGAACATTATTTGGTGCGCATTTTAATTGTAATTAACTATTTACAATTTTATGAGATTGATATATGAGAGTGATATTTTAAAACTTTGTTATCATACGAACGCACCTCATTTACTACGCTTTGCGTGCAATTTCCAACTTGTTTTTCTTGTTGTCAAAATATTTCTAAAATTCATGTTCAGTTTAATATTTTATGTTTTAAAAACTGACAAGCTGGAAGTAAAATTTTAACACTCCATATGAAATTATGCATAGAAGTTAGAAATATTTTGAAAACTAAGAAAAAAATAGAGACATCCTTTGAGAAAAGTTCACAGAAAAAAGAAGTTAAAAATATTAATTTTCTGGGGAGATATTTTAAATATAAAAATGCATCAAACGCCCATGGACTTAATATTATACGGAGGGGCTTTCGGCCACTGTATGACCTTAAAAGTATTTAATGGTCAGTTAGGTTTCCAATTTTCCCGTTTAACACTGGAGATGAACTCTGCGTAGTATTGCAACATATGAACAGAGAATGCATACATATTCTCAAAATATCTTCTCGGAAAAATAGTATTTTAATTACATTTCACCGTACTTTTTTAAAAATACGTACTCTTATTTTTTTTTTTTCTTTTACAAAATATTTATAAAATCTATGCTTAATTATATATTCTTGTGCTACATTTTTAGTGAATATGACGATCTGTGATTAATATTTAACTTCAAATAAAATTAAGTACATATATTTTAGAAATATTTTGTCAACTAAAAAAAAAAAAAAAAAAAAAAAAAAAAAGAGATTAAAAAAAAAGAACACAGAAAAAAGGATATTGGAGATATTGGAAAATTAAGAATCCATTCTGCACTAATAGGTTTAACATTAGCGAGGGGAATTTGAAATGTGCCTTATTTATCTGTCCTAAGATTTATTTTTCGAACTTTTCATCAGCAGTAATAATTAGTCCGGTTTCAATAATGGATTGTATTCTATCATTTAATAATGCAATATTATATATATATATAATTGTTATTGTTTCACCAAAATACTTACAAATTGTTAGGCAACATACTTCCTTATTTAATTTTTATTGTATTGTATTGTATTATATGTGTTTATGTAAATTTAATTCATATTTCTGTGAAATTCATGTGCATTAATAAAATTATAAATAGGAATTTTTTTTTCATTGTCAAATTTTAATGTATAAAAAAAGTTGAAAACGTGCATATAATATATGGGAATACGCGGTATTTTATTATGTTACATGAAATTTTATTTAAGAAAACCAACACAGCCAATAAATTGCATTCAGCTCCAGTTCCCCAATCTATAATGAACAAAAGAAATGCTGTTATTCAATATCAGCCATCAACCAGAAAAATTACGGGGTAGCGAAGCGAAAAATGATAACGTAGTTTTTTTTTGTCTGGTATTAGGTATTATCGAACATCAACTTTTTCAGTAATTGCCTCCCACAATAAAGTCGTCGGAAATGGTTTATCTTGATCTCTCATTGGAGTGAACGGTATATTCATGAGATATTTGAAGTACTGTATGACAATGCTGAAAAAAAATTGTCAAAAATACTATCTCATTGGATAACCAATAGGTTAACGGCATTGGGACAAATGATTTTATTCAGTAAATTCATTGGGTATAATCTATGCTATATAATTCTAAATATAGGAATTTCTAAATCTATTTCACATCTATTCTTTGGAAACTATGTTGAATTAATATGTGACACTAACATCAATTCTTTATAATAAGAATGTTATGATGATATAATACTCGTCTAACTTAGAAGTTTAAATTAATTTTCGACATACAGTAGATTCTCTCACATCTTGACAACTTGAAATTCCAGGTTATGGAGATTTTAGAATTTTGCGGATTTCGGAACATTGCTTTGTTTGCACATCTTAAACAGTAATTTGAATGTAATAATGCGATTGAAATTGTAATGAATACTTATGATGAAATGAAATATTTAAATAATTATGTAAAATAACAAACTAAAACAATAAAAATTAAGGTAACTAAAAAAATTTTCGAACTTATAATTGTAAAAGTCAAGGGAAATTCTAATAGTGTACGATAAATATACATAAATAAAGGTGAGATGCATTTTTTTTTCAGTTATTGAATGGAACTTATTTCATGAGAGTACTCTGCTAATTCACGTCAAAATTATAAAATAAGAAACTTTTATTTCATGTTTAATCGCACTTAATAACTGAAAATGCTTGAATAATACATAAATCCATTTGGTAAAAATATTGCAATTACCAGTGATATCAGCAATATCTTGATTTTTTTCGGAAATAAGTTTATCTATTTCCTTCATGAAAAAGCAAGAGTCCAATCATATTAACTGTAGAATTATATATTAAAATATATGCGACGTGATATTAAAAAAATATGCCTGTAATTTTGTCGCAGTATCTGAAATGAAAGTTCAATTGTTTACACCTGCAATGCTGTAACAGATTTTAGTCGTTTGCAGATTTTAGGGTTGTAAATTTGAGGGATTGTAATGCATTAATTTTTCGAAATTGCTACTTGCCTGAATCATTGTAACACTGCTCAAAAAACTGAATCAAGTGATTTTCTTTTCTAAAACAACAATTACTTAATCAAAATAAATCTTTGTAGAACCACAAAATCCTTAAAACTATCTTTCAAAAATATGCATCAATTTCCAAGTTTGAAAAGAGATTCCTTCTAATACACTGTTAAAAATTTCTGTAAAAACACAGTAGGAAAAACGAAACTCTTTCTAAATTTACACTAGTTTTCGGTTAAATGAGTTTGATTGAGTTCCTCAGTCATCATTTTACAGACATTTCTCTTATCTTACATCTACTTCCTTAAACGGATTTTCATGTCTTCAATATCTTTACATTTGTTAAAACTTGTAGTTCAAAATACCCATAAAATGTATAATATGAACTTTAAAATGTTCAGATTTACTTAAAAGGCGATTAAAATAATCAACTATAGATGTTAATAGTTAATTTTATTTAAAAACATCTTAGTACTTTCAAACCTTTAAACAGGCTCTTCCCAAGAGAATATTTTCGTTTATAAATACAAATATATGATTCCGTTTTGAAAATGAACGAGACTCGAGGCTTGAAGATTGAATGAGTAGTATTTTAGGTGAATGATAAAAAGAAATATTTAATTGGCTTACAATAAAATTTAATACGTCATTTTCTCAAATTGTCAGGATTTTATTTTTAGGATGTTAAATCATAAACTCGGTATATTATACGATAGGGCAACATTGCATACTTTATTGCTTTTGCATAGGATTTCTATGGATTCTCTTATAATGGATAAAAATTAGCCTGTCCACCAAAGAAATTAAAAGAGGTAATTTGTATGAAAATCGATCTAATACTTGACGTTGAATTAGCTGGTGTATATACCATTCCTTTTCGAGCTGATTGCAATAAATTAATGGAGAACATCGGGAAACCAATAGAAAACTCAAAATAAGAATAAAATAACGTAAAGCAGATATAAAATTATGTCGTCAATCTACTGCTCGCTCACGTTTATATCTCATAAACAAAATATCACAATAGATTTTAATCATACAAAAATCATATTCCCAATATCTAATTATTATTTATCCATTATAAGAGAATTCATAGAAATCCTATGCAAAAACAATAAAGTATGTAATGTTGCCCTATCATATAATATACCGAGTTTATGGTTTAACATCCTAAAAATACAATCCTGACAATTTGAGAAAATGACGTATTAAATTTTATGATACAACAATTAAATATTTCTTTTTACCGTTCACCTAAAATACTACTCATTCAATCTTCAAGCCACGAGTCTCGTTCATTTTCAAAACGGAATCATACATTTGTATTTATAAAAGAAAATATTCTCTGAGGAAGAGCCTGATTAAAGGTTTGAAAGTACTAAGATGTTTTTTAATAAAATTAACTATTAAACATCCATAGTTGATTATTTTAAACACCTTTTAATAAATCTGATCATTTTAAAGTTCACATTATACATTTTATGTTAAAAGCAAGGCGAAAATTTCATTCCGTCATATATTTTATATTTATTTCAAAATACAAACTTTTAAAATTATTTTTCAATTTCATTAGACATATTAAAAAAGAAAATTTAATTTAAAATTTATTCTTTTTAAACTTAAAATAATTTAGAAAGGGAAAAATTATCTCCTTGGAGTTACTAGGGATTTTTATCGACAATCACTTTGGAGTTCAATCATCACTTTGCCCACTGAATCATAAAAGACACTTTTTACGCAAAAATGTCCATACTTTGTGCATAAAAACAGCACTTTCTGTAGTTCAGACAGTAAGGCGTTTAAAAATAAGGTGTTCTTGGGTTCAAACTCCAGGACGGCTGGGAACAGTTTGTGTAAAAATTAATTGATACAAAATTTTCATTTACACGAAATAATCAAAATCGTTGAGATCATTGAAGATTGAGCTATTCACTAATTTTGAAAACTAAATTAAATTATTATCATTTAAAATAAATTTAGAGAATCTTGTATATTTTTAACGATGTTAATTTACAGAGGCTATTCTAAATTTTCCAATAACTCCTCTGTTATTCAACAGAATCTAGGTTTTTCTAATCTCTGTATTTTTACATAAGACTTAAGATAATGGATTACCACGTATAGATTCTCTGTAAATTCGCAGAAATTTTTTAACAGTGTATAATCTTCAATCACGTTTTTAAGATTTATTTGCAAAATCAGGTGCACATTTTGTTTGTTTCAACACGACAAAGATTAAGTTTACCTTTCATACCATTTACTAAGTTTGTAAGCACCCATAAAGCACGGTGACTTCACTGCAACGTCGTTGTGAAGTCACATTGTGACTTTGTGACCATCGATTGTCAATGTGACGTCACGTGACGTGGATGTGAAGTCACAGTGACTAAAATGTGAAGTCGTTATGGCCGTTTTAGAGCTCCTTTGTGACGTTTCACAAAGTAGTCACAATGTGACAAATTTGTGAAAAATGTGTCATTTGTGACTAATTTGACATTAACATTGTGACGAAACTGTGGCATAAGCGACGATATTTAAATTGCCAAAACATGTTTTTAAAAGTAAATAACATGTTTTGAAGGATATTTATAAATTTCTAAAGATTTTTAAGAAAGTCACATCTCAGTCACAATGTGACGTCACTGAGTGGTGGCATTTTGGTCACATTACCGGTGTCATTGGTCATATTAGTGACTCACAGTGACGTCACTGTGACCATGCATGCTATTAGGGCAGTTTTCTTTCCAAGAAGTCTGTTTTGTTACAAGTAATACATCATCAGAAGAATTTTTTTTCATTTTTTACGACAGACTTGACATGACGATCCCAACGTTGCCCTTAATTGAATAGGGTTACGTAATCTCCTGCTATCAATTTATCAAAAATGAAAATAGAGCATATTTTTTTTCGTATGCTTTAGAATAAAGATGTCCAACTATTTGACTTCCTCGGGCCACAATTGAGCGGATTTTTTTTTTTCTGTAGCCACATATACATTGTAATATTAGTGACGATAGTTGCTATAGAAAAATGTTGGAAAATGCACAATATCCAATTCGATAAAAAATACAATAATGCCGAAGAAAATAATGCTTGACATACTGTTATTTTTAAAATATTTTTAAAACTATTGAACACATCATCTGTAATTGCTTTAGTCAAAACAATCCACTACAACTATAAATTGTGCTATGAAAATAAAGTGTATAGTTTTTAAAGTTCGTTTACAGGGCTACTCAAAATAAATCTCTTACATTACACTCTATATCAAAAAACCGTTGCTGTGTACTTTAAAAATCTACTCAATTTTAAAAATATTGAAAATCATATATATCATTGAGGTGCAATAGAAGATTTTTGCTACTGAACAAGGTGTACATATCATTCATTATTCATTTACAGGGACTCACAAAATAATTAGGTTACAGTGTAGCTATTTTCAATTATATATGTTGATTAAATCGCGTACAGATATTTTATTTTGAAACACATTTTTGAAAACATGAGTCTTGTAATAAAACGTATAGTATGTTAGTATGATTTTTTTCTTACAAATATTTATCTAAATTCTGAAGACAAATTATTTTTTCATTTTATTTTGTATGCAAAATAAAAGGAAATAAGATAATATAATATAAATAAATTGAGGACAAAAATTAAAATATAAAATCAAGAGAAATTTGTACAAAAAACGCTATTTTTTCAGAAAACATATGGATTTTTAAATACGGCTAAAATGATCAATCTTAAATGGAAAAAGAAAAATGTTAAAGAATGTACATTTGAAGAAGAATATGCGTACAAATATACAGTTCAGTGTAAAAAGGAACAATTAATGATATTTATAAATAAATAAATAAATAAAATAATGATAAAATTCTGTAAACATACATAGAAATTTTAAAATAACATTTTCACTTGATATTTTAAATTAATAGTTATTCACAAGCTTTCTATTATCATATTTTAATAAATTTAAAAAATGAAGTTTTTCTTTTTTTTTCAGTATATATTTAACATAATTGTACCACAACAATTACATAAGAATCGCAAGAAACATATTCTTCGCAAACACAACAAACACAAAGTTCTTCGTATCGTTCAATTCAGACGAATTTGTTACATTTTAAATTTGCATTTTTACAGCTGGTTAAGTTTTGCGTTCCCAGAACAACTTATCTTGTCCTTCAGTGAATTAATTCTGTTTTTCGCGCCTTCGGGAAGAAAAGGAATTATTTAGAGGAATTGCATGGCGGAAAATTGAAAGAGTATGCCACCAGTTTAACGTTTGCGGTAAAAGCATTTTTACAGAGCGATTTTCTTCCTACATTGGAACGCTCTGTGCACATTGTTTATTTTATAGTAAATCTTATAAATTTCAGCCAATAGATTAATTACAGCAAGAGATAAATTACTAATTATCGATTTAGTTAGCATATATGCTGTAAAATTTCGTATAGTTAACCCTTTGTGGCTCAACACCTCCGGTTTGAAAAATATTGGTTCAGATGTTAGAATATATCCTTTTTAAGCATTCAATTGAAAATTTAGAATACAAAACTAAAATAATTATTGATTAAAAGGTGCTTTTTTCACAATAAACAGAAATTATCATAAATATTATCCATTTTCTAATACGAAATTTTAAAGTATATAAAATCACCTTTAAAAAATCTATTTTCTGGTGCCTCCAGCTGTTTCAATTTAGGTTAATTTATGCAATATCAACCCGAAGCCTCTCAAATGATAAACAAAACTTTGGTAATGAGAAATTAACCGAATATCATCGTCTGTTGAGAATTCCACAGATGAATTTCTATTAACTGGTGTGTTGGGAAGTAGGAACAACAAATAAAATGGTGTTTTAAAGCTTGCTGTGTAAATGCTATCGACTTTTGGGTATGTTTCAAGTCTGTAATGGTATATAAATTATTTCGTGCATTAGTTCTTGAGATAGAGGGCCCTCAAAACTTGTATCACATATACACAGCCAAGCAGACAGGCTCACAGACAGAAATTTTGTAAAAACATGTTTTTCGAAATCTCTGACTCCTAAAACATTTAAATCCGTCAAAAACCAGAATTCAAAAATTTTCACAATAATATATATATATCTATATATATATATATATACTTTTATAAATATAACCAAAGTAATTCAGTATATATATGTGACGATTTAAGGAGAAACTCGAATTATTTTCACTGGTTCACTGGTTTTAAAAAACACACAGTCATGGCAAGCGAGGGAAAAAACAAAATAAATAAATAAATGTAGAAGATCCAATAAATTACTCATTGGCTGTTGCAAGTTAATTTATTAAACTGTAATCATAAGAGAGGGAAAGGCTCCTTTTGCAAGCCATCTTTAACCGAAACATCAAAAAGAATATTCCATCTTTACTTCAGCAAGCCGTACTCATCGAAGAAAAAACCAAGAATCTCTCTTCTCACCTCCAGGCTTCCTTTCTTAAATCGAAAAACAAAGTTCTAGAAAATTCTCTACTCTCTAACCATCATTTTCCTATGTAAACATAACTCATGTCCAGAGACGAGATTTTTATTCAACAGACTATAATTTTATTTTAAAAAAAATTATTTAACTAATTTATAATCGACTCAGAATTTCAAATATCCTGTAAACTAAGTATTTTTGCAGACGATTAATTTTAAGAGAAAAAGAAAAGAAATGAATTTTTTGATATGCACACATATCGAATGTTGAAGGAGGGAAAATAAATAAATAGATAAATAAAAATAATGATATATTTTTTAAAGGTATGGTTTTGGAATAAATTTAATAAGACTTTCTTAAAAAAGGTTGATAAAAACATAGAAAAAATGAGTTTTATTTGGAATATTAAGAAATAAAGTTTAATTAAGAATATTTTTAATTTAGAGCCATCTTTTAAATTTACGCGTATTGGAATAAATGTTTTTTAAGGCGAATTAAGAATTTATATCGTTTCCATAAAGATTAATAGATTAGATCTAGAAACAAGATTTTAATTTTATAAATTGAACTAAGTACGGAACATTGTTATAAGGAAATTAATATGGTATAAAAGTTAATTTGGCGAAAAAAAATTAAATTTGTAATATATATATATATATATCTTATTTAGAAAGAGCATAAAATTTGTTTGATATACTTCCATAGTAAATCAAGTCTGTAAAAAGATAACATATATGAGAAAGTGTGTTCAAATATTCTTGGTTCATTGCGAGATTTGGTCTATTATGGTTGTGAATCACTCAGTTAATCCCACGCTATTACCGCACTAATCAAAGTATGATTCAATTAAGAAACTACAATAGATCCAAGACGATTTTTTTTTATTTATATGTAACGCAAATATTCATAAATAGACAGTGTAAAATGTAAATATTAATGGTAATAGACAATATTAAAGTAATTCTAGAGGTGCATAACTTTTCAAATTTAAAAATGCAAAGTTTATCTGAAAAAAAAAAAAAATAATAATAATGTAACCAATTTACCTTTGGCGTTTCTCTGCAAACAAATCCTCTTTTCTTAAAACTCTATAAAGGATAAATCTTCACCGCAAACAAAGTAACGGGCCTCTAGTTTCTTTAAAGAACTCTCTTTCAGTTAGAGCGACAGCAGTTAGGAGCAAGTGTCTTTACCTTCGGATGTTTATCTTCCTAATAACTTCCAACCGGAGACAAGAAAGAAGAGAACACGTTTAGAGAACTACGGAACAGAGATGATGTTCTTCTTCTTGTTCTTCTCTGCTCTCATCCCAGGGCGCTGTTAACCTGACCTTTTCCAGTCTTGCCCCCACGTGACGGGACATTCATTCATTGTTTAACAGCTGATGCTTCTATGTATTACATGCTGAAGAAGTTGATGACTTACTGATATCAATCTCAAAGGATTAGCCTCTGTTGCAGTTGAATGAAAATTGGGGTGATTTTCTGATGTGTCAGATGAATACTAAACATAGAGCGGTCAATCGCTGTGGGTGTGAATATTTACACTTTGGAAACAAAGGAATTAGTGTTCGTTTTTGTGGGTGAATAAATATTAGTATTTTAAAACTGTAATAAACCAGAATAAAACTGTTCATTACCTTGAAAAAAATAAAATAATGTTTTAAAGATTTATGAATCTTGGATTTTTGTAAACTTTTTAATATTTTCCATCGGTTATCTATAACCATATTGACAAGCATAAATATGTTTAATAAGGGTCAAGAAGAAAAATATCAAATGTAAAATAAGAAAAATCTAAATGAAATAATACATTTAAAAAAAATTATTTCAATTGGAATAAAATAAAGAATACAATTTGTAAACCTATTATTTAGAAATATCTTCTTACTGCCCTGGAATTTGGCAGTGATTGAAATAAAAAATGATCTTACAGTACTTCTACAAATTTTAAATTCCATACATTTCTAAAATTTCAATGTTGGTCTTTGTTTCTTTCCCTTCTTTCACCCTGGGATGCATTTAAAAAGCCCTTTTCCCGTCTGCCCCACATGACGGGATATTCGTTGTTAACAGCTATTGCTCTAATGCTTTGCATGTTGAATAAATCAATAGCTTACTGATAATACCTCTAAGTTGCAGTTAGATGATAATTTCGCTGATTTTCTCATGCTTTTGGTAAATTCTAACTAATACATTGAGCAACCTCAGTTGCTGTAAATATTTACGTTAGAAAGAAAGAACATGCAATTTATTCGATTTTTTAAAATTATTATTGTCTGAAGAAGCGTCAGTAGCCTTATTTTTTGTTAAAATAAAATAGTATCAATACTTTTAATTACTCTGAAGAGTTAAAGGAATTTAAGAATAATACTGCATTTTAATAATAATTGTTCGGAATTTAAAACTAATTGTTCGGAAACCTTCGTTGTTGGAAATTTGACGGGACATCCATTCATTGTTAACAGCTGATTCTTCTGTGTATTACATGTTGAATAAGTTGATGACTTACTGATATCAATCTCAAAGGATTAGCCTCTGTTGCAGTTGAATGAAAATTGGGGGGATTTTCGATTGCTTTGGGTCAATATTAAATATACAGCGGTCAATCGCAGTGGGTGTGAATATTTACACTTTGGAAACAAAGGAATTGGAGTTCATTTGTGGGTGAATAAATATTAGTATTTCAGAATGGTTTTTAAATAAATCAAAATAAAATTGTTTATCGCCCTGAAAGAAATAAAACAATGTTTTAAAGATTTTTGAACCTTGGATTTTTGTAATCTTTTTAATATTTTCTATCAGTTCTCTAAGTATTGACAAGTTTAACTATGTTAAATATAGATCAAGAAGAAAACTAGCAAACGTAAAATAAGAAAAATCGAAATGATATAATAATAGTAATAATAATAATAATAATAATAGTAATAATAATATTAATAAAATTATATTATTTCATATGGAATAAAGTAACGGATATACCTTATAAAGTTGGTATTTAGAAATCGAAGCAGGTTGTTTCGACGCCGACGGTTCGACGCCAACGATTCGACGCCAACGTTTCGACGCGTGGTCAGTTCGACGCCGTACTTTTCGACGCCGGGGCAGTTCGACGCCATATATTTTTTTCCGTATTTTTATTTATTTTTAGAATAAATATGCAATATGCCTGATATAATATATATATATTTTTGTTATGTATATGAAGCGTGATTCAAATAAATAAGCAATATGACTGATTTTTATTTATTGAATTATCGATTGTTTGCATGCATATTTGAAATAAATATATGTGTGAAAGTGTTCTAGATTTTTTTTTTTTTTGTCCCAGATTAGTGAGAAGCCCCCTCGCCAACGTCAAGGCCCTGGGACATGAGGGAGGTTGTTTTTTTTTATTTATTTATTTCACAAAACAGCATCAAAAAGGCAAAATACAGAAATGGTAAATAAACATATGGTTACAAAAAAGTTATATTGCAGACAAATTTAATTACAGAGTAACAAGATTACACATAAATAAGATTACATCACAAAACTGTTATTATACTAATCCATTGCAAAATTATGCGCCACACCTTTCAGGTATTCCATTATTTCTCGATTTTCAAAATCTTCAACTATTACTTTAATTCTCATATCAGCTCGCAGATACTTATTCCGCTTGTGCGGCGGTTCATCTCCACGTACAAATTGCTCATAACATTGGTCAATTGTTTTTTGAACACGTCTGAGACCATCTATGAATTTCCATAATGTGGGGTGTGAAACACCAAATTCGGACTGTAAACGTCTGTGTGCTGCTTCCGCGAAATTATTGGTGCGTCCTTCGTTATTTAAGGTTCTAGCATAACATGACCACATTTCTGGTTTAAAAATAGGACGACGGCGACGATTATTTCTCTGAATCCTTCCAACATAATAATCTTCAAAGTAATCTAAAATTGGGGTTAACTGATTAGGTAAATTCTCACTCAAAACTTCTAAAGCATTTTCAAGTTCTTCGATAGGCACAAAACTTAACGCAGGAATCATACGTGCATAGAGAGCAAAATCAGCATCGGTATTATATCGTTGCATTAAATTGAATTCTGCTAATTTGCGCTTCATATTTTTCACAAGGTGGAACAAGCACCCTTGAATTTCGGCGTCTGGAAACTTGCTTGAAAAAGTGTTAATTAAGGCAATTTCAAAATCTAAAGAAATTTTTTTCGCCTTAAAAAATGGCCAACTGTCTTGAATCATTTCAAGCATTCGTGTATATGTTTCTTCCGCCTTGTCGGGTAAGAGGGCATAAATGATTGGCAATACAAAACCTCCACGTTCGGCCATAATAACAAAAACCTGGTAAAAATGATGTGGTGCTAGACTAAAAGTTCCATCAACGTAAATTTTTGTTACGAGGTGAATCCAATCGCTGACACTGGCTTTTCCGAAAATTAAAATTCGGTCTTTATCCCCCACTCCCGAATCGGCGATAACAAAATTTTCCTTATTTTCTCCGTAATATTTATAATTTTCTGGCAATTCAATGGAAGCTCTGTCAATTGGTTGCGACGGGAGTGCATTTATGTCTTTTCTACGTCTTTTAATAACTAATCTTACAGCTTCTCTGCTTGGAAACTGTCCTAATGCTCCAACAGACAGCTCTTGCGTTTCTTCAATGCGAATTACTGCGGGAGTTTCTTGTGTTTCACCTGCCCTTCGCTTTATTGATGTTAAAGTGCGGACAACTTCAACACGTGCTGCATTTCCTTCATGAGCATGATTGCGAACAAGTTTTAAAAATTCACTCGTAACTGCATCAGTGTAAATTCTTCCTTTACATTTATTGTTTTTGGAAAATTCAACTTCACAACGCCACGATTTTTTTGCTCCATTTTCTATATATTTATCGAAACAATATAAATATCCATCGTGCTCATACTTTTCTTTACCTCTCTTAGTCATATATTTTCGGCTTTCAGACATTTCTACGGTTGAAAGTGCTAACATTGAATTTAAAAATATCGACAGGCTTCCAAATAGATTACGGGCGCTTTAGAGAAGATAAGAAATGCGCATGCGTTGACAATCGGCAATACTTAACGACAAATCTGAGGCGATTTCATAACCCCCAACTGGAGGAGGGGGGGGGGGGTTGCACTTGTCAAAAAAGAGTTAGAGTTATTTACAAGCCTGTAATATGTTTCAAAGAAAGAAGAATAGATAAGGATAAGCTAGTCACAGGCGTCAATGCGAAGTTTCAACCCGTTTCTTCTTATATCGGCAAGGGTTTCTAGGGGAAGCGGTGTTAGCTTTTCTGTGCAACATTTCTTCCCCCCTGAGTGGGAATGTCACGGTTCCTTTGTACATTTACGTGCGCCCTCATTGTCCCCATTATGGACGCTCCCTATCCCTTTGTCAAGGTGAGGACAAAGGAATTGCATGTGAATTCTAGTTAATACGTTATGGAAGCTGCTTTACTTACACTAAAGGTATTTCCAAATTCTGAACAAATAACGTTAACAGTTTTACTGCGTTTTAGTCTTTAAAATTTACACAACTATTCAAGGATTAAAAATTACAAAACAGGTCTTTATTAAAGAGTTTCATTTAATTAGTACTTTTAAAATGTGGATATTTGTGAATTATATTCCTACAGCAAAAAATAGAATAAAATACATTGTAAAGGAATTTAAAAGTTTTGAAGAAAATAGCTCATTAGCAATTAATTTAAATAAGAATGGGTGTTTTTTAGTAAGAACATAAAAATAAAGATATTTTACATTGTAAACATTTTTTCTTTTCTTTTTTTAACACAGAAAAGTAAAAAAAAAAAAAAAAAAAAAAAAAAAAAAAAAATATATATATATATATATATATATATATATATATATATATATATATATATATATATATATATGCTGTTAGAAAGTCTAAATAAGCTGTGCAAACGTAAATAAAATCGGAAGTTCCTAAGTTTCATAAAAAATATATGGCGTCGAACTGCCCCGGCGTCGAAAAGTACGGCGTCGAACTGACCACGCGTCGAAACGTTGGCGTCGAACAGTTGGCGTCGAAACGTTGGCGTCGAACTGACCTGTACCGTTTAGAAATATCTTCTTACTGCTCCGAAATCGGAATATGATTGACCGGAAAAATGATCTTACAATACTTCTAAAAATGTAATATTCTATACACTTCTAAAATTTTAAAGTTGTTCTTTGTGTTTTTCCCTACTTTCATCCCAGGATGCATTCAAAGTAACATTTTCCAGTCTTCCCCATACGACGGGATATTCGTTGTTAACTGTTGTTGCTTTAATGTTTTACATGTTGAATAAATTGATGACTTATAGATGAGCCTTTATTTCAGTTAGATGAAAAGTTTGCTGATTTTCTAATACTTTTAGTGAATTTTAAACAATATAATCTACAATCTCAGTTTCTCTAAATATTTACAGTTTGAAATAAAAAACATATAATTTATTTAATTAAAAAATATATTGTCTGTAAAAACAGTAGTATTATGAATTTTTGTTAAAATAGAATAGAATTAAAACTTCTTGAAATTTTAAGAAATTTAAGAACAATGCTTCGATTCTTTAGGAACTTTCGGTAAAACTTTTGTCACTTATTAAATTAATATTTTTTATACACCCATCCCTTTTCGAAATATGTTGGATGAAATAAGGAATATTACTAAAACATTCAAAATTGATATTACACGTCAAAGCAGTTTTTGTATACCCCCCCCCCCGTTACACACAAAGGCACTTTTAAAAAAATGAAGTGCTCAAAAATGAGTAAATTAATCTACTCGCATCGAATTGAATATGTTTGGATCAAAAATGAACACATCGCTTTCTTAATTTTGAAACATCATATGTTATGAAATCAAAAAAATAATAGTTTTGTACCTTGTATTGGTAAATTTCACTTATGGCGGCATT
The DNA here is from genome assembly GCA_964019185.1 of Maratus speculifer. Taxonomy (NCBI): domain Eukaryota; kingdom Metazoa; phylum Arthropoda; class Arachnida; order Araneae; family Salticidae; genus Maratus; species Maratus speculifer. Next base: position 385,789,425 of record OZ025294.1, read on the forward strand.
AGATGCTTATTGATGTAAATATTAAATTAATCACAGTATTTTAAAATACCTGAACAGTGGTTACAAATAATGATTTTGTCATAAAAATATCCGATTTAGGTATTTTGTAAATAATTTTGCTATTTTTCTAAATAGACAATCAATTAAGCGTTTATTGCTAATAATTTTGAGGAAGAAATAAATGCCAGTATATTTTTACTTTAATTTGTAAGTTCAGGGAGCAGTTCATAACAATTTATATTTGAACACAACCACGGAATATAAAGTTAGATTTAAGTACATTTGGATCGAAGCTATTTTGAGTGTGTGAAGTACTTAAAATTGAGTACTTTTTACTTAATTTTGAGAACAATTTTTTTTAGTGCACACACTCGGCCGGTTTTTTTAATGTCGCTTTTTCTAAATAAAAAAGCAACAACTTTTTTTTTTAGATTTTCCTTGCAAATTTTATAGATATCTACCATGTATGTGTAGTTTTTGTTACAAATGTTGTAAAAAGCTAATACGAGTTACAGGCATTCACAAAATGGATCAGTGGGAGCTCTGGATATGGTAAAACGTAGTTGCAATCCATTTATTATACAAAAAAAAAAAAAATACCGGGTGCTACAAACTTAACCGAATTCTTTTATCCCAACTTTAACGATAAACAAATACTTTCGAGAAATTTTTAGTCTTACTTTGCTTTGTGTGTAATGTCGTCACATTATAGGAAAAGCTGCAAGTGCACTATAATGTGCTCAAGGAAACTATAAAGCCTGACAGCTACTTGTGAATTAGAAAACATTTCACTAAATTTTCATTTGATGGTGGGGTTGCTACTTTCAGCATTGCTATTGATTCACAGAAAGCGAAATAAATTCCAAATAGAGACAAAGAAGTATAAAAAACGTTTAGAAAACCGCTGAGAAAAGATGAGATTCTTGTTCTTCCCTGCCGTGATCTTAGAATGCAATTAACCTCAAATTTTGCTGTCTGTCCCACGTGCGGGATGTCATTGTTATCAGCTAATGTTTTTTATGCATTACAAATTCAATAAGATGATAATTTAAATTTATTGATAACGATTAAAATTGGGATAATTTCGTGAAGCACTGGGTGAAATCCCAATAAAGAACGAATCATTAGCATCCCTATTTTTTCTTTAAAAAGAAAATAGGATTGGCAATAAATGAATTAAAATAACTTTATTGGCAGAGGAATGCAGTGTAAGCTATGCGGTGGTGTATAATCAAATCTATTAAATCTACCATTCAGACGTGGCATTTTGTTATTTCAGAATTCTATAATAATTTAAAACAAAAATATAGAATTACTCATATCTATTTAATATGAAATTCTATTCAAAAATTGTGCCACTTACTGCTGTCATTTTTAAATAAAATACAAAAGAAAACACATGATTTTGAAAGAGAAAGAAAACACCTTCTTCCAACACTATTTCGGTTTGATAGAAATGATAGCTGAATTATATACAAATCGTTAGTAGAAATCGTCACTAATCGTCAAAACATTATACATACAACTTGTATGATACAACAAAGAACAACAAAAAGATCTGAAGTATATATCGCTTCTGTTTTGCAATGATTGCGTAAGGTATAAATGATTAATTGTTCAGGAGAGTCAAAACAAAAAAAAACTTCACATTGTAATTGCTTACTGTGTAAGCACCCGCGGGAGTAAAGTTTTTATATTTAGGTCTATTTCATGCCCAGTTTCTTCCTGTAAACATTTATGATTGGTAATTAGGGCTCAAATGGCTATTTAAGACTTTAATTTCTTAAATATACGGATAGTACCTTAAGCCCTATTCAATTCTGTCATTAATCAAGATTATAAAAAATTAATTCCTGACTCTGTATATGTACTTAAGACAATTTTGAAATATTTACGCTTTGCACCCTTATTGCAAAACAGAGGCGATATGCAAAATATTTTGGTAATACTGCTAGTAAACTCATGCTATTTTAAAAAGGTTATTTTGTTTCATTTTTTATGTATCTTTTACATTATACACATTCAATTTTGCAATCGATGTCATTTAACATTCCACAATTAATAAGGAAGTGTAGATTTTAAACTAGATTTAGAATCATAACTGAATTTTCTTAAAATAATTTAGTTTCAAAAAGTAGAACAATTGCTTTCGTGTGATTAAATGTGATTTTTATAATGTAAAATATAAAATATTTCTATAATGTAGAATGTAAAATATTTTTATTTACATGGAAACATTATATACAAAATGAAATCATGAAAAATGTAAGCACACATAAAGCTATAACTCTATTTGCTATAACACCTACATAAAACGTTATTTATAATATGAGTTATAATATTTACAGCAGTTCAATTGAATATTTATTTAACGTCAATAAGTACTAAGTAGAAAACAGGAAAACATAATATATTACATAACTATTCAAATTAGTCGGTGGAAAATGAACTACAAAGGAAAAATATTAAAACATTGCGAAATTTGAAGTAAGCTATTAACAAAAACTTTTACAAACATACATGAAATAAAATATTTAACCATTTGACTCTGTTAAATTGAATAAAAAACATTGACAGCAATTTTTTAATTCTAAGCACAGTTTTACAATTTACCTACAAAGAAATTTCTGTTTTCGATATCTTTAGAAGAATAATTTTCTGTCACAATAATTAAGTACTTTTAAAATATTTAATTATTGGATTCGTTGTACTATTTCGTGATTTGCTTTATAATATTAATGTTCTAGTATCATACAATCATAGTTTTAAACTGAAATTAAAATTTACGCCATATTTATTTTCTGTCATATACCGCTCCGTGCATGCAATGCATATCGACTTGCGTTCCGAACATGGATTGTCCGATAATTTGTGCTTGTCTAGTTGTGTTTTAGGGACACTCTGTATATATATAGATATATACATAAACAATCTAATATAAGCTCTCATGTCACTTATTACTTCATTTCAATCTATTTTAAGCTAAACATAATGTAAAGCTACAATAAATAAATTTCGTTTGTATATAGCATTAGATTTGAATTTTTATGCGTAGCCAATGTTTCGATGGAAAGGTTTAAGTTCTTATGCATGTTCATATATAAATCATAATATAATGGCAACTTAGCAATTGAGCAAAATGAAAGACATTGAAATAATGAATTGATATGTAGCTTTCAGACACGTTTGTACAGGAGTAAACAAGCAGTAAATAAACAAAATGGTTAAATGACACACAAAATTTGAAAAGGACATAAAATATATGCTTCTTATATGTGAGGCATGTTTTTTGAAAAACATTACAATTATAATTAGTGATATTTCAACCAGCGATAATCACTAATATCTGTACAACACACGTACGTTATTTTAATCATTATATACAAAGAAAATTATACACGGCGGCGGCGTGAGTTCTATGTTATTTACAATGATTATTATGAAATGTTATTTTTTATTAATCTTTCCCATTGTTTAATTTACAGTAGGATGATAGCTAATTAAGAAGTTTTTTTTCCATTACTGATCTCTTAAAGTATCTTAAATTTTAAGTATTTTCTTTTTAGTAATAAAAAATGAACATAGCTCACTTGAATTTCAAAGAAAACTTTTATTTTCCAGCCTATTGCTTTTCAAATATCTTTCTTATTCTCCTTTCATATGCATGCGAACATAAATATAACGCTAGAAAATGTATACTTTACTAAAATCTTTTTTTGTACTCTAAAAATATTTTCTAAATAATTAAGCATATTTATGCTAATTGCTCGTTATTTGAAATACGAGACTGATGCATCAATACATGCACATATTAAATATGTGTATGTAACTATAATATATATATATGATACACATATTAAAATATGTGTATCGCTTTATTAAGCATAATTAAAGCGATGCGCATGTTTTAATGCTTTTGTTACAATCTTTTTTTTTTTTTTTTTTTTTTTTTTTTTTTTTTTTAATATAACAGAAGTTAAAAAAAATATGCTATGCATTTTTGAAAAAAAAATAATCTTTCTCTTTCTGAATGAATATAAATTCTTAGACTGGACGGCTACAGAGCAGACAATCACCTCATCGAGTTCACAACTAAAAATCTAGGATTGGTTAAATTTCGATTTGCATATTAGAATGCAATCGGTCTGCCAAGTCATATTTTGGTGGAAAACAACTAAAAACCCAATTTTAGCAGTTGACACATAGGTTTACCATTGTGCTTTCCTGCACTGAAAAGTATGAAAGCATGGAGGATTGCTATCAGGAAAGTATAATGGTAACCCTATGAATCAACCTCTAGAATCGTTTTATGTTTTCTGCCAAGATTTGATTTGGCAGACCGATTGTGTTTTAATGTGCGAACCAAGATTTAACTAATCCTATATTTTTATCCTTGAACTCGATGAGGTGATTGTCTGTGCTGCCACCTTCCGGCCTATCTTGCTGAATCACAATGCAAGTTACCTTTGTCAGTCAGAAGAATTTTTAGACTTATTTAACTGATTATAGCAGCTTATTCAAGCTAGAATATTTAAGACATTTAATTTTGACTTAAGATCAAAATGCGGATGATTCAATTTTACATTTTCCACAATAGAATGTTTTGAAGACTTTCTCAAACATACTTTAAGAAGATATGGATAAGTTAAACTTAATTCTAAGTCATCCAATTAAATTTAAATGGTTTGAATAAAATATAATACGATGTTGAGACTAAAATATTTTAAAATCTTGGATTATTCACATATTACTATGCTATTTGAGAATGATCTTAAGTGCAATATTTTAAATTATAATACTCGTACTACATTGTTTCAACATAAATCAAACTCAAGTATCTTAAATATAACGGTTTAGAAGCACTTGAAAGAAAAAAAGAAGAGATTAAACATCTTGATTGTGCTCATAAAATGGTAGCTTACGATTGCTTTATGCAAAACAAAAAGATTATTTTTTTAAAAAGTACACCTTTCCTTGAATTTTATCATAATTTACGAATTTTAATACAATAACAAAAGCAGTTTTTTTTATAATATCTTTTTACAAAAAATAATGATACGTAACATTTTAAAATGAGGTAACGCAACAGTATATCACAATCTGTACAAAGTACAGTGCCAGCAAAAAAAATCTTGACACTTAAGCTACAATCTCATTATTCGAATGTTATATTACATTTTTTCCAGTTTTAAATAGATGAGGCATGTGAGAGTTTCCACCACGTGTTGATTACGCAAAGTGGTGGCCCTTGCAGCTTAACCTCATTTACAGTTATTATTTTAGAGTCCTTTTTTTTTTTTTTATTCTGGTACTGGTTTGAAAAAGAGGGATTTTTTAAATTCTTTTCTCTACAAAAAGAAACTTTTCTAGTGCACATAACTGATGTAAAAAGCTTATAATTATTGAACAACCTCATACTTTGACTTTATTGGAACAAAATGTTCCTGTAATGTCGCAAAGCCTTAGATTTACAAACATCAGGGCAAATTATCTATGTCCTAAAAAAGGCAAAGCCGATTTACTACATGACAGCACAACAAAAGAAAAAATCGGCTCTCAAAAACTGAGAAAAACTTCAGTCAGATAAACAATTTAATTTTTGAGGGATTTTTTATTTAACAATATAACTGTCTCCAACAACAACTGCAAGGTACCTAAATGGCTATGGACCGAAATGGCAAGGAACCGAAATGTCTAAGGACTGAAATGGTCAGGGACCTAAAGGGCAAGGGACCGAAATGTCTAAGAAACAAAATGGAAAAGGAACGAAATGTCCTGCTTCCGGTCTAATATATTTTTTAACTTAACGTACTGTTAATAAAACTATACCAACTGCAGAAATAAAAAAGAAACATTATTAATAAATGTATCAATAAAGAAGATCTGTCACAAAGCTTCATATTTTTCAATAAGTGTCAAGATTTTCTTTGCTGTCACCGTAAACAGGTACGAATATTAGGAACACCAAGTTCACTTAAGGTTTTCGGCTTGACAAAATTATGGAACATCTGGAATATACTGACGAACAGTCCTGGCGAAATAGTCCTGTGTTAGCAGCTCTTAAAGCATCCTTGATGACAGATCTAGTTGTATCAGACACGTCGAGCTTCTCAACCCTGTTTTCAAGTCTGAAATAAAATAAACAAAAAGTAAACGTGAATTTTATTAATCTCTCTTTCTTATATATATATATATATTCATTGAAGTTCAAATATATATTATTCCAAAAATGCTTTACTTTTGGTTCAGCGATAGTTAGAAGAAAAGTTATAGCCCAAAATATAAACTGGAAATGAACTTTCTGAAACTGGAAGTAACAGTGTATAATGCTATTGAAAAGTAAATAGTGCACTTTAATGCATAAAATATGATGTATAAAATCTATACAACTATATAAACATCTACAAAAAAGGTGGATTTTAAATTTGTAAACTTTATACATAAGTTTTTGTGCTGTATCAAATTCTTAATTTGCGTTTTTCATTGCGTACGTTTACGAGAAACATCATTTCTTAAAAAGTTTTTTTAAGATATTGAAATGAAACTTTGTCACAAGGTTCTACTGATTTATTGGTATACTATGAAGTGAAATTTAGCTTGTAAATTTATTTACATTAAAAAATGAAGAAATATCAATAAGTGACATCAAAGAGTAAAATTCTATCGATTTGACCGAAAATGTGCATTTGAAACATTGAGATGCCTAGTGGAAAAACCTTGAACTAAGAACGAATAGCTTCGATTCATCCTAATGAATAAAACGACAATAGAAGTTTAACACAGAAATATTACATTTAGTTCAATGATATCAGGTAATTTTAACATAATGAAATGACATGGGTGAGAAAAATACTACAGAATAATTCCGGGGCTCCCAAATGGTCCGCCAACTGAATATCGGAATTTTCTTAGAGAAATTTTACTTTTAGATTTTTCTTGCAAATTGGCAAGAAACTAACTTTGAATGTCATTCTAGAGCAAATACTGTAGAAACATATCATGAAATTTTCTGTTAAAAACTATTGATTGTCAGTTCGCGGACCATTTCGGAGCCCTGGAATTCGGAAAATCGAAATTGTAATTTCTAGTGATTTTCTCCTTTTGGGGATATTTTCCTACAAAAACTCAATATCTTAATTCCAGAATCGTTCCTGCAAATTAAACCGCGATCTGTTATACAAATTCTACCCTTAAGACTGCTCGTAGATCCAGAGAAGCAACTTTAAGGGTGATAGTCACTCAGCGGCAGAATTCCCCGCGGTAATGTTAAGTCTATGGACGTTCGATCCATTTTTATATTCAAAGTACTTCCTTAAATTATTAATATTTTTTAATTCTTTTATCAGTGTGTTCTCTTTTTGAAGGATGTAACTTTTTTCTTAGTTCTTAAAATATTTCCAAAGTTTATACTCAATTTAATATTTTATGTTTTAAAAAAATAGCGAACTGCAAGTAAAATTTTATCATATATAAAATTATGCATATATTTTCGAAACATTTAAAAACTAAGAGAAAAAAAAAGAAACATCCTTTAAGAAGAGAAAACTGAAAAAAAAAATTAATTCCTGTAGGAGCTATTTTGATATAAAAACGTCCATAGACTTAACATTACGAAAGGGAAATCGGCCGCTGAGTAGCTAGCACCCTTTAAGTCCCAAGTTTTTATTCATTTTTGTTTGGAAACGCATGGAGCTGTTAGGTATTGTTACACAGAAACTATGTCACTAAAATACTTTTTTTATTTTCTTCGTCTCTAAACGCAATAGATCAATCATAAAATGCTGTTAAAGTCAGCATTTTGAGCCGAATTTCGAGACGAAAGAAAACAAGTAAGAAAAATCATGCGTTAAGCATAGATGATGAAGCACTTTCCAATACTTAATGAAATCTTTAACAAAACTTTGTTATTTAGGGAAATAATAGTGTATAGCCAAATATACCCAAATATGTATTATAGTACTTTTGAACAGCTCTGTATTTCATATGTCAGTTGATATAATGGGAAAATTTAGTTTAGCAAGAAAATCCCCAGTAGCTTGAAATTTCTTTTTCAGCATTTCATACTATTAGATGGAAACATACTTGAATACTTTTGTTCAGCCCTGTAGTTTACATTGTACCTTTATTACACGTCAGTATTAGGCTAAAATTTATTGTAAACTAAAACACTTTTAAAAAACTGACATCACATTCTCATAAATTATCATTCATAGGCGTCCATGTACCGAATTCTTTGCGTGGCTCTGTATATCCTTTTATCTATATTCTGCAAACATTTCTCAGTAAATTGAATGAAGCTCAGCGTAAAAATGCATAGCTTATTTCAGAACCACGTTTAAATAATTTACGCTCATATTCAATAACGTTGGTGAGCTCTTTTGGGTAGCCCTGTATATCAACTATAACATTTATACACACCATATAATGTGCAGTGCATATATTTAGTGAAATATAAACACGCATATTATAATTAAAATGCATTTCATCCCTCCATCAGCCATCATAGGACACATATACGGTACTTCGGAAAGAATATATTATTTGAAATTTTTTGTGTGGCCCTGTAAATGCTATGTACTTCATATTATGCAAGACAGTAGCGTATAATTTATATTAAGCTTCAGTGACATATATCAATTTTATTATACATGAAAAAGCTTAATATATTTAAAATATCTCACACACAATTCCCCCTTTTACCATTATCTAATGGAATTCTTTTGTGTGGTCATGTAAATGAATAATAGCTACATTTTCAACTTATATTTTATAGAATGCATATTTTAATATGTTTGACAGGGTATAACATCTTTAAAATTCCTTTGAAACGATTTTTCCATGTAGGCCGTAATGTAATGGGAAACTTTTGATTCGCCCTGTAGATAAACTAATCATGGTAGAAACTTCATTTTCAATGCTGTTCGTGCTAGGGTAAACGTCAATAACGTCCTAAAATTTCATGGCAATCCGAGTATATAAACGATTTTTCCCCATGGGCCGTAATGTAATGGAAAACTTTTGATTCGCCCTGTAGGTAAACTAATCATGGTAGAAACTTCATTTTCAATAGCGTTCGTGCTAGGGTAAACGTCAATAACGCCCTAAAATTTCATGGCAATCCGAGTATATTAACGATTTTCCCCCATAGGCTGTAATGTAATGGGAAACTTTTGATTCTCTCTGTAGATAAACTAATCACGGAAGATAATTCATTTTCAATAGATGTCGTGCTAGGGTAAACATCAATAACGTATAAAAATTTCATAGCAATATTTACGGGAGTTAGAGCGCGGCCAGACGGGCAGATGGACATCCGGCCAGACGGACAGACGGACAGACAAACCGAATGCATAAGCAAAGCGTCGTGTCACGTGATCTACATCATTTATGACTCATTTGGTAATTTATTTCTCAAAGAATAGATAATTCACTTCGATTCTAACTCGCTTAAATAATCAGCCCTGACTATTTTATAACTTTAGTTAAAAAAAAAAAAAAAAAAAAAAAAAAAGTCCATCATTGTATCAAAAAATTTCGCGCAAATTGAGCAGTGAACTTGAGAACAGCCTTAAAGAAATCTAAATTCTAATCAGATGCTTTGTTATTCAACCAAAACAATGCAATTGATCAAACATCGAGTTGTCAGAACTCATCTTGTATGAGCGATATTCTGCGCGTAATTCGTCCCTGACAGTGGCGTAATTATATCCGGAAAAATCAAAGAATATCATTAACGCTTCGCCAAAATGATGTTCGCATGATTCATGCCACCTCGTACAGTGAACTACTCCTGGTCACGTTCGGTCATTCCACTTTGCATGTAGTATGCAGAGATTGACCTACGAAGGACGGCAGGAGACATCCTGTGGGTCTAGGTCAATAGGAAAACAATGCGCTGCGGTAAGTTGTAAATTCAGGGAATGCAGAAACAGATTTTTTTTCATTTAAATGTAAAATTAGCGTTTAAAAGAAGATTAAGATTGTACTTGAGCGTGCGAAATTAAGATTAAATACTAGAGTTGAATTCAGATTTGTGTCTCCGGAAGAGATTGCTGTTGCCCCGGGGAGAACATTAAAGAATTCTTTGGTGGAGAGGGGGAATGTATCGTCTTTAAGGGTCCTGTCCCTGCCCGCGAAGACACTCACGAGCTAGAGGCATTCCTATGGGGAGGCATTTATCTAATAACTCTTTCTCATTTTGACTTTTTTTTTTTTTTTTCTCTTCAATGGATAGATGAGGTCCCTCTCAAAATCGCTCCTTGATTAATTTTTCGATTTTGGTCGCAGATATATTTTTTAAGTTACTTTCATTTTCTTAACCTGGTTCTGAAAAATATCAAAACGCGAAAGAGTTATTAGAAAAATGCCTCCCCATAGAAATAGCGTTAGCTCGCGAGTGTTTTCGCCGGCAGGGATAGGACCTTTAATATGCATAAATAGTAAATCATCCAACGTGAGTAATTTTGACCCTTTACATCTGACTATCCCCTAAATTTTTGACTCATTAAGAGGACGAAGGATCTTCAAACTTAAACGTTGGTAGCTAAAAAATTATTGTCTCTAGTGTACATAAAATGTTGTATGTACTGCGACGGTTGATGTGGAATATCGAAGCCTAATATCTTAAGAAATCTACATGCTCAAATTCAGAGCCGTAACTGCTATATTAACATATTTTTGGAGAAAGGAGTGAAAAAAGGGGGGGGGATTACGTGAAAGGCTTATAGGCCTAGATTTGTAGCAGTGATTGAGCCGTGGATACTGTCATTTGGACACGGGATTATAATAATGAAGCCATGTCTCACCCACTGTCACAAATCTGGTCCCATATCCTCCAAACAACCAGCTTTTCCACTTCGCCCCCCTGTTTAAAAAATCCCTCAAAAATTAGGTCTTTAAAATTTTACCCCTTCCTCCAAAAATATGTTAAGAAAGCCGTTACGGTTCTGAAATTGAACATATGGGAATTTAAAACATTATGTTTTAATATTCCACATCAACCATCACAGTACTTTTTTTTTTTTTTTTTTTTTTTTTTTTTTTTTTTTTTTTTTACACTAGAGTCAATAATTGTTGAACCTCCTACACATGTATGTATATATATATTTTTTTTTTAAGTTACACTTTAAATACTATTTAAGGGCATGCTATGTTTATCGCACAAGAAATTAAAAAAATTTGAGAAAAATAAGGATTTTTTTTTTTTGAATATTTTAAGATTTATAAAAGAACTTTTCAAAGTATCCTATGCGCATTCTATATCAATTAAAATCACCCATATTTTTTATGCAAGTTTTGTTTACATATACAAATAAAACTGTGCATGGATTTTTTAAAATAAATATCATTGCAAAAGTTAAAAGTAGAAATAAGATGCAAAAACGCTGAAAACTTTTAAAAATTTTGAAAATATTTTATTTTTACCTTTATAGTCAAATATATAAAATTTGATGCACAGTTTTATTTGAAATGTAAACAAAATTTGCATAAATATATTGGGGATTTTTAATGATACAAAACGCGAATGGGGCATTTTGAAAACTTGTTCATAATGCTTAAACTATTTAGAAAATTGTACCACCCCTTGTTATTTTTCTTAAAAAATTTTTCTTTTTAATTTCTTGTGTGATAAATAGATGATATAATCCAAAGTGCGACATTGAATAGTATTTAAAGTTTAAAAAAGATAAATAAATAAATAAAAATAATTTAACAACTATAAGAACCATTTTGAAAATAAAATTCTAATCAATTTGGCGTATTATATTCAGATTCAGATGACGGATTTGAACTCACGATCTGTGGGACTCTAAGCCATTAATTTGATCACTAAACTAAAGATTGCACAAGCTAAGCTTTCAAGCATTGCTGTTTATTGTGTTCACGTAACTACACATATTACTGCGTAATATTCTTGCATAAAGACCTGCGTAATATGCTGTTCTTACGCATATAGATATGGAAATTTCCTGCAGATATTTCTGTGTAATATTCTGTTCTTACGCTTAAATCTGTGTAATATTCTTACACACATTTCAGTGCAATATGCAAAATACACAGATATTTGTGTAACATTGAAATTTTGTAAATTCCAACAACACACCAATTCGGGTAAATCCGTAACATTTTCACTTGTTTGAGTATTTGAAGGGAGAACAAATTACACACTCACGTTAAGCCAATAAACACACGTAATTAAAGCCAGACTTTAAGGACAAATATGTAAATTTTTTAACAAAGGTGTAATTTCACAAACTGACACATATATGTTTGTAAATGTGACTAAATTGCTCATTTCTTTTGTAGAGATTAGGGATATTTTAAACACTTAAAATCGAAGTTGTAAGTTTATCAAAAGTCACATCGATGGCAAGAAACGTATACTTTCCGATCTGGTATATAATTATATTTAGTAAAGAATAATCGTGTTTTTCAGTTTATCGGGGCAGTTTCAGAGAAGCGGCCGTTTAAGGAGGCGCAGAGACTGATTTACAAATTTGGGGTCCTGGACATAGCATCGACATGAAATACATGGACCGCTCTTCTCCCTTCACCGTAGCCTTGAAAAGTGGGGTCGACATATGTCACGTGTGTTCGGTATTTAGGTGTGCAAGACTGGTGATTTTGTAATCTTTCGCGACGGGAAATTAATTCATAGTAAAATTATTGATGTTAAATGATTAATATAGATACATATAAACATTATAAAACAAGACTATATTTATCTTTTACAAGTGAGAAAACGAAAATAAAAGATAAAGTGCTATCTTTTATTTTAAAAAAATCAAAAATAAATTATAATTACAAGATAAGGAATTAAAGATAATAAAACAGGGAAATATATAAATATATATGTTGTAATCTTTATGTTTACTTGAAGAATATAAGTTTTCATTCTCAGTTTAATCTGGAAATGTATTATAAAATTTAATTAAATATTTCAGAGTATTCGGATTTTTATCAAAGATAACTTTATAGTAATTTTGGAACCCTTCTCCCCCCCCCCTTCGATAACATACGTTATCATCTTTCAACTTTCGTTTGTGTGTTATGCGCAATGAAACATCTTTCTCAAATATTTTCACTAATTAATTTTTATCAAAAGACTTTTATATGCTCACATATGATACTATATCACAGATTTAAAAAGAAAAAGCATTCTATAAAAAATATGCAAAATAGTGTTTGTCTTCACTATTTAATAACTCTGCATTTCAAAACAATAATTTAAGACAATCTTATCCTTTATATCATCTTAATATTATGAATGAAAATTTTAAATTTACGTTCATATTTTTACATATATTTTTCATATTAATTAACTCAAGTATTAATTTCCACAGTTTTTTTTTTCCTTTCTGAAAAAATGAAAAAGAAATTGTATAACGTTATCAACTTTATGGTAATTTTGGAACCCTCCCCCCCTTTCGATATCATACGTTATCATCCTTCGCCCTTCCCCCGTCGGTAATGATATCGTTATCAAAAAGTTATGTATATATATATATACATACATAATTTTGTTCTTTTGTTTGGAGTAATATACAAAACTGGTTAAATTTATTTTTCGCATACTTTATTGATTCAAATGAAGAAAATTTAATAAAATATCGCTTTATTCAAATAAAATTCTTAAAAAAGTTATTATTTAAAAGTATTTTATAATAACTTTTTGTTACATAATTCATACAACAGTAATAAATTCTTATTGAATATGTTCCGGAGGGGGAGAAGAGTCAGATAGAAAACCTTACCAACAAAACAAGTGGACAACATTCTTTCTCTTTTATTTATTAGTAAACACAAGCTTTAATTCCAAATACACTTCACATATGGTTTCTCGAACAGTGATTATACAGGTTTTCACATATGAACATTAATAGGAATGTCAAATACTGGGGTATACCATACTTTAGAATTCGATCATTTTAAATAACTTAATGATCTTAAAAATAACTTTGTATTTTCATGAAAATAGACAACTAAAAAAGATAATATACTATTTTGAAAAAAAAGACCGCGTTACAAATAAAAAGAGACAATTTTGATTGAGTCAAAATAATATCGATATCAAAAGGCAAACCCCCCTCCACCTAGATATATCTTACAATATCATGTGCCAGACACTCCCCTTTCTCCTAAAATAATAACATTATATATGCAAAGCTCCTTATATGCGATCATTACAAATAATTTGAGAAAGACTTACAGCAGTCATAAATACAAATAAATACATTACATGAGAGGAAAATTACAAATTGGCGCAAAAAATGTCGCCAAGATAGAAAACAAGAGTTTCTTATTTATTTAAATAAATAATAAAGTTATTGTGATTTAAAACTTACGTACTTTATACAAAATAAAAGGACATATATCAGTGTAAAAAAAAAAAAGGTTTAAAAACTGATATGCTTTATTTACGAGGCAAAAACCAATCATTATCAAATAATAACACTGTTCAAATCACATTTTTTTATTATTATTTTAAATAAAATAAATTAAAAAAGTAAATGTAAGACTTTCCTATGGAAGGTTATACCTCCTCCTTTGACATATTTTGATTTACATCTGTATGCACTGCAATATACCAATATTATTAATTAAAAAAAATAAAAATAAAACGGTCAAATTATTTGTTTTGCAAGCAACCCCATGTAAATCCAATGGACAAAAACTACGGTCAAAAGTCTTCGGAAGAAAATCGTCCCAATGTCACGTGACTTTATGTTGGGGCCATAAAGAGGCTGTCGTTTCTCTCTCCACGTTATCTCATCTCGATGGGACATAGATGCTCAAAGAACGGGGGGGGGGGGGGGTGTTTGGACCAAATTGGTTGGGGGGAGGATTGAGCAAATAATAATAATAATATTAAAAAAATTACTAAAATAACTATTTTACAACTCTTCACTTAAATAGTAATTTACCTATTAAAAATTTAATCTTATAATAATTGTGTAACTTTTAAATAATTATTTAACAATTATGAAATTTTGATGATTAATAAATCATGTGCAGATTTGTTTAATCATGTGCTGTTTTATAATAAATCATGAGCTGATTGTGTGTAGGTAGTGCTGACTATCTTTTCCAATGCAAGTCCCTATATCTGCAATGATAAAGTATGCAAAAACTAATAATAAATTTTTCACACTACCAAGCTATATTTATTTAAATTATGAAGGGTATTGACACCTATGAGCCACGCTCACTAACCCCCGAATAATCTGACGAGAACAGGAACAGGATTAAATAAGAATTAAAGATATAATATATTTTTAAAGTGATAATGATAAAAGAAAATATTCGTTATAATAAAGTATTTAAATATGAATGTTATTAAGACAAAATATACGATGTTAGGAAATTACAATACAAACAAAAAGAATGTAGAATAAGGTGAAAATTTCCATTAAATCAGATCCACAATAATTGAAAATCCTTCAGCAGCATTCGGGACCCCCTGATAATCAGGGGTCCCAGGCCCGTGTCCCGAATGTCCTGACTTAAATCAGGCACTCAAGAGGCTATATGCAATGGGCGCAATTAATTTGAATCTCATACTAAAAATTTTATTTTTGAACAAAAATCTGCATTTGTAGAAAGTTTTGTACATAGATTCACAAGGGGCTTTCCACGCTTATAGAGCCGGGCCATTCATTGAATCCTAAAGACCCACCTTCGCTTAATAATAATAATAATAAAAAAAAAAAAAAAAAAAAAAAAAAAAAAAAAAAAAAAACTTTGCATGCATCCAGAATAGCTTTGCATGCATCCAGAGTTGACCTACGAAAGACTAGATCAGAATCATGCAGGCTGAGGTCAATGGAAAAACAATACATTGCTATGAAAAGTAGATTCAGAAGTATATACATTTTTTTTTCTAATATAAAACTAGCGTTATCAGATGATATTTTAGATTATACTTTAGCGTGAGAACTAAATATTAATACAATTAATATTCATATTAAAGCTTTTATTATTATTCATGAAGTAAGTGGAATATTTTAGAACCAACTATATACTTTCCGTGACTTCGTTCACGTGAAATTCAAAAGAAGGTCCATTGCTACTAATGATATTAATTAGGCAACGAATTTTTGACCACTGAAGAGAAAATATTTTAAAAGTGTGTTCATGGGCATATATTTTCATGTAAAAAATAACTTTAGTTCATTTTTTCAAATATTTATTCAGTGCTGTTACAGAACAATCGTTCTGAAAATGCGGTATTCTGAAAAAGCTAGCGTTATTTCAATTCTTTTAAAACTAGAATTTTTATTGATTTATTTTTTGCAAGCATTTAAGTGGAATTTACCTCAATTCTATTCTTCAGTTTTCTACACAGATTGAACATAAACTCCACATCCATTTTAAAGTTTTTAACTTGATTAGTACAAACAATAATTTTAAATATTTTATATATGATCTTGTTTTTGTAAAATTAGAACGTTTTAAAAACCTTTTTTAAAGAGTTAAAATAAATGTATGTCTGTTAAATGTTAATGTTAAAGTCAAAGTAGAATCAGGGAAGTAAGTAATGAATTAATAAAGCAGTATCATATTAATTTTATATTATATGTGACTTTAATTCCCATTATCTCCATTTAGTGATTGTACAATATTTCAAAATGCACCTTGAATAAATTTAAAACAGTTTGATCGCAAAACGGTTAAGCGTCACCATGTACTTTAAAACTTCAAATGCGTTGACTAAGAACTTTCCAATACGTAGATGAAGTATAGAAAATATCAATCAAGTTGTGATATTAGCAATGTAGCTTGTACACAGCTTATCTTCTACAGTTCAGCTGAGAATTTGTCAAGCAGCATAACAAAACTCAAAAGAGTAAAAAAATTAAGATTCTCTTAACGAAAAAAAAATCTCTTATTGCAATGTCTACATAACTAATATGTCGTCAACATCGATAGATACAAAGCGCAAAAAAGTCAAAACCTGTGCAAAGGAATCGCCGCAGGATGTTTAAACATTATGAGTTAAATGTGCCACGGAAGCTTAATAATGTATCAAAGTCAAATCAGTAAAAAATTATACTAAATGTAATGTTAGATGTATCTAAAAACTCATACGCAGTAGTTATGTGATAAACATTTGAAAATATTTTTAAAAATTGGGCAAAACTATTATAATATTATAAAAAATAGTAGAGATTTATTATTATTTTTTTTTACTTTTTAAAAATTTAATTAAATACGCAGTTAAACATCCTTTTCTTCATAATGTACTTTTAGTTGAAATATTAAAGTGTAGTGAGCTCACCATTTGAACCATACTTTTAAAACTAAACAAAATTATTGAAAAGATAAATTATCAGTTAAAACAATTTTGATAAATACAACAGATTAAGTTTCACCACTTACTTCAAAACTTCAAACACGTTTCCCAGAAGCTTTCCAAAACTCGGATCCAATGAGTAATGCAGCCTGCACACTGCTTGTCTTCTACAGTCCGGCTGAGAACTGGTCAACAAATTGAGGACATCGTCTGTTCTTTGTAGAAATTCGGTTACATCTTTGAATCCTTCAGTCAATTTTTTGGTCGGTAGCTTTACCAGCGATCTCTTAAACCTATAGTAAGTTGCAGTTGTTGTCGTTGTAGGTGCCTCTGTGGCCACTGAAACCGTCACTCCTTGATTGGATACTGATCCCACACCTGCATTGTTTTGATTCGGCCTGTTGCCAAAGAGTGGCCGTGCTATATTTGGAGCAATTGTTTGGAGACGGTCTTGCAGTGCCAGAAACATTGGCATGAGTACACCAGTGACTCCAGGAACAAGCATTAGTAGAGGGAGGAATGGCAACAGTACGATAAATCGTGTGGCAGCCAGAGAAAACTGGGATGGCGTTAGAGGTGTCTGACGTTCTTCAATTTCATTCGATTTCTCTGGAGGAGCTGATGCGACAGGGACAAAAATAGCCTGATAAAAGATGCATGTCGCAAAGAGATATGCCCAAAATGAGTTTGCTTGCGACATGTCTTCAAGCCTGAAATTGAGAATTAAGAATTTTAGCGTTCAACTTAAATGAATAATGAAAATTTTTTTTTTTTTTTTTTTTTTTTTGTATTTGTGAAGAACTCTCAAACCACTGCACTATTTCACCGCTATCGTATGCGGAGACTCAGTATTGATTTCAGGGGATGACCAGGGGGAGACATCCCCCCCCCCCCGCTGGAGCCATGAGATGTCCCCCTCCCCACTGAGGATTTGAGATTTTATATTTTCAATGGTAAAAGAGTGGAATTCCCCTAGAAACCCTACGATATCCCCTTCGGAGCCACAGAAATCCCTCCCAGATAAATTCCTCTGAATTCAACTTTGCGGAGACTAATTTACAAAAATGGCTAAGACAACAACTTTCATGGGAAACACTATCTAGCAGTATACAAAGATGGGAGGAAAATGGAAGTTTTGCTCTCAGATGCATTTTAACACAAGGCGCATGCATCCTTTTAATGCAACATTACTTTTTAGAAAGGTTCCTTACCTTAATGAATTGTGAAAGGAATTATTAAATGGCTAGCAACCATGTATCCAAATTATAGTGTAACTAAAATTGATATTATAAGTAAAAGTATTGTTTACTATTTTAAACAGAATTATATCTGGCATGGAAGACTAAGAAAATTAATCTATTTCAATAACCAATAAATAAATCGAAAGCACCCTGTTTATGTTAATTTACTTAACATAAACAATAGTTTACCTGTTTAATAATTTTGTTTATTTTTTAAAATATGCTTCAAATGATGAACTCACTACATTTTAGTGTTCAACTACACAGTAAAAAATAACGGTGAATATAACAGTGGAAAAGACTGTTTTTCTTTCTAGAAAAGGAAAAAATACAATTCACAGTCCTTTTTGCTGTTTTTTTGTAAGCGCCATCTACGAAAGGAGTCGTGAAATACACCCACGATTTTAGCAAAAGATACGAGAATATGTCTTAAAAATTTCATTAAATCTAATCATTTATCTACCCCCCCCCCCCCTCTTCTGCTTTCTATGGAGTCTGGAACAAGTTTCAACTCTGTCTATATAATAAAGGTAAGTGTTAGTTTTAATTTGTTTATTCATACGCATTTCTTTATTTGTTTATTAATTGTAATTTAAAAATCTTCTATATTTAAAATTTAAAGAGTTACAATTTTTGTCCAGCTGTTTACTGCTTAGCGTAAAAGTTTTATTTATTTATTTTAGTATAGTTAGTAGTTTTATTTATTTATTTTATCGTGAAATACACCCACGATTTTAGCAAAAGATACGAGAATATGTCTTAAAAATTTCATTAAATCTAATCATTAATCTACCCCCCCCCCCTTCTGCTTTCTACGGAGTCTGGAACAAGTTTCAACTCTGTCTATATAATAAAGGTAAGTGTTAGTTTTAATTTGTTTATTCATACGCATTTCTTTATTTGTTTATTAATTGTAATTTAAAAATCTTCTATATTTAAAATTTAAAGAGTTACAATTTTTGTCCAGCTGTTTACTGCTTAGCGTAAAAGTTTTATTTATTTATTTTAGTATAGTTAGTAGTTTTATTTATTTATTTTATCGTGAAATACACCCACGATTTTAGCAAAAGATACGAGAATATGTCTTAAAAATTTCATTAATCTACCCCCCCCCCCCCTCTTCTGCTTTCTACGGAGTCTGGAACAAGTTTCAACTCTGTCTATATAATAAAGGTAAGTGTTAGTTTTAATTTGTTTATTCATACGCATTTCTTTATTTGTTTATTAATTGTAATTTAAAAATCTTCTATATTTAAAATTTAAAGAGTTACAATTTTTGTCCAGCTGTTTACTGCTTAGCGTAAAAGTTTTATTTATTTATTTTAGTATAGTTAGTAGTTTTATTTATTTATTTTATCGTGAAATACACCCAAGATTTTAGCAAAAGATACGAGAATATGTCTTAAAAATTTCATTAAATCTAATCATTAATCTACCCCCCCCCCCTCTTCTGCTTTCTACGGAGTCTGGAACAAGTTTCAACTCTGTCTATATAATAAAGGTAAGTGTTAGTTTTAATTTGTTTATTCATACGCATTTCTTTATTTGTTTATTAATTGTAATTTAAAAATCTTCTATATTTAAAATTTAAAGAGTTACAATTTTTGTCCAGCTGTTTACTGCTTAGCGTAAAAGTTTTATTTATTTATTTTAGTATAGTTAGTAGTTTTATTTATTTATTTTATCGTGAAATACACCCACGATTTTAGCAAAAGATACGAGAATATGTCTTAAAAATTTCATTAATCTACCCCCCCCCCCCCTCTTCTGCTTTCTACGGAGTCTGGAACAAGTTTCAACTCTGTCTATATAATAAAGGTAAGTGTTAGTTTTAATTTGTTTATTCATACGCATTTCTTTATTTGTTTATTAATTGTAATTTAAAAATCTTCTATATTTAAAATTTAAAGAGTTACAATTTTTGTCCAGCTGTTTACTGCTTAGCGTAAAAGTTTTATTTATTTATTTTAGTATAAAAATTTCAATTTAGCTCTTCTGCTGACAAATCGAAAATCTTACCCGAAGTTTGTTTTTAAAATGGATATAATACATATTTTCTATTTTATTAAATTAAAATCTGAACTAAGTAATTTTAGCATAAACTATACCGACTAGAAATACATATATATTTTTTCCGTCAAACATTCAAGTTCACGAATCTTTCTTTCCTTTAAATTATTGTATTAACCCTTTAAACTATCGTATTTTCCTTTAAATGTCAATTTTTATTCAAAATTTAAGAAGCAAAATAAAAAACCAACCACTTTCTGTTTTTACATTTTTTTTCCTTGGCAAACAAAAATATTCATAAAACTCGTATAAAAAGGTGCAAGTGCCAACAATTCTTGTTATTTCCCCAAACTGTCTCAGATTTTCATCCCATCAGCTTACATGCATTTTCTGAATCATGCTTTTCAAGCATTTTTCATGTTAAACATTTTTTTTTTTTTTTCAAATCAAAAGCAGTCAGTATGAGCATGAATATCTATCTATAGGAAGATCTGAGAAATGAAAATTTTTAATTTCACCAAAAGAAATTTATAAAGTTAACCAGCTGTAACTGAATGAAAATTTATATTCAAAATGTATATAGGAAACAACTGTTGCAGCTTGGTTGAGAAAGACTTCCTAACAATTTGGGATGCCTATACATCAGCATTATCATTTTTCTCAAGGAAGATACAAAATATCGAACAGTCAGTCACTAATCATTTGGATTTACTGTGTGAGAACTTAACTTCCATTTCATTTATTTTGATTCTTTTTACCGTTTGTCTTTTTTTATTCGTACAATTAAATAATTTGGTTTTGTTATCATACATGTTTTAATTTATATCTGAAAATGTTGTACTTTGATTTAACATGATTTTTTGGGAAGTAATGCGTTAATCGCAAATTTCATTGTTTACATTCCAATGTATAGCACATATAACAGATGTTCATGACTAAATTATAGCATAATTTCATATAAATAAGCATAATTTCAGTTTAAAACGTAGAATAAATAACAATTTGCTCTCAAAGCTCTTTCAATCAGTAGCGTAGCTATGTTTTTTGGCGCCCGGGGCCAGGAAGAAAATTTGCGCCCCCACTCCAATATAGATACATAACAATTTCTCTCAATTTGGCGCCCCTAGGCCTCGGCGCCCGGGGCGGACGTCCCACTTGCCCCCCCCCCCTTAGCTACGCCACTGCTTTAAATTTTGATCAATCTTTATACATTCATGTCTTAACCTCAACTTTCATAAAAAAAAAATGGCCTATACCCATTTTACTCCATATGACAAGAAATGCAATAAAAAGTTTTTGAGTAAATATATTTACTCATTTTTTGAGGATTCTGTTAGATGGATTCTTCTTCTTTAAAATTTAAATAGTTTATTCTTAAAGTTTTTTCTGTATTTTTTTCTGGAGAGAAGTTTTGCAATCACTAAAAACATGTTGTTCTGTTTTCTCAAAAACAAAATGATTGCTAGGCCCAGAATATATGTTGTCAGTTTGTTTTAACCAAGTTCAAATAAAGTCAGGTAGGTGAACATTTTATTCATAGCATTATTTTTTCAAAAAGTATTGTCTAGTAAAATAATAAAATAAATAACTAAAATATACCCATTTTACCCCGGCTAGCGGCTACCCCTTTTACCCCGGGTGACCCTAAGCACTGATCAGATTAACTTTCATGATGCTTAGTTTGATTTGCTCGTATAAAAATATTTAATATGGTAAAGAAAAAATTTTATCTCTTTAAAGACTGCTTTATGTCATAGTTGAATTAAAACAAAAATAAAAGAATTAAAATTTTAAGAATGACACAAATCTTTGTAAAATCTGTAATAATCTAAATAAATGTTAGTTTGCAAAAATTGGAGTAGCAGTTTTGAAGATAAATAATTAAATTAATATTAAATTTCAACTAAATGAATAAGACATGCATTTCAAAGCAAAAAATTCAAAATATCTACTAGATTATTTACAGTTTTATAAATTGTTATTTTTAAGCATGCAAAAATGTCCAAGAATTATCTCTGAAAGGTGTCTGTCACATTGAGCTTAATTCCTTCCCATTCAAAAAGATACAATTTAGTTGGAGGTTGTTAATAAATGCATTACTTTCTGTCTTAAAAAATTTTGCCTACTTATCTGACCCCCCCCCCAAAAAAAAGAGGGGGGGATTAGAAAGGAAAAATCTACAAAATGATATGTTTCAAAATAATTGTTTACTATTTTTTTTTTCTGAAACTGTACACAAATTTATCTTACTGCACAAAAATTTAAAATGCATTCAAGATTCTAATTAAAAAGTTTGAGATTATAATAAGCTGCAGGTATAAAACTATTAATTATAATAACCGCACATACAAGACCAACATTTAGTTTAACTTCATGAAACGGAACAATTTTTGCCATAATATTGTTTTGGTTTATTCTAGTACATTTTGGCTTATGGAATTCATTATAATATAGTAGACTCCTCCAGATTCGCACATCTTGGGACCAGAGGTTATATGGAGTTTAGAATTTTGTTGATTTCTGGTAATTTTTTTGTAAATTCATTATAAGAAATGCTTTCAATATAGTAAAATAATAAACTAAAATGATCAAAACTGAGATAATTTTAAAACTGATTAAATTATTTATAATTTAAAGGTCAAATAAATAATAATGTAAAATAAAATAAGCATAATAAAAAATATACACATTCCTTGAATTATTTAATGAAATACATGCAGAACAATATAAAGCAAAAAAAAAAAAAAAAAAAAAAATCTGATTTTGGCCCTACATATGAACTGAAAGTTTCATTGTTTACATCTGCAAAGATATGCGGATTTTTTTTAAAGATCGCGAACAAATGTAAATTTTATCAATAAGGCGCAAAAAAAAAAAAAAAAAAAAAAAAAAAAAAGAGCTTATTGGATTTTCCCCCCTTTTTGGACAATGTATGATTGTGTAGCGACGTTTATTTTCCTGATCTGAAAAATGGAAACTGATTCATAATTCAGTTCATGGTTGTAGCAAAGAGTGAATGGAACGGGACAAAAACATTTCAAAGTTTTAGCGGATAGTGAGTGGAATGG